>CM070657.1:0-592500 GCA_036346575.1 Dendrocalamus sinicus | reverse complement strand
ATTAAAGCATGCTACTTATGCAGGTAACTTCTCGATCTGTACGGCAACGCACGCGTAGATGGCATGCATGGATGTGTACAATTAATAGAGTTGTGCAAGATACCTACACGACAAGATAGTCCCAGTCTAGCTTAGCTGATCATGTATACTCCGTATACGTACTGCGGAATACGACATGCATGCGGCATGTATATATGTTCATGCCCGCCTGCGTCCAGTGCAGCTACTTCTAGTAGTGGCAGTTAGCAGTACGCACTTGTAGTCTTTGTTTCCAGCAAATTAATGAGCTATATAATGGACCACGAAACGAATTCAGGCATGTCTGCAGGCCTTGCATGTAGTAGTAGTACATATCCAGTACCGGCCGGTCGTACCGTACCTAGGAAACATGCATGCATGGGCGGGATATATATATACACACACTAGTTAGAGACCCGTGCGTTACAACGAATTCATAAAAATAGTGAGACAAAACTTACTGTCTGACCAACTTCACACATCAAACATTGGAGAGCAAGCGACAGAGATAGAATGGTGGCCAGAATACGTGAGAAGATGGGAAAAGTAGAGGGGTGGGCGGTTGTATCCTGAGAGAGAGAGAGGAGGAGAAAGACGAATGGTCCAGATCAAATTGGATGGCACGGCGAATCGTGGCGTGCTCGGGCCGACATGGCACGGGGAGCACAACGGGCACGTTAAATCTTTGTTTTCCGCTCTTTTAAATTATACATCTTTGCCATGCGTTTTGTAATAATATGTATTGTCGCACAATTGCATGGATATTCGGTTAGTTTGGGATGTTGTACGATTGGTGGGTGGTATCCGATTTTGTTTCTGATCTATTCTGGGTTGCTACTTTATTTCATTTCTACATGTTTAATTTTTTCCTCATAGTATTGTGTTTAGTCGTTTGATCTGTTATAGGCGTTGGAGCCGTTCTTTTCGGTCTTTGACTTATGGCTTATGCTACAATACGTAGCCTTCAAATGGAGTGTTTTTAAGGTGGAGTCTATAAGTCGATTGTAGTAGACACTGTACCCACTTCAGCTATATCGGTCAAAATCGCATGCTATTGTCTTTATCTCTATACTTTCTCTCGTGAACGACCGGAATTTAAATTTTTAAGTCATAAGCCACATCACAAAAGGACGACCCCATTAACATCATGTTTCATCAAAATTAGTAAGATACCGTCTCTTACCGGTTGCTGTATACAATGGATGGCAGATTGTCAGCTTGTTATTGTTGTATTTTTGTTTACCTTGGTGTGTAGGAGATGGTTTATTTGGCAGAACTTCTATAGTTGTGGGAATAAAGGGCCTATTCTGTGTTGCTGCGGCTTGTGGTTTTTAGGTTGTTCACGAGAGAGAGTACGGAGTAACAAAAATTGACGTGTGGTTTTAACTGATATAAATGAAGTCGCTACAGTGTATACTACAAGTAACTTATACATCCTATCTTAAAAAACAAACGAGCTACTTAGGTGCCGCTTGGTTGAAATGAAATAAGTTGTTTTATGGCTAAAAATGCACTGTAGTTGCCTGAAATTAACTGTAGCCGATGGGGTCTTATTTTGCGCAAGTAAATTTAGAAAAAAAATTAAAATAGAAAACAGATTAGCCCAGCACGGACAATGTAACGAATACGAAAAAAGAACCGGTAAAAATTTAAAAAGCTAGAAAATGATGAAATTTAGAAATAGTGAAAAATAAGTTAGAATTTCAAGACAAAATAAACGGGAGCCTTAGAAAAATTGAAAATTGACTTTTATAAGCTGTAAAAAAAAAAGGAGATATGGAAAGCAAACTGGCCAATAAAGAGAAATGCGAATTAACGAAGACCCCACGTTAATTATTTGTTGCCGGTGATTTAGCTGGACCGATGGGTCACTGACTTGTCAGCGTGCATGGTGCGATCGATGGCATGGCGCCTGTTGGATGTGGCTAGATGGTACGGACGCAGTACTGGGCAGCTTTTGCATGCACGCGCGCACGTACGGCAATATGTAGTATATGCAACGTTGACGCATGCTCACTGGCTGGCGTACAAGCCTGCAGGCTTTGCATGCAGTACGTTGCGTACCATATATATATATATATATATATATATATATATATATATATATATATATATATATATATATATATATATATATATATATATATATATATATATATATAGCGGGACACCTAGGTGCCCGGACACCTAGGCTCCTGCCGTTAGATTGCTTTTAGATACGTGCTAGAGCAATGGTATGTATGATATGTAATATATTAGGCATGCTAAATCAATCATAGAAGGAAGGTCTTAATCATGGATGAAAAGTCTCAATCACACTAGCACGCATCTAAAAGCAATCCAAAGGTAAGGAGACTAGGTGTCCAGACACCTATGTGCCCCTGTTATTTATGGATGAAAATTACATAAGGCACCATGGTGCCTAGGCAGGCACCAACATCCGATACACGTGTATGATTGATAATTTTTTTGAGTTTGGGTATGAAAATGTTTTATACCCTTGATATATTTATGGGTAAGTAAGTTTTGAACTCAGTTCAAATTAGTTTGAACTATTTTTGAGTTCAATGCAACTACAGTGAGTATATACCATAAAAGTAGTTCAAACTAATTAAACTGAAATTGAATTTAAATTTTTTCGGAGTTTGACATCTCAAATATACTTTTTATGGGTATATGAAGATACCCACACCAAACGTTGCGAATCTTGAAGCAAATCAACGGGTATTGATATTGGTGCCTAGACACCATGGTGCATGAAACACTCGTCATATATATATATATATATATATATATATATATATATATATATATATATATATATATATATATATACACACACACGCACGGAGTCGGTGCCGTGATGCATGGGATACTTGATTTGGATCGATCGATCACGATCGGAACATACACTACATCCATCTACCTACGTACGTACGTACGGCGATCGATGAAGCATATGCATGTATATGTGTATGGCTGGTGAGGCCATGATCGATCACATGCGGCGGACTCCTCACGGGCATATATAATATAGGGCCGTATCCATCCATCTATGCGTGAAGAGAAGACGCACAGGCGCATGCATGTGGAGGTGCAATGATTATATATATTTTTTAGAGTCGAACAAAGATAGTATCAGATATTTATTTTTCTATTCTATATTCGCTATATAAACCTTTGTATGATCAATCAAACAGAAATTATCTATTTCTTTTGCACCCATACATAGGATATTGAACAGTACAAGTGCAATTAGAACAAACAAGGAGAGACTAATCATCAAGATATTGAAGGAAGAGTATTCAATATTTCTCACCCATTTAGATGCGGCAATCCATCTATATGTTATCTTATTTTTAAGTGAAGTTATAACAAACCTACTCATATCACTTGACACATCGATATCACTCATCGAGCACAGACAGTATCATATACCTATTTACACTTTCTGTATTCGCTGCATAAACTTTCGATTGAATAAAAATTATCCGTTCTATCTACATCACTACATATATATATATATATATATATATATATATATATATATATATATATATATATATATATATATATATATATATATATATATATATATATATATATATATATATATATATATACAGTACAGCCGGTCGTAGCATAGGTACGTCTGTAAGGTGCGTACATAACATACGCGCGAAACGTACGAAGCCTGCCATCTCTCAGGCAGGCATTAATTTGCCACGTCATGCCTGCCTGCCTGCCATCTCTCAGGCAGCCCCATTCACATTAATGTATCGATCTGCGCATTAATGTAGCCGACATAACATCACTTATAAAAGTACCAGTAATTTTGTGTCGAGCTGCGAGAGGTAGACCGCGATGCAAATTAAAAAACGAAAAGAAAGAGAGAAGAGAAGAGAGGAGGCCATCCATCCGCTCCCCTTGGCGTCAATCGAAGAACAGAGAAAAGCTGCGGGGATCTAGCACCGCTCCCAATGCGACGCGAGCAAAGCGAAAACCCGGCCTTGTTCAAAACCCACCGTGATTTGGTTTCGCGCTGTCCGGTCCTGTTTACCTTTCGAGCTGATTGGACGTAGGGATGATAAAAAAGTTTGAGGCCCGCAAGCTTCTCAACCTTGTCTTGTTCTAATCTTGATTGGATCTGGAGCTTCAATGAGTCAAATTCGAATAGCTCGTGAAACTCATGTTTTTTTACAACTTATATACATACTAACTCTTACTTAGTTTATTTGAGTTGAGTTCGAGTTTTCTATTGTTGAAAATTAGTGTATGTTGAATTAGTTTTTACTGTTATCAAGTTAATTTGAGACGAGCTCGAGCTCGAGTTTTTTTATTATTAAAAATTAGTGTATATTTAATTATTTTAACTGTTATCGAGTTTATTATAGCCAAACTCTAGGCTCGAATCCCAACTCAGTCTTGCTCGAGCTCAGCTCGAGTTTCTACTGAACTCGAGCTTAAGAGGCTAGGCTCGTTCGAGCTTGGCTCATTTACAACTCTATTTGGAAGCTTGCAACCGCCACCTCTGTGGCTCGTGGTTTCTTCTTACTTTGTGAGAGAGAAGAAAGAGAGAGACCGAGTGGGTTTGGATTTTAGCTCAAATAAAATAGTGATGATTGAAAAGGTGGTTATTAGAATAAAATTTGTAAAATAGCTTTTGAAAGAAATGGCACGGAGAAGACAATGGAGACCAACCGGCAGCTTTTAAAAACAGCTCAGTAAAACCGTTTTTAGAAGCCACGGTATTCAAATCGGCTTCTAACTTTTCTCAAACCTAAAGCCGAAGTCCATTTGAACATCTCTGAAGCTAAGGTTAGCTTGGTAAGGTAGGTAGGTACAAACAACAAAAGCGACAAGGTTAGCTAGGTAAGGTACAAACAACAAAAACAAAAGGAGGAAGAGGAACAATCAAGCCGATCGACGATGGATTTGCCATACGTGCAATGCATGTCATGGCAATGGCACCGCCTCCCTTTTCCTCTCTTCTTCCTCGAGAGGACAGCAATGTGCCCTCTATTCCGCATCAATCTTGTTACTGTCCAGCCTTCCCTTGTGACATGCATAAACGGTGAAGGTTGCTAGTCTATTATGATCCCTTTGTATGTATTGCCTGTGATGAGTATTTAAGAGGGGTTGTTTGGTTTGTCTAATGCCTTTATTATTCTTTTCTTTAAGAATAGGAGATCCGCGCATCATTGGATTAAGGGAAATAAAAGAACAACAAATTAAAGAGAGGTACTGTACAAAGAACAACACCGAAAGGTACTGAAGCAAGCTGCTAATGCCGCTGGCACCCGCTA
Organism: Dendrocalamus sinicus; assembly: GCA_036346575.1. Taxonomy (NCBI): domain Eukaryota; kingdom Viridiplantae; phylum Streptophyta; class Magnoliopsida; order Poales; family Poaceae; genus Dendrocalamus; species Dendrocalamus sinicus. Next base: position 587,176 of record CM070657.1, on the reverse strand, counting down.
ATCTCCACAATTCGCAGTCCCATTTAATTTCTTTCTCGACTAGGGGAACATTCTTGTGATCATCCCTGAAGATTGTGGTGCCTGAGAGTAAGAATTATAACGGAGTTACACCCATTAAACTCCCTTGAACGCAGGCGATTTCTCAGCGACAACCACCGATCACTGAGATTATCATCCGCAGCAGGAGTAAGCCTTTGTTTCCCGATCCACAAAAAAACATGGAACCAAATTTGACTAGCAAAACTGCACTGAATCAAAAGGTGATTGACGGCTTCCTCTTCATGCAAACAGAGAACACGAGAGGAATGATGAGGAAGTTCCTGACGACTAAGTCGATCAGCTGTCCAACAACGGTAGTCGTTCAGGGCTAACCAAGCGAAGAAGTTGAACTTCAAGGGGGCCCAAGCTTGCCGAACCTGATCGCTGCAAGGAAATTTGATTGCACCAGTAAGGAAAGCCTGATATGCCGAACGGGAAATGCATAAGAAACAACGACGAAGTTTATCAATGCACTTGAAAACCCACTTGGAGATGTCTAATGCAATCGATCATACGATGAGTAGGAATAGCAATAAGGACTGCGTGCCTTAACGAGAACTATAGGGCAAGCCAGAGTTAATAGGAATAGCAATAAGGATTGCGTGTTCATTATTGAAACGGTTGATACTGTTAACTACTGTACGAACGTACATCAAGCACACGTCTCTTACGAAAAGATGAACACGAAACACGCACATGCTGATGCAGCCGCCCGTAGGTGATGAGGAGTTGGTGTCCAAGGCAAAGCAACATCTAGCTAGCAATTTACCAATGCAAACTGATCGATGTGTAAAAATTAACATACTATTGCTTAATCTTGACATGTCGTCCATCGTCGTTGTTGCCATATTCCCAATAATGCATTGTTCAGGCACAGCATTGGCAACTTGATGCTCGATGAGTTAGTTCATCGATCAACTGGCCCGATCAACTGTTGGTTACTCATGCAGATACATTGATTGAGCTGATATATTCTGAGTAACAGGAGCCACCAAATAAGTACTGGAGTACGTATAATCATCTGTATATATGATATGATGCTAGCTAGATGAGAGGGCAGTTGAGAGCTGTGACAGCTACCCCATTACAGAGTTTAGACTGTACGTCTATACTGACGCATATATATAATGGGCCGGTTTGGACAGCTCCTGAATAATTGTTATATACATTTGGTTTCAGTATTAATTTTGATAGTGTTCTCACCAGTGCATGCTTATGATTTCAGTATACCAAGAAAACTGCTCTAACTAGCGTGATCGGATACGTTAAATATATCGACCGATAAGTGATAGTGTGCAGAAAATGAATGACTATATATAGGCCAGACGGTGCTATCGTATTGAAGTGCATGTGTCTGTTTATTAGAGTATAAACAAGTGGTGTGTATTTTAGCAGTGCTACTGAGACAGCCACAGGTCCTACAAGAGCAGGTGATCCAATTTCCGTGAGACCACGAGCACAAACTCTGCCTTCTTTTGAGCTTATAGATTGTAGTAGACACTACACCGATTTCATCTATATCGATTAAAATCATATATGAGTATTTCTCTTTGTACTCTTTCTCGCAAATATCTAGAATTAAAAAAATTTTAGTTAAAAGTCATAAGCCACAGCCGTAAGAAACCTACCCAAAATCTAATTCGATTGAATAAACTCTCTTGGGCTGCAGAAAACTTGACAGCATCCACTTAATTTCCAAGAAAAAAAATGCTACTATCTGAATTTTCAAGAGCCAGACTGCTCGCCTTAGCTGTGAGCCTGTGACCAAATGGCGCCCCCGTACCTGTATCCGGGCCATGCAAATACTGCCGCGGTTCCTGACCTGAAGATGGCTATAACAGCCAGCCCTTTCCTAGGCCATATTCAAAATATGTTTTTGGTTTTTAGCTACTTTTTTTGGGTTTTTTTTTCTTCTAAAATAGTACTGTAATGATTGATAGTTTTTCCTAAGATATTTAATTTAAAAATAAATAAATAATTGAAACAAATATCGTTATATCTTCTTAAATAATAAAAACCAAGTTAAAAAAATCAATGTGTTTCAAACAGCAAGCTATCATTATTTAGAACATATATAGCCTTACTATCACAGATAGGCAGGTTTTGTTCCGTACTGCTGCTATCACATAGAAAGGGTAACATATCTAGGTACCAGACAATAGGAGTAACTTATTATTTTTACGTGGGTTCATTTTAGCTATTACCTTTTAACTCCAGCGTGAATATTTAAAAAAATATCTCAATAAACTATTTAAAAACCCAAAAAAATCGTCGTGTCTAATCTTAGATCCATGGGCTGAGGAGGTGTGAGGGCTTTGGATGTCAGCAGTCACCATCAGCATGGCACGACACAGAATCACAGATGGACACGAGGGGCTCCTGTGGGGGGGGGCCGTCCGCTGCACAAGGTGCATCCCCGTGTCTAGTTTACATGAGCAGGGTACATGACGCTGCAGGTCTCCTCATTTTAGCTTTTTAAAACCTTTTTTTTTTATTTCTCTACATTAACTAATTTCTAAATAAAATATGTTTTTAGATAGACTCTATAAATTAATTATAGCATAGACTATACTAGTTTTATTTATATCAATAAAAATCATATGTATTTTTCTTTTACTTTATACTATCTTACGAAACAGCTGAAAACATAAATCATAAAAATATTCTGCAGGCCCACCGTCACCCGTTTTCGATTCAGACACACTGGTGGGTCAAACTTTGCCACACCCACGGGCCCCACGGCGCCCTCCCTCCACCTAGCTGGGATCCCCTGCGGCTCACAAGAACCTACACATGGACGGCTTGCTTCATCTCAACACTCAGCACTCAGCAGTGATGGCAACGAAAGCGAAGGTTGACTGAGGAGATGGAGCACAGCTACAAACTTGTGTGCAGTTGCAACCAACCGCGGACGATCCACATGCATCTACCTGTGTGTCATGCTGCACTGCACCTTCTTAGGAGGCTATCAGTAATAATAATTAATTAGCGAGACTCGGGATTTCATTTAGTGCAGTAGTACTGCAGTACTAGTTCCTGACAGTGAGGAGGACGAGGAGCTCACCATCCCAGTGGATGAGAGTTTGTGCCCGCAATGGCCGTCCAGAAAGATGACTTTGGATACTTCCTGGTTCCTCCTAGTTTTTTGCTAAACCCATTCAGAATATGACATTGGTGTGATCTCTGTAGCAGTCTAGCTCAATGGGGCCAGTTAATTAACAAAGCAGTTAGTCCCAACTCCAATTCTGTGGTTCGGAAGTTCGTCCCTCATGAGTCGCCAGTCATGAAGACATTCACTAAAGGTCGAAGAAGCACATTTTAGAAAGGAACAAGGCTATTTGATCCCTAAACTATTTCATGTGTCTATAAATCAATCCTAAAATACAGAAAGGGTAACCTTCTCCTTCAGTTTTCAAAATCAGACAACCAGTGATAGATCTAGAACAAAAATGACACATAGGTCTCATGCTCTATACATATACTTATCGACGTATTCATCAATAATGTAGTAGATAGTAACGCGCTCTAAATTTATTCGCTATACTCAACCAACTGCCATACTGATCAAACTGTGTAGGGTTAAATATTCTCTTTTTCATCCTAAATATTGTCTATGAAAAATCATATGTGCGAGGCTGGCAATGCGCATTATCCAAGTACTTTCTTCTTATCACATCTTTCTGATTGGGGAGAGTCGTCCATTCTTTACCTTTTCTTGGATCAAACCGAATATCTTCTTCCCAATTGATTTCTAGACTTTTTGTATTCGTAACATTTGCACTTAAACCTAGTGCCTTTCTTTTTAGAAATAGCTCCATAACTACGGACTACCTGCCATGGGGAGATGATAATAATTGAAAGGTGGAACACACTGAATTAGATATTGAAATACACTGGATTAGAGGGTTCAAGCAAGAGTTGATATTACTACCCAGATGCTAATTTAATCTAACTATCCGCTAATTGTTGCGAGAGATCTTTCACCGAAGATTGTAATGCCTTTCGTCAGCCATACGCACCCTGAACAAGAGCTGCAACCAACTATTGGTACATCATCGCATCCAACATCCCTATCTAACGCATAAATGAAGAATGAGAGAAACGCCAAACATAAGCTAGCTACCGGTGGTTCGTCGATCTCTATACACTAGTGTTGTCACCACTAGCCACATTTCAACCCCCAAATATACAGATATTTCTAACTCATGCGCTAATTGCAAACACGCTCATAGACTAGCATGCAAGGTTCTACTAGATCGATCTAATCACCACGATCAAAATGACTAGCTAACACGACCTACAATATTGAAATAGATTGAAAGAGACATATTGCACGGACCAGACAATTGCAAGATAGAAATACAAGAAGCAACCACAAGTAGACTAATCAACCATGAAAGATTAGAGGGTAATTAGATAACGACGAGAGGATACATGGTTGACTTACAAGTCGAAGCCACATCTCTAAAACCTTAGCTTCTAATTAGAACCATCCCTAAATAGAGCCTAATTAGAACCCCCTTTAACTAGATAGGCTAATTATAACCATAATCAAAGAGGTCACTTAGAGCCACATAATCTAATTAGATATGCTAATTAGAGTCTTCTCTAATCTCTAGACTAATCCTGCTACCAGAAAACATGGTCAGAGCTGTGAGTTAAGAACTCGGTAATTGAACGTCGGTGGGATGGCAAAGGGTGCGCCACTAGGGTCCTATTTAAAGGCCAAGAGGTTGGAGGGTCATGGCTTGGATGTGATAGAGCTAGAAACAACCAGGATAGAAAGTTAAATTCAAAATCTCCTTCGTATTCGAGTCGGTTTATTCCTTCCTTCTTGTAGCTAACCTTTCGAAGGCCATATATCTATCGTCCAAACTTCAAATCGGATGATTCACCATATTCGAAGTGAAAAACATTTTGAAAGTTGACTCTGTTGTGGACTCTGATTCTCTATGGAGCCTGTCTTGCAGGGCCACATCTTCTATGTTAGAACTCCAAATTTGGTCTATGAGGATTCTAAATTGGACTACTTGAAGATATATACAACTTTGTTGTTATGGGTTTCTCCATTGGAAGCCATTTAGGTTGCTAAAATCAAGTTGCAAGATGACGGACATATTTTGTCCCGTTTGTTGGTGTGTCAAATATGAAATTACCCAATTAAATTTCTTATCTCTTCAGTTTTCCTTTCTTCAAGAACTGTGTGGAGGCATCCTGAAGCAAGAAAATAAGTTTTTGTACTTAATTGTAGGTCCCACCAATGATTTATCCTCAGAAATTAGCATGCATATAGCAATTGTCTACATTATCATGCCACAAACCCGTCAAGGCTCGGTGTTTCTATCATAACTTTTCCGTCTGAACTATGATGAATTGGCAAATGATATATGTGTTTAAATCATCTCAATGAGAGCATTATCCTGAGAGCTTCCAAATTGGGATTTCAAGATGTCTTGGCCATTTAAAGCTCATGCAAAGGATCTTTGAAACCCATCAACTTGCTGGTTCAGTAGATTTCTCCAAATGGGCTATTTGGCATGAAAAGTACTTGAAAAGTTACGTTTTCCTATGATACAATATTTTTGCATGTATATTTCGAATATGGATGATTAGTAACACAATATGTGGCTTTACGATGCAAAACAACAGGATATGACGATATAGGAGAGTATAAAATATTTGTAGTTAACAGTCCCAAGCTCACGTGTTTACTTAGAAGCTCTTCTTCTTCTTTCTCCTTCTCCTCCCCTCCTCTTAATCCATACTCTTCTCCTCTCACCTCTTGATCATCACCTTGCGAGCACCGACTATGTGCCAAGAGAGCAGCGGCAAGATAGTTAAGGGTTGAAATTTAGACAAACACAATGGTTGAGGGAGGTTAAATTGATTTATTTCTTTTAGAAATGATAAGTACATGCTACACAGTGGCTTATCATCAAATTTACACAATGAGAATATATATCATATCTTTCTGTTTTCAATCCCATCCCATTTTTTCAAGGCAACAATAACTTACCTTCATGTCCAACAGACGGATCATATCTCCTGTCACCCTCTTGCCTATTCCCCTACAGCTCACTAATGAAAAGGCATTATACACAAGAAATGGGAGAACTATACTCAGCAGGAGAAATCCTGATTCTTATCACTGTTATCTTGCCCTAGGGTTCACAAGTCACACAATAATACAAAATCAAATTGAGAACCTCAGGACCAAAATCTGGGGATTAAATAGGAGAGATGAAAGAAAAGGAGAAAGGGAAGTGAAAAGGTATGACACCAGGTATGTTCCTTTTGGCTTCGGATTTTGGCTATGGTTTATGGCAACAGAAGCTCACATATAGTTTTAGCTGATATAAATGAAGTTGTTATAGTATATACAACGATCAAATTATAGATTCTATCTTAAAAAGATACTTGATTTTAAAAACAATTATTTAAAAATAAAAAAACAACTTTTAAAAGCTGGAAAAAATAAGACCAGATTCTTTTTCAATCCGATGATGCCACCCCATCCCTAGGCTCTAGAGGATCAAAGCAGGCATGCCCCTCCCTAATGAAACCCTAACCAACCTTAATACCACTGTTCACCATTTATTACACGGAATAATTGTCCCCTTCCATCCTCCATATATTAATCCCCTCACCATGGGCGCCCCTCTCGAAGGTCACAGGCCGCAAACACAGCAACCAGCACCTCTCTCTCTCTCTCTCTCTCTCTCTCTCTCTCTCTCTCAAGCCTCTGAAGCCAAGAAGAAGAAGCTGCAGTGAAGCAATAACAAAGCGAGAAATGGAGCTGGAAGAGCAGGCCTTCTTGGAGGAGCTATTCTCTCTGAGGAGGGACGCGTGGGAGTGCAATGCCATGGGGGACTTCTTCTCGCCGGCCTGCGCCGCCATGGATTGCTTCCAAGAACGCCACCAAACCACTGCCAGTGTCCTCCCCACCTTCACGGCCTCCTACGAGCAGCCGCAGCAGCCGGCGGCGCCTTGGTTCGACTGCCTCAGCGAAGTCTACGGCAACGCCGCGTTCGGCCCCAATGCCGGCGCCGGCGACTACGGCAACGAGATGGGATTTCTTGATGTCATTGAGCCCAAGGCGCCCCTGGTGGAGGGCGGCCTCGGAGCCTGCAAGGTGGAGCCCGGGCTGGTGGAGGGCGACGGCGGCGGGTTCAATGCCGGCGCCGTGCCGCCGGCGCCGGCGTCGAAGAAGAAGAGGGTGGAGGGCATGCCGTCCAAGAACCTGATGGCCGAGCGCCGCCGCCGCAAGCGCCTCAACGACCGCCTTTCCATGCTCCGCTCCGTCGTGCCCAAGATCAGCAAGGTACTACGACGTCCAAACGCAAGAGAAAAATAAAAAAAACTTCTTTTTCACTAGATTATACTTGCAAGAAACAATAATCTTAGCACAATGAGGAGGGTATTATGTCTCAATGCGTTCTTGGCTGTCGTAACTAGATGGACAGGACATCGATTCTTGGGGACACGATCGACTACATGAAGGAGCTGCTGGAGAGGATCAGGCAGATGCAGGAGGAGATCGACCAGCAGCAGCAGCATCAGGAGCAGGAGACGCCCGGCGTGCTCAGCGTGTTCCGGGAGCTCAACCCCAGCGAGATGCTCGCCAGGAACACCCCCAAGGTAAAGAAAGACATTACTACCAATAGCTTAGGAATGGTGTGCACTATCTTCATTGGGAGCGTGAGATTGAGGCGTTTATGTCGGCGGTGTGCAGTTCGACGTGGAGAGGAAGGACGGCGGCGACACCCGGGTGGAGATCTACTGCGCGGCGAAGCCCGGGCTGCTGCTGTCGACGGTGAGCACGCTCGAGACGCTGGGCCTCGACATCCAGCAGTGCGTCGTCAGCTGCTTCAACGACTTCGGCATGCACGCCTCCTGCTCCGAGGTATCCAATCTCTTCACCATGCCATGTTATCCAAGCTACATGTTGCGTAATCCAAAGTGGCCCAAACTAATTTGAGACATGTCCATGTTGATGAGTGGTGGTTTTGGTTGCAGATGCAGAGGGAGAGGATCAGCGCGGACGTGGTAAAGCAGGAGCTGTTCAAGAACGCAGGCTATGGAGAAGGCTGCTTGTAGAGGAGGAGTGAAGCAGAGAGCAAATAATAAAGTAGCAGTAGTGGTGGTGGTAGCAGTAGTAGGGCAGGAGTGAAAAGGCCAGGCAGATTTGGGAGGCCTTTCCTTTTAGCGATCCATCTCCCCATCATAACCATGTATGTTGCTGTGATGAAGAAACTTTCCCTTAACAAAAGCTCGGAGCCTTTCTAATGATTGAGATCCCCTTGCAACTTCTCCGCCATTTTCAATCTTCCTCAGCACTGTTCATCCGGTATCAAAAGACGGAAAGGAAGGGAAGCTCTTGGTTCAGTTTGTGATGTGCCCCAGTGTTTTCTAGATGGCTAATGGGCACAGATGAATCATGTCTCAAGCTCTTGCATCTTTTGGCTGTCACACGTCCCAAGCTGTCCGTCCAATTTGACCTGCGCCACACCGGATTCGGGCCGCATAAATCAACAAGTGAACGCCCAAGACTCCATCTTTACTGATCAAGAAGACATGGATGTGGGGACTGATTGACACTTGCACAGGCTCCAAACTTTGTTTCTTCTCCTCCGCGTTGGAACGGGTCGCTTTCGCTCCCCTCTTGCTTGCTTCCCTGCATAAATTCCTTTTTATAAGATGATCGAGAGACTCACCACCCAAGCGGATCAATGCCTCTTTGTCTTATCTCTTGGCCTTCTTGTCTTATCAATGGAATACCCTCATTAGCGGGAGAGCCGAGCTACGCTACCCATCACTGACCCCTAGTTTAATTGTCTAATCGACCATTCAAAGATCGTGGTAGCCGTCTGCCCAGTTTTCTTCTTGAGCTACTCTGAATTTTTTTCTAATGCCCTAAGGGCAGCCTTATCTTCAGCTATCCTGGATTTCTAATGCCCTAACCAACCACTTTTGCAGGTACCGTCCACTGCCACTTTTTGTGTGGGTTCTTCAGGTTCATGCCTGAACCTTGTAAAAGTCGGTCAATCTAAACTCCAAAGTTTGTACTTTTCTTGGCAACAGCCCAGGCCAAGAACAAGTCCTTTTCAGAACAAAAGATAACAATGTCGGGCTTGCAATTAAGATAGGGTTCAGAGATCAAAAGCAGTGCAACTACTCTTTAGGCGAGCGCGGCATGTAAGTTTTATACGTACCAAAACTTCCAAAACTCGGCTCTGAAAAGTTTTGTCAGGACAAGCAGTCAGCATGTGTTCGCATGCGTTCTGCGTATGTTCACAATGTTGTGATGTATCTTAAAAATCATCATCCTAAAGATTATAAGGTGAGCTCTCGGGGCGGTCCTCTGAATCTTCCGCGGCGCATGGCGTTCCGTCGGATGGATGGGGCCTCGGCGTGCTCGTATTCCTCTGTTTGAGATGCGGCCGCCGCTGGCATGTCTTGCCATGCCCATGCTCCTCGTGTAGATCTCATCATCTTAACACCGAGATCTGCGGCGGTTGTGGTGTCTCCCTCCCCCACACCATGTGTTAGCATCGGATATGCCATTTGATATGAAATCGACGAGACAGAGTACGAAACTAACAAAGCACAACCAAGAATATGAGACAGAAATTTAATATGAAAAATCCTTTCGAGTGAAAAAACACAGATGCACAATTGGCGGAATTACTATATGAGGAGAAATTACAGAACATTCTTAGCGAATATATGATTCTACTTGTGTATGTCAATGTTTTATCAAGAGGCTTACAAGAGGTATAAGTAGTTTTGTGAACACGAGTCCCAGACGAGGAAGGAACAAAGTTCTAGTCGACAATGAAACATGGATCTACTCGAAAACTGGAATAGAAATCTTCTTGGAGACGAGAATATCACCTTGCTCGGAGAGTTTTAGAAGATATTGGTGAAGAGTTGTAGTCAGATACACCTCGAGTAGCACAAGAATTTTAGCTCATTTAATTGCCTCACAAGATCTTCATTTAAACTTTGGTGTGTCAAATGTGTTCGAAAAATACATTAGAATTGCTTGTAATCCTATATTCACTTACGTTTCTAGACGTACAACAACTAGAGATTTAGTTAAATACTATAATAATGATCGTGATAAAATTAAAGAACTATTTAGAATCTATACATTTTCGGTGGCCTTAACCTTGGACATATGGAGTGATCGGTCTAAGGAGAATTATCTTAGTGTTGTCACTCATATATAAATAATGACCATGTATGTGAAAAGAGAATTATAGGTTTCAAACTAATTGATCTAGCACATACGAATGAGAATACAACAGAATGTATTATCAAAGTCATGAAAGATTTTGGTCTTACAAATAAAATTTTATAATTACCCTAGACAATGCTGCAGCAAACTCTAGGGCAATGGATATTCTCACTCCCTTATTTGGTACATATGCCGAATCCTTCTTACTACATAGCGATGTGTTTGTCATATTATTAATATTATAGTTAAATGTGGTTTGAAGAGATTATATCCATATCTTCAAGCTTTTTGCGATGCAATTTCTTTCGTAATAATTCTAACCAATGAATTACAACATATAAGACTTACTGCATTGCGATAGGTATACGTCCATGAAAGTTCATTGTGGACATGCCGATAAAGTGGAACTCGAGTTATCTCGTGCTATAAAATCTTTTACCCTATGAGGCTACATTTTTTTATTTTTATCCACATGCACTATCACAGCCGTACCAACAACACACTATAGACTTAGCAGTATTGGTATGTTACTGAGAAGTTACTAGCATTTGTAGAACTCTTTTACAAAACCACTGTTGCTTTATCTGTAGTGTACTATCCAATATCTAATGAAATTGTCCATCATATCCTTACGATCGCTGGTCACTTGAAAGCTAACGAAAATGATCCAGTGTTACGAGAGGCTGTGTACGCTATGAAAAATAAACATTTAAAATATTAGGATGAGATTATGTACTTATACATATTTACATTTATTCTAGATGCAAGAGTTAAAATTGCAAGATTCAGTAATGTTCTTTCAATTATAGGTGAGGCTATGGGGATAGATTATTCTAACTATTTTACAGACGTTCGTTCGCAAATGTCTGATGTTTATCAGTAATACGAGCATAAGTTTTAGGGTGTTCGCTTGTAATGAACTCTACCAGTACCCACCACAGGTAAGAAGACAAATATGTGGGGTAAAAATCTTTGATGCACTAGGATCCTCTAGAAGATCAAGCTTGTAGGATCGATTACTGCAATCAGAGGGGGTGAATGATTGTCACCGCCTTTTCGAAGTCTCCAAGTGGTCGATGATGCTTTTGACTGCTCGAAGATCAATCGCCTGATCAGATGCGCAGCGTACAACCGCTTGATCAATCGATCTATTTAACCTCTTCACTTAATCGATCGATCTATTCGACCACTTCGCTCGATCGCTTTGCACGTCGTGGTATGATCCAAACCACCAGCATATTTCATGAAAATCAAGAACTAGATTGATTCAAGACTATCTTTATTGCTAGAATTTTGTGAATTTACAAAGTTCCCTCATAAACACCTCTAAGAACCTTCTCAACGAAAGCCCTACCAAAACTGCACTAAAAGCTTTCTCAAAAGTTACAGCTAAACACTCAACATCTCTCTATTTTTATATGCTATAGTTCTAAACTGTATTCACCTCAAACACGGACATCTCAAACTATGTCCTTAATAACCTGGACACGCAACCCTATCTCTTCCGAAAATCAAAGGACTCGAAACCCTTTCAAACACGGGTTTTTCAATATCTCCAACCTTCCCTTTATGATCTCCTTCCATAACGTGTCTAATCTCACCATGTGATGAAGCCTCTAGGACAACACCTTTTGTATCTTCATCACGCATCATCGCCGCTTGTGTCGAACCCTCTTGGACCGCACCGCCTGTAGATTCTTCACGAATCACCATCTTTGATCTTCACATGCTTCAGCGTGAGCTCAACCACCTCACGTGATATTCCCGACCGCCTGGATCTCAGACTTCCCCATCCTAGTCCCGGTCATCCTTGTCACCGACCATGATCGCCTTCATGCCAACCTGCACATTAAAGACCAAAGAACATTTCCCCGGCACAAGTTCTTCACAACTTGACTGTCATCAGCATACACACATTCAAAACACACCCTTGTCTATCCATAGACTAGAACCAAACAATCCATAACCACCAACCAGGTCGTCTATGACCACACTTTCTATAGCTATCTAGAAATCATGACTACGATGAGACTTTTACCCCTGTTGCCCATATGACCATTGTTTGCACTTTTGTTACGGTTGCTTCTATTTGTTAGTGGTCTATTTCTCAGCTAGATGTTAAGAATGCTTTTTTTAATGTTGTTTTGCATGAGAATGTCTATATGTAGCCACCACCTAGGTATTATGTTCCAGATGGGCACGTCTGTCATCTTCGTCGTGCCCTATATGGCCTCAAACAGGCTTCTTATGCCTGGTTTACGTGTGTTTACCTCAATGATTACCATTGTTGGTTTTACCATTAGTTCTCATGATCCTACTCTTTTTGTTCATGTCTCACTTTAGAGTAGGACTAAGCTTCTTCTGTATTTGGATGACATGCTCATCCCTGGTGTAGATTTGGAATGGTGCTTATGGAATAGATATGGTGGACAACTATGAACACATGTTATTAGCTTAATCCATGAATAACAAGTGGTTTTGTTGGAGAACTACTGGTAACGGACAGGACAAGATGGGCCAGCAGCGCATACGGGCTAAAGTGGGCCTGACCCCGAATATTTGGCCCAAGAAATATTTTGCGCTACGCCGGTGAGTGACTCAGATGATCCATACCCACCCGCCGGCGCAGACTCCCAACCCGACGCGGCGACACCGACCGAGAAGAAAGGGACACGGCGGCGATGGGCGGCGGCGGGACGACGTACAAGGGGTACACCATCCCCCACAACAAGCGCTGGCACACCGTCGCCGGCAAGGGCCTCTGCGCCGTCATGTGGTACGCTCCCCCTCTACTCCATGCCCTCCCCAATTCTTTCCCTCCAGATCTGGTGGTGATAGCTTTCCTCCCTAGTCCCTCCCCTTCCAACGCCTGCCTGCCGCCTTGTCTCCTTGCTCTACTCAAATGGGATCCGTCCTCGGCGGGGGCTTCTTCTAGGTCAGCCCGATTTGGGGATCTTGACTGGGAGCCAGGGCGCGTTTGTCCGATCTGCTTCTGTTTCGGCCATGCGATTGACTGATTGCTGCATCTGAAAACGTATCGTCTCCGCAGTGAACCAGTGATTCACAGGCAACCGCTTATATCTATCACGTCCTTGTAAGCTTGGGAACACCATAGACCCTATTAGGCGATTTGAAGAGGAGTTGCATAGGAAGCCGGTCAAAGCATAGCTGCGTTTCAGGATCTAAGTGTGGCCGGCTTTGGTTGCTTTTGCTCAGTGCTCTTCCTAACAAGGGTTTGAGAAGAAGCTCTCTGTTGTTTCACTTTCATATCAAACCGGAATGATGATACAGCCTTAAGACCTTAATCAAAGCCACACGGGTAGATAACAATAAGCAAATAGGAGGGTGGTGGGTGATGTTTCTTTGTTGTAATGTCCGTGCGTTGCATCGGAGTACCAAAAGAGGGTGATATATATCAGTAAACGTGAGAACATCAATTTTCCATGGGAATGTGCGATGTGGGGACGGAAGGAGTGTCCTGCGGGCGTGGGGAGGGAAGGACAACGGATAAACCCCCCCTTTTATATTAGTAGAGATTAAACAAGACATCAGGAAAAATAAAACAACCACACTGAAACCACGGTGATCCTACCGTATCCATCACCAACCAATTACTGCGGCCATACTAAGTATCAATTGCTAACCACAGTGCCATTAGTTCATTAACGCACAGTCCACAAAGATGCATGGTAGTACATTCTTCAGCATCCTTGATCCTTCTTTTATATACATACTGATGAATTCATTCACTGCTTATTGTCCATATTCTGCCTGACTACCTTCCCTTTGACCACATGAGCATGATGCACTAAACATTTCTCCCTCCACTCACTAAACAAAGTCGTTTTGGATATCAACACGGTCTCTAAAATGTAACTTTGACCACTCATTTCTGTTGTAACATATTTATAAAACCAATAAAATTGAAAGAATATAATCTCAAAATGGACTGTTTTTTCAAGCTAGATCGTGTCATCCTTGACTTATTTAAATTATTTAATTTTAAGCACACCATGATCTCTGTTACCGGTATATTCAGGTCCAATTATTCTGGAAGCATGATTCTGGAATCATAACCAAACTTTGCTGTGTGCAGGTTTTGGGTTTTCTACAGGGCTAAGCAGGATGGTGCTGTGCTCTTGGTAATATTCTCTTTCGATTTTGTTGCTTCCGCTGTACACTTGTTCTTGATTTATTTTGATCCATGTTTAATAATATTAATGTTTATAGGGTTTGCGTCATCCTTGGGATGGGCATGACGAGCACGCTGATGGACATGAGCATGAGGTATCACTATCTGACCATGTTGTGTTCACTTAGTACAAACCTGTGCTTGAACTCCTTTTGTAAACGACTTGAAAAGCTTCTACTGCCTGATTCCTGTGCTTGTCAACAATCTGTTGGCCTATCCATCTTACACCTGGATATTTCTATTTCTTATGAAAATGTTCTCTCTTTTTTCTCTCACTTGTTTTGCTTTTGAGAATGTAAATACAAAATTGGATGAAATGTTGCAACTTGCAAGATTACTGAAATGCCGGGTTATTGCACATCTCCCTATCCTGTAACATTTATGTGATTGGGAAATGACCGAGCAAATGTTATAACTGGCCTTTTATGTGATAATAACATGCCTGTTTGATGATATCCTGCAATAAAGATTTATTGGTTTTTAAGCTGAAAAGGGGGGAAAACGAAGAGTCATTTGTCTTGCTGAGAACTTATGGATTCTTATTATTTTGTTTAGGCGGCGGCGGCGTCATCATCATCATCGTCTCATTAAGTTGATTGCTCAAGGCGGCTGAGGGAGACTCGCTGCTTCACATGTTCCAACTGAAGTGTCAGTTAATAAAGTATACTCTGATGGGATTACTGTTGTTTGCAACCTGTTTAGCACAAACTGGTTTTCTCATGGTCGTGCTTATGTATTTGCTTTGAAGGTTCAGTGGAAATGTTGTGAGAAATAATTTATGTATGTTGTTGGCTCCTTGTGATCAGTGCCTGTGATGCTCCTTGCTTGCCCTGCTGCTATTACCCACACACGGTCCACCAGCTCTGTTTTTGTGGGCTATAACAACAGCTCAGTACTCGTGGATGCCGTGCGACCGTATAGCATGTGAAGTCTGGGCTTGTGTTCTTTAGTAGCTAAGGTTGCAATAATTCAAGTGATGGTTAGCACCCGAGCCCCTGCCTGTCGAGCGTTGATGGGCCTCTAGACTAAGCCCTTAATGTTTTAGACGACTAACTGATGAGTTAGTTGCAACGTACAGGATAGTCTGTGAAGCCATGGTTGCATAGTTGTTTGTACCGGAAGTCATCATGTGTCATGGCAGTGCAGCAAGGCGGAATCAGATGCGTACAAGTTGCGGATCGGTAGCGTCCATTTTATTTCTGCTCCCTTGCAGTCCTAGCATCAGCTAGCACGTCAGGCATAAGTCTGTGGAGTAATATCTACTGCCACAGGATCACGCGGTATACTACAGTCTACAGCCTAGCTTGTTTCGGAAAGAAAACCTTGATCTGTCAGGTTAAGTTGCTCGTGATTGCAAGATGTTGTTGGTACGTTACCATCCAGTTGCGCATGGATGGATCCACTTGGCGCTGATGAACTGCAGTCGAGGTCGAGGCGCATGCAGCCCAGTCCGCCCAGCTGTACGTACTTGACGTACGTACATGCGCAAGCGCGTACTGATCGATCTTGATCATGGCCGGTGCAGAGATCCAAAGTGATCAGCACTGATTCAAAGTGAAGGAGGAGGAGGAGAGTACCAGCAGTGATCCGTCCTCCAAGTCCTTAGTCCTATGTTATATAATCTGACGAGTTTGACTCAGCACCCGCCGCCGGGCGAGCACGTACACATGGATGCAATGATTTGACTGGTTGGTTTGCAAGCTTCGCTTGGCTTGATTGCTACCTTCCATCGGTTTGGAATTGGGACAAGCCGCACGAGGGAGCATACTAGCTAGCTAGCTCGGAATCTTTGCTACGGATTACAAAAGAGACTTGATGTTGGTGTTGAAGTATAAGTGGATTGCTCCTCTTTCCTCACCAGTTTAAGCTTTTAGGTAAACTGGCTGGTGTATGAAACTCAATATGGTATTAGAGCCAAGAGGTCCCGAGTTCAAAACCTGGTTTTGGGGGAGTGTTGAAGTATAAGTGAATTGCCCCTCTTTCCTCATCAGCTTAAGCTTTTGGATGAACTGACTGGTGCATGAAACTCAATAGTTGGGACCGCTGGGAAATCTTAGCCTTTGCAGTCTGTCATTTGATGGTAGTACTTGATAGTCGGCGATCGATACCTATGATCGATACATCAGCTCTGCTTATCTGTCACTGCTGTCGTCTTGTGCTAATCAATGTAGTATCCATTGATTCATTAGTCCTAAAAAAAAGTACCCACTAATTAATTAGTTACTCCATATGTTTAACCGGCTAAAAAGAAAAGAAAAAGAAGATGCGGCATAAATCACGATCAAAATTAGGGTTAGGGGAAGGCGGCGTGCGGAGAGTGGGCACCAGCGGCGGCGGAGGGAATTAGGGTTAGAGGGAAGGACGGGAATTTATACGGGAGAGATGGAGATATAGATCATTGAATCAAAACCTAACGTTCCACAAAATCGACCGTGTTTTGTTTTTTTTTTTAAAAAAAAAGAAGGCTCACCATATCATATCGTTTGTTGGATCACTAAGATGGGAAGGCACGCACCAATATAATGCTGGGATCTTAAACTTGCGGCGAAATTAACTCGAGGAGCAAGAGCAACAGAGCAATTTGCTGCTGTTGCGTACGTACATGCATGGTGGGTGGTAGCATCTTGTCCTAGCTAAGTTCCTGCTGCGCGAGCGCAGACAAGCAGTATTTGCCTTGCATGGCGTTGCGTTGCAGTGGCACGTGCACGCTGTGCTAGCTGACGGCGCCAACTGCTCCGCCATCTCTCGCCGGCCGCGCGGCCGGCATGCGTGCGATGGATGCAAAAAAGCACGAGCTAGCGAAGCATCTCCCCGCCCCCCGAGCTGGGGTGGACCCCATTAGGTTCATGGGTTTTTAGCTTAAACATCTAATTTTTTTTGACAAAAATCTATTATATATTAGGTGTATTACAAATATATGTCATATATGCTTTTGTATTCTCATTTTTATACTACAGTGCACATATCAAATTTCCCAAAGGACCAGCCTCCCGATCCCGCGAGGCCGTGACGCACATTCCCTCTTGGGTCTGGCCTGTGCTCACAGCCCACAGTCACTGCGTCACACGCCCATGGTCCAGGCAGACGCAGCAGTTGCGGCTTCACAGCTCTGATGGCCAGGCTGCAGTGGCGGATCCAGGAAATTTTTTTGGGGGGAGTGAACAAAAGTGCTACAGCGACAAAACTCCACTATGACCCCCCACAAAAGACAAATATAATAGTTTGAAGTAGTCTTATATCAAAACATCGATGAACGATGACAATCACAAAATACATCATGAAAAATAAAAGATGCAGTTTATCCATACCGAAAGGCCAAATTACGAAACTAATAGACGACGCGTGACGGTGACACCCATTATTCATCCAGAGAAGCAATCTACACAAATAGACATAATTGATTAGTTAAACAAATATGGACCTCCAAATTATGAATTTAGAAGAGAATAGAGCGTACCACTAAATTTTTAGGCAATAACATACGGCGTTTTTTCATCTCTTGAAACCGCTTTTTGATCTTTTCATTATCAATGTTTCTAAATATCTCCTTCTCATTATAGCATATCATCAAGTCATTGAGCCATTCATCGCTCATTTTACTACGCAAATCTGTCTTTATAATGGACATGGCTGAAAATATCCTCTCAACTGAAGCCATTGCCACTGGAAGTATCAATGTTAGCTCAATGAGACGATAAATCAATCGATAAGATGTGTCCATGTTAGTCTTGACCATAATTTCAGCAACTTTTCCAAGTTCAATACATCCAAGAAATTCTTGAGTTCTTCTAGCACGGTTGACAAAGGCTCTAAGTTGAGTTGGCAAAACAGTAAGGTCACCAATATCAAAATCCTCAGCATAAATTTCAGCAAGTCTCACAAGTTTATCCACATCAAAATTAGAGAAGGAGTTCCTTGGGTTAAAAGAAGCCATACATACTAAGGGTGCCTTTGGTTGGGCTTTTAGGCTTTTTGCTTCAAAAGCCAAAAGCCAACCAAAGGGTGGAAACCAGCTGCTTTCTGCGACTTTTAGGTAGTCTGATTTGAAAGCACCTTGGACCTTGGCTGGCTTTTGGCTTTGGCTTCTGAAATGATGAAAATAGAGAGCTGTTTCACATTGTTTCAAGAAAATAGAGATAGGAGGTATGTTTTATACTTGTTTGAACCAAACACTTACTTTTCCACACCACAACCTCAAAACTTTTCCATAGCCCACACTCACACAGACTTTTTCAAAAGCCACACTCAACCAAACACACCTAATAACTCTGAACTAATTTCACTAAACCGATGATTCAGCTCAGTCAAAATGGCATCAATGGCGACAAGAAAAATCTCAACATGGTAGTAATGCATGTTTGTTACCTTTTGCTTTCTACGTCTAGATGTCCCTCTAACATTTATTTCCTTATCCATATCTGGCACTGCAATCTCATTCTTATCACAGAATGTTTTCACTTTTTTGAGTAATGGCTCCCATCCATTCTCCCTCATATCCTGCAAGCTATCTTTCACATCCGTGATCAAATGCATTGCTTCAACTATGTCTTGATCCTTCCTTTGCAAAGCACGTGACAAAATATCTATCATGCTCAACAATTCTATCATCAAATGCATGATGAACACAAAATCAAAGCTCTCCATTTTTGAAATTAAACCTAAAGCTCCACCATTACATGTTGGTTTAATTGAATCTTTCTTCACTATCTCAAGGACATCTATGATAGCCTCCCACATCACCAAAATCCGAAGCAAAGTTTTAATATGTGAACCCCATCTAGTATCTCCAGGCCTAGCTAGGCTACTTTCCTGGTTTAAACCTCTTCCAGACATAATCTCACCATTCTCAATCTTTTCTAGCAACACATCATGATGCTTTGCAAGCAAGACATCCTTTCTCATACAAGATGCACTCACATTGCTGACTATTAAAGGAACATAGTTAAAGAAATCTGCAATGTCCGCACTAGAAGTTGAAACAGTAACAACCACCATTGCAATTGATGGGCAAAACAATGCACATAGAAAGCATAAGGATTTTCATCACGAATCAATTTCTGCACCCCATTAAATTCACCTCTCATATTAGAAGCTCCATCATAACCTTGCCCACGAAGCATAGAGATTGACAAATTGTGACTTGAAAGCATACCGACCAAAGCTTCTTTCAATGCAACAATGTACACCTCTCAACATGTGAAGTCCAAGAAATCTCTCCACCACTTTCCCTTCATCATTCACAAACCTGCACACCACATTTCTTTATGTGTTAGTATAATTGTAGAAATACAGTAAAAATCTAGGCAAGAAATTGAAACTGTCAGTACTAACCTTAGAATCACGCCATTTGCTCCTTTATTGATACATCTCGAGACTCATCAATAAGCACCGAGAATTTTCTATCTCGAATCTCATCCATAATGACAATTGTGACTTCCTCTGCACAAGCTTTTGTAAGGTCCTTCGTATATGATGAGATAACATCCGCAATTTTTAGAACCTTTTTCATATGCCTCCTTCACTATCTCAACCTTATCTTTGTACCAGTCAACCATCTCTCTGTATGTACCCTTGTTGAGGAAGTAGAAGTTTCATCTTGTCCACGAAAAGCATCCCCTTGCGATATGAGAAATCTTGCAACATCTAAAGAAGATGTCAAACGAATCTCATATCGTTTTTCTTCCTCCTTGCTTACTTCAACTAATTTTCTACCCACATTTGTCTTTTGGTTCATAAAATCATCACACTTTAGCCTAGCCTCTACATGAGTCTTGCAAACACTGTGGTTATTAAAAGTATCCTTAGCTTTCTTCCAATTCACATAACCTTGATGTGCAAAGACAGAACTCCCAAATTTTTCAGGCTTTGCCGAATTAAAGAAGAGATAGCAATATAAGCAATAAGCTGCATCCTTGGACTCACTATACTCTAGCCAATCAAATTCATCAAACCAAGTCTTTTGAAATGATCTCCATTCACCACTCGTCCATTTACGAGGAAATAGAAAATCACGAGGTTGGGTTGGACCACTCAAAGCATATGCTCTCTTTACTTGGTCTCTAATTTCAGGTTGATAATCATCAATTTTTTTACGGTTTCCAGGGTCCCCAATTATGTCCAATTGACTAAACTCTGCTCTAGGTTTCTTTGGTTGACTTGTGCTCTCATTAGTATGTGGAGTTGAACCACTAGAACTTGAAAAGTAATTGCGCAAATTTCTTTTCGACATTCTAAAATCTGACATGCCAATCACATATTCAATTCAATCATTCAATCAGACAATCACAGACAAATAAGAATTTAAGTTCACTTAAATACCTAATCAGTAATCACCTGTGGGTTGTGGTCTGTGAATTGCAGAGGGCCAGAGGCCACGCTCGACGCTCGAACCTAAATCCCCTAGGCGGCCAGGCCCCAACGATTCGCCCCAACCTAAATCCTCGCCTAGTCGCCTCCTCCTCGCCGAGCCGGCGCCGCCGCGCCTCCTCGGCTCCTCCTTCCAGCCGAGCCCCGCCGGCGCTCCGCCCGCCGGCGCCGCGCCCCGCCGCGCGGCCGCTCGCGCCGCGCGCCCGCTCCGCCGCGCGCCGCCGCGCCGCGCTCGCCGCCGGCGCTGCGGCGCGCCCTGCCGCCGCCACCACCGCCATGCTGGCAGCGCCGCCGCGCGCCGCGCTGCCGCCGCGAGGCCGCGCGCAACCGCCGCCGCCAGCGTGGCGCGCGTCGCGCGTCCGGCGGCCCGCCGCTGCGTTCTCACGAGCGCGCGCTGCAGAGATGCGATTGGGGATTTGGGATTTTGGGTGGCCACCGCGATACTAGGGTTTCGTGGTTTGAGTTTGTTTGTTGTTGTGGGCCTTGGGCTTTGGCTTGGTGAAGCTCTTCTACATTCTATGGGCTTTGTTAATGTGATTATTTTGTGGTCATCTTCTACCTTGATCGATCTCACCCCTCCTACACCATACATCTATGGCTAAAAATTTAGGGGCTCTAGGGGCTCAAGGGTCCGTAGCGAGGGGGCTCGAGCCCCGCCCTTCACATCCGCCCTGCCAGTGGCGGTGGCGGCTCGGCTACGCCAGTGTAGCACGAGTCGAGCAATGCGCGGCGGCAATAGCTAGCGATAGCTCGCGAGCTCCGTGGCGGCGCATAAGCTTGATGAAAGGTGGGGCCAGGCCGGCAGCGTCGCGGCCCATGGGGGCGCCTGGGGCTAGCCGGCCAAGGGCTAGGCCAACAGCCAGCAAGGGCAAGGTAGCCTGCAGTCTTCAGGTTGGTGATTTCAGATTTCAGTCTTCAAATTTGCCTTCAGAGAGTTCAATTTGGTGACTTGGGGTCTGTTTGGTTGGTGCCTAACCTTGCCATGCCTAAGTTTAGACAATATGTGGCTGCCACAGAAAGTGTGGCTAACAAAATCGAAGCCACACTTATGGCAAAGTTTGGCAAAAAAACTGAGTCTATGACGTGTGGGGCCGGGTGCTAAGAAAGTGTGGTATGCTACAGTTACGTCAGTGAACCAAACAGCTACCTAAAAACTGTGGCACGCCTAACTTGTGGCTAGACAACTTCTGGTCATGAACCAAACATGCCCTTGGTTTGCTTGATTCATTGATTGCTTCATTGTTTGTATATGCCATATAGTTCTTTTCTTAATTTCTTGTCAAATTTATCTCACATATAGTCATATTCGATTCACTAAGGATTGAGGAATTCAGGAATATATTTCTTTATACTTTGATTCTTCCCCCAAATGTGTACCTGGGGCTAGGGAGAGGAGATGCATTCTAGATAATAGAAATCCTAATGTGCCTAGGCTAGGGACCAGACCAGGGAAACAGAAAGTTGTTAATGAATCTGAATTTATTCAATTGTAAAGATTACATAGAATGTATATAAAGTTCTGAATCACACAGAATGCTAAATTTAATTGAGTTTTTTAAATTGGCCTTTCTCTTACCATCGATTGAGAGGATGGCATGACACTTGTTATTTGAACAAAAAATGCCATGACACTCTTGACATAATTTTTTAGGAATAAGTGTCTGTCTGT
This sequence comes from Dendrocalamus sinicus, assembly GCA_036346575.1. Taxonomy (NCBI): domain Eukaryota; kingdom Viridiplantae; phylum Streptophyta; class Magnoliopsida; order Poales; family Poaceae; genus Dendrocalamus; species Dendrocalamus sinicus. Next base: position 564,670 of record CM070657.1, on the reverse strand, counting down.
AATCAGGTCACTGGTTGTAAATTTATCTGCAGCAAACAGCTACAAATCCGAGCATCTAAAAAGACCAGAGAACTGGACACTGGGTAGTATATCTTTTAAGCTCTTGTGAACCTTTAGCTACGATCATATTCATCAGTTTCTTGGGGGAATTTGTGTGCATGCCATTTACATAGTTTTACATGGTTTAAGTTCAAATTCTGAAGTTGCCCATTATGCTATGCAATTGTGTGCAAACTTATTTGTTGGCATGTTGATCTAGGAAGAAACGCATATTGCTTTACTAGTTATAAAATACAAATCCAACTATATCATTAGATCAGAGTAAGTAAGTAACATCAGTCTCTACTTTCTACATGTTTGAGTTTACTCTTGCAATGCTATTCTGCTACCATTAATAGTTGGGGGTGATGGTTTTCTACTTTGCATTGCAGAAAAGAAGTAATGATTTGTTTCCTGAATGAATTCATCATACGATGGATAATTGGTATTTCTGGTCAACAGAAATTTTGGTACCAAATATTTAGCTTCGACAATTCTATTAATTGTGGAGTTTTATGTTTTTCTACTGAACAATATTTTATAATTTTAAACATCTATTTTGAAATTTCTGAATCGAGAAGTTGGCAACGGCAGCCTCCACCTCCTCACGTCGCGGATCCTGTCTCTCCTCGATCAAACCACTTGATCTTTGTTAATCAGCAGTGATCAACTGATGATGATCACTAGCATGTCTATGCCCATGCCTCGCGGATCATGTCGCCGTCGCTCCTGCATCATGCGCGCAAGCCCCCCAACACCTCTCGTGCTCCCTGCATCTAAGCTAGCCAAGCCATGCACCCTAGCTTGTTTGCATGCTTCGTGATTGAAAAGAAAGCAAAACGAAAACAGTCGACTCGAAGAAAAAGAACAGAAACCAAGAATGATCCCTCCACGCTGCATGCCACTTGTCATGTCTCACAGCTGAAATCAGTCGACTCAGATCACAACGCATTTCAACTTTCAACTACACATATGCATGTCCGACCACAGGTAGGAGTATGCTCGAGTTGTTCGCCCTGCTCCTCCTTATAAAGTTTTTGACGGATTTAGCAGTATTGCGAGCGGTAATTATAATTATAAAAGTAGCGTTCGTTGTGAAGAAATAGCAAATTTAGCAGGAAATTCGTATGGCCACCACACGGAGATGCCTTCTGGGCACACGCCCTGGCCGCACGGCCGCCGTGTGGTGGAGGCAAATCCACACGGCCACCGTGCGGTGGCCAATTAGACAGAGCCATTAGCTGTGTTAATTCATGATTAGTGAATTCATTTAAGTGTACTGTTTGTAGCAATTTATATATATAGCAAATAAATTAAAAATTACAAAAGTTTTTGTGAAGCCTCCTGATACAATGTACTTATTTTAGTATTTTTCATAATTTTATCTTTTCTGAATTTTACTAAAAATTCATATAATTTAATGAATTTTTGTATTAAAATTCTGAATAGATAGAATTATGAAAAAAGTATACAATCAAGTACGTTGTGTTAGAAGACTCTACAAAAATTTAAAAAAAGCAAAAACTGCAATGCACTCACCGTGCACAAAATCTAAAAAGTCACAAAAAATTCCAAAAAATTCTACATATATTTGTAAACTTTCTCTACCTATGTATAAAATTTTAAATTTAAATTCATTCTATGTTTAGAGTAACCAAAAAGAGAAAAATCTAACAAATATTGAGAGTTCAGATTTTTAGAATTTTCTCTTTTTTGATGGTATTAATATAGAATGAATTTGAACTTTAAATTTTATATATAGGTGGAGTAAACCATAAAGTACATCCAAATTTTTTTTGAAATTTTTCGTGACTTTTTTAGGTTAAGTGCACAGTGAGTGCATAGCAATTTTTGCCACGTAAAAATTGCTACAAGTAGTATACCTAAATGAATTTGCTAATCATCAATTAACATTGCTAATGATCCCAGCTAATTGGCCACCGCACGGTGGCCGTGTGGCTTGGGCGCGTGACGGTCGGATTTGAGAAAGAAGGAGAAGAACATCTGGTGTTAATATTGCATAAAGCTCTGTATGGTCTGCGTCAAGCCACAAGAGTTTGGAATTCGAAATTAGACAAGTACTTGGTGGCACTCAGTTTGAAAGATGCTAGTTAGAGCATACAGTGTATGAACAAAGCCAAGTGCTGGGACGATTGTTGGCTGATATGCTAGAGACGAAGGTTGTGAAGGTAACCTTAAAGATCGATAATCAGTTTGCAATTGCGCTATGCAAAAATCCAGTCTACCATGAAAGAAGTAAACACATCGATACTTGTTTCCATTACATTAAGGAATGTGTGGAATCAGAGAAGATAGAGGTGCATCATGTTTGTGCAAAAGACCAGCTCGCTGATATCGTGACCAAGTCACTTGGAAGATTGAAGTTCATGGAGATAAAAGAGAAAATCGGTGTGCGGAACATCGACGGGAGACAACAAGTTTAAGGCGCAGATTAATATAATTAATCTAGTTGTCTTCAAGTCTGATCAAATCTGCGATCTGAAAGACGAAATCTTGTATATTGTTTCTCTATATAAGAAAGACGAAAAAGACGCAGGTGTATCACATTATCAAAGATCTATCTATGTTCACTCGTGTTCATGTGCGTGATCTTAAAGTTTAAGTTCAATCGCTTGTTTAGACCTGAGCAAATTCCCCAAGAGACGACAGTTGCAACATCCGATGTGTCCAGATCTGGAGCACAAGCGGGCTTCTTCCCCTGCGATGACTAGCTGTGTATTCATGGATGGAAGCATGGTCGGTGCTGTGATCTGCTTCATGCATGGGCATGGCTAAGATCGACGCGCGCCTGCATGCCTCAGATCTTGCGTGTTTCGGTAAAGATTAATTAACCCGATCGGCCAGATGCAGCAGCAGAGCACCTGTTTCGCGAGCACACATGCATGCAAGAGTAAGTCACTACTGTACATACTGGCTACCTACCTGCTGCACTGTATATGTGCCATGTGTAGTGGTTCCCCTCGAGATTCGAGCGTGTTAATTAGCTAAGCCAGTAATGAGATTAATTAACAATCCTAATTAGTACTCCCAGTAAGTAATACTACTACTACTGTACATACGAAGTTGACAGTAGTAGGGAAAAAAAAAATGGCGACAACAATATCGATCGAATCGTGAACACGCAGTGATTGCCATGTGTGGCACTTCAGTTGTAGTATATTCACAGCGCGGGCAGCATGCACGCACGCACGGCCATAATCATATGTCCGTCCGAATTAAAAAGCTAGCTAGCTGAACCATGGAGATGCGTACGTGAAACACAAGTTGAACAACCATATGTAGGTGTAGCATGCAAGCAAGCAAATACTCTGCCGGGTGCAGCACCGCCACCGCGTGGATCTCGATCCCGATCCGCATCTCCCTGATCGATCGATCTTCCCAATTATTCGCTCCCATCGAGCAAGCGTAGCCGCCGGCCGGCCGGCCGGCCACCCCAGGTCGCGCGGAACAAGCTGCCTGCATGCGTTGCGTGCTCCACCGCGACATGGCCGGCCGGAACAAACTCCACGTGTCACAGCCACTTGCATGTTTCCACCCCTCGCGGATCCTGTCTCCCGCCACCAATGTGGAACCGCGACACATGCACGCATGCACCTCCTGTCCGGCCTTATCCTCCCTCCCATGGCCGGCGACGGCGTGGCGCCTCCTCCTCCTCCTCCTCCTTATATACCCCCTTGTTCTTCTCCCTGCCCCACCCCATCACAATCACACCCACCCACACGCACGCGCGACAACACCAAGCGAAACCTCTCAATTGCTAGCTACCTACCACACGTACGAGATCCGGGCAGCAATATAATGGCGCCTACGTTTGGCCGTTCCATCTCCTTCCCCCTCAGCCCGGCCTGGTCCAAGCCCCGCACGCCGTCCGCGCCCTACCACGTCCGCTCCATCAGCCTCCCCTGCCGCTCCCACCCGCTCCTCTCCCACCTCCAGGCCCAGATCCGGGCCGTCCGCTCCTGGGTCGCCGACCCCACCGCCCCCGCCTCCGGCCTCGACCACCTCGACGCGCTCCACGCCGCGCTCGCCGAGCTCATCCTCCTCCCTGAGGCCAGGGCCGCCCTGCAGGCCGGCTCCGCCACCGCCGGCTGCCTCCTCGACGGCTTCCTCGACCTCGCCGACGCGCACGGCGCCTTCCAGGAAGCCCTCTTCGACCTCAAGGGCCACGTGTCCGAGGTGCAGTCCGCGCTCCGGAGGCGCGACGCCGCGAGGCTCTCCTCCGCGGTGAGGTCCCAGCGCCACGCCGAGAAGGACCTCGCCAGGCTCGCCGCGTCCGTGCGGGGCGCCGCCAAGTGGCCAACGCTGGTGGGCTCAGCGGCCAGCGCGGCGGAGGTCGAGGTGTCCGGTGTTCTCGCCGAGGCGGTGGCCGCAGTCGCGTCGGCGTCCGGGGCCGTGTTCTCTGCCGTGGAGTCCATATCAGCAGCTGCGACCACGGCGGCCGCGTCTTCCTCCTCCAAGAAGACGGGGGCAGCCTCATCCCTGATCTCTCTGGTGAAGAAGAACAAGTCGGGGGGCGCTTCCGAGGAGGAGAAGGAGATGGTGGCATTGGAGAGGTTGGAGGAGCTGGAGGAATGCATTGCTGAGATGGAGAGCGGGAGCGACAAGGTGTTCAGGAGCATCCTCCACACCAGGGTCGCACTCCTCAACATCCAAACCCAGACAACATCCTAGTCCACACCACTCTAGCTGGCTAGTTCTTGGACATTCTCACGTCCAAACCCAAGTGTACATACCATGATACCAATCAAAGCAAACGATCCCGTTCCACAGCATCGCTCTCTCTCTCTCTCTCTCTCATCGTCTCAATCTGAAGTGACGTACTGTGATCTACTCCGAATGCGTTTCTTTCCTCCTCGTCTATATACAGGAACTAGTGGTGAAAGCAGATTGAATAGTTTCCATCGATTTGGATAATTTTCGAATACAAATTATATCAGCTCGGATATTTATCAGATAGTATGGAATTGGAAATGAATATGGATTTTCTCTGCTAGATATGGATTCGGTAGCTCACTATCCGTCGAATATGGATCCAGATTATCTGGATATTCAAGGGCCGTAGCCTATATCCTTTATTTTAGTCCAGCCCATTTACAAGATACTTTAGTAGCACACCATACATTAACATATATATTAATACAAGAAGTTAGAGAAGAAATCTTAGCCTATATGAAGAATTCATAATTGTTCTTCATGAATGTTTAGGTCAAATAAACTAGTTATTTTTTTGTTCATTTTGTGCATACAATTTAAAGGGGTTTTATGTTCCGAGAAATATTCGTGACCATATTCGATTCGCTTCGTATTTGTATTCATATTCGGAATATTCGTATCCGTATCCAGAAAAAATATAAAAACAAATATTGCAGAGCCATTATCCTTCATCCGTTTTCAACCCTAACAGAAACCGATTCCACGATTTGTGTTTTATTTGCAAGCTGAAATCAACTCTAATGACTAATTGTTTGATAAAAACCCTGTTTCCTATCTATGAACAATAAGCCGACCAATTTGAGGTGCATCGTATTACACTAGTTCATCTAATTAACCCAGCTCTTAAATCCATCAATGCATCATGTATACGAGTTTATAGGGAGTATACTGCACACGTGTGCACATTCGCGTCAATGAGATCATCTACGTGTGGCTCAGATTGGACCGACCATTGACCCAAATTTTATAAATTACGCTATTTGTAATCAAACCCTTTTACTATACTCAAATTAAATCATTACCAGATCTAGATCTAGACCGAGTTCACGAAATGTCGACACACTGTGTGCCAATGGCAATCCTCCCTTCCTAGCTAGTATTCAAATCAACTAGAAAGGGAAGCGCGCTACGCCGTGCCGTGCTGGGTAGGATCGTTCATCGGAACGACGTGTGCATGCATTCAAATGGTTGTAATGTCACTATTTCTGAGGTGTTACAAATCCCTACAATCATCTAAAATGAACAGTTGCAGAGCACTAAACAGAAGTGATCATCACAATAGCACAAACTTACAATAAAAAATCCAACTTTTATTACAAGATACGGTTTAACAACTAGTTTTGTCAACGGGCGTACAAGCCCAAAACTATAATGCATCACAAAAATTTCCAAGCGGCCTGAGCGTAGCTAAGACCATGGCATCGACCACGACTTATCGACTGCATCTTCGACTACTGGCTACGACCTCTATACAGCATACGACACACGAGTACTTATGGCTCCGACCACTGTATAGAATACGACATACAAAGACACGATTATCACCACTGTACTCGGAGACCCGAGTACTTCGACTATGATTACAGTACTCGAACACATCGAGTTGGACACCGATCACAATATTCAAACATATCGAGTACATAACTACAACTATATACAATAACAAGATTATTTCCAATAGGATCATGTGTCCCTCTCTACATGCTGATAGAAGCTAGTAAGCTACCCACCCACACGTGCAACCACCACTTGCCAAGCTAGCCAGCCTCCCTGCCTCCTCTCTCTCTCTCTCTATATATATATATAACTCAAACATACACTACAGATCTCATCTAGCTAGCAAGAAGAAGAAGAAGAAGAAGAAGAAGAAGAAGAAGAAGAAGACAAGCGAGAGCGGAGAGCCAGCGATCTACAAGATCATAAATAGAAATGGCTCCCAGCTTTGGCCGCTCCATCTCCTTCCCCCTCAGCCCGGCGAGGCCCAAGCCACGGACTTTGCCGTGCCACGTCCGCTCCATCAGCCTCCCCTGCCGCTCCCACCCGCTCCTCTCCCACCTCCAGGCCCAGATCGGCGCCGTCCGTTCCTGGCTCCAGCAACCCAGTACCTCCCCCTCCGCCGGCCTCGCCCACATCCACGCCCTCCACGCCGCCCTCGCCGACCTCCTCCTCCTCCCGGACCCGCAGGACACGCTCCGCCGCGCCAACGCCGCCGCCGCCGACCGCCTCCTCGACGCCTTCCTCCTCCTCGCTGACGCCCACCGCAGCTTCCAGGAGACCGTCCTCGCGCTCAGGCAGGACGTCGCCGACGCGCAGGCTGCGCTCCGGAGGCGCGACAGCGCCAGGATCGCGTCCGCCGTCAGGTCGCAGCGCAGGGCCGAGAAGGAGCTCTCGCGCCTAGCCGCGGCTGTCTCCAGCGCTGCCAAGTGCGCGCGCCTGGGCCTTGGAGGCAGCGCCGAGGAGACCGAGATGGCCGGTGCGCTCATGGAAGCGGCCGCCGCCAGCGCCGCGGCGTCTGCGGCCGTGTTCTCGGCTGCCGCGTTCATGTCGTCGTCGTCGTCCTCTTGCAAGAGGACAGCGGCGTTTGCTTCCTTCGCCAAGAAGGCCGCGCCGGAGACGGCGGAGGTGGCTCTGGAGAGGTTGGAGGAGTTGGAGCAGTCCATCATTGAGTGCGAGAGCGGCTGCGAGAAGGTGTTCAGGAGCATTGTCCAGACTAGGGTTTCATTGCTCAACATTCGGACCCCTGCAATTTAGAAGCGAAGAACGCGAAAAAGAAGAAGAAACTTATTAATTAGGCCATGTATATCTTGCTGATCGACTTGCTCATCAATGTACACCACTACACTGTACATACAAAGAGAGAACAAATACAGAGAGGAAAATCTTGCCATGCATATGTTCAGAGTTTTGCTTGATTATATACAAAGTGGCCTTTCATTTCAGTTATTCACATAGGCATGCCGCATGCGGCAGTGCAAAAATATGAACTATTTTGTGCTTGTCTGGAAGGCCTAAACTATTCGTCAGTGTGTGATTTGATTGGACAATGAATGCCATTAATTGTTGGAAGAGCTTAACCTAGCTAGGTAGGGTAATCATAGTTAGATGAACACTTCTAGTACTTAATTCTCTTCATTTCCAGAGTATATTTCTTGAAAGCAATTTAGTTCAACCAACTTCCATTTCCAAGTGAAAGCGATAATCTGTTCACTCAAATTGCAAAACAGAATAAGCCGTTGGAAATTGGCGCATGAGTTAAGGCACACTTTTTCTTTAGAAATTTCAAAACATGTATAGTTTAGTACCATATTGTCTAACCGAGTGAAGGTATGCAATATATAAGATGGGGTCTTTGCCACTCTGTGAAACATATGACACATGGCATAAAAAGGACTTTGGTTAAACACACGCATGAGCGCACGTATTCGTGCATTTTCATGTGAAATTCGCGTGACTCTCTCCTTCCCTTTTGCAAACTGTGCATTTCTTTCTCCTTTTTGAGCTGACTGGAAGCTGATAAACGCAGTATAAATATTATTACGTTGTTTGATGAGGCAGTTACCAATGTTTTAACTATGTTTAATCGTGACAGTTACTAGTGAATGATTGTAGTGCCCTTAAAAGACCTAGAGACATCCAGAAGAAGACACAAAATTCATCATCTATTCTTCCACCTCCTCTCTGGATAGCTGTGCTGTAGTATAGAGCTGCTCAACTAACACCAACCTTTCTTCTCGGCGTGCATCAAGAAGGGAGGAGAGTAGGATCCCCGAACCATTGCCGCGAGAGAATCTGCATGGGGTGGCAATAAGATTTCTGCGAAGCGCAACCACTTGACTTTTTTCCTCTACGTCGACTACTTCCATGACTGCTCATTTCTGCACTACTTCCCTTTTCTCTATTAACCCCACTGTAAGTCATTCCTATGATCGATCGACTCTGTCATAATATTTTCTTGCATATTTTTTAAAGTACAATGAATTGTCTGCTATTAGTTTTGTTTATTGCATCATTAATTTTTTTACTGTATTTATCTCGTAGTAAAATTTAGAATCAAAACACTGACCATATTTCCAACATCAACAAATGAAAAGTGCAAGCAGAACCAGGCTTCCCAAACTATTGAACTCAACGAGTTTTGGATAAATCCTACCAAGCAACTAAAGTTGTTCTCCTTGTCAAAACCGAGTCTTTTTTTTTTGGCTAAAACTAAACAGATAAATCGTTCAATTAACGTGCATCCTCAAATTAAACAATCCAAGACGAGTAAACAAGACAGCGCCTACCTATTGACTGCGCCGCTGGTGCGCTTAATTGCGTTGTCTTACAGCTAATTAACATTGTCACTTACAGCAGGGGACACTTGGAATCTCAACACCAAAACCAACCCCTCTCTAGCCTAGTTTGATGTACAGTCTAGCCTGCTTACGTACTTATTCGATCTAGGCACACGGTTTAATACTAATAAGCTGTAACAGTTGCGTAGTTAACAAATCACACTTGGATCAACGGACGATGGATGGATCGGTTGAGTTGTCACAGACGCATATAAGATATGCGCATATCGCGTACGTAACACCTGTCTGCACAGATGCTCGAACCATGATCTGATCTCTAGGAAACAGCCTGTTTCAGTGTGGACTAGACAAAACAAAATTAAATGAGGCAGTTGATAGCTTGCTCTTCCCTAGGTCAAGCGCTCTAGGCAGTTGTAGAGACCGTTCGAGCGATCGATCGAAGAATCAATAGGTGCGTGATATTAAATCAAGATGATCTCAACTATCGGTTTTCGATCGGATGTGCCGTGGTGTCGCAGGTTTCTCCGAGCTGCCCCGTCGCGATACGTATAACTCGTGACCTCCATCGAGTAGTGCGTGGACTTGAAGACCTTCACCGTTGAAGATCTCATATGGTACAAAGCTTATAACAAGTGTGTCCGAACCAGTTACGTGATGCGAACCAGAGTGAGCATCTGTTGCTCATGTGCATGCAGTGGGAGACTCTCAACAAGGAGAAGAGAGGAGGGTCAGACAACGACGCAAAGGAGGACCGTGGTCGTGGCTATAACCACGACAGAGGAGGTCGTGGTCGTAGAAGCGACCATAACAGTGACGACGAGTCGACGAGGACGGCAACGACTACGACACCAACGAGCGCAAGATCGACAAGAAGTTGAAGTGCTACAACTATGGGAAACACATACACTTTGCCAGTAAGTGTCGTAAGCCGAAGAAAGCAGAGCCGAAGAAGGAGGAGGCACATCTCGTCATGGTCGGTGCCGATGACGAATCAGCGTTGATGTAAAGTTCGGCAAAAAGGCACCACGAAGGATGACAAAAAGATTAGGGGTTGAATGTTGGAAATAATCTTGTTGTTGATAGTATGGTCGTAGCTGTACTCAGTAGTCGTAGCTACTGTTGAGTGTGGTCGTAGTCGAAGTACTCGGTGTGTCCGAGTACAATGGTCGTAATTGTGTCTTTGTATGTTGTGTTCGGTGCAGTGGTCGTAGCCAAATGTACTAGTGCGTCGAGTACTGTACAGTAGTCAGAGCTGCCGTGGTTGATGGTCGGTAATCGTAGCTGTCGTGGTCGATGGTCGGTAGTCGTAGCTGCCGTGATCGATGGTCGGTCGAAGCTACCGTGGTCGATAGTTGGTAATCGTAGCTGACATGGTCGATGATCGGTAGTCGAAGCTGCCACGGTCGATAGTCGGTAGTCGTAGCTGCCACGGTCGATGGTCGGTAGTCGAAGCTGCTGTGGTCAATGGTCGGTAGTCGTAGTTGTTGTGGTCGATGGTCGGTAGTCGAAGCTACCATGGTCGATGGTCGATAGTCGTAGCTACCGTGGTCGATGGTCGGTAGTCGTAACTAACGTGATCGATAGTCGGTAGTCAAAGCTATCGTGGTCGATGGTCGGCGGTCGAAGCTGCCGTAGTCGATGGTCGGTAGTCGGAACTACTGTAGTCGATAGTCGGTGGTCGGCTTCGACTGCCGACTATCGACCACGGTAACTTCGACTACTGACCATCGGCCACAGTAGTTACGATTATCGACACGGCAGTTTTGACTACCGACTATCGACCATGGCAGCTACGACTACCGACTATCGACCACGGCAGCTTTGACTACTGTCCATCGACCATGGCAGTTATGATTATCGACTATCGACCACGGCAACTTTGACTACTGACCATCGACCACGGCAGTTACAACTGCCGACTATCGACCATGGTAGCTTCGACTACCGACTATTCACCATGTTAGTTACGACTACCGACTATTGACCACGGTAGTTTCGACTACTGATTATCCACCACAGCAGCTACAACTACCGACTATCAATCATGGTAGCGTCGACTACCGACCATCGATCACGGCAGCTACGATCGCTAGCTCCATCACTATCAGCAGGGCAAATAGAAATAGGCCTAGCTAACAGCAAAGACTCATGTACAGATCGATTGTAAAATTCTGCATGCTCATCACGCATGCTTGGAACTTGCTAGATTAACCATCTGTATGCATGTGAGGAGACTTGTAGCGGTGGCGATTAACACGCGCATAAGCATGTGGTTTAATACTTTAATTGCATCGGATTAACAGACGAGCGATGGATAATGGGAGAATTGAAGGCATGTACTAGCCAGTATGATGTGTGTTGTAGTTTTTCCTCGTACACGCGAGAAGTCAGCACAAGCCTGCTCCTGTTCGGGATGCGTACTCCTGTTCACTCCTCGTGGACAGCACCTCTGCGGCGTCGACCATGCGACGTGAGAACAGCACTCGCCTCTTCTAGTTTTCATGTGAACATGCAAAAACTTTGTCACAATAATCCAACTCGGAAAGGAACTCAACTTATATCGTATACGTATACGGCAATAACGTGTATACGTATACGTGTACATCTGACTTCAATACGGACTAGCAAAAGGAAACAGGGTTACCAACTCCATTGTATGCAAACATTCACACGGTTGAGTAAATGTGATACTAGTTTCAAATGTTCAGAGTCTGTTAACATCTAGATCAAATGTCTGTGGCACGCACGCATGTAGCACCATTTTCTTACTGTCTTCTGCGCTGCGCTGCTCTATTCTATCAGCTAGTACGCCGTGTTTCAGAGTTGAGACCAAGCTGCATGCATGTGCTTTTGCCTAGGGAGTCGGAGCAATATAGTGAAGTGATACGAGATGAGGGAACAATTGGAATCTAAAGTTCTTGATGCCGATTAATCTATATCCATAAGCATACACGGTCTCAAAACGACCAGTATATTTGTTTCATGCATGAACAACTGTAGCATTCGCATGGCACACATGGAAGGCTGCATATATACATGACTTCATTTAGGAGAGAAATTTGGGATACAATTTGACTTACACAGGAGAAGCCAACTTCTGCAAATATGAGAAACCTGAATTCAGCTGTGATTTGGGCCTTTTTGTGGTCTTAATTCACAGCAGAAACTCTTTTGAACGAATATGCATAGGCACCATCCAATCGAATCAGAAGTTCAGAATTTCACAATGTGTCGATGCATTTCAGAGAATAGGGGTAAATAGATAAAGGGGGGAGCTCAGAAAGATGTAGCCAGTAATAATGTTTATAGAAACAGTTCTATTTCCTTTTTTTTCACCTTCCAAATGTTTGGTCTCGATTCTTCTGTTCTTGACGTTTTCATTTGTTGAAACAATTTCTTGACGTTCTCATTTGTTCAAACAAGACCCTTCTGTTAAGTAGTGGTGTAATCCTACGGCCTGTTCTTTTTGGTTGACAGCTTTTGACTGCGATTTATAGCTTTTTAAGCTGTTCATACGAGAGATTACAGAGTAACAAAACTCTCGTGCGGTTTTTGCCAATATAAATAAAATTGGTACAATATATACTACAATTAACTAGTAGACCCCATCTTGAAAAAACACTTCGTTTAAAAACTAGTTACTGTAGAAAAAACAAAAACTGAAGCCAAAAGCTGAAAAAGAACATGGCTATAATCACTAGTAACAGATTACTCAAATGTCAGTACAAGCATTTTACAAGGAACTATATATGTTTGCAAAAAAAAAGAGTAAAAGATCAATGTTGTTCCTACAAGTTGGATACTCCGTTTCCCTTGTTTACTCGTATAATCATTCCAAACATTCAGCTGCCTTGCTTCCTCAAGCGACAAACAACTCTGCCTCGCCGTCAATGAACAGGCTCATGAACTCCTCCCCGTCCACAGTCTCCTTCTCCATCAGAAGCTGAGCGAGCCTGTGGAGGATGTCAATGTGCGTGGTGATGATCTGCTTTGCTCTCGAGTAGGACTTCTCCACGAGCTCCCGGACCTCAGCGTCAACCACGTCCGCGGTGGCCATCGAGTAGTCCTTCTGGCTCGACATCTGTGACCAAATATGAGAAAATGTCAAACTACTATTCAAACCGTTGCTTAATAACTAGTGATAGTAATTTTGAAAAGGCAAAAGCCAATCCAGGCGAGACATAGCTCCACGTTGGGCAGGGCAACCAGGGTCTACCCACAGCCACGCAAATGAGATATTTGCCTAACTGGTAGTGTTTGTTTTGTCACTGCTTTCAAGTTTGAATAAACCATCTATGAAATGGGACATGGATGGTGACAAAATTGGCAGTATAGGAGTGACGTGTTACAGGAATGCACTAAACTGGAAGCCAGAGTGCACAAGTCATCATGGTAAATGGGCAATTAAAGAGTAAAAATACTGAACATATACAGAAAATAACCTTTCCTAGATGCTGGTAGAGACTTCACGAGTCAGGACATCAAGCAAATGAGGACAAGCAACGTTGGTCAGATCCATTTTATAGTTCAAGTTTGCACGTCTAGTTCCTTGGTTAATATTGACAGATTCTGCTTTCAGAGCAACGTTTTTTCCTTGCAACAATCTACTTGCATCATAGAGGCATACCTGCTGGCCCAAGAAAGGATTTCCACCAGGTCCCCCAATCGCAATTTGCCCGATCTTCTTGCTGAATCCAAATCTTTCAACCATTTGTCTTGCGACACGTGAGACCTGCATAAAGTCGTTCGAAGCCCCTGTTGTCACGTTTTCCTGGCCAAAGATCACCTCTTCAGCTACCCTGCAAACCATGTCAGCTCACACAGTTCGTCACTTTGCACAACAGCAGCAGCTAGTGGATGCAGAAAGCCAGAAATGAACAAACTTTCAAGAAAATCGCACCTGCCACCAAGTGCTACGGCCATTTGGTTCTCTAGATAGCTCCTGCTGTACAGTCCAGACTCAAGCCTCTCTTCGCTTGGAGCAAAGAATGTGAGTCCACCAGCTTGGCCTCTAGGAATGATTGAAATCTTAGCAACAGGATCATATTCAGGCATGAGAGCACCAACGAGGGCATGACCAGCCTCTGCAAATTCAAAAATTCAAAAACACATTAGGAATCTGTGCAGTACGGGATGATTTCAAGTTTTAAGTTACAACTTATGGTGACAAAATTTACCATGGTAAGCCACAAGTCTCTTCTTCTCTTCTGAAACGACTGCATTTTTCTTCTCGGGCCCAGCAATGATCCTCTCTAGAGCATCAGAGATCTCATCCTTGCTTATCTCCTTCAGATCACGACGGGCAGCAAGAATGGCAGCCTCGTTCATCAAGTTTTGAAGATCAGCTCCAGTGAAACCAGGGGTTCTTCTAGCAATTTTCTCAAAGTCAACATCTTTTGCCAATGCTTTCCCTCTGGAGTGAACCTATTAGATAACAACATGTCTTGTAAGCTAGTGTATAGATATAAATAAAAACTCAACAAACAGGTAAGTTCAAGGAGAAATCTATCCGAGAGGCAAACTTTATGTATCTCAGCATAGCTTGTACAAAGAAGTTTAGCTGGAGTAGATGGATATACATTGAAATCCCTAGAGTTGGGAGCAGCAAGGATAGATGAACTAGTAAATGCAAAGCCTTTGATCAATCGATCCACTAGGAAGACAAAATACTCAAACAGAAATGGCTCACTGCCCATATGGGCCAGCATATATTTAAAACTATTACAACCACAGACAGTTTATTAAATGAAGATAGCTGGTCCACTCCAGATATGCACAAAGTTGAATTAAAATTTCTCCCAAGCTGAGGCTGCTCTACTGTTAAACAATATATAATCTCTTGAGCTACTCTTTTTTTACATGCTCTTGAACTGCTAAAGATATCCGATGCGATTTTCCTACTCGCGGTGCCACTTCTAAGTTGGTAACTGATTTTGTTAAATAAAGAGTTAGAAAATTTTTCTCATTAGTTATCACAATATTAACTTTTGAGGAAAATGATTAATACACAGTTGAAACCACAAAGACATTACAATACTGACAACAATTTTATCATTCTAGAACTAAGAGAAAAGCAACATGTAATGAACTAATTATGTTATAATAGATATTAATTAGTTCACAAGGGCCAAACTAGGATGCAGAACAAAATCATGTTGTGCCATTCATATAACCACATATTCTATGAGACATGAACCATACTCCATCTTGATTCTTGAACAAATTTTGAAAGTTTTCGATGTTGATGTACACAATGAAGCATTGACTACCTCTATGGACCATAACATTGTGAAGTTCAGCAGTAAAAAAACATCCAAAGCTACAGTTGAATTAAGTTAATGAAGTGATGGATTTCTCAAAATTTCAGACGAAGTAAGGGAAATGATCTCCAGGCTAAAGTAAAGAGGCCGGGACTGATGAACAGTACATATCCAAGGCCAACAAACACTGACCAAATTAGTTGTGTAAAAAATGTAAGTGAATAAAATGAGCTGTGGTCTCAATGTCTCATTAGGCATGAATATTGCATGGTCAAACAAAATGAGTGAGCTTCATATCAATGCTAGCAAGAACTGACAAACTAGCTACATAGCTCTAATCTTGACGCAAAACAAGATGTGAATTTCAGTGATGTCAGATTTAACAAGATACTCTTATGACTGATCAAAATCAAAGGGGCAGCTGACTACAGAATGTCTGCCCCATTTCCGTCTATGCAATGATATATACTAGCTTATTAAGGCGACGCTTAAGCGTCGCCTAAGCGGTAAGGCGGTCCCGGGGTGTCAAGGCATCACCCCGCCTTGCCGTGCGTGACTAAGGCGGGTGAGGTCGAGGCCGTCGCGGAGGGCATTGCAAAGGTCGAGCACCTTGACAGCGCGGTCGAAGAAGTCGGCGACGAGGCGATCGAGCGGCAGCGGCTGCCCTGCAGCCAAAGAGGACAGTGCGGAACTCCTCGAGGTAGATGAGAAAGGAGTTGAGGATGCGGCGCGTCAAGCGAAGGAGAGGATCTTTGGGGCGGCGGGGTCGGAGGAGTCTGGGAAGAGATCGAGGAGGATGTCAGCAACGTGGTGCTGGAAGGAGTCGATCTCGATGTCGAAGGAGTTGGCGTGGGCGTGGTGGTGGTAATCGGCGGGTAGGAAGGGGATCTGGTCAAGGCAGAGGGAGAGGATAGAGCGGCCGAAGGATGTGAGCGGTGCGGCGGCCGATGAGGAGTCCGTGGGCGGCATTGTGGGTCGCATGCAAAGCGAGCTAGGGTTAACGGGGACTGGGCGGGGGATGACGGCAAGGGAAGGAATCAAGAATGGATTGATTGGATTGGTTCGTCTTCTTCTTCAAGTACAAGAGCGAGCGAGAGAGGGGGTTGTGGGTTGGAGATTTGGGATTGGGGCTAGGGGACGCCAAGGAATAATGGTTTATTAGCGAGGAGAGCAATTGGAAAGGGAATGGGTGCTACATGGGCTCAAGAATTGGCAACAACAACGTACATATATGCTGCTAAAATGCTCATTTTATTTGCTGCCTTAGCGCCTTAGGATGTGTATAAGGCGTCGCCTCGCACCTTACCGCTTAAAAGGGGTGTGTGTGTTAGGGGAATCGCCTCATCTCACCTTACCGTCTTAATAACCTTACCACAACCTTCTATACATTCTACAAAATGACATGAAACATTTCAGACAAATTATTCCAAAATTTCAATTCTTAACTAAGTTTACTATGTTCGAAGCAATTAAATTTATCATGTTTGAAGCAATTAAATTCCCATTCCCTGGATTATCCACTATAACAATGTCACCAACCATCATGCTCAACAAGTGGCACTAAGCTAAGCAAGTTTGCAAGTTTATTTAGCAGAATTCAGAGCGGTACCTACTAAAAGCAAAGCAATCACAAGTATGTTAAACACCAGCCGCTGCTCACCTCAAGAATCTTGACACGGCCAGCGACATCTGGTCGGTCGACGGTGACCTGCCGATCAAACCTCCCTGGCCGTAGAAGTGCTGCATCCAGCACGTCCGGCCTGTTTGTCGCGGCGAGCACAATGACCCCACTGTTCCCGGCGAAGCCATCCATCTCCGTCAACAGCTGGTTAATGGTCTGCTCCCTCTCATCGTTGCCCCCACCGAGCCCGGCGCCACGCTGCCTCCCGACAGCGTCAATCTCATCAATGAACACAATGCACGGCGCCTTGGCCTTGGCCTTCTCGAAAAGGTCCCTGACCCTGGACGCGCCCACACCGACGAACAGCTCGACGAACTCGGACGCCGCGCAGGAGAAGAAGGGCACCCCGGCCTCCCCCGCGACGGCACGCGCGAGCAGCGTCTTCCCCGTCCCAGGCGGGCCGACGAGCAGGCAGCCCTTGGGGATCTTGGCCCCCAGCGCGGTGTACTTGTCGGGGTTCTTGAGGAAATCGACGACCTCCTGCAGCTCGAGCTTGGCCTGGTCGGCGCCGGCGACGTCGGCGAAGTTGACGCCAGTCTCCGGCACCTCCTGGAACTTGCTCTTGGAGCGGCCAAAGTCCATGGGCCCGCCGAGGCCGCCAGGGCCGGCGCCCGGGCCGCCCTGGGCGCGGCGGAAGAGGAAGAAGAGCCCCGCGAAGGCGAGGAAGGGGAAGAGGAGGTTGCCGACGAAGGCGAGGAAGCCTCCCGGGCCGGCGGCGTCGCCCTCGGCGACGGAGATGTCGACGCCGTTGGTGGCGAGTATGTCGATGAGGTCGGGGTCGTTGGGGACGACGACGGTGGCGCGGCGGCCGTCGATGGCGGTGAGCTGGAGCAGGGCGCCGTCCTTGGAGAACCTGACGCGCTCGACCTTGCCCTTCTTGACGGCGTTGAGGAACTCGCTGTAGCGCCACTGGGCGCCGTCGGGGAGGTCGGCGTCGGCGGAGGGCGTGGGCGCGGTGAGGAGGGAGCTGGAGAAGGGGTTGGCGGTGGGCGACGGGGACTCGGCCTGGAGCGCCGGGGGCGGGATGGGGGCCGGCGGGGGCGGTGGCGCGTCGGCAAAAGCAGGGAGGGGCGGGGAGGCGGCGAGGGCGAGGAGGGCGGCGGGGAGGGGCTTGAAGGGGAGGCGGGTGGGCGGCTTGAGGGAGGAGGGCAAGGGGAGGGAGGCGGTGATGAGGAGGTGGGAGGCGGAGGAGAGGGAGGGGGGCGCCATGGCTGGCTGATGCGTTCGCTCGCTCGCTCGCTCGGGCCGGCCGGCTTGAGGGAAGGGAGGATATTCTTCTTCTTCTTATTAATAAATAGATAAATAAATAGATGAAGGGACGGAGGGGAAAGGAAGACGAGTGGAGTGATGGGTTTTCGCGGGACGTGGAGGTGACGCTGGCCATAGATTTCCCTTTGGGGTTTCCTGGTGACACGATGTAGCTCTGGATATCTCTCCTCTTCCCGTGGTGCTCCTAGCAGCCGTGGACTCATGGCTTTTTTGTTTTTTGTTTTTTCGCACAGGTTAAAATAGCATTCTGTGAACTTTTTTAAGTAGTTAAATTTAAAATGTAAACAATTATATCAACACAGACAGCATGAAGGAATAAGGAGAAAAAACTAAAAAAACATCCTCAAAAATCCTAAAAGCTAACAAAGGATAAAATTAAGAAACCGACGTGTTCTAGAAGCTAAAAACTAGCGGGCGAAACAAGTTTCTGACTAGTACTATCTTGTGCTCAAAATAAAATGGTGCACATTGTGCTGATCATCCATACGCTCTAGTAATACATTTTGATTTTGCTGGCCATCTACTTTTTCTTCGCTGCACTACTCAACTCATAGAAAATTTCTTAAAACTACACTTATTTTGGTGTATGGGAGGTGTATGGGAAAACATCACATCTTTTACTTTTCGGCCCATTCAATCGGCTTTTTTTTTATGGCTTTTAGCTTTTGTTTTTTTGCTAAAAATAACACTACAACGACTATTAGTTTTTTCTAAAGAATACAATTAAGAAAAATAAAAATATGCTATTATATTTTTACGGATAATGCAAAGAAAAAAACTATGTTAAAAAACTAATACGTTTTAAATGATTTTTGGTTTTTAAGAAAAAAACTATGTGAACGGGCGAAGAAGATGTGGTCGGTCGGTTGGTTTTTGTTTTGGTTGTGCGTGAGGTAGGTGTCACGCTCTTGGTCAGGGAAGGAAGAAGAAGCCAAGGGCAAGAAAAGAGGAGAGTTGGAGCAAGCAACAAACAATGAGCAATGACTAGAACCAGAAATCGGAGTCTGAAAGTCATGAGGAACCAACAATAAACAATGACTCATGTCTACAACCAGTGAGCGATGGGAAATGAAGGACAAGGTTGTAGACCACAAGAAATTCTAACTAATCGATGACAAACATTCTGACCGGCGAGTGGCTATAGGGTGAGAGAAATTATGGCCAACAGCTGCAGCGAGCAAGAATTGCCAATCGGTTGTGAGACGATGACCGATGGAATCTTCCGTCGCTTGAGCTTAGAGGTTAATGGCAGCAGTGAGAGCCTACCATGGGCAACTGTCAAAAGGGTGAAGATAAAATTGCCTATATATCCCCTCCTTCCTCCCATTTTGGTAGCACCTCTACAATGCACTGCTGGTGAAAACCATATCTGCCGAGATTGTGCTTCGTCCAGAAATCTTTGAAGGACTGAACCATTTGTTTTATGTCAAACCATGAAACCAGCTTTGTGACGACAGAACAGAGGATTCTTGCTAGTCCATTGAAATATGTGTGAATCACTTTACTATTCCCTATTGTTCGGGGTCGCTTCCTCTCCCCAGAAAAAGAACGTCGCTTCCTCTCCGCAGCGCTCCAGCGCTAGCTCCCACCCCTTCCTCTCCCCTTTGCTTTGCCGCCGCTGGAGCACGCCGCCAGAGGCTTGTGCGGGTGTTAGGAAGGCGGCGGCGGGGCTTTCTTGCCTGGATGTGGGAGGACGCTTCTGGATCTAGGCCGCATCTAGATCTGGGCGACGGGGTTGAGGCGGCCGGGCAACTGAGGAGGTCGTCGGCGGTGGCAGCGCGTCGTGAGCGGCGGCCGAGGACAATTTGTTGGCGCACTAATGGGCGTCCGTGCTGCGGCGGTGGTTCCATGAGGCGTGGTGGCGGCGCCCTTCGACGCGTCGGCGGCGTGGAGTGTGTGGGCGGCGGCGGCGTGCTTGCTCCGCCTCCGCCAGTGTTGCAGCCGCCGGGGGGTTTCCTCCGGGGGGCCGGCGAGGTCGGTGTGGAAGCGGGTGGCGCGGCCGGCGTGGAAGCGGAGGGCGCCGGCGGAGTCGTGATGGGGCGGTCCGGCGGCGCGGTGCTTCATGGCATCGTACTTGATCCGGGCCTAGCGGGCGGAGGGTGTGGTGTCGCTGTGCCCAGTCTCGCCTGTCGCGTGGCCGACGCCGCGGCGGTTGCCGGCGTGGGAGGTGCTGGTGGAGTTAGCCGAGGAGGAGTGGGGCGTCGACGAGTATGGGTCCATGAAGGGCCTCATCCGCCTCCGTTCCCAGGCTGCCAGGGAGTATTCCGGCTCTTGCGACGGCGGTGAGGATACGCTTGGGCTGCAGCAGCGGAGGCTGGGGGCCAGGACGGCGGTGTATGTGGTGGCGGCGACTCTTGTTCACCATCGACGTACGAGCAGTCCCAGCAAGTGGGGGTTTTGAGGTTAGGCGAAAGCTTGGACGGCGACGTTTGCGGATGTCGCTTCCTCCTTGGAGGCGTCCTCTCTATACCTCTCGCCCGGCTCCCCGGAGGTTGATTGCAGGTGAAAACCTTTCCCTTGGTGGACTGGCGGCATCAGCGCCTTGGGCGTTGTTACCTTCATGAAGGTGTCGCTAGGCAATGTCAGCTCCGGCTGTTGGTGCTTGATGTTTGGCTCTGTCGCTGCTCTTGTTTTATGGTCCGAGGAATGTGAGAGGCGTTGGCCGAAGAGAGGGCTATTTGGATGAAGAAGATGAAGTGCTTGCCGAAGGTCCTCCTTGTTGAGCATCGATGTGATGCATCGAGTGCTGCTGTCTTCACTAGAGGAATACAGTCGCTTGATGGAGGCAACAAAGAGTTTGGTTTTGTTTAGCAAATTGTGTAATGAGGTAGGAATAGAACTGGGACTTGAGTTCCAGCTTTTTGTTCCATGTTTTGTACACCGTGTGGTGGTTTGTAGTCTAAGTACTATGGGTGTATTAGAATTGGCTGTACTCATTCACTTGTGAATGATGGAAGTCGGAATGTCATATTCCTTAATCTAAAAAAATAAAAAAAATTCCCTATTGGAATGAAGCACAATCCACTATTATCGCACGGAATGCGATGTCGGAAGTGCTGAGCATCTGTGGCAATTATCTCACAGGAAAACAAGTCGTCGTAGATGACCTTTTATGGGTTCTTTCAGCCCGTGAAATGCACACGAATATGAATCTGAGATTATAAGTAAATAAAGTGATAAAGATTAAATCAACCAAGTGTCGTTGCCTGAAACTTTCTTGGCACTGAAGCTTTTCATTCAATGTAAATCATGTTGACAATTTAAAGTTTTTTTTAAAAATGGAACATCAATTTAAAGTGTGACACATGTGTTCGAGAGGGTAGACGGCATCAGGTCCTTATGGTTAGGAGTATCACTTATGTACATATCTGGCGTACTCGCTCTGCTCTGCTCCTTGTCTCGTGGCCACCAGGCTTCCCTCCATTGTTACTTCGATAAACACATAGAAAGAGACTAATAGAAGTTTTAGGATTGAATTACCCAATCTTTTTTCTTTTTCTTTACTCACTTAACAGCAATAATATGGCTTAAATAAGCCTCGTGCATACACACAACAACCACCCACGTAACTTGGCCTATTCTCATGCCTCTGGAATCTCTCCACAATCGCACGAATCCACTTCTCACGATTACAACCGATTCTCTCGGTAGACCGTTTCAGCTTCTACGACCACTGTAGCATTCTTCCGACTTATGACTATGGTGTCTTACGACCACGGCTGCCTTACAACCATGACTGCTTATGACCATGGTGTCTTCGTGCTCAATGCCTTTGACTTCGACTGCTATTTCATCTGGGCTTCGACCACGGTTTGAGTGTGGCTTCGACCACTTATCAAGATTAATTCTAATATTTTCCCCCTTAATCTTGATGTGTTGACACACTGATATGGATCACCCGTATTTTCTTGTAGCGCATCAGCTTCATGTTGCAGCGGCCTCACACCACTGTCTTCTCGTAGCGGCTTCATACTAACCTCTCATGTGACGACGATGGCCTCCGCCACAGCCATTGACCGTGGTTGAATTATCTCAATTCTTCTTGCAACGGCGACGGCTTCACACTACCGTCTTTGACTTCACGTCAAAACTACACACAACACTTTGCATCGATGTCGTTGTCAATCTCACACCGACTTCTCCTCGCAGCAGCATCACACTGCCTCGTATAATATCTAGAAACAATGCTTCTAATGTATAATATCTAGCAACCATCCTACTCAATTAATTTATTCCCTTCTACATCACCTCCTCTCTTCTTTTTACCAATTCATATCCTCTATTTTCTTGGTCATCTTAAATTAGATAATGTTTTGTATGACACACCACTATCATCTCTCTTTCTTAATTATTCTTCTATATCAGTTTTTTACTTATTTGACAAGCTACGGGCACTGTTTACACCATCCCATTAAGAGTGCTCTGACCAAACCAAACCCCGCCTTCTTGGGCCATCTCCACTGGCCACACAGGCTACAGCCGAACCATTTCTAATGGGCTGGCCTTTCTCTCACCAAACTCAGCCACGGGCTTCCAAATCGTATTGCTGGTCTCATAGTCTAAACTAATAAACCACCAGTTAAAATTATCCTACATCCACCCAACAATTATCTGCTCCACGGTCATGACCTTAACTACATCCACACCACAATATGCACCTGAAATACACCATCCTAAAACGTGCGCACGGATTAACTCTCCTCCATTCTCTCTCCTTACTCAACCATATCCGACGGTCATCCTTCAATGGATCTGCAGTCTCACGCGTGGGCCTCCTCCGCGATCCCGCTCTCCTCTCTCGATCTCCCCACTCACGATCCTCTCGATCCTCCGCCTCCGTCTCCCCGCTCCTCCTCCTCCCGCTCGCCCGCCTCCTCCTCCTCCCCACCCCTCCGCTCCGCCGCCGCCGCCTCCTCCTCCCCCTCCCTCCCCCGCCTCCTCCTCCCCGCTCCCGCCTCCTCCTCCCGCCACCCTCCGCTCCGCCCCGCCTCCTCCTCCCCCCCCTGCGCCGCCACCGCCTCCTCCTCCCCCTCCCACCTGCGCCTCCTCCTCCCTCCCCACCCGCCTCGATTTTCCGCCGCCTCCTCCCACCCCGCGCCTCGGTTTTCCGCCCCGCGCGAGATCCGCTCCGCCTCGCTTCTCTCGCCTCCTCCCCGCTCCGCGCCTCCTCCCGCGCTCCTCCGCTCCGCTCGCCTCCTTCTCCTCCCCCCCCGCTGCCGCCGCTCCGCCGCCGCCTTCTCCTCCCCACGCCACGCTGCCGCCGCCTCCTCCTCGGCTCCTTCGCATCCATGCCGCCCCGCTCCGATCTCCGATCTTCCGCGGCGGGCGTCGCCGTCTACGAGCTCCTCGCGGCGTGGCGGCGCGCGCGCACGACGCGCGTAAGGCGTGCGCGTGGCGCGCGGACGAGACGGACTCGGCGGACCCGCCTCCGACGGCGGCGGGCGCGCCGCGGTGGACGCGGCGCGGCGACCGCGTCGCGCGCGGTGCGGGCGCACATGCGATGGGCGCGGCGCGGGGGGGAGGACGCCTGACGGCGGGGCGGACGCGGCGCGGCGGGGAGGACACCGCACGACGGGCGGACGCGGCGACGCGGCGGGGACCTCGATCATACTGGAGTGGCCGAGGCCATCAAGGTACAAGCAGCGGCGGCGTGAACTGGGAATAATATGATACGAGGAATGGATCCATGTTGGACCTTTCCGGTTGGTGCATAACATGAATTTGGCATAACTCAAATATAGTTATGCAGGCTAAATTGCAAAAACGTAGTTTGGAAATATAATTGTCTTCAGCAACCTGCAAGTAAATACTATATGCACTATTGCCGTTCAACATTAGGGTTCCTGGTATCTCTTGACTGCAGTAGATAATACTTTTAACTAAACTGAAATTCTCTTTTGTATGCACTATTGCCGTTCAGCATTAGGGTTCCTGATATCTCTTGACTGCAGTAGATAATACTTTTAACTAAATTGAAATTCTCTTTTGTTACTGTATATATGTAGGCGTTGCCACTGCTTTTGCTGCTAGAGATGTCCTTGGTAAACTATAATGTGGTTATGTTAATCATTTGTGGTTATGTGGTTATGTCCCGAAGCGAGGACTCCCGGCCGCCGCCTCCCCCGACGAAGCGAGGACTGGGTGAGAAAATTCCCCCCTAACTGTATCAAGGAAGCCTGCGTGGCTCAGACTGCTGGTGTTAGGACTTAAGAGTCAATGTTGAATTCTCCCAGTTTCATGTATTTCCCACATGCACTTGCATTATCTCTTAGTTCATGAAAGTAATATGCCTTTGGATTGTTCTATTGAGGAAGACATAGGCCTTCGCTTGTTATGCAACCTATACATCCGCCTAAGAAATTATATAGGGTTAATTGAAATTAGTTCATTTGAAGCATATTTTACATTATGTCTAAAAATGCAGATTGGTTAAATCTATTAGGTTTTAGTTCAACCCATCAACAATATCCAGTGACTTTTAGCTAGCATCGAGTATCAAGTTTCTTCATTTTGTTAATTACCATCTCTACCGCACCGTGAAAACTCAATGTGTACATCCTCTTCTATGTGACATAATTTTTTTGTGCATGTTTCTTTTTAATTTAAGTTGACATTGTTGCAATGCATTGGATGACCGGACATCTGCTAGATTAATCTGTACAAAATGTTTAGATCAGTGCAATGATATATTTCTTTGTTTTTGATCATGATTTCTCTCATCTATATTTCCTTTCTTTTCTCCCATCCGTGATTTTTACCTTACCTTGGAGATTTAGGAGTAGCAGATTGGTTGACGTGCATCTTCCACTGCAGATATTTATATCTAATGGCATTTGTAGCAGCCCGAGTTTAGATGTGTTGTACTGGAGTGTAGCATGTGCTAGCCAAAACATTCTATTAACAACTTGAGATACATACCATTGATCCCTACATTGCTTTCATTTGTACATATGTTGTAAATCGATGGCTAGCATCATTACGACTTACAAGAACATTTAGTGCAAGGTAGAACTTTTTGCGACACTAACATCTCAAAATGAGCACGAAATAATGTGATCTATACACACCTTTAATATTCTGGAACAATGTCTGGATCAG
This sequence comes from Dendrocalamus sinicus, assembly GCA_036346575.1. Taxonomy (NCBI): domain Eukaryota; kingdom Viridiplantae; phylum Streptophyta; class Magnoliopsida; order Poales; family Poaceae; genus Dendrocalamus; species Dendrocalamus sinicus. The sequence goes on along the minus strand of CM070657.1, from coordinate 539,294 downwards.
GCTCTCTAATTTTCCATGTTTCTGCTATGACAGATTATAGAATGGTGTTTGGTTCTTGCTAAGGAGATGACCATTATGGCCATGCATTGACATCACAGGTTCATCATTTTGTGTTTACGGTTAGATCTCAAACATATTTGTGCAATAAATGTTGGACATCATACATAAACTAAGAAAATTATGATATATTTGCTTAGCGTCGCACATACACCGCCTTTGCTGAATCGAAAATAGTGAAGCTATATTTGTGGCTACTCATATCATGCATGCTATTTGCATGTATTGATTCTTATAATTTTCCTGCTTGCCCACTTGAAGGTTAAAGCTTATTGATGCTAAATAATTTATGGGGTTTAGTGAGAGCATTTCAGTTTATGATGAATATGATAATTCATTGGGTGGTCCTAATTGTGATAATGTAGGCAAATATGGTAGGTCGACCTATTGGCGATCCTTCCGACAAGCCCGGGGACCCTTTTGCCGCTTTAGATCTGTTATAGTTGTTTAACTATTCAATTTCTATTTTGTGCTAGACGATGTTTTGTGCAGTCAATCTTAATCATTTGGATGTTATAATTGGAGGAGTTTTCTAATAGATGTAAAGTTATTTGTATCTTCAAGGCCATGAGCCATATGGTTCAATCCAATAGCAACCATTTGTTTCAAAATGCTCTAGGCCATGCATCTGTTCATCGAAGAAAGTTGTTCGTACAGCTGTTATTGAATTGCTCAAGGAGATTGAATATGGATCCTTTTTTGCCGCACCACACTCGACGAAATATACTGAACAGCAAAAAAAACTGAAGACATATACTACAGAGTAACGAATCTTATTTTTAAGACAGTGTTTCTGTTTCGCATTTAGGAAATATACAAGGTTAGCTGGATATTAAACAATGATGATTTTGATTACAAAATTCTCTCTCTTTACTTGCAATTACCAGTTCATTAGATTGTAGAATGACAAAATTTTATATTGTCATTGGATTTGATAGAGGCAACTTCAGCCCGTGATTATTTTTGTCGCCAAAAAACAGAAGGTAGCTTTATGCTTCATCAATCATTTGGTTCTAATATTGAGATGTCATGATAGGTTTGTTTATTACTACTACAACACATGGATGACGAAGTAAAACTGTATATGATCCATTGATACATGTCCTCATGCATTTGTTGGTTCATCATTTTGATCGGTCGGAACAACTTGGGATGAGGTCGTAGACTTTGTGCGATAAAGTCATAGCGAGTTGTATGTGGTCGTGGCAAGCTAGCGATGGTCATAGCTTGTGTCTTGGTGACAAAAATATTTGGTTATACAATATATGAGATGTGAATCTTAATGAATCTTGTTTTGTATTTTATCGTAGCGTTAGCACGGGCACACTACTTATCTCTTAACCATGTGGTCGTGGAATATTTTCCTAAAAAATTATTCATACTATTCATATTTTATCATTGTGTACAGTTTCATGTGGTCGTGGAATGGCGTAAGAGTCCCAGTGATCAACACTGTGAGCATATAATATTCTCTATGTATATTTTGTAGACTACATAGCAAATTAATAAGTTAACTTATTATCTGCCATGCACAGCGATCACATTCACTGAGGACGAATTTCTTGGTGGACATTTTGAAGAGCAGTGAAAATGAATGTAAAGACATTATTCCTGGAGAACTCCAAGACCTACTTAAGCAAATCAGAAATTAGATGGTTCAGGCGAGACATGACTTATTATTGCCTTGTTATGCATTATAATTGGCCTATGCTTGTAATTTCATGACCTGAACTTGCTGGTGATATACATGAGTGTTTTCCAGATTATATACATGGTGATATACAATTGCGTGAAACTTAAACTATGAAAAAAATATCGTCATTTGGTTGTTTTCATGTGCATCCCTGAAATGCCACCGTGGCGTTAGCACGGGCACTATACTAGTCACTAATAGTACTGCTGGTTTGATCAATTCGAAGTGTTTGGTTACAAAATAGATAGATAGATAGATATCAAACCAGTACTTGCGTAAATCACTTTGTACATATATTGAAATACTGAGCTCTCATCTCCATCTTAATTACAATCACAAGAAAATAAAATTGGTACTGTCTGTACAGAGTGACAACAATTCGCTAGCTAGCTCTCCATCTCTCTGTAGCTCCAGTGCACGCATAGCTCCGGAACTGAACTTGCACGGCCGGACGGGAACTAACAAACGCAACCCGAGGCCTTGTACTCGGTGAGGGCGGAGCTCTCCGATACCGGATCTAGGTGACTTTGGCTCCTGCTTTGAACCGAATCAAAGCAGTGACGTTGGCGCATCTCCGACGAAGGCACAGGGCAGCCGGCAGAGGCACGGGCCCGTGAGGCGGTGAGGGGGAGCAGGCGAAGACGCAGGACAGCCGGTGGAGGTAGGCGAGATGGCCGCCGGCGGAGGCGGGTGAGATTCGGTAGGCGGGCGGAGGCAGATTCACTGTCGGCACTTGGCACGGCAGTCGCGCTCGCGTAGTCGCAGTCGGCACTCGGCATCGCCGTCGCGGTGCCTTGGTAGGGAATGAGGAACCCTGGCAGAGTGCGGCCCATCAGTCCGGTAAATGCAATCACGGAGTGGACGACTGGATCGGTTGGAGTGGGAATGGACGGCTGGATCGCGCCTGGGCTGATGGGCCATCGCCGTTGGTTATGGGCTTATGGCATTATGGGCTGGGTAATGGCTATTGGGCTAAAATACCATATATCCGATTTTACATTATCTGGATAATCCGTATTCGTATTCGATGGATACCAGTCTTACTGTATTCATATTCCAGTGCCGAGAAGGTAGAGGAAGAGGAGTGCGGGAGCTGGCCAAGAAAGAGGAGTACGAGCGTCGCCAAGGAAAAAGAGGAGTGTGAGTGCTGGCCGAAAAAGAGGAGTTCAAGGGTCAACCAGGTGAAGGAGTGTGTAGCTTCGAGCCGAGTGTTGGGCGGACCAAAAGGCCTGGGCCTTTAGGATAGTTCTTTTTGCAGTTGTTTAGCAGGCTTTTTATCTAGATCTTAGTCCGTTAGATAGGTTAGAAAATCCACCGACGCGGGAGTAGGAAAAGTTTTCCAATCTATTAATATCTTAATTAAATAGCTTCTTATAGCCGAGCGTTTGCCTATGATGCAAAAATCGACCAGGCTCAAGCTGAGGTAGCAGATCAAGTTGTCGTTGATTCCAACACTTAATACTACTCAGGCAAGCTAAATTCTTGATCATGCATCTAGTTATGTCAAATGTACAAATTATTTCCTATTCCATTAGAATATACTTGCATGAGGTGTGTTTTTGAAAAAGCAAATGGATCAGAAAGGTTAAGAGTTAGAGAAGAGAAAAGAAAAGAACAGAAAAAAAGGAGAAAAAGAAAGAGAAAGAGGAAAGAGAATGAGTTTAAGTCCATGGTCCAGCTGAGAGGAGCAGCAGGACTACAAGAGTATGTAAATAGAAGGGTAAAGGAGACCTTGAAAAGGCAGAGAGAGAGAGAAGGTAGGACCCCTTTACATATGGCTAGAATATAAGGACCTACAAGACTCTCACTCGGATCGGGGATCGTAAATTAAGTGCCAACTATTTTTCCATTTCAGACGGGCAGAAATTAGTACCCTGTTACGTTATTTATCTCTCCACATTGGGTAAGTAAATATGTGTGAGTAGAGATGGATGAAGCTCAAGACCAGTAAAACTAGTTTGGAAGTGGGTAAGTCCCGAGACGCTATATGCATAGGTGGAGTGTTGGGCCGGGAGCCGATCCAATCGAACATTATTTGAAGTCGGTACAGCCCGGGTGAGCGACCCGGTATACCGATAGAAAATAAATGGGCTGGAGAATTGAGCAACGTAACTTGAAAAGTTCTTTATTTTGAACTTGACCCCACACCAAAGAAAGTGTGGAAAAGCCTAGTTATGATGGTTCAGAGTAGCTATAGATACAGTGGCATAGGCCTACACAGTGTTTAATAAAATTATGAATTCATGCCAGTCTCTTAGATTGGAGACTACGATAATCGCTAAGGGTCTTTCTTCACCTAACTGAAAAGTAGAATTTTTATGGATTAAAAGATGTCACTTATTTTAATAAAGCTAATTTTGAAAAGCCAATAATTAGAAATGGACGTAAGGATAAAGAGAGGCATACGGTGTATTTTGCTAATATTATACTTACTGAGCACGTCAGTACTCACTCTTACTATTATTTCCTTTGTTAGACCCTGTTCCGTTCGGAGAGTACTCTGAGTAGGATAAAGGGACCGTAGGCACAATCGAGCTCGCCGGGGAGGAGGATGATGGTAGCAAAGAGTTGGGGGAGGTGGACTCCTTATACAGTGGTTGGGACGAGTAGGCGACGTGCTGAGCCAAGCATGAGAGCTTTAAGGTATTGGTTTATACCTTTTGCCCCTTATGTATTTGTAATTAAGACCATATCTCTCGTGGCAAGTGCTATAATAATAATATATACAGTTTCTACATTATTGTTCTATTGTACGACTCTGGTAATAGCATATTATTTACCGAAATAGCGTTTTACTAATGAGGCAAATAATAATCTGTTCACTTAAGTGTGATTATCTTTGGAATAAAGACACGGGGCGCCATAGGACCTAGCTAGCTAGCTAGTCCACAGAAAAAGGAGGAGGAGAAATCAGTCAATGACTGTTATGGTTCGGTCATGAACTTCACTAGCGACCTGTCGATCCATTCCATTCCAGGGGATCGATCTGCACTGCACTGCATGGGCTGCCCTGGCTGGCACGTACCATTGACGTCGCTAGCGGCAACGAACCAAGAGGAACATGCATGCTCCAAAACGACGTCGCCATTAATGGTGGCTCGAAATTCCACATGCATGCATGCATTCTCGATCTCGTGTTCAATTCATTAATTAGTTGTGGCTCCATCTAGCCGCCGAGTTTGATCGTCAAAGCTTAGCTTAGCTAGCGTACGTGGAAAAATCTTCTCGATCGGTAAGGAGGGTGGCCAATTTTTGTCTCCTGCTCGATCCCGTGCCCGATCGATGGGGTAAGAAGAGGCTTTGCGTGGACGCTTCCATCCATGCACATACGCTTCCAGCCTGATACATCTGATTAACAAATAATCCTACGAGAGAACAGGTGTTAATACCTAGGATTTCTGTAATTAATAAAATATTGTTTAATGAAAAAATAAAGATCCATAATAGCAAACACCAACGGTACACGTTATTTCTATTAGAAACATCATTTTATATAATTTAGGAAATTACAAAATAATTAAGAAAAATTGTTGATTTAGAAATTTAGGACTCAGGAATTGAAAAATGAGGATGCACCTACGTTGTTGTCGACGTGAACGGCTTGCCTCCCTAGCCCCAGTGGCTCGGCTGCAACCTTGTGCTCCTTTCTCAAGACTGTGGCTCCCAGGTGGCCCGGCAAGGCCCCGCTTGGTGCTCTCCGCCTCCCTTTCTTAACGCTTGCTGCCCTGCTCCTATCTCTTAGCTTACATGCCGCTATTGGGGTCAAGCCGAAGCCTAGAAGCCACCCTAGCCACCTAAGTCGCCTCACTCGATGCTCGGTGGTCTCGTGGACTCGTGGTCGTCTGACAGTGTGTGTGTGTGTGTTAGAGAGAGAGGAGATAGGCTAGGGAGTTATGGTTTGAGGGGGAGGAGGTCTTCGAATGGGTGAAAAGCTAGCCGGTTGGGCCACATTACTTGAGACAAATTGGGGACACTACTACAAAAGAGGCTATACTGGACGACTACATCCTTATAATTGAGACATCACAGACGGTTCGTATTAATAACCGTCTGTAAACTTTCACAGATAGTTTTTAACAAGAACAGTCTGTGATAAGTGAGACATCAAACAGCACAGACGGTTCATATAAAAAACCGTCTCTGATATTCTGGACATGACAGATGTTCTTATAACAAACCGTCTGTGATATTGCAGACATCACAGATGGTTTGTATGAATAACCATCTGTGAATTATCACAGACGGTTATTAATACGAACGGTTTGTGATATATTGATATCACAGACCGTTTGTGGTTGGAACCGTCTGGGATAATCTGCACTATTAAATACTAGGCGTACGTGGTCTCGACACAGATCTATCTTCATTGCGCTGCATAGGTGGAGCGAGGTGGTAGGCTTTAGGGAGTTCGGTGAAAACATATCGCCCACCATCTTCTTAGTGATCAGAGATTAGTACTCAATTGCTTCTAATAACTTATATGCATGCTTTGTAATTGGAAGAGATGATGGATAGGTTTTTGTTTAGATCTAGCTAGCTAGGTTTAGAAAGATAATGTTAGTTTATTCAATTACAGAATGGGTAAGTACTCGTAGTTCACTTCAATATATTCTTGCTTAAAATATTATGCCATGATATATATATATATATATATATATATATATATATATATATATATATATATATATATATATATATATATATATATATATATATATATATATATATATATATATATATATATGTCATGTACATATAGCTAGTCCGATTTGTTACGTAGTAGCGCTAATAATCATTTTTTATACTCATTTGTTACATGTGTAGCGTAGATAGACAAAAGTTGGATGTACATTGAGAACCGTGTGAGTGACGAATATATTAATGGCGTGTCTGCTTTTACAAGAGCGGCCAAGTTGGATATGTTGAAGAAGGGGTTGGAATATATGTACTGTCTATGCATTGATTGTGATAATCTAAAGATGTTTAGCAACTCAGTGCAGATCGAAACTCACTTGATTCGAAGGGGTTTCAGAAAGGGGTACAAATGTTGGATCGGTCACGGTGAAGAGAAGAGTACACAAGAAAGTAGTTATGACATCGTCGAGGGAGACAATAACGATATTCCGGTTGTGGACTGTGCTTTCGATCATGAGGATAGGTCGCGGATGACGATGCGGATCGGATGCTTCCTGTAATTCCTGTTTGATTTATTTGCAAACCGCAAGAATGCAAGATTGAACGTGATGCGAATATAAGGAAACTATAGGGAGAGAGAGAGTTTGATAAATTCGAGGGCTTAATAGAGGACTCGGAAAAACCTTTGTTCCTGAGCTGCAAGCCATAATACACGAGGTTATCATCAGTTCTAGAACTACCAAAATTGAAGGCAAGCAATGGCATCCACACAGTCGTCGTTGTCGTCATCTGGGTCTCAGACTCCCAAGATTGGGATAACTAAGCGTGGCCGAGGAGTATTGAAAAGGCCAGAGGGCCGAATGATCATCGTGGTGGTCTCTTCGGATGGGGTCCCTCTGCAACCGAAGAAAGCAATGGCATTATTTCGGACTACGTGCGGGATTATTGGAAGGCAATGGGTCCCCATTACCATAGCAAGCTGGAATGATTTGGCAAAGGATCAAAAAAAATCAGCTATGGGAGGAAATCAGCGACAAGGAGTACATCATGGTACTCTTCAACCAAGGGTAAGTGCTTCACTAGTTGCCACACAAGTTTCATTTGTACTTTATATGCAATATGAATTTAGGATTAATCACTATAGCGACACATATGACTAGGTCTCACTGGATTTTGATTGTGATTGTACCAAAGTGGAGCAAGGTAATATACCTTGAATCCCTACTTAAGAGCAACCACGACTTCAATCGTGTGCAAGAAAAAATTAACAAGTAAACTCATTTCCTCCATACATAACTCTATTGTAATCTTTCTTTCATTTGCAATAGCTGAGGCTAACTTTTTTGGAATCACGTAGATCATTTACCGCTTATGTTACCCTAGGAGGGGGACACAACGAATCCAGTGACACGCTGCGACACAGGACGCGATTTTTGGTACCCGCTACAACACAACAATCCTACATCACACTTTGTTATAATGCCTCTAGAATTGACAATACCTATGTATGTAATTCTATTTTTACAGTGCCACTAGCAACTACAGGGTAACATATGTGGATTCTACATTTGCTGCCATATAAAGGAAATCACGGACACTAAGATGAATGATCCAGATGTTTGTCAACCTTCCAATAATTATTATTTTCTGATTATATATATGTATATACACACACATGTTAATTAATGACTTAACATTGCTCCTAGCGACAGCCGGTGGACTTCGATGAAAGTGCATATGATCTTGACAAACTTGTCGAAACTAATGGAAACATCTCCTAATTCTTGCTAGCACGGTCATAAACAAGACTAGAGAGTTCCACCCCGGCAATGGTGATAATTAGATGTTGAAACATTGGATTCAATTGTAATCACTCAATTGTGCTTAATCAAATAATGCATTCAATTTAATTCATTTGTGAGATCTGTGTAACGATTGTCATACTATATATATGTGATCTACTGGTGTTGTTTCATTCATTTGTGTGATTTATGTAATGATTGTCCTGTGCTATATACGTGATCTTGCTTGGTTTCAGATGGCATGACTAGCATATCCTGAGGCTAGCCGAAAAAGAGAAATAAAATCGTTGTGGAAGTAGCTATCACAGACGATTCAGTGTTCCAAACCGTCTGTGATACATATCCCAGACAATTTCAAACACTGAGCTCCGAACCGTCTGTGATATGAACCATATCACAGACGGTTAATAACAAAAACCATCTGTGATACTGGACTATCACAGACAGTTAATAACAAAAATCGTATGTATTGTAAGTTATCACAGACGGTGTGGGAGCCGTCTATGATAACCACCTATTATCACTGACACATAAACGCGACGGTTTAGGAACCATCTGTGATGACTGTTTTGAACCGTCCCTGATAACTATGTCTGTAGTAGTGGGAGAGGAGGTATGGCAATGGGATGAAATCTATTGGGTATAAATGTGAAGTATTTAGCCTAATTATCACTATATATATAATATACCTATTGAATATGTGGTGTTTTGTAAAAAAAAAACAATTGGGTCTTCAAGTGAAACCCTATGATCTATGCTAGGTGCACGCATAGCACCACAAATGGTTCATAAGGTAATTAATAGAATCCACACAGGGGTGACAATTCCCCCATGGGCCAGGTCCCACAGAGAATATCCCTATGGGGGCTAGGGTTTGGGGTGATTTCCCTCATGGGGGATGGGGACAAGCCCCCACTACGCTAGTAGGGTAGGGATGGGGTTGCTCTCCCCTGCGAGGCCCCACGTGGACTAGTAAATATAAAAATATTATTTTAATAATATATTATAGTTTTTTAATATGAGAAATTGTATTTTTTTCTTGTATATTTGACTAAAACTTCAATCTATATGTTATGATATAATCTTTAAGCTATATTTTGGAGAAATAAGTATGTCTAAGTAATTATAAATTAATAAACAAAGTTATATTATTATTTTAAAAAATATTTACCCTATTTTTAATCCCGGGGGACCTGGGATGGGGAGCCATCTCCCTCGGTAGGCTTAGCGGGGGCTAGGACAGGGTTGTGAGGGCCTCCCCCCGAGACCCTTGCCCCGTAGCCACCCCAGAAATCCACGTGTCATACTCAGAGTTGGGTCCAACCTCGTGTCACATCGAGAAGCGACCAATCGATTGATCCGACATGCAAGTTGGTAGGGAATATACTAGCTACCTGCCCCAACAATGGTGGAGCCACAGTAGATGCATAGGAGTACAGCTGCAAACCCAATATTTTTGCACAAAAATCCGGTATATACCCCCTTAATACACAAAGTATATACTACAACCAACACAACAACTGGTAATCTGGTCACTCCCCCAATGCATATGTTCTGGCCCAACAAGTCAAGCCCAACAGCCAGTAGTTAAGCTCCCGTCGCCAGAGAATGATTCGATCCCCCTCATCCCAAGTAGGCAAACAATGACCCAAATCCTCCAATCGGCCAAATTCCCATCTTCTGGCTTCACTCTTCAGGCTTGTATGGTTGTACCCTAGCTAGTAGTCACCGCTCACCGCCAGGAACTGCCCGCCCAGCCAACCAACTTGCCACTTGTGCCACGTCTCATCTCCTCTCCGGCTGCAGTCGCCTCGCCCTCGCTCCCTCTCGGCCGCCTCGTCTTCTCCCCGGCAGCATGTGGTTGACGGCTGTGCATTGTGCCCCGGCCGCCCATGCGGTGTTGTTCAGTGGCGATGGCCTTCCTCTCTCTGGTACGAGCACAACGATGAGGTGAGAGGTAGCGGAGGGGGCTCGGCGCTAAGGGAGAGGGAGCTGCCAAAACCCTTCGACGAGAAGACACGAGCGGCATGCTGGTGGAAGGCGGTGGTGTTGGCGAGGCAGCACCGGAGCAGTGGCGACAGGACACCGCTGGCAACGTTGTGTGCTGCTTCTTTGCCGAGCTGCCACGACGCCTCTGCTAAGGCCCGTTTGGCACACTCTAGCTCGAGATCTATCTTTGGATCTGTAGTTTGTTGACTAAATTAAAGTGATTTAAATATTTTTATTTAATATATAATATAAATGAAATGAGTCATGTAAATGCACTTAACATGCACGCAACTCTAGATCCAGGATTTCCTAGAGCTACGGATGACCACTCTAGAAATCTCTGATTTCCTAGAGCTAGAGCTCTGCCAAACGGGGCCTAAGAGTACGGCCACATCATCCCATTCTCGAAAGGTAAACCCCATATCTTCTTTTATTGTTGGAAGAGATAGTGGAGATCGATCCGTCTGGTGTGTACATCAGTACATGTAGTGTTGTGATGTGTTTGTTGGCCGTGACCTGGTTGGGAGCTCGGATAGTTCGTTCGATTTTGTTTAGGACACGTCAAGGTTGAGTTCAGCTACAAATGAGCTCATTTTTTATGGACGAATCTTTGATGTTTAGAATCTCCATCTTAAGATATTGCACATTTAGTTTGTTTTCGAATAAGATTTAGGTTTCATTCCAATTAGAACTGATTTTTGACATCAATAATTTCGATTTGGCCTAAGATTTAGGTTGGATTTTAGAGTTGGAAATAGGGGTCCAGTTTAGTTTAGATGGAGAGGATTTTGCCTACTCCTTGGAAAACTATAGGTACAGGTAAATGTGAGAACATATTTGGATAGGTAGGATTTTGATGATAACCTAGTAAATCATTTATGTAGAGTTAAACTAATGGGAGGTGTCTTCTCTAATCCATAGATAGAGTACTTGAGCACACAGTATCATGTAACATTTCATTCCTTGGGGAATTTGTTTTGTTTTTTCAAAGTTCTCAAATCTTAGAACGCTTGGTGCATGGAATTGGTTCTTAGGCTTGTGGTAAAACTCAGTCCATGAATTATAGGTAAATATCTCTTTCCTTGATTGTATTGTAAACATATAATTTATCATATTTAAACTTCTGTACTATATCATTTGAACATATATGTCTTAAATTCGCACACATGATCAAAATTCTAGGCTGACGCCATTCTGCCCCAAGACCTCTATATAAAGGCATGCGCTCCCAGCGCTTCTTGCACACCGCTACTCACAAGCAGTAGACAGTAATACCAGATAGAATTAGCTTGTACGTGCTTGGCACGATGAGAGCACTGGCGGTAGTGGCCATGCTGGCCACGGCCTTCGCCTTGTCCGCGCGCGCCGAGCAGTGCGGCTCGCAGGCCGGCGGGGCGCTCTGCCCCAACTGCCTTTGCTGCAGCCGCTTCGGCTGGTGCGGCTCCACCAGCGACTACTGCGGCGGCGGCTGCCAGAGCCAGTGCAAAGGCTGCAGTGGCGGAGGCGGTGGCGGCGGCGGTGGAGGCGGAGGTGGCGGCGGCGGTGGCGGCGGAGGCGGCACCGTCAGGTCCATCGTGTCGCCGTCGCTGTTCGAACAGATGCTGCTGCACCGGAACGACGCGGCGTGCCAGGCCAAGGGCTTCTACACGTACGACGCCTTCATTGCTGCCGCCAACTCCTTCAGCGGCTTCGGCACCACCGGCGACACGGACACCAGGAAGCGGGAGATCGCCGCGTTCCTCGCGCAGACATCCCACGAGACCACCGGCGGCTGGGCCACGGCGCCGGACGGCCCCTACTCGTGGGGCTACTGCTTCAAGCAGGAGAACGGCGCCACCGCCGACTACTGCCAGCAGAGCGCGCAGTGGCCGTGCGCCCCGGGCAAGAAGTACTACGGCCGCGGACCCATCCAAATCTCCTAGTACGTCAAGCGTCATCCGATGATGAATTCATGATTCATGGACGCGATTTTATTTCTAAATTTCGACTCGAGTTCATATCTAATGAACGATATATATAAATATATCTAATGAACTATACATATATTAATTTGAGAGCATGCATGCAGCAACTACAACTACGGTCCGGCGGGGCAGGCCATCGGCGCGGACCTGCTCAACAACCCGGACCTGGTGGCGACGGACCCGACGGTGTCGTTCAAGACGGCGATCTGGTTCTGGATGACGGCGCAGTCGCCCAAGCCGTCGTGTCATGCGGTGATCACCGGCCAGTGGAGCCCCTCGGGCGCCGACCAGGCGGCGGGGAGGGTGGCCGGGTATGGCGTCATCACCAACATCATCAACGGCGGGCTCGAGTGCGGCCACGGGGCGGACAACCGCGTCGCCGACCGGATCGGCTTCTACAAGCGCTACTGCGACATCCTCGGTGTCAGCTACGGCGCCAACCTCGACTGCTACAACCAGAGACCCTTCAGTTAATCTCTTCTTTTACACAATAATCAAGAAGAGCTCTCCCTAGCTATATACTACAGATGCGTAGGTGACCAAGAGCTCACGTACGCACCTACTACGGATGAATAAATTGATGGGGTCGGGATGCAAAAATGTTCCGCCACGTGATATCGAATAAAACAGCATCGATCAATATTACATCCATGCATGTTTCCAGACTTATATATCCATATACAAACGACGTTCTCGAAAATATTGATCAGTACCGACCGATGGATGCTTCTCGTGAGTCTATCCATGCAGATGCATGGTGTTTAATCTATCATATTATCAAAACAGAAGTCACCACGTTCACTTTCAATGAATAGAAATTATCATATTAATTAGAAAAAAGATCTGTATTGTCAATTGATGTGAGTTCAAATTATAATAGTTAGGATGGATCTAGATCAGCAAAATAAAAAAAAGAAGACATTCAAGATAGAATAAGAAAATCAAAGGAAAACACTTTATAAAACAATTTGTACTACATACGAGGAGCTCGGAAAAGAATAGGAAAATCAAGGGGAAAAGACTTTACAAAACAATCATTGGGGACAGAGTAGAAAAGGTGTTTGGGATAGAATAGAAAAATAAAGGGGGGAAACAACTTTACAAAACAATCCGAACTATATAAGAGGAGCCCTTGTTTGGGGACTGAGTATGAAAGTCAATAATCCGAAATGTATACGAGAAGATCCCGTTTGGGACAAAGTAGGAAAATCAAGGAAATCGTGTTTAGGTAGAACACAATGCACACTAGCAAACAAAATACAATCCAATCCGAAGAGAATACGAGCACATGTAGCCTACAAATACAGTGTCCTATGTAGAACAACGGCCTTGACTAGCCCTTTATTGCATCCTGGGAGGCGAGCTCGGCCAGGACTAAGACAACAACTTGCAGCACTTACACTCTAACGGAGTTGAATAGGATATCCATGAAGCCATTGATCACGGCTTAGCTAGCATATAGAAGACCTGCTTGGCTACATCGGCCTCGCGACGAAGCTGATCGATCCTGAGGATCGACTTCTCTGACTCGGCCAACTCCTCAGACGTATGGAGGCTCGGCTTAGTAGGTAAGACACAACCAACTGAGAGATCTAGAAAATAGTACATCTATGCATTAGATTAGTATTCAATAGAGCGTTTGCTATATGCAGCGCACAACATCTATCTATGCCTCCATTACTAAATGAATTCTCCTTTGGAATCTCCAATGTAAATCTATAACTTTATCTAGCCTCTTTTTGGCAAAATACCAAAGTTAAAACTAACTAGGACCTATTCTTATGCCACTGTTCAGGATTTTCTTCACGATCTGCACGACTAGGACAACTCATTAAGTTACAACCATTACTCGGACGCCTAGCCATGACTTACGATCACGGTGCCTCGACTACGGCTGCTCGACCATGGCGCCTTGACCACGGCTGCTCGACCATGACACTTCGACCACAGCATTTTGATGCAACTCCGGTCATACCACCACACATAATTGGTACTAGCGGTATTCAACCATACAGGTCTTCTAAGCACTGACCAAGTATTGTAGCTTACGACTACTGACCGATTAATGTAACTTATGACTACCGACCGGTTCACTGTACTAAACAAAAGCCTAAGGGACATTGAGGTTCACGAATGAAAACAGCGATGCAAGGCCATTTTGTGGCATAACGGTTGTACTAGGAGGTGACTTCAGACAAATACTCCCGGTGGTGCCAAAGGGAAGGAGAGAGCAAATAGTGAATGCCTCAATCAAACGCTCTTACCTATGGAAGAACTTTGAAGTAATCAAGCTAACAGAGAACATGCGGTTAACCTATATGTCTGACGATCCACTGCAAAAGCAAAAGGTCGCTGAATTCGCTGAGTGGATACTACAAATTGGTGATAGAATGACAACATCAGAAGAAGGCGATGAGTGGATAATAATCCCAAATGACCTCTCCTACTACAAAAGGGAGATGACCCAAAAGAAGAAATCATCAAAAGCACATACCCAAACTTGCTACAAAACTATCATGAGCGACAATTCCTAGAGGAAAGAGTGATATTATGCCCAAGGAACAAAATGGTAGATGAGATAAATGAATACATAATGAGCCAAATAGACGATGCGATATGGGACAGTTACGGTATGGCCCACTTAGTCTGTCAATCTAGATAGATCATACCATGCTGTCTCATAGACTCAGCCAAAGACCCTGGCACGACCCATTGAGTTCACAAGGTTGTGCCGTGCTGATGGGACAAGAGGCGCTATTTCGGCTCGATAGCTGGCACGCTCTATTTAGCCATCTCTAATCATGCATATGATTGAAAAGATTTGTTCGTCAACATGGTGCATGATATTGGAATATGCCATTGATATGTTGTAAAATCCTTGATTGTATCAGTGAGTGGCGTACAAGAGATGTGGTAAACTTTCGGCAGGATATAATATCTGTGTATGTACGCAGTGGCAAATAAAGGATGCGGTAAACTTTCGGCGACCTAATTTTTTGGGTGGTTATTCAGTTGTCCGTCAGTGTGGGAGAAAAGGTTAGTTATGTATGGCCCTCAAAACCTTGTATTGTACCTTGGGATTTGTGAGATGATCGGACAGCTTTGGTTGAAGATTTCTCTGTCGGACGTGAGGGCAGAGAAGAGATGATGAGGGGCATTGCTAGTGCAAGCACCGCATAACAATATCTATAGTTTACCACTTCATATAGACTTAACACTAGAAACAATGCTCCTAATGTATAATATCTAGCAACCACCCTACTCAATTAATTTATTCCCTTCTACGTCACCTCCTCTTCTTTTTTACCAATCCATATCCTCTATTTTCTTGGTCATCTTAAATTAGATAATGTTTTGTATGACACACCACTATCATCTCTCTTTCTTAATTATTCTTCTATATTTGTTTTTTACTTATTTGACAAGCTACGGACACTGTTTACACCATCCCATTAAGAGTGCTCCGACCAAACCAAACCCCGCCTTCTTGGGCCATCTCCGCAGCCGCCGCGTGGCTACGGGCGAACCATTTCTAATGGGCTGACCTTTCTCTCATCAAACTCAGCCACGGGTTCCAAATCGTACTGCTGGTCTCATAGTCACTAGTAGTACTGCTGGTTTGATCAATTCAAAGTGCTTGATTACAAAATAATTCGAAGTGTTTGGTTACAAAATAGATAGATAGATAGATAGATAGATAGATAGATATCAAACCAGTACTTGTGTAACGTCTGAACTTGCACGGCCGGACGGGACGGGAACTAGCAAACGCAGCTGCTAGCACAAGCAACCCAATTTAATTTATAATATCAAGTTTAGCTAGCTAGCCAGCTAAACTCGTGCAAACAAAAACATGCATGATGCATTATTATTTCACCAGTATCCGCATCGACAGATATTCGAGTATCGCATTGGCTTTCTAGATTCGTCACAAACCAACACGATATCATACTACACTCTGCAATCTGAATGATGTATGTGGAAACAAAAGGGTCAAGCAGGTGGAGCATGTTAGCTAGCTCCTTCATTATTGCCTTTTCTAATCAATGCAGGATGGAACTAATAGCTGTTTGATCACCAGGTAGCAGCTTCCTAGATGCATAAAGATCAGTGCTTCGTGTGATTTGCATATCTCGTTAGGACGCTATCGGGATAAAACGCACACAAGGTGAAAATAAAAAAACCCAAGCTTAGCATCAAAGTTTTATAAATAGTACCTAGTATAAGATGAATAGATTGCGCCCGTCTATTGAAGCCTACAAACTACATACCTAAATATATCAACATAGCAAGGGATTGATTAATGTATTGCCGTTGAGGGCATTTTGAGAATTTTCTATTTGGTTTTTCGGATTCAAAAATGAAAAGAGAGGGGCCCAACTGTCGGACTGGGGAAGAGATGAGGGAGGGAGACAGTTGGCTCGGTGCTGGCTTCCCGTGCGCACGACGTGGGGGTCATGGGGATCGATCCCGATCTCCACACCCACACCAGCGTTTTCGGTGAGCTCGTGGTGGTGACACCCCCTCCTTCTCCTTTTAACTGACTCTGATTCCTCCTCTTCTTCATGTGTGAGATTCAATCAAGTTTCCCCTCCTCTCTCTCCTCTTCCATCGAGAGCAATCCTAGAGTATTGAGCTTTGGCGGTGATGGTCCAGTTCGGTTCCTTGGCTCTAGCAACCTGAGGCCTTGTCCTCGGTGAGGGCGGAGCTCTCCGATATCAGATCTAGGTGACTTTGGCTCTTGCTTTGAACCGAATCAAAGCGGTGACGTTGGCGCATCTCTAGTCTTGGGCTATGGCTTTGTGCCAGCTTTGGGCTGTGGTGGGGCTGATTTTGCCAACTTGGAGGTGGTCCAGTAGTGGTGGCGTTCGTGCATGGTCTTGTTTGACCGTGTTTGTGCTTGTGTGTTTCGGCAACCTTGGTGCTTGGCCAGTATTGAGGTTAGGGTCTTGTGCAGCATTCTCCTACCCTTAACCTCACGTCTGTGGTGTTAGCTGGCTCGTGTGGGTGCCTTTGTATCTCCAAGAACCACACCACGATGCAAACAACGGGAATATGTTTTCTAGGATAGCGTTGACTTTAGCATGTCTACCCTTACTGTCTTCTGGACAGCTTCGAGTACCGTCTCACCTTGTGAGTTGCCTTTGGTTCTTGTTGTTATTATGCAATTGTGATGTGTTCTAGTGCACTTTAGTAGTTGATAATATTATCACTAGTTCTGAGAGACAATTGCATGATAATCTATGGGATTATAACGATTGCTCAATGACAATTCATGGTCTATATGAGATTAAGATGATGTTTTAGGATATTTTGCTAGTACTTTGAGTAGTTGGCAGCCACTGTTAGTGTTATCCTTGTTCTTGGCGTAGCCTTAATCATCATATATTGTGTTCTTGCTTACTGTTATCTTCGGTTAAGCTTCAATTTTATATACACGCTTGCTGTCTTGACAATCTAATTATCATAGCAAAGCATATGAAGTGCAGTCCATAACTTGTTATAATTTCTGAATTACAATTGATTATTGTGGTAAGGTAATTGGCTCAAAACTAGTAGAATATCTAGAGATCGTCATTTTAATTATTGGTTAGATTTAGATCAACGTGGTGAGGAGGCCTTGTTTAATGCAAGAGCAGCCCAACATATGAGAACACAAACTACAATCAACAATTTGAGTGTCATGCCAATTGTTCATTTATTTTCAGCAGTCCTGTCAAGCATGATTTCATATTTAAATAACTTGAGAGAGATTTATGCAATTGCAATTATTGGTTTAATGCTCTTATCATTTAATCTATATTGGGAACATGCTTTAGTGCTAATTTATAATTCTAGAATTTTAATTAAATATCTGCAGAAACCGTATTTATCTCAACAAAGTGAAACTACTAGCTAGGCGGCCATCGATCATGCAGGCATGAACCACGCGCGTAGGATCTTTCCCTGCCTGGGCAAGGAGATGCGGACAAAGCTCGATCGAGCTCAGCAAAGAAGAACCTTCTCTTCCCCCAAAACATCATCCTGGCATTCTAGCAGTGAAATTGAGGTGAGCATATGTCGACCCACAGTTGTCGTTGGAGCAGTTGGATAGCAAGGCATTTGCAATCTCAAATTTCTGCTGCACAATGTAAAAATGGACAGGGAAACTTGGTGAAAAGAAAGGAAACCATGGATGCAAGAAGACACTGGGATACTAATTAGAAGCAATTAAAAAGCAAGAAATAAATCGTTACGGTATCTTGGGGTTTTGTTGTAGTGCTGGATCGCCAAATTTGCAAAGCGTCGAGCTTGCTGACCACAGATCAACAGTAGTCAATTATTGGACCTAATTAACTGGAAGGCCTGTGCAAACAACATGTCCACCATGGACCTGAGGTTAGAATTAAGGAGCTAGACTTAGGGCCTGTTTGGGAGAGCTCCACCAGGCGTGGGAACGGTAGAGAAGTGCGAACGGTAGAGAAGTGTGAACGGGAGGAGAGGAAACAGGCGTGGGGACCTAGTGGCAAAGTATTTCTGTCAACTACAAAGGCAGTGGGTTCCTAGAACTGCGAGCCTGAGGGAGAGAGCTGTGAAAAGCTACTATTTTCAGCTTCACCCCACCCCATTCCCTTGTGAGAGCATGATTTAAGGAGCTTCATCCATGAAGCTGTTTGCAAAAAGGGTGTTTGGCAAAAAACAGCTTACAACAGCTCATGAAGTTATTGATAAAGCTGTGCCAAACAGAGCCTAACAGTCCAGGTTAATCGGGCATGCACCGCGAGCTTCCGATCCGAATTAATGCGCATAGGTAGTTAGTGGATCGGCTCTAATATAATAGTACGCAGCAAGGAGTAGAATTTTTATAGATTAAAATATGTCACTTATTTAATGAAGCTAATTGCAAAAAGCCAATAATTAGAAATGGACGTAAGGACAAAGAGAGACATACAATGTATTTTGCTAATATTATGCTTATTGAGTACGTCAGTATTTACCCTTGCTATTATTTTCTTTGTTAGATCCTATTCCGTTCGGGGAGTACTCTGAGCAGGATGAAGGGACCGCAGGCACAATCGAGCTCGTTGGGGAGGAGGAGGATGGTAGCGAGGAGCCGAGGGAGGTGGACCCCTTATACAGTGGTTAGGACGAGTAGGCGACGTGCGGAGCCAAGTATGAGAGTTTTAGGGTATCAGTTAGTACCTTTTGCCCTATATATATATTTGTAATTAAGATCATATCTCTCGTAGCAAGTTCTATAATAATAGTGTAGTTTTTACATTATTGTTTTGCTGCGCGACTCTAGTAATGATATATTATTTGCTGGAACATTGTTCTACTAAGGCAAATAATAATATGTTCACTTAAGTGTGATTACCTCTGAGATAAAGACAAGGGCGCCACAGAAACTACCTAGCTGGTCCATAAAAGAAAGAAGAAGAAATAAGTCAATAACTGTTCTGGTTCGTTCATGAACTCCACTAGCGAGCTAGGTCAACCAGTACGTCGATCCATTTTATTCCAGGGGATCGATCTGCACTGCATGTGCGCGTGGGCTGCTAACGGCAACGAACCAGGAGGAACATGCATGCTCGAACACGACGTCGCCATTAATGGTGGCTGGAAATTCCACATGCATGCATGCATTCTCGATCTCGTGTTCGATTCGTTAGTTAGTTGCAGCTCCACCTAGCTAGCCGCCGAGTTTGATCGCATCGATCGGCCCGTTGCGTACGTGCATGGAAGCCTCCTTTACCCCATCGATCGGGCACGTACGTCATGCAAGGATCTCTCGAGCAGGAGAGAAAATTGACCGGCTGCCTCTCGACTGACTTGACTTTCTTGCCACCTTCCTTACCGATCGAGAAGATTTTTCCACGTACGCTTCCAGCCTGAATATGAGAAATTATATTCTTTTGTTGTATATTTGACTAAAACTTAAATCTATATGTTATGATATAATTTTTAAGTTATATTTTGGAGAAAAAAGTATGTCTAAATAATTATAAATTAATAAACAAAGTCATATTATTTTTTTAAAAAAATATTTACCCCATTTTTAATCCCCGAGGGACTGGGGATGGGGGCCATCTTCCTCCGTAGGCTTAGCGGGGCTGGGATGGGGTTGTGAGGGCCTCCCTCGGGACCCCTGTCCCGTTGCCACCCCAAAACTCCATGTGTCATACTCAGAGTTGGGTCCAACCTCGTGTCACATCGAGAAGTGACCGATCGATCGATCTGACATGCAAGTTGGTGGGCAATATACTAGCTACCTGTCCCAACAGTAGTGGAGCCACAGTAGATGTATAGGGGTATAGCTACACCCCCAATATTTTTGCACAAAAATCCGGTATATACCCCCTTAATACACAAAGTATACACTACAGCCAACACAACAACTGGTAATCTGGTCGCTCCTCCAATGCACATCTTCTGGCCCAACAAGTCAAGCCCAACAGCCGGTAGCTGAGCTCCCATCGCCAGAGAATGAATCGACCCCCTCATCCCAAGTGGGCAAACAATGACCCAAATCCTCCAATCGGCCAAATTCCCATCTTCTGGCTTCACTCTTCAAGCTTGTGCGGTTGTGCCCTAGCTAGTAGTCACCGCTCACCGCCAAGCACCGCTGGCCCAGCTGGCCAACGTGCCACTCGCGCCACACCTTTTCTTCTCCCCGGCCGCGGTCGCCTCGCCCTCGCTCTCTCCCGGTCGCCTCGTCTTATCCCCGGCAGTGTGTGGCCGACGGCTGTGCGTTGTGCCCCGGCCGCCCGTGCGGTGTTGTTCAGTGGCGATGGCCTTCCTCTCTCTGGTACGAGCACAACGATGAGGTGAGAGGTAGCGGAGGAGGCTCGGCGCCTAGGGAGAGGGAGCTGCCAAAGTCCTTCGACGAGAAGACACGAGCGGCATGCTGGTGGAAGGCGGTGGTGTTGGCGAGGCAGCACCGAAGCAATGGCGACAGGACACCGCTGGCAACGTTGTGTGCTGCTGCTTCTGGAGCTGCCACGACTGCCTCTGCTAAGATTACGGTCACATCATCCCATTCTCCAAAGGTAAACTCCATATCTTCTTTTATTGTTGGAAGAGATAGTGGAGATCGATCCGTCTGGTGTGTACATCAGTACATGTAGTGTTGTGATGTGTTTGTTGGCCGTGACCTGGTTGGGAGCTCGGATAGTTCGTTCGATTTTGTTTTGGACACGTCAGGGTTGAGTACAGCTGCAAATGAGCTCATTTTTTATGGATGAATCTTTGATGTTTAGAATCCTCCATCTTAAGATATTGCACATTTACTTTGTTTTCGAATAAGATTTAGGTTTCATTCCAATTAGAACTGATTTTTGACATCAATGTTTTCGATTTGGCCTAAGATTTAGGTTGGATTTTAGAGTTGGAAATAGGGGTCCAGTTTAGTTTAGATGAAGAGGATTTGGCCTACTCCTTGGAAAACTATAGGTACAGGTAAATGTGAGAGCATATTTGGATAGGTAGGATTTTGATGATAACCTAGTAAATCATTTATGTAGAGTTAAACTAATGGGAGGTGTCTTCTCTAATCCATAGATAGATTACTTGAGCACACAGTATCATGTAACATTTCATTCCTTGGGGAATTTGTTTTGTTTTTTTCAAAGTTCTCAAATCTTAGAACGCTTGGTGCATGGAATTGGTTCTTAGGCTTATGGTAAAACTCAGTCCATGAATTATAGGTAAATATCTCTTTCCTTGATTGTATTGTAAACATATAATTTATCATATTTAAACTTCTGTACTATATCATTTGAACATATATGTCTTAAATTCGCACACATGATCAAAATTCTAGGCTGACGCCATTCTGCCCCAAGACCTCTATATAAAGGCATGCGCTCCCAGCGCTTCTTGCACACCGCTACTCACAAGCAGTAGACAGTAATACCAGATAGAATTAGCTTGTACGTGCTTGGCACGATGAGAGCACTGGCGGTAGTGGCCATGCTGGCCACGGCCTTCGCCTTGTCCGCGCGCGCCGAGCAGTGCGGCTCGCAGGCCGGCGGGGCGCTCTGCCCCAACTGCCTTTGCTGCAGCCGCTTCGGCTGGTGCGGCTCCACCAGCGACTACTGCGGCGGCGGCTGCCAGAGCCAGTGCAAAGGCTGCAGTGGCGGAGGCGGTGGCGGCGGCGGTGGAGGCGGAGGTGGCGGCGGCGGTGGCGGTGGCGGCGGAGGCGGCACCGTCAGGTCCATCGTGTCGCCGTCGCTGTTCGAACAGATGCTGCTGCACCGGAACGACGCGGCGTGCCAGGCCAAGGGCTTCTACACGTACGAAGCCTTCATTGCCGCCGCCAACTCCTTCAACGGCTTCGGCACCACCGGCGACAGGGACACCAGGAAGCGGGAGATCGCCGCATTCCTCGCGCAGACATCCCACGAGACCACCGGCGGCTGGGCCACGGCGCCGGACGGCCCCTACTCCTGGGGCTACTGCTTCAAGCAGGAGAACGGCGCCACCGCCGACTACTGCCAGCAGAGCGCGCAGTGGCCGTGCGCCCCGGGCAAGAAGTACTACGGCCGCGGACCCATCCAAATCTCCTAGTACGCCAAGCGTCATCCGATGATGAATTCATGATTCATGGACGCGTTTTTAATTCTAAATTTCGACTCGAATTCATATCTAATGAACGATATATATAAATATATCTAATGAAATGTACATATATTAATTTGAGAGCATGCATGCAGCAACTACAACTACGGTCCGGCGGGGCAGGCCATCGGCGCGGACCTGCTCAACAACCCGGACCTGGTGGCGACGGACCCGACGGTGTCGTTCAAGACGGCGATCTGGTTCTGGATGACGGCGCAGTCGCCCAAGCCGTCGTGCCACGCGGTGATCACCGGCCAGTGGAGCCCCTCGGGCGCCGACCAGGCGGCGGGGAGGGTGGCCGGGTACGGCGTCATCACCAACATCATCAACGGCGGGCTCGAGTGCGGCCACGGGGCGGACAACCGCGTCGCCGACCGGATCGGCTTCTACAAGCGCTACTGCGACATCCTCGGTGTCAGCTACGGCGCCAACCTCGACTGCTACAACCAGAGACCCTTCAGTTAATCTCTTCTTTTGCCATCGATCGATCGATCGTGCGCGTACACAATAATCAAGAAGAGCTCTCCCTAGCTATACTATTGGATTAGATGAAGTAATCCTGCGCCTGAATAAATTAATCCATGGTTAGCTATGCTCAGTTAAGTTTCAGTTTCGGTTGTTTTTCAGTTTGCGCTGCTGTGTTTGATTGCGCGAGCGTCAGTTTCCTGAGGAGTTATCACCCGGGAACGTGTCTAGAGTTATGGCACGCATGGCAGTTTCTAAGTTTAAATTGTAATCTCCATAAATAATTGAGTCAAAGCATCAGAAAAGCTGTGGGTTATAGCACTAAACACTTGTTTCTATTTTTCAATTCCGACTGGTTGATTTTAAGCGTGATTACGTAATTTACGAGTGAGTTCGCCGGGGCGTGGCTGACATATACTTTGTTACTGACCAAGAGCTCACGTACGCACCTACTACAGATGAATAAATTGATGGGGTCGGGATGTAAAAATGCTCCGCCATGCGATATCGAATAAAACAGCATCGATCAATGTTACATCCATGCATGTTTCCAGACTTACATATCCATATACAAACGACGTTCTCGAAAATATTGATTTACAAAGCTAATTAGTGCGGTATAAATCGCAGCTTAACTAGTGATCAGTACCGACCGATGGATGCTTCTCGTGAGTCTATCCATGCAGATGCATGTTTACGTACATCGTATATACATGTACGTATGCTCCTGATGCTCGATTCTATACAACACACGTACGACAATTTTGCTTGCAATCGCACCCGGCCGAATTTCCCCCCTTTTTTCCTTTTTGGGTTTTAATAAATATCATCTGGATGTTTTCTTTCAAATATGAATGTTACCTTTGAATTTGTGTGAAGATTCTTACACCGCCACCTCCACCTTCTTCTCTGGCGACTCCTTCTTCCTCCTCTCTAGCGACCGCTTCTTCCTCCTCTCCGGAAACTCGAGGGGAGAATCCTACCCTTCGTGCCTAGGGTTCACCGTTCTCCCAGATCATAGAGGGAGGCCCGGGGCCAGTGGCCCGGCGGTGGGGGTGATGAGCAAGGTAGGAGGATGGTGGACGATACTGAAAGGCAGCAGAAGGCATTAGCTATCAGGTTAGGCGGGGACGGCATGGCAGGGAGGGGTAGGGGCGCCGCTGGTCGTGGGTGGTGGAGGAGGGGCAGGGGGTGGCGAAGGGAGGTGTGCGGAGCTACTCCAGCAAGAGGAGGAAGCGATGCCAACGACGAAGAGAGAGGGCGGTGCAGAGG
This sequence comes from Dendrocalamus sinicus, assembly GCA_036346575.1. NCBI lineage: Eukaryota > Viridiplantae > Streptophyta > Magnoliopsida > Poales > Poaceae > Dendrocalamus > Dendrocalamus sinicus. The sequence continues at coordinate 514,818 of CM070657.1, read as the reverse complement.
GCGCGGAGTGAGGGCGGCATGGTCAGGTGGGTGGAGACGGGTCGAGATAGGGTTAGGGGTGGGGTTATATAGTAAGGGGGAAGAATGAGAGCCGTTGTATCTTAATTTAAAGATCATAAATTTTAGATACTTATTAAAAAGAAATATCTGGATGATTACTAGACACGCCCTTTTTCTTTCTTTTCTTCTTCTTTTTTGAGGGGAATCACACCCGACGGCGATCACATCCGCCCATCATGCATTTCCAGTAAGAAGGAAGAGAGGAAAGGAACAGCCAATAGTCCAATACAGATCTGCTCCACTTCCACTGCTCCTTCAAAAAGAAAAGAAAAAAAAAGAAAGAAAGAGCTTGCTATTTCCGTCCTAGCTTATGACATGCATTTTAATGAGTTGGAAATCGTTCAACATAACTGATCAATTAAAATATACTATTTTGGCAAATTAAAATAGGCACAGATGCGCAGTCAAATATTCTAAACTTAATTTCGTTATCAATATCTTTTTCAATATTTAGATTGGACACAGAAAAATAATAAATATAGATTTGTCTTTAAAATATTTTTATAATATTATATTTTATTAGATTTTATAAATATATTATAATAGAAATAAGTTATTAAAGTTCCGTTGGAGTGGTGGATCAAGTGTGCGCGGTGCATAAGCGTTAGATTTTAGCATACATAGGCCAAATCTTTGGCAGATAGACACTGGCGATTTTTCATATGCATCAATGCATGCACGCACCGTATCGATCGATCTCGGTAGGAAAAAAAGCTTCCAAATCCGGCCGCATTGCATTGCAGATGGATTTGGTTTGGCCGATGGCAATTCAGAGGAGACAAAAGTCACAGGACGCACGTATATATCCACGTTCCGTGAGGCTGCTGCGCTTTTGCAAAATTTCTTAGCTTCTAAATGTAAGTTGCTTTAGGTATTGACATGGTCTTTATGGTGACACTTTGACCATTACTTTTTATGAAAACATGTTGTTTCAGATAAAAATAACGATACAATACGAAAGTATATTTCTTAATAGTTTCGATAATAGCAATTTTATCTTACCAATCTTCATAATTCTTTATATATTGATGATCAAACTTAAAAGAGTGAATTTCATAAAATCACATCTATTCTTACAAAACTATCGTAAAACTACATCTTTTAGAACTAGTATCACAAAACCACATATATTCTTATCAATCATTTCAAAGAACCACACTTTTATCACTGCACCCGTTTTGATAAGGTGGGCCCACATGTCGTTGAGACTACAGCACCTAACCCCGTTGCGACGACATGGAGGTGACAGGTGGGTTAAAACAACAGAGTTGCCCCGTGGCTTAGTGGCTCAAATTTAGTCGCTGGAAGCCACGAAGGGTCCTTCTCTTAGGGTGTGTTTGGTTGCTGGGATAGAGTGGGATGGGATGGGGATGGGATGAGATGGTTCTACAAAAAAGTGGAACCACATGGTCCAGCATCTAAGAAGAATATTCTCTAAATTTGCACAGGCTCATCCCACTTTGGACCATTCCATCCCACCCTATCCCTCAAACCAAACACATGGATAAATTTGGTCAAAGGAACCATCCCATTCCATCCCAGCAACCAAACACACCCTTAGAAGATATTGAACCAGCCATGTCGGTTGGCCAAGCAACTGTGCCCACCACATTGGCATAGTGGGGTTAGATGTTGTAGTCTCAATGACAAATATGTCCACCCTATCAAAAAGGTTGCAGGTAACAAAAGCGTGATTCTTTGCAACAATCGGTAAAAATAAGTGTAGTTTTGTGAAACTAGTTTTAAAATATGTAGTTTTCGGATATATTTGTAAGAATATATGTGATTTTGTGAAATATATGTAACTTAAAAATGTTTAACCAGTCTAGATTCTAAAACGATTTATATTTGAAATCGGAGAGAGTATAATGGGTAGGCACAAGTGTGTGTATATGTAGTGTGAGTGGAGCATGCATCCTCCACGTGCTCTCTAGAAAAATGGTTGGACGTCCATGTACACTAGCTAGCTAGCAGGATTGTATGACCGCAGTATGTACGTACAGACGGGTGACGTCTATCTCACCGCACAATGCGGCGGCTGGAGCAGAAAATCTTGAACAATTCTCCACAACGTGGAAACTGAAAGCAAGCTGAAGGAGATGGAGTGCACGCATGCATATCCTTGTCGAACACAGCGAGGATGTAGGAGCCAATAATTCTACGTGGCTGCTAGCTAGGTCGATACACATTATGGACAGTAGTGGCCAAATAAACGGTACGGTTACGGCTCACTTAGCCTATCAGTCTAGATAAATCATACTATATCGGCCCATAGGCTCAGCCTTAGACCTAGGCACATCCTACTGAGTTCACGGGTCGTACCGGGTCCATGGGGTCATGCTCATGCGGGGCTATACTTGACCTGGTACTATTCGTGCCGTGTCGAGCTGGCATGTTAGGTTGGGTCGCAACCCAAGTCTGGTCCAATGCATCGTGTCATATCGACCTGGCCCATGTATGTCATGAGTCATGTCGTGCTAGTACCGAGTCAATAGTACCATACTTTAGGCCAGTTCAACTGGCACGCCCTATTTGGCCATCCCTAATCATGCATATGGTTGCAAAGATTTGTCTGTCAACATGGTGCATAATATTGGAATATGCCATTGAAATTTGTGGTAAACTTTCAGCAGCATACAATGGCTTTCTTCTTTTTCACTTATGGCTTGTGCTACAGTAATTAGATTTCAAACGGTGCGTTTTTTCAAGGCGAGATCAATAGAAATATTGTAGTAAAAAGTGTACTGAGCTTAGCTGTACTGGCTAAAATCGTATGCGACTATTTTCTCGGCGTACTACCTCTCACGAACATCCAGAATTCAAAATGTTAAGCCATAAGCCATAGCCCAAAAGAACCCACCTATTAATATCTGTGTATGTCTACAGTGGCATATAAAGAATGCGGTAAACTTTCTGCGTCCTAATTTGTTGGGTGGTTATTCAGTTATCCATCAATATGGGAGAAAAGGTTAGGTAGGTATGGCCCTCGAAACCTTGCATTGTGCCTTGGGATTTGTGAGATTATGACCGGACAACTTCGGTTGAAGATTTCTCCGTCAAACATGAGGGCAGAGAAGGGACGATGAGAGCATTGCCAATACAGGCATTGCATAATAATATATATATATATATATATATATATATATAATTTACCATTTCATATGAACTTAAGACTGGAAACAATCATCCTAATGTATAATATCTAGTAACTACCCTACTCAATTGATTTATTCCCGCCTACATCACCTCCCCTCTCTCCTTTTTACCAATCCATATCCTCTACTTTCTTGGTCATCTTAAATAGACAATGTTTTATGTGAGACGCTATTATCATCTCTCTTTTTCTTAATCACCCTTCTATATTAACCTTTTATTTACTTAGTATGCTATAGACACTACTTACACAATCCCATTAGGAGTGGTCGGACCAAACCAACCAAACCAAAACCCACCTGCTTGGGCCATCTCCGCAGCCGCGGCGTGGCTAGCGGGCCGAATCATTTCTGACGGGCCTTTGTCTCACCAAACTCAGCCACGGGCTTCCAAGTCGTACTGCTGGTTTGACCAATTCAAAGTGCTTGGTTGCAAAATAATTCAAAGTGTTTGGTTACAAAATAGATAGATAGATAGATAGATAGATAGATATCAAACCAGTTAGATATCAAACCAGTACTTGCGCAAATCACTTTGTACATATATATAGCTACATATTGAAATACTGAGCTCTCATCTCCATCTCAGTTACAATCACAAGAAAATAAAATTAGTACTGTCTGTACAGAGTGACAAACAATTCGCTAGCTAGCTCTCCATCGCTCTGTAGCTCCAGTGCACGCATGGCGAAGCTACTGACTCCGGCACGGCCGCCGGAACTGAACTTGCACGGCCGGCCGCGACGGGAACTAGCAAACGCAGCTGCTAGCACGCGCAACCCAATTTAATTTGTTGCATGCTGCATTTATATCTACTGCATGTATTCCTTGTACTCATGTTTAGCTAGCTAGCCAGCTAAACTCAACTTGTACAAACAAAAACATGCATGTCTTACATCCTTGCATATATATTGTCTATGTGTGTAAGATCATCTTCGTTTCTATCTGATTGATTTTTTTTTTCCGTCTGGATAGATGTCCTCTCTTTTTTGAGAGATTTTTCTTATTTTCTTCTAGAAGTTGAGCACGCTGGCGTAGTATGGAGACCAGCTCTCCATCCAGGGGCTCCTCGGCTGCGCCAGGAACGGATCCTGCATCCACTCCAGCCCGCCCCCGCCGTGCCTCGCCACGTCCAGCTGCGGCAGGCTCAGCCTCGCGGGCCTCACCGCCGCATCAGCGTCCTCTTTCTTCATGCCGCCGCTTGGTCTGCCAACTGCAACGGCGGTGCCGGCCACGAGCATCTCCTCGGTAGCAATGGCGTGATGGGCCTCGTGGTCCGACGAGGAGATGGAGTCGACGGGCGAGCCGGTGTTGGTGGAGGCGGACGGCGTGCAGGTGGAGCGCGCGAGCTCCTCCATGGCCACCCTCTGCTCCAGCTCCTTGAGCGACACCGCCTTCCGGTAGATCTTGCACAGCACCATGTCCTCCTGCATGTAGCAGCCATTCGGATGAAGAATAATTAAGCACATATTGCTTTGTTTAACATGCGTGCATACGTTGCAATTAAAAACATTGCTTTCGATCCTAGACTCGTCGTACAAGCTAAGCTAGACACATGAGAAATAATAATGCCTCTACTTTTCAAAGCACGCGCTCGCGACTGGGACGAACAAGCAAGGCGCGCGCGATTTGGATGGAGTACTTCTCTGTCACCATTAGCTAGCTAGTTAGGATCAAAGACTCGCGCGATAAGTCCAAGTCAAACGTTAATTTCGCACAGGCCCAGCAACATACATACATGTACATATTACTACGTACATTGAATCTTCCAAATTAATATAAGACATAACTTTTACTCCATCTCCTTAGATTCATAAGGCTTGAAAAGTAAGGCGAATTAACTATTGAGGCTCTAATTAATTAATTAATCATCTTGGGTTACAGTATGTAGCAGTAACATAACATGCATGTTTGTACCTTGGGCTGGTTGTTGGCAGGCTCGTCGGCGGCGGCATTGCAGGTGGTGGCGTCGGGGAGCCGGTACTCGTTCATGACCCAGTCGGTCTTGGTGCCACGTGGCGCCCGCCCCTCGTAGTAGACCAGCGTCTTCTTCAGTCCGATGAGCCGCTTCGGGTCGGCGGCGCACCGCACCGCGCGGTCCGACCCGGTGGCCTTCCAGAACCCCCGCTCCGTCGTCCGGCTCGGCCGCCCGCCGCCGCAGCCCCCCGCCTGCTTCCGGTCACGCGGCACGAAGAAGTACCACTCCCGCTCACCGATCCGCGCCAGCCCTGCATATATACGCATATATATCGATTCTCCAATATTAGTAACACTCCACTGATCAAGTAGGAGTAATCAAGAATTCAATCAAGGACATGCACGCACCGGGGAGCTCCCATGGGTCGTGGCGGTAGAGATGGACGGTTGGGATGATGTCGAACTTGAGCTTCTTCCCGTGCACCACCTGCTTCAGGTAGAACTCCAGCAGCTCCTCCTCCGTCGGGTGGAACCGGAAACCCGGCAGCTCCGGCTCCGGCGCACCGCCTCCTCCTCGCCGCCGGTCCATGTTATGCTTACTTAACTGATGGGTACCAGCTAGATCAGTACTACCAGATATTAGTGTGTGTGTGTGTTGTTTTTACTCTTCTTGCCTGTTTGATGGATGAGTTGGGAAGAGAATGGCCTGGTTTTGTACACATATATAGGCCGGTGTTGAGTGGACGAGTGTGTGTGTGTGTGTGTGTGTGTGTGTGTGTGTATGCGCTGCCCTATGGTCTCTTTCGATCTCTCCAAGTCCTTCCTTCGTCACAGCCGACTTTTACTGGCCCAATAGCTAGACTGTGTGTGGACTGTCTGACAGGGCTCGGAATTCTTAATTGGTACTTTATGAATAAAGCCGGCAAAACGACTGCCCGATATATTGATAAGCATGAGTAAAGAAAATAAAATAAAACAATACACACGCCATGCTAGGGAACCTCCACAAGTAAACGGCCACAAGCACTACACTAAACAACTCTCATACGCAGCATACCAAGCAGCTAAGTGAAGAACAACACACCCCACCTCCCCCACACGCTAAAGCTTTTGACTGAATTTCAAGCTAGATGCAGAGGACCACAATTGCACGAAGCTTGAGAGAGAAGAATAGAAGCAAAGGCAAGGTGAACCACAACTCCTCCACGGTTGAAGAACCACGGCGAGCACCAACACTAACAAGACAAATAACAGAGAATTTCAGAATGAAGATGGCAAGGAAGTGGCCCTTCCGCTCAGGTGACGATAGTGGACAGCCCACAAAAGAAACCGATAGCTCTGGCACCACTCCCCTCCGCCCACACGGCTCACAAACAGTGGCTTGCTTGGTCTCGAGACCGAACCAGAACTGCTGCAACACGGGGCCTCCAAAGCAATGTTCCTACTCAAGACGATGACTCAACAGTAGAACACTCGACGCTTTGGGCCTCTTCAAACAACCGGCTTGGCACTCAGGGCGAGGGCCCCTAACAACAGCAGCAAGGCTAGGCCTTGACGACGAGCCCACCGGTAAGCTGAGTGGCATATGATTGTAGATCTGGAGAGGAAGGGGGTAGGATGCTCCGAGAATGGCAGGGAGGGAGACTCCTGGGCGAGGGCAACGATGGGCTGGTGAAAGGTGATGAAAGTTGAACAATGGACAACCATTTTGCCAACCATCACAGCATATCATCACTTGATAACCTCTCAGTGAATCGTACCTTTAACTATTCATTGAACCAACGATTGTGTTATCTTGTAATCCAAGCTAGATCTAAATCTAACTATCATCTCTCTTGATTATAATGCATATTATTAGAAGCAAATACTAACCTTAGATCATCAAGAACAAATAGATCTACAAGCACACTTGTAAATCTGCGTTATATTTTCACCAAACGCCTCAAAGCCAGTCGCATTCAAACCCTAGCTCACTACAGATAGATCTGTCGAGTTCACTGCAAATAGATTTGTCGAGTATTTAATAACGCAGTACATATCACAGACATTTTCAATCACAAATCATCTGTAATACATAATTATCAGAGATGGTTTTGGTTAAGTACCATCTGTAAATTATCACAGACGGTTTAAATTAAAAATCGCCTGTTACGTATCTCATTATCATAGACCATTTGTGGTTAGAAGTGTCTGTAAATTATCACAGATGCTTCATATTAAAAACCATTGTGACGTCTGCAATTATCACAGACGATTCTTAACAAGAAACCGTCTGTGATAATTATGTAACACAGACGGTTCTAACCATCACTAGTAACATAGACAGTCACACTTGTAAAACCGTATATGATAATTACAACACTGATGGATTTTGCATAGTTGTCTGTGATGAAATGTCTAATATAACTTTATCTGTAGCAGTGGGTACTAATTGTTTATTACTGTAAGGAGGCATACTCACCGGGTGCACTGCTGGATGAGGACTAAGGATATCCTGTGTCAGTAATAGCACTGTAATCTCAAGTTGATGCACGCTAGCTGAGGCTTTTAGCAAAAGGAAATCAATAGGGTTAGGTCGCATTGTGTCTTTCAGGTAGTGTTCCCTGTTAAAATCCACTAGCTAGGTTTTGCACAATTAATGGAGTTTCCCCTTGCTGAAGATAATGGAAGAATATATGATTTCCCTAAAGTGATAATAAAAAATATATATTCTGAGATCGAAATACCTGTCAAGAAAGAAAATAGCTACTACTAGCAAATATTAAATATGTATATAAATAGATTTACTATTCCAACGTCGAGCACACCGAACTTCAGGTAAGAGAACTTTTCTCAATACGGAAGTGCAGAAAAGTTCATGCGTACTTAATTTACTCAAGAGTTGATCATGCATGTACGTAGTTCACTACTATAAGGTGTTAAGTACTTTAGCATGTCAAATTTAGTGATCATGCACTATATATCAACTGGAAATTTCTACCAATGTACAATCAAGTTAGCTACTAGAGTAGAACTCTTTAATTTCCTAGTGCTTGTGTTGCAGTTTACGACCACTCAACAGTCGTTAAGACCATTTCTTGTTTGCTCCGACCGCTCCGATCATGCCTTTGTACTCCGACCATGTACTCATAACTTCAGCTGATGAGAGTTGCGATCACGTTCATGCTACGCTGTGCGTTCTCGTAATTGCTACTTAGACCACGTAGTATCGCTCGATCACCATAGGCGTAACTTAATTACGACCACGCTGAAGACTCGATCACCGTGGTCGTAAAGCTTACGACCACATCTTCTGCTCCGCTATCGTGGTTGTTAGAAATAATCTTGACTTCGAGTTCAAGACGTAGTAGAGTCCGTCTCCGTGTGTAACTCAAGTTAAAGTTGAGTCCAACTTGAAGTCCGAATATGTATGCTAGTATGAGATTATTAGCCTATATATTAAGGAGGCTTGTTATTAGCCTATATATTGAGGAGGCTTGTAGCCAGTTTTGTAAGAAAAGCAAGAAAAAGGGGAGCAAGTAAGAGAATAGAGAAATTCAGAAATTCTCCTGTGTTTTCTCCGTTTATTTGCGATGTATGTGTTTTTCTCCCGGATCAAAGTTTTAACAAGTGGTATCCGAGTCTAGGTGAGAAGTGAGTCGCTGAAAAAATTGTCTCAATGATTCTCGTCTCAAGCGGTGCTCCCGAGGCCTCAGCGCGCGCGTTGTATAGCTGGAGCAGCAAAAGTCAGCACTGAGGGACCGTCCCGAAGCAACGCAGCAAGGCAGAGGAGATGTGTAACCGTTCTGTGTCAAATATGAGTTTAGTAAGTCAAGTTGAGATCGACCGCCTCAATGTTTTAGAATCATTGCATCTGATAAACCCGTACCAGTTGAGTTGAGTTTCTACATGTAAAACACTTCATGTGGAGACGTGGTTGGTAGTTCATAATGCATTGAGACTAAAACTAGAGTATGTCAAGTCAAGATTAAGGGGGAGATTGTTAGAAATAATCTTGACTTCGAGTTCAAGACGTAATAGAGTCTGTCTCCGTGTGTAACTCAAGTTGAAGTTGAGTCCAACTTGAAGTCCGAATACGTATGCTAGTAGGAGATTATTAGTCTATATATTGAGGAGGCTTATAGCTAGTTTTGTAAGGAAAAAAAGAAAAGCAAGAAAAAGGGGAGCAAGTAAGAGAATAGAGAAATTCAGAAATTCTTCTGTGTTCTCTCTGTTTATTTGTGATGTGTGTGTTTTCTCCTAGATCAAAGTTTTAATAGTGGTCATAACTCATGTACGACCACGTCTTCTGCTCCGACAAACACCTCCACTCGCTGTGGTCGTAACTCGTTTCATGTCTATGAAAACGATGAACTTGATATTTTTTCTGGAAGCCAAAGCACTCTGTTTTCTTTATTTCTCTCCCTCTCATTTTGATCACCTCGATTGCTTCCTTTTCTTCTTTTTCCTTCCGTTGCATTGCTCTCCTTTTATACCCAACTTTACGACTACGACACGGAGACAACTACAACTTGAACTCAAAAGTAGTCCAAACTAGTTTGAACTGAGTTCAAAACTTACTTACCATAAATATATCAAGGGTATAAAATATTTTCATACCCAAACTCAAAAAGTTATCAATCATACACGTGTATCGGACGGTTCTTGATGTAGGTGCCTAGGCACCCGGTGCCTTATGTATTTTTCCTCTCTCTCTCTCTCTCTCTCTCTATATATATATATATATATATATATATATATATATATATATATATATATATATATATATATATATATATATATATATATATATATATATATAACAAAAACTAACTTGAATATGACCAAATAAGATTACTAACTCTAACAGTTTGCATGCACATATCTGGACAGTCATTACAATACAGGATGCTACGCAAAAGATCCTGCAGTGATGGAGAATGTGAGTGGCTGCAAGCCTGCAAAGCAACGAGAAGACTTGGTCCGCTTGTGCACACTAACAAAAATTAAGTGTGTTTGTAATTAGTAGATAATTGGGAGGTGTGTAGCGATTAGATTGGGTCCACGTAGCTTTCGAAAGGATGCGGAATCTCTGACTCGCAAAGTATAATTTACGAAGCCATTCTTGACCCTCCGTTAATTCTTATGCAGCCTTGCAACAATTTTTTCTTCAAAAAAAAAACAATTTAGACAAAAATAAATAAATAGCTGAGCACGCATTTCAACTAATTGCAATTTTTCTAAAGAACAAAAGACTCTTAATAATCACCTTTGTTAATCTCAAGGAAAATAATATTAATTTGTTGTAAGGAGCACTATTTTCTTAGTGTGTTTGGCCTAGGTTCTAAACATAACCGGACCCTTCCTTGTTCTCGGGTAGTGACACTCTGCAGTCTTAAACTCCGTGGAGCTTCCTGTAGGCATGCTTGGCTTTACTTTGACAGAATACTTTGAACTGGTAAAAGGTAATCCTTATTTGAAGAATGAAATGTTTGGCTGGACCATTAAACTATCCAGGAAGCCTCATGAACAGAAGAAAGGAAAAAAAAAACATCAGCTTCCAGTATGATCCGTATGGTTTGACGTGCTCACAGTCCAATTCGTGCGTCCATTAGTCGTGTGAGGTCATGACTTCCACAAGAATTTCCAAGTAGAGGACATGATGGTGCCCTCCTGATAGTGCTATCTTCAGACATATCCAATTCTCTCCATTTTTCCAAGTCTCTCTCTCTCTCTCCCTGAGTACAGAGAAAAACCGTGTTGAATTGTTCCAAGTCTTGAAATTATTCTTCTTTTGACGAAACTACTTTCCAAGTGGAAAATCATTGCAGATAGTTTTGGCGGCTGCTGCGCAAAAGATTAATGGTTTGCTAAAGTGGTTTCATTTGTCAGGTATATTACCATTCGCAACTCTGGCCCTCCTTGGACATTAGTACATGTCGAAATCAGAAAAAGAACGGAAGAAGATGTTTGCATCTTGTAGCTTCATAGGAAGCAACGTTAGAACTCTCCTCGAAAGGCTGAACTAAGAAGAGAGGGAACATACGGTGAATGATGAAAATTCGTAGGTGATGCTTGTGATAGACAGAAGTTGCATTCATGCATTTGCTCTAAAGTCGATTCTGACAGAAAAAGAAGTCTTTAGGTTCTTAAAAATTCCAAACTCTTTTTAGGTTTAATGTTGGTTCATACTTGTACTATTTACGGTTACTAATTTTTGAATGGTACGCTTTTTAAGGTAGAATCAATAAGAAAATTGTAGTAAAAAGTGTACTGAGTTCAGCTGTACTGGCCAAAATCGTATGCGACTATTTCTCTCTATATACTGTCTCTCATAAAAAAAACCAGAATTCAAATATTTAAGTCATAAACTATTAGTCCAAATAAACCTACTACGCGCGTGTATGGTACGAGTTAGTTAAGAATATCAAGATGTAAAACTAGTAAGATAGTAGTAGTAAGAACATAGTACTAATATCTGTAAACTAAATGGTTATTGTTTGACTCAAGAAGTCAAGATTAATTTCACAGCACCAGTTGCATCACATGATGACATATCAGTGAAAGAGCTCGCTGATCGATGCTAATGCGGCGCAGCCAGTTTAGGAATTAAAAGCAAAAGGTTCCTCGTATATACTACTGTGAGTGAGGGTGATGCTTTTAGGATTTAGAATATAAAGAGTCTTCGATAAATTGATAAATTCTAATAGTATTAAAATTTTTACTTTTATTTAGATATGGTTCCTACTCTAAATTAGAGGAGCTAAGAGGACTATATAAATTTTAGGGTGACCATAGAGAGGAACCCGAATGTTAAGGAGAAGAAGAGGATTGAGTCAAAAGAAAAGGCTATTTTTAGAGTTTTGTCAACAATTTGCTTGTGTAGGTACGACCTAGTATTTTGGGAGTCCTTATGTGAGGAATTACAAAAGAAATTTTTCAACAAAAATGTGAATTAGGAAGGATTGGTCGTTGAAATATGAATCGGAGACTGAATCTTGATATACCTAAGAACAATACATTATTGTTACCATGAGATGTATTGGCTGCTACGGATCATTTGATTGGAATAAAATAAGTAACCAAACCTACTCATCTAAAGGTAGAGGCTAGGTAATTTTTTAGTACTAGATTCTTGAATAGGGCAAAGATCCAAGAGTTCTAAAATATTCGAGAGGGTTGTGAGTGAGTGACATTTCTTTGTGTTGTCTTGAGATTGTGCTTAAAGAATTTGCGGTTGGTTTCGTTAAATCTTTTCACTCTTGTCTTAGTTGCTTCAATGTCGTTATTTTAGTTCTCTACGAGGTCCATTTTCTTCGTTCTTGATACAGTGCACACCCATGCCATATCTCACAAACTCTGATCCAATCTGAAAGCTGCTACGCATAAGAAGAGGTATTCGAACGTAACATACTATTTTTCTAATGCTTTAAAAGAATCATAAGATGAATACTACTCCCTCCATTTCAAAATATAATGCTATAATTTTAACCATCTTGTGTAAGAATATAAGACATGCATGCAATTTTAATGATATTTTCTCTCTTTTTCCCTCATTAATCTTCTCTCTCTTTAACATTTATGAGTAAACACCCATACAACTATCCTCTGGCTTATTCACAAGACATTAACATCATGGACACATCATCATTTCCATCTATCGTTATCTTGGTTTGTACGCTTCTTAGGTGCCGCTCGGTTAGCCTGAAATAAGCTGGTTTATGGCTGAAATTATATTGCAGCTAGCTGAAATTACACTGTAACTGATGGTGACTTATTTGGCGTAACTAAAATTAAAAATATTTAAAAATTAAAAAATATGTTAGTTCATCACGGACAACACAAATAATACGAGAAAAAAGAACCGGCAAAAAAGCTAAAAAATTAGAAATGATAAAATTTAGAAATAAAAAAAATAAACTAGAAGTCAAGTCAAAATGAGGCCTTAATCCTCCTACCCAAGCAAAATAGGCCTCATTTAAAAAAAAAGGAGGGAGTACGTAGGGAGCACTGTATATTTTAGTAGTGTCACAGGTCACAACAATCGACTGACTTGTCTGGTGCTAGGAGACTAGGGACACAAGATCGATGAGCCTAGCTGTACCAAGCACAGAAATCAAAAAAAGGAAGACTTGGCAGACTCGCAGTGGCAGTATACAGCAATGGAGCGATGCATGCATCCACATCAATTGGACCTGTTCTTCGATTAGCTCCGATCCTGCACAAGTCTTGGTTGATCTCATGAAGTCCATGGTTGCGCTCGCACTCCTCAGCATGCAATCCAATTGCAGCCGCTCACCACAAAAAGGAAAGGAGGAGGAGCTCGCCCGCCATGGTTGTGCTTTGAAACGGTCCAAGTCTTGAGAGATGCAACTGCCCGTGCTGTCGTAGAGGCTGCTGGTGGGGTCAGCACAGTAAGTCATCCGCAGTGGTCAGTGCTGCGAGTGATGATGATGGGTTGCCTTTGTTTGTGGAGGAAGACCTTGAAGAAGAGGTCGTTAGTGATAGATATTCCTCTTTTATTCGGAGAAAATCTGGGACATGAAAAGATGCCAGGCCTGTGTGTGACACCACGACACCCAAGTCTTGAGTGAGTTAGGTTAAAGACGAAGTCTGAAGAAAGGAAACGGGGAGTGAACCTTCCTCAGTTCTTCAGCTAGTGCCAGCTGTCCATGCTAACATAACATGCGATTAGACAGTTCTGCATTTCGGTACATATCCATCATCATGAAGGCAAATAGAAATGGCAAACAAGCAACAGTACTTATATTCTACGATTCGAGCCTGAAACTTTATTTTACATATACAGATAGAGCTGGCCGACATCCTACCATGTACTGTACAGCCCAGGTCTCGGCCCACACCATCACAGATTATTCTTTTCATCGTATCATAGGTAACCACACACTGCTAAAGAGCCATAACTAATTCCAAGGCAATCCAGAGTCTGAAGTTTGCACAACTCAATACTACTAGCACCACTAGCTATAGCAGAACTATTCCAAATTTCCTAGGGCACCAGCAGCCAGTCCTGATGAAGCAGATCTTGTGCTTCATTTGCTATCTTCGTCAGAAGACCGAAACACAAACTTCATTGCCTTCTTGCCAGAATCATCCTCGGTGGATGCCTTGTTGGAACCCCTCCGGCCACCTGAAGTTGCCTCCCCTGTTTCTTCAGACTCTTTGGCAGCCGGCGTATTAACGGGAGTAGCATCAACATCCACACTCTCCGAACCAATCTTCCCAGAAGCAGCTGCTCCTTCCCTCTTATGCCCTTCACCTTTTTCGTCAACGCAATAGTAAGCCTGACGGCAAAGCATTTTGTGAGTTCGTGCTGTGGTTGGTTGTTGTTCATTAGCTATTGAAACTTCATAGAAGCAACATTACCACACAAGTGTGGGGTGGAGAAAGGACTTTGAATGAGTTAGGGCGGTTATTGAAGTTTGTTTCGGGTGCTCCTGGCACTCCTTCAGGTGACGTGAAGTGATCCACATCATGGCCAACCTGTGATTCAACAAAGATCAATTTGATGCAACGTTGGTGGCACCTATTGTGGGACAAAAAGTTGCAAAATAGATTTTGACAATTTATCATGATTACTTACCCTTCCACGTCCGCCGAACACCAAAGCATCAGAGTCCAGCGCTACTCTGTACTTCCCAGGCAAGTCACAGCCAACTTTGTAACTGCATATTTTTGCAAGAGGAGATGAGATTAAGCACAAGGAATCTCATTTTGTTCAAAAGGCAAAGCTTGCAAGAATTGCAAGAAATCATTTACCCCTCATAAGTTTTAGTGGGATGGAAATTGAAAACGAAAACCAAATCTCCACGTTCAAAGACAATAACCTGAAAAGGAGGTTGGAATTAGCTGCAGAGTGCATTTTAAGAAAACAATGTTTTAACCTGAAAAGGAAGTTGGAATTAGCTGCAGAGTGCATTTTAAGGCAACAATGTTTCACATCAAATGGCTAGAGTTTCGCACCATGCTTTCCTGAGGATTAACTCACCTTGTTTGGTTGCATAGAATGCACAAGCAAGTCAGAGTTACAATTCTTCCTAAGAAAGAAATAAATGACACAGCAAGTGCCCACACCAAAGATTCTACGGTTATTACCTTCTCCTCCTCATTCATGTCGCTCACAATCTGCTTTGATGATGACAGGAAGGAAAATTCCTCGTCAAGCGCATTCATTGCTTGATCAAATGCGTTCATGTACTGTTCAACATTGATGCAAATATGTTAGGTGACACAAATTGCAAGCTTAACTGCAAAAAAGCTGGACAAAACATGACAAATTCGGTGAAAGAATATATTGTTTAACAAAAATAACTTCATACAAAACAACCCACCCGTGGCCTTGGAAAATGTATTCCTTCATCTTTAGAATAAACTTTGGAAAAGGCCATGCCAATTTATGCATGGAAAATGCATGTGCTACACATCAGTAATGTTTAAGATTCAATAAAATTAGTAGTTACTGCAGGCAAGGGTTGATCATTGTACTGATCAACAAGTAGTAGAGTGGCGCAATTTATGCTAGTAGAAAAGGCTTAATATGAAGTGTTAAAAGGGACATTTGAATCCAATGTAAACGTGAGCTGGAACTCACACACTGCAAATAGATAGAATCAGAGATAAAGGGAATGTAATGATGGAAAAGAACCAAAAAAGCTACCAGAACAGAAAATTAAGAATATGCATAGGCATAACCTTGTATCGTAGGTGATCAGTGTCGACAAGGCTCCACTGACGTCTGCATTTATCATAACTCCAATCGTTGCCTTCTCTTGGAAAGTCAATCCATTCAGGGTGGCCAAACTAAAAGGAAATTATAATATCACTATGAGTCAGAAAAGAGATATAAGAGTTTCAGAGTAGCAGCAATGTGCTACATACTGCCCATTTTGTTGAAGGAATTGGTCTTATATGTAAAACATAAATAGCATAAGAAAGACTTGATAATATTCTGTATGATGTTTGCATCATTTAAGAGCAAATATCAGTATAAATAAATATTTCAAACAGTGAATGTTCACATCTTATGTGTGTGATTTCGGTGTAGATATAAATTGAACAAGAGGATGGCCAGCAATAAACAGAAGACATATCATGCACAAAGACAACAATGATTAAGAACTAAGATTAACTACCAGAATAATTAAATGACAATTCATATTATGAAAATGGCTGTTATGTACTTGGGTATATTAGAAAACAGAGGGTTAACCATTTATGCACCCCACCCAACACCCACAAAGGAATAAAAATGAGGAAACACGAAACACATTAATGGGAAACAAGTTTTAACAGATCACTAAAATATTACCTCGTTTCCCATAAAATTTAAGTAGCCATCACCTCCAAGGGCCATTGTGATGAAGTGAATCATCTAAAATATTTGGAACACAATTAGCCCAATATATCAAAAGGGAATGGCATACATTGCCTTCAAGGGCTAACCAGAACTCTTAGTAAACCTATGGAGATTACAGGAATAATCTAGAAGACTAGAACCATCACATTCACCAATACAAGGAGAAATGGAACCTTTTGAAGCGCAATGCCACGGTCAATTGTAGGTGAAGCAGGCTGCAAGTCTGACATGCCAGCATACATTTCCTTGTCCATCAAGAGAAATGCTATAGTCTTGTCACCAACGATAGACTGAAAAATTGAGTGAAATTAACTAGTCAGTAGTTGTCTGGTTGCTCCAACAGAAGAGCATACAGCCAACGATATGCAGCTGCAAATTTTGGACATGTTTACATGGCCCTTAAAGCTGGTCACTATCACTAGCTGTCAGAATAGCAATCTGATAACCTATGCTATTATCTCATGTAAAGTAACTAAAAGACATCACCCCAAGTGTTTATTTGTCTACTAAGAAAAGAAAGTGCTTAGCTTTCACCCTGTAACTATAGTCCTTAGAACATAAGAACAGTACCTGATCATGACTCTCAGCATATGCAATGCACTTCTCAGTATACCTCCTGTTAGTCAGAGTCTGCACTATTTCACCCATTGACCATTCGCGGTCATCTTTGTTCTTCAAGTAATCAATCCATCTATCAGGAATAGCCATAGCCAGGCGGTAGTCAAACCCTACTCCACCTTCATCAACTGGCCGACAAAGCACTGGCATGCCTGAAACATCTTCGGCAACAATAGTCGCTTCTGGCAAGAGTTTGTGCATTAGATGGTTTGCAAGCATCATGTAAACAACTGCATCTACATCAGTATCCAAACTGAAATACTCCTTATAATTTCCGGTAAACGCCGTATTGATACCATGGTGATGGTACAGCATTGATGTAACCCCATCGAATCTGAAGCCATCAAACATGAATTCGTCCATCCAATATCTCAAATTAGAAAGAAGAAATCTTAAAACCTCCCAATTGGCATAGTTGAATAGACGACTGTCCCAGAGTTTATGATAGCCCCTATCTCCTGTGTGGAAGTAGGACTCCTGAGTGTTTTGTCCAACATCATAGCCATTTAGACCATCTGTCACATTGTTACTCGCATGGCTGTGGACAACATCCATTAGAACTTGCAATCCTAAACTATGTGCTTTGTCAACAAGATATTTGAGGTCCTCTGGCGTGCCTGATCTGCTGCTAACCGCGAAGAAATTTGTCACATGATACCCAAAAGAAGCATAGTAGGAATGTTCCATAATCGCCATCAACTGAACTGTGTTGTAGTTATTTGCCCGTATGCGAGGTAACACATTGTCTGCAAATTCTCTGTATGTGCTTACTTTTGGCTTTTCACCACTCATCCCCACATGAGCCTCGTAGATACGTGGAGCATCAGGCTTTGGAGGCCGAGGATGCTTAAACACATACCTGCAAGACAAACAGTAGCAGGCATTAATGCATCACGTTGCCACATACTTTGCTGTTGTGCTTTTTGCACAGATTTATTGCTTAAGTATACACAGTAGTTCAAGGCACTAGAAGTAGACCTTTCAGAAGTTGGAGGATCCCAGTGAACACCGTCGTAAGGAGCTCCAAATTTAGAGGCATCAAAAGCTGCATAACGAATCCATGCAGGGATCCGATCAACCCATACTCCATCCCCACGCCTAAAGCGGAATTTAACCTTGGAATTGTGAGGGATGGCAGGTTTCCCATCGACATGAGAAATTTTAATTGACCAAACACCAAATCCATCCTTCTCCATCTTGTGGTTCGCACCATTCCAGTTGTTGAAGTCGCCAACAAGCTGTGCTTCCCTACATCCACAAAGTAAAAAAACTTCCAAGTTAATGCATTAATCTACTAAAAATAGCGGGAAGTTAAGTGTTGTCATAAAAAAATGAGCATTAATTAATCACAACCAACCATAATCAGAAAAGAGAACATCTTTTCTCTCTTCAATGCAACACGAACAACCAGTGATACTTACCTTAACAGGCAAGACATTCTGTGAGTGAAAACTAGAAACATTTTCTATTCCCCGAATTTGATTAACTATCTAGTGCTCCCTCCTCTCTCTCTCTCTCTCTCTCTCTCTCTCTCTCTCTCTCTCTCTCTCTCTCTCTCTCTCTCTCTCTCTCGCGCGCGCGCGTGGGGGCTAGCTGGTACCAGCCAAAGCATCTCATTGAAAACAACAATAAGAAATAGGCCTTAAAAGGCTTCATCAGCATTTCATAAGTTAACACGACCATTAACAAGTAGTTGCATAACAGCATTAGAACTCACTGGGCAGCAGGTGCCCATTCACGATATACAATTGTGTCGCCATCTGTATTGATCCCAAACTTCAAATAGCCTACAACACATAGAAGGCCGGAAATATATAGGAGTTAGATGATGCAAATAAAATAGCATGCTGGCTTTTTTTATGAATGAGTACTTTGCGCCACAGATGCTATGAACAATATGGTTTTGAATTGCATAAAGTAAACCTAACCTTTAGAAAAATCTTCAAGGCTTCCCTCATGTTTTTCAATCAAACATTTCTGGTCGAGGAACATTTTCATCCTATAACTGAAGTGGTCCTTGAAATCCACCAACTTCGGGTCCAGGTCATATATAGGAAGGTGGTGGACATCCTCTTCAGTAGTTGTCATAGTTTTGTTTTCTTGCACAATAACTGGAACGGAAAATTTGCTCTTGACCTTACAATTATGAACAGTAGTTAGAGTAACAGGCAGATTTGGAACTAGACGAGCAACAGAAACACACCACTTGAGGTGGCTTGTATCAATTGCTTTGATTGCTACATTCATCATAGACTTAAAGAGTATATGCTACTTTGTTTTTAAGGTCGTATCGCAAGTAATGCGGTTACAATACTGTAGTAGGAAAAGACCACTCACAAAAAAATATAGAGGAATTTCCTTAATGGAAATCTCATTCACTAGATGAAACAGGATACTACTTTACCAAACCAAAGTATAGCCTGGCCTCACCCAGACCCAAAACAGTTTTTTCAACCCACAAAATCCAACCTTTTTCCACGACTATTATCGAATTCGATCTGGCCTGCAATAACAAAGCCTCATATTATGCAAATCTGAGTTTACCTTGCCTGGCCACGACCGGCGAGCCGAACACGGGACAGACACCACGCTCAGGCGCACATTGCCGCCGCCGCCACCACCCCTGCAGCGAACCAACACAGCAAAACCACCAAGATTAATTCAAGAAACCAAACCAGGAACGAAAAGGAAAAAGGGAAGGGAAGAAATCACGGCTCACCGCGATGCCTGGGCCCGGCCGGTCAGCGGGCGGGCGCAGCGGCAGGAGAGGAGCCGGCGAGGAAGACGACGTGAGGCAAATCATGGCGGCGGGCGGTGTTCCTGTCAGGATCGGTGGTGAGTCCCATTTCGTCAGGCTTTTTGATCCCTCGCGATTTATAGCGCCAGGGGGAGACGGAGGAGTGGCGTTTCCTCCCAGCCCCGGCGCAACGCAAGCACGGCGTGATATTTCCTCGGCCCCCCTCCCCCACCTCCCTCTCTGGCGCCCAAGGACTGGACTGGAGGGGAGGAGAGGAGACGACTACCTGTGGGCCGGGCGTGCCACGTGGACGGCCAGGGAGAGCCCATGTCACGTGGCTCCCCCCTTGACAGGGAGGGAGAGAGAGATTCGAGACACAAGAATCCAAAATAAGCTCCGGTGCAGGACATGACTAGAATGTTGCTTGCGTGGCCGGATTAGCGGTTAAAAGCATACCTGCAAATTAAAAGGTGCTTTCTATTCTACGGTTCTTTTAATCTCAACTAGCCGATAGCCCATGGCCTAATTTGTTATAGCGCTTGTCTCTGTCCGTTCCAGTAGTCGGTATTATATATTTGTTCCTGATGTACTGCACACGGTACCGTGTTTTTGTTTTATGAACGATGATTTATATTTTACAACTGAGATATTTGAATTTTATAGTTTATAACTGAGATGTTTTAAAACGGTGTCTTCGGCAGGGAGACAATCTTGCCTTCATAAATCTGAACTCCAAATAGGATGATCTAGATTTGCTGAAATCTAAAACCCATTCAGCCGGCAGCCCCCACTCTGTGTCACACTCGTACCCATGGCTATCATGGCCCTCAACACGTAGAGTCGCTGGTCCCGCTGCCATCGCATGCAGCCAAGGAAGCACTTAAATTTATAATACATACACGCAAATAAAAGCATACATTAGTGTATGTGTTTGCAAAGTAGGACAGGCACTTGAGTTTGTGCGAATTTTTTTGTACGGATAATCTATTTTTTTATTCAAAATTACAGAAATATACCCGCAGGAAAATTTTTTACAAGAATAGGCTCCAGTCGCCTAATGGTTGGACGACTGGAGCCTTTCGCCCAACCATTGGGTGACTTTATAAAAGTCGCTCTACCCTCGAGCGACTGCATCCAGTCGCTCAACCATTGGGCGACTGCACTCAAGTCTCCCGTGAATGTTTTAAATTTTTTTCAATTTTGTAGTTTTAAACTGGTAAAAAAAATCTGCTGAAGTTGTAATAAAAGTTTATGTTCATTGTATGTTGTAAGTGTGTAAAAAATTTTGGAAAATTTTTTTTAGGAACGATTGACCGTAGAACGATCGGTACATACGATGGTAAATGATATTTTGATGTTATTGAGAATTTGTCTCTGGCTAGGATTGGGTTGAGAAGGATCGACAGCTCGGTGGTGATTATCACGCAGACGGTTCTACATACAAACCGTCTATAATACTCTCTATCACAAGTTTTATATACCGATGCAATATAAACAACTAGTCTGAAAAGATAAAATAGTAAAGTTGTATATGGATTATATATACTCATTTAAAAGGTTTCGACGAGATCTACAACTTTTCAGTTGAAGCAAAATCCAAATTCGAAAGGAAGACCAAGAAAAAGGGCAAAAAGCAAAACCAAAACTTACGACGCAGATTTAGGTCCAAAGATGGCCGATTTTCGGGGTCTTGGAGGCGACTGGCGCAAGCGGTCGTTTTATTGGATCGGGTCGTCGTTAGCTTTCCAACGAGTACAAGAACGTCGAAAACGGACACCATATGCAAAAGTTATGCCCGTTTCTTGAAGGTGTGTCGAAAGCATCAAATCGCTATAACTTTTGATCCTGTGGCGCAATTGCTCAAAAATTTTCTAGAGGCTGTTGGATGTATGAAGAACAGCTCCACCAATTTTCACTATTTTTGGCGAAGGTTTGATGCATTTTCCAAATTCTCATTAACATCAAAATATCACTTACCATCATATTTACCAATTGCTCTATGGTCATTTGTTTCTAAAAAAGTTTCCTAAAATTTTTACACACCTACAACATACAATGAACATAAACTTTTATTACAACTTCAAGCAGATTTTTACCGATTTAAAACTATAAAATTGACAAAATTTAAAACATTCACTTGGTCCTGAGTGCGATGCCCAACTATTGGCATCGCATGAAAGTCGCCATGGTTAGCGATTGGATGCGATCGTTCGAAGGTAGAGCGACTTTCATGAAGTCGCCAATGGTTAAGCGAAGGCTCGATCGCCCAACCATTAGGCGTGGAGCCTATTCTTGTAAAAACTTTCTCGGTATATATTCGTAATTTTGAATAAAAAATGGATTATCCGTTTAAAAATTCGAGTTTGTGCTGCTCATATAATGTGAAGACAACTACAAACGAGCAAGCCCAGCACTCATCACACGTTACATCTTCTCATCAGCAGGGGCGGAGCCAGGATTCAGAAAGGGGGGGCCGACCCGCCAAGGCGCCGGCGTCATGGACCCTGGGCGCCGTGTATCGGCAAAATTAAACATACACATATATAATTAAACATACGCATATATATTGTCATATAAATTCAATTATAACACATATGGCAAAATAATGTAGCATACGTCTAGTAACACAAAAAAAGGTACTTTCATTACATCTCCACAAATTTGAATTTGCTACATCTCCACTAACTTGAATTTAGCATGACGATTACCAACTAGATCATAAGATTTGATAATATCATTGGAACTAATCTTGGTTGCCAATTCCTTTTCAATATAAACTATCATGTAGCTTCACAAAAAGTCATCTCCCATTTTAGTCCTAGTACGTGTCTTGGCAAGTTTCACGGCTGAAAAGACTCTCTCAGTGGTCGCTGTTGATACTGGAAGAGTTATGACTAATCTTAGCAATCTATCGACCATTGGATAAATAGAATTTTTACCTAATCTCACTAGTCCCTTTGTTAGATCAGCAAGTGATGGCAATGTACTTAGCTCTGGATGGTTACATACATTAAGTTGAAAATGTGGTAGTCGACACTCCAATTGAGCTTGATCTTGACTTGAAAAATCAGCGGGCCTAATTGACTGTGATTAAAGGTGATTAAGGGTCCTATTAATGCATCTGGTGGACCATTGGGGGGGCCAGGACCCTCCCCCTCCGCCCCTGCTCATCAGTGAGTAACGTGAGGAGACTCCAAAAACTGAACAATTTGACAGAGCAACATCTCTGGTGATGTGAGGAGACTCGCAGAATGAGCAGGACTACAAAACGCACAATACGGCCAACAAATCTACGAGCTAGGGCAGACTTACCAGATCCTTAGTCCTAAAAATAAAAATTACATGTGAAGAAATTATGCTATAATTTTTCCAGGAAAATATTGTAAATGCAGTGCTGCAAGCATCACTAAAGTATAAAACGGTGCAGCAGATTCAAAATATATGCAACATGGTTCTTGATTTTGAATTGATAATCCTTTGTTCAACAGTAATAGATACATCCCTTTTATCATAGACTGGGCAGAAGGGAAAAAATGATGAGCTATCATCTACGATGAGTATAAACCTGAAAACATCATACGGAGTGCATAAGAAATAAGAAGAAGAAAAAAAGAGCATCATTCATGAATCTGAAAGACATTGAAACCATGAGAGAGGTTTGTCAATTGGAAGTAATCACTCTTATTTAGGATTTTGGGATGCTGATCCAGTCTTGATACTAAAGTAGCGAAAGGATAATATGCTAACCTACGTACAAAACTGCAAGTATAGACTATCGCTGATCTCTTTTTTCCATTCTAAGAAAATAGTCCTTGTCATAAAAGAACACTTTCATGTTGATGCTAACACTTCTCTCTTTTGCTATACCGGATAGTAAGCTCATTTGAATTTACTTTGGAAATAATCAAATTAATTTGTGCAATATGTTAAATGACCACAGCTGCAAAACTACGCAAGTCAAGAAAAGCTACACAGACTTCCAAAAAGCAAACAAATACGAATAGGTCTTGGCAATTTTCTTTGTTTTATACAGAAGTTAATTCCATGGTTAGCCACGCAGAAATGTTTACAATACTAAATGTATGCAACTGAAGAAGGATGATTGCATTTGCTTAAGACCTTTCATAAATGTGAAAGAAAAACAATCTCGCAAAGTAATGGAAGGTAAAAGAAGGGAAGGAAACTAAGAAATGACCGCGTGAACTTTTGCTGCTCATCTGCCTTCTGCAGCCCCGCACACTGGCCGAACTGAGAGATGGCATCTTCTATCTCGCAGCGGTCGTGCCGTCAACCTCGCTGCATGATATATTAATAATGATGCTAAATCAGATAACTGAAATGTGCAGCCATGAAGATTGTTTTCACAGAGCACTATATCTTAGATAAGTTATACCAGAAGTAAAAAATTGTACTAATACAGTGTCATATCAAAGTACAGTACATGAAGTATTTACAATTCATTCAAACACAATTGTAGAGCATTCTGCGCAAGCACTGAATATACTAATGCATCGACCACAATACCATCACAGATCTTAGAACCAAATAAGGAAAAAAGATAATATGAAAGGATAGGATAGGATGATACATAAGGCGTAACTGCATACTTACTCAGGCTGTAGTAAGTGGCAACCACATATGCGTACATTCAGCCAATCTATATTCATCCAAATTAGTTCATGCACAGGATTTCCCAGGCATTTCATCAAGTATCTAGTGTAAATCAGTCATGACAGTGCAAATAGACTCTTTTAGACATTATTTCAAACATGGCATGGGCAAAAATTGCGTAATTCATTATGAATAAATGTCTACAGCGACCAATGTATCGCTTGTGTTATGCTAATGTCACAAAGATTTATAGGTTGGATTCCTTTGAAAGAAGCTATATTCCACACTTCGCTGCATTCCTATACCACGAATACATCCATCAGGAAGTGTGGTGTGTAGTACCCGAAATTCCTGCGCTAGCTTCTGCTGCTCAATCTTCCACTGTCCCAACTCCCATGCGTGGTGTGTTGAGCTCCATAACCCCTGTCCCGAGAGCTCTATGGTCTTCAATGTGTAGAATCCATACCTCCCATCCGCACACGCCATCTCTACAATTATCAGTCCGCGAGAAAAATATGATTTGGCACTTGCGCTGTCTCGAGAATGACTTAGCCTCACCTCTCCGTGTCCTCATCGAGCCAGAGGACCGGTGAGGGCGTAAAATGAGATCGATGTGATTTCACCGCCCAAAGCGTGATCATGCGAAGTCGAATGAAATATGATCTTGAGAAAAGAAATGGGACATTTCGAATCGCAGTGCCTAATGGTGGCTAAGGCCACCATTGCGCATCCAATAAGGGATCTATCCTGCATCGTGACACGCCACGCAGTATCTACAAAAGTGAAGAATCGCCATCGGGTCTTCAAAGGCCACAAAGAAGCACGCTGATTAAGAAACTAGTGAATGAGAGATACTCTAGTGGTGGAATAAGAGAACACATATTAAAGATGAGCACTACTACAGCTAAGCTAAATTCCATGGATATGGGGCTCAAGGATGAGTTTCTAATTCATTTGATTTTTGCTTCTCTGCAAAAGAATTGACACTTTTGTTGTTAATTACAACATGCAACCGACAAATGGGATATAGAAAAGCTCATTGCAATGTGTGTGCAAGAAGAGGAGAGGCTTAAACCTCACAGGTGACCTTGCAAACCTTGTGAAGAACAACAAAAGAAAGAACTTTAATGCCAAACCACAAGGGAAACCTCGGTGGGATAGTAGCTCCTCTTCTAAGTCACAGGAAAGGTTCCCAGTTTCATAAGCCCAACCAATTTACTGAGACAAAGACACTGTAAATTTTGTAAGAAGAAGCGGGGCACTATCGAGGGATTGCCCGAGTTCTGAAGCATCTGTTGAAGAATGGTAAGGATGTCATTACATTTATAGATGAATCCTTGTATTTAAGTTATGAAAAATCTACTTGGTGGATTGACTCAGTGCAATTGCTCATGTTGCCAATTCATTACAGGATTCCATACGAGGAGGACCCTACAAAGAGGAGAAAGAACAATTAAAGTTGCGAATGGAATTGAAGCCAAGTCGAGGCCATTGGAGATCTCTCTTAGAATTTAATGATGGTTTTGTACTTAGGCTTTCAGACGTTCTTTATGTACCCTCTTTGCGCAGAAACTTAATAAGTGTGTCGAAATTAGATGATGATGGTTATGATTGCCATTTTGGTGATGGCAAATGCAGACTTGTGTTTAATAATAATGTGTTGGTCTTGCCTTCCGACAAGACAAGCTTTATTTATTATCACTTTACGAGAATGTGAATCATGTAACCATTGAGAATGAGAATACCTCTTCGTCTATGAATGAAAGAAAAAGCGGAAGATAAATCATGATGCATCGTCGAAATTATGGCATTGTCGTTTAGGCCATATTTGAGGGGAGAATAGAACGATTGATTAAGAAAACACTTCTTCCGCCATTAGAATTTTCAGATTTAGAACAATGTATTGATTGCATAAAAGGAAAATATGTTAAGAAAATAAAGAAAGACGCCAAACGAAGCGCAGAATTTTAGAAATAATTCACACAGATATCCGTGGTCCATTTCTGTGATAAGTGTGGATGGTTATGATTCATTTATAACATTCACAGATGACTATTCGCGTTATGGCTACATTTATCCAATTAAAGAAAGATCAAGCATTGGATAAATTTAAGATATTTAAGGTCAAGTAGAAAATCAGCACAATTTAAAAATTAAGATAGTAAGATCCGATCAGTGGGAGTACTACGGCCGGCACACCCAGTATGGCCAAGTTCTGGACCTTTGCAAGGTTCTTACAGGAAAATGGCATAGTTGCTCATACTCTACACCGGCGAACCTCGAGAATGGAGTGGTGAAAGACGCAACTGCACCTTAATGGATATGGTGAGAAGTATGATAAGTTACTCCACGCTACCGATAAGTTTATGGATGGAGGCGTTAAAAACCGCCATTCATATTCTTAATCGAGTACCAAGCAAGTCGGCACCCAAAACACCGTATGAGTTGTGGACGGAAGAGAACCTCACTTAACTATTTACGTGTGTGGGGTTGTCTCATTGAGGCTAAAGTTTTAACCCAAACATAGGAAGCTAGATCCCAAGACATCATTGCCATTTTATTGGCTATCCAGAAAAATCGAAGGGTTATCGCTTCTATTGTCCCGACAGACATACGAAGTTTGTAGAAACAAGACATCTTTGTCTTCTTGGAGGATGAGATGATCGGGGAGCGAGTAGCGAGAAATTGACCTAGAGGAAAAGCGGGTACATGTGCCCACTCCGATGGTTCAGAACCATTTTTCACGCTACCGTTGTTGCTACACCAACAAAGCGCGGACAATCGTAGTGACAAAGACTGTTGTCGCTTCTCTGTGGAACGATGAGTGAACATGAGGAACATGTCCTTCAGATCCCATAGAACCCATTGTCACCCAAGAGGAAGAACAACAACTGACCTCACAGTAACAAGCGCCAATCGGCGAGGACTCGTAAGGTCTCAAAGAGCCGAAAGATCGCCTATCCCTAATGATTACGAAGTCTATGAAATCGAGGAATTTGAAATGGAGGTGATCCCACCTCTTTTGAAGAAGCCATGAGAAGCGCTCATTCATCTAAGTGGCTTGAAGCTATGCAGATGAAATGAAGTCAATGAGCACCAACGGTGTTTGGGACTTAGAAACTATTCCTAAAGGAGCCAAGACAAGAGGTCGCAAATGGGTCTACAAAACAAAACATGACTCTAGAGGAATATAGAAAGATTTAAAGCGCGACTTGTGGCAAAGGGCTTTACGCAAAGAGAAGGCATAGACTACAATGAGACATTTTCTCCAGCCTCGTGTAAAGATTCTTTTAGAATAATAATGGCACTTGTAGCTCATTATGATTTAGAATTACATCGATGGATGTAAAGACGGCGTTCTAAATGGGGATTTGGAGGAAAATGTTTACATGGCACAACCGAAAGGTTTTGTTGTGGAAGGAAAAGAACGTATGGGATGTCGCTCAAGAAATCCATTTACTGATTAAAACAAGCATCAAGGCAAGTGGTACTTGAAGTTTGATAGTACAATAAGAAGTTTTGGGTTTAAGGAGAATGTAGAGGACAATTGCGTGTATGCAAAGTTTAAGAATGGGAAATACATTTTCCTAATCCTGTATGTGGATGACATCTTACTTGCTAGTAGTGATGTTAGCCTATTACAAGAGACCAAGAAGTTCTTGTCCTCGAATTTTGATATGAAGGATCTTGGTGAAGCTTCGTTCTGCTCGGGAATAGAGATTCACCGAGATAGAACTAAGGGGTTTTAGGTTTATCTCAAAAGGCATACTTAGAAAAGGTTCTAAAGAAATATAGTATGCAAAATTGTAAGCCTTCACCGCTCCTATAGTCAAGGGCGACAGATATGGGAATTTCAATGCCCCAGAACCAATATGAGATCGATCAAATGAAAGCGGTTCCCATATGCTTCACTGTCGAAGCTTACAGATGCTCAAGTGTGTACGCGGCCGACTTAGCGTTTGTCACCGGTTACTTGGCGATTCCGAGCAATCTCGAATAGAACATTGAAATTAGTAAAGAAAGTCTTGCGTTATTTGCAAGGAACAAAAGGCCTCATGATGACATCGAAGATCGATTCACTCCATATAGTGGGGTATACTGATTCGATTATGCGGAGATGATAGAAAGTCGACATCCGGATATGTATTCACTCGCAGGAGGAGCTATATCGTGGAAAAGCTCAAAACAAACCGTCACTACATCATCCACAATGTATGCCGAGTTTGTAGCATGTTATAAGGCCACGGGCGTGTGAATTGGCTAAAGAAATTCATACCCGGGTTGAAAGTGGTAGATGACATATATAAGCCACTAAAGTTATCTGCGATAATGAACCGAAGTATGTTATGCTCACAACAATAAGTCAAGTGGTGTTGCCAAACACATTGACATAAAGTATTATGTTGTGAAAGATAAAGTCCGGATCATATAATCGAGTCTTGAGCATATAAGGATAAAAGATGCTCATGGATCCGCTCACAAAAGGCTTATCGCCCAATGTGTTCGAGAGAACACTTAGCCTAGCATGGGTTTACTGAAAGCCTATGATTCTGGACAATAAGGGCCCAGTTGAGAGTTCATTTCAAAGCAGAAGTACATTGTGGTCATGAATCTAATGGCATAAGATCGTGACGATGAGGCACGCTCATGCATCGATCTCGTGAAGGAATGAGAAAAACAATGAGTGATAAGTATAGAGTTCGAATATAAGTTGAGATCAAGGGAGAATGTTAGGATGATCTCCACCCAGAGGCCCAACGCCCTCAAGACCTTAAGCTCAGCGCCGATCGGGCGCCAACCCTAATGGTTGGTGGGCCCTGTCACACACCGCGCTATATATAAGGTGGGGCGCGGCTCTTTTTACGAGGTTGAACGGAGCCGCACCACCCCACCGAAAACCCTAATCCGATCTAGCGGGCGCGGCCGGTGGCGACGAAGCACCATCGCCACGCCGCCCGGACAGCGCCACCGGACTTCACCAACGCCGACCCGACTCCACCGACTCCATGGCGGGCGCCTCGCACCCGCACCAAGACCACGGATGGTTAGTACCCTCTCTCCCTCTCGGTATCTCTCAAGAATCCGAACTAGAGATGAACCCCGCTAGATCTAACCTAGGAGATCCTAAAGAAAACCTAGACATTACACTATGGTCTTCAATGTGTAGAATCCATACCTCCCATCCGCACACGCCATCTCTAGCTACCCCTGACGCCCAAATCGCTGCGTGTCCTGCTGGCCTTGGTGGGCTCTGTCGCCACTGGCCACAGTGAGTCAGTGACCTCCACCACTGCCAATGGACGTCCCAGGTCGCAGCTAGCCACGGCGACCCTGCTTCCGCCGGCAGGCCAGAGGCGACACGCCCGCCTCCTTGCCGGAGTTAAAGTTCCACCCCGTGATGGCGAAGAGGCGGGCCGGTGAGCCGAGCGTTGAGGGCTCGGTGGCGCCGGGGAGGGGAGGGGAGAAAGTGGCGTAGGAAGGCCAGCCGGGGAGGGGAGGCGGCGGCGCCAGGGCTCTCCACCGCTTGCCCCAGTCGCCAGTTGGCAGATGCCGACGCCGCGTCCTCCCCATTGGATGAGCCGAGAAGGGCGGGATAAGGAGAGAGAGGAGATGGAGGCGGCAGCGCTGCTGTCTGCCCACGGCGACGGCGGCGGGAGAAGTATTTAGCGTTTCTTGAAGGACCTGAATGATATTTCGCCTCGGTGGGGATGGCCAGATCCGAAGGCCCATATAGCGTCTGAGAAAGATGGGACGACTGTCGTTGCTCAGAGGACGTGGCCACGCTCTTTTGCACCTAAACCCAGTGGGTTTCATATATGGAGACTGGCCGATGGCCCACGCGATAACGCGACGCACTGTTACCGGTTCTTTCTCTCGTACGAAAATGGTAGGTATTCCGTTTTGGTCATATTTGGTTTTTACATAACATCAAAATTGCCTGCACATCACATCATATCAAAATTTACTTCCCCAACCTGGACTTAGATCGGCCATAGCCGAGTGCCATGGCGAGACTTCTTGCAGCTCCTTGGCTCCCCTATGTTTTCTACCGCCTCCATAGCACCTCCTTCTGATCTGCTTCGGCTCCGGCTCTGGCAGTTCACTCCTTCCTTCACCTCCTACCTAGAACGGTCTACTCTTTCCTCTACCTTACGTATTTCATTTTTAGTTGCTATTTTTGTCCTACTCTACTTCCTAAATATGCATGGCTTGGGGAAAGTTTGCAGTCTGCCGCCACATCGGTACTTAGTGGGTGGTATGCGCCAGGGAGCATCTCACCTTCTAAGGGCGCACGGTGTCCGCGGACTCGCCGTCGTTGCATTGCAGATATGCCGGCCAAGGTAGGGTAGTCCCTTTCTACTTGTGTCATCTTGCTTTGACAGCTGTGCTTGCGGTGGTGTGGTGTTTGTGTGCTTGTGCTATGCTTGTGCCGTGATGGATAGGGAGAAAAAGGTTTTGAGGACTTACTTGTTTGTCAGGCTAAAAATGGCAAGAGAGTGATGACAGCACTTGGGGTGCCCATGATGTTGTCCTCACGTGCTTGGTGATGCGGGTGGTCTTCTTTGTCCCTGTCGACAACGTCGTCTTATTGTCGCTTTTTGGTCGTAGATGGCCGAAGGTGTTCGTCTGCGGTCCTCGCTCCTTTCCTTTGTCTTCCTTTACACCCTTAGTTCCTCTCCTTTGAGCTCTCTCCTTTCAGTTCTTTGGTGTGGTTGCTATGGTGTTGGGGCTTTCTTGGCTTGGGCTTGTCTTGGTTGAGCAATGGAGAGCAAGTGAAGGTGGGGATGAGGCTCTCTAATGCTGGCTTTCTTATGAGTGAGGAGGGCGGGGCTGGTTTCTCTTTTCCTTATTTGTGCAAAGACACGGCTGACCTTGCCTTATTCTCATTTCACTCTTGGCCGACTGTATCTTTGGGTAAAACCCTAGGACCGTTGGTCCATGGGGTGATTTTAGTACTATGCTTCGATTCTCTACGACGCGAGATACGTCGATAAAAATAAAAAGTGGTTGTTGGCTAAGTTTTCTACTAAAATGATAAGACATACTTAAGTGAGAGGTGTCGATCGGCCCTGGATGTCCAGATATCTCGATGAGCACTAATAGATTCGGTATTCTAAAGCCAAATAGGTTCTAACAACAAAACCTTTTTATTTCTTTTATTCTCCTTTGAAATGTTTTCATTCGTTGCTTTTGGGTCACAAAAGGAAAATGGCTAGCTTTGGGTTGGCTTGGGTAGGCCGAACATGCACAGGAAAATGTAAGGTCCTAGAACAAGGCAAATGAAAATTTTTCACTTTCTATGTAATGCAATATTTGTAATCTATTTATTTCTAGATACACAATGAATTCTTGTAAATTCAAGTGTTGTAATAATTTATTTGGCTTGCAAGAGCTACATTTAAGTCTTTATTTTTTGTAATTTGCTGCGTTGTAATTACTTTATTTGCTCCTTAGTAACTATTAATTAAGGACCTGTTCTTTTTTTAGACTTATGATTGTGGCTTATGGCTTATGATTGAAGTTTTTAAATTTTGGCTGTTCACGACATAGATTACGGAGAGTGAGATATTTGTTTGCGATTTTGACTGATACAGATGTTTGGCTTTTAATGTATACTACAATTAATTTGTAGACCATGTCTTGAGAAAATGCCCTGTTTAAAAGTTACTGTAACAAAAACCAAAAACCGCTTTTAGAAACCGCAAAGAATATGCCCTAAATTTACTTGCACTGTTAGAGTCAGTAATGCAAGGTGCTCATTTTATTTACAGGTATAATGTTCGGAAAGCACGAGTTTGCAGACTACTGGGGTAGGAGTTCTCCAGGCTTTCAGCTTTCTGCTTGAATCAGAATCAATCTCCTCTTCTTTTCAGCAGGCTCATGATAATGCTGCGGCTTCTCCATGCCATCATGAGCTTATTCGTAGCATTGCTACCTTTTAGAGGCATTTTAGCTTTCTTTAGCTCCTAAAGTATGTTGTGCTTTTTTACTGTGTTCCTCAAAATGTGTTCGCAAGGTATAATATTGCAGGACCAACAGTGTACTGATCCAAAACTAATGCTACCATAAGCATGCTTGGGAAGTGTTTCTACCATACTCAGTAGTCATATATGTATTCCTGCTTTTCTAATAGGGAAGGATCATAACAAAAGATGACACGTTGCTATATCCTAATGCTAATGTTATATACGAGTCAAAGACATATAAAAAAGCTTAGAGAAATATTCAGATATGATATTACTAACACCACAAATCTAAACAAGTTATCCAAGCCATTTTGATGCAAATCTGAGCAGAAGTATAATAAAATGGAGCGTTTGCTGTGAAGATAAATACAGAAAAAAAAAGGTCCTCCAGAAAGTTGGCTATTGTGATTAATACGCAGTGCTAGTTCATAACAAATACAGCATAATCGCAACATAACGAAATGCTACTGCGGAAAGTACCATTTCTGGGAAACGCAAGATCATTGGCTATTGTAATCACATACTGAACAGGAAATTCAATTAATGTTTATTTGCAAATTGCAGGTGTCACAGAATAAATGAAGGATTCCCCTAAATACAACATAAAAGCAAATCCCAACAGATTTAATTGGAAGCAACGTAAAAAGCACGAACTCAGATCAATGTTTCATCGATGTCAAGTTATTGAAAGTAAACGCACACAATACACCAACCCGACCCATCAAATAGTTGCTGCAACAGCTGTTGCATATATGCTGATCCCCTATTTGTAATTTCATCAAAGCAGCCTCCATATACACCCCTCTTTCACTCTCTCCATGGAGTGTGTATAACCAACAATCAGTTACAGTTCTAGGCTCGCATCCAGCAAGAAGATGGCGGGCTGCGATTTTGCAGCACAGCCATACTTAAATGTGCTGTACTTCCTATGAACCCCAGTTAGCTTCCCATGACCTGCTCTCTGGTGGAGTTCAACCATCATCTTGGAGCAGTCCCTGCAAGGCAAAACAAAATGAACCAAATAACTGTGAATACAAGAGCACTATCTAAGTTTGGAATGTCAGACTAGGGAGGTAGTTTTCATACATAAGCTGTTCTTCAGAATATTTTGTGTGCAGCTCACAGCATTTGTTCCAGGACTTGAACCCATTCATGGTGCACTGAGCAGTGTAGATGGCAGCAGCCGCCAGCATTGATGGACGGAATTTGAGCATCTCATAATCGGCAAGGCTCAGCTCAATCATGAAGAAAGATAGGAGCTCGAGCTGATTCAGTAATGGTGAGCACGTATGTCAGAGAGGCAATGCACTCGTACAACAGTGCATACAAGATCTATCTACCAGTGCGTATCTTACCTTCTTGTCAGATTGTGCTGCCTTAAGGAACCTTCTCATGAAACAGTATGGTGTCGGCACCGACATGTTGAACTGAAGTGTGTTCACAATCATCCTCTCCTGCAGGAAAAGTCAGTGTCACTTCTCTGAAGATGGTGTGTTCATGACGAGTTTGTTTGCATCGAAGCAACAGGTAGAGTATTGTTACCATTTCCAGAATATCTGCCCTAGTGTAGGCACGGTCGCAGATTAGGATCAGATCCTCCACGACAGGAACGCTTACTTCTTCATACTTGCATGCGAGCAACATAGCAGTTACACCAACCAACTGAAGCTTCTTTCGCACCACATTTTCACGAGCCAAGAATCTGTCTATGATATTTACAGTAAGGAACAGAGTCTCGTCCAACAGCTCTAATTTGTAGTGCACCTGCATTGGAAAAAGGACTAGAATTTGTAGTGCACCTACATGGAATGCTAAGAATTCCCAAACCATACGAAGGATATTATACATTTATACTGAATTCACCAAGCATAGGACAGAATTCTTACCTCTATCAGCCAATCAATGAGAATGCCACGCATCTTCTCATTTATGTCAGTTTGGGTTGACATGTAATTAGGAGAGACACAACTCAGATCCTACACATACAGAATTTTGCAATGAGATCACCAATGTTCAGAACTTGGTAACAGCAAATAACTTCACCAGGGTTCCGAAAATTTACCTCACTTCTTCTGTAGAAGCTGTAAATTTCGTCTACATAGTCAACTACTGCAAGGGAGTTACTTGCATCACAGCTGTCAATATCTGGTGCTGCCTCCTCAATGTCTTCCATCTCGATCTCTTTCAGAGCAGAACTCATCTGAATTAACAAGTATGACTGATAAGTGACGAAACTACCAAATGCTAAATAATGTGTTCCGAGTATATGATGTTAGTGTGCTCCAACAATTTACCATTTCGTCCATCTCAGACAGCATCGGTAGTGGCAACTCATCAGATTTTTTTGTGCATTCCATATCTGCAGGAGCATGAAATGCACAATCTGCATTCCTTTTCTGCCTCTCACTTCCAATGGGTGCCTGGCACAATAGATTTTCAAATTTCTTGACTTGACACTCGACTACTGGTATGTGATCATTGCTATTCGGTGTACAGTACTATGTGTATTACATTTGCTGTTGTTAACTGACTACAAATTTTACAGCAATGTGCATAAAAAAGTCAGGAAGCACATACGCCGGGTTACGAATGAGGGCAAAGGAGAAAATTCAGCATATTCAAATTCTACAGCTATCCATTCAAACTGCATTAACATATATAAGAGCACTCAATTAAATAAGAAAATACAGTGCATAGATCAAAATCTGATACGCTATTTGCAATATTTGAATTTACCATATCGAGCTTCTATGCGCAAACTTCAAGATCCACATGTATAAACTCAAGCTACACAGAATCTAATGGAAATAGCAGGGCATATGAAACCGACAGCAGACACAATGTGCATTTAGGAAAGCATCGAAGCACTTGCCAACATTCAAATATACGGAATCTGTGCTTTCACTCAAATATAATGGGGAAGTTTAGAGAAAAGAACAGCAGTTCATGACTATTACCAGGGGAGCACTTGGAGGTTGGCTTGCCAGCGTTGCAGCAAATTTCCTGCCAAAAAAGCAACACAAAAACTCCATTATTCTTCCACTAACTTCAGCTCTATTGGTAAGTAAAAGGAAGAACAGCTTGCAAACCTTGTAATCGGACGGTGCCCGGCAAAGCCAGCCTCGTTCTTAGGATCCACGGCCGCGGGTTTACTGAATCATGGAAAGAAATTCAAAGCAATTAGAGATCCAGTACATGCAAGTTCAAATTAAGAACTCGACATAGATCAGTGGATTACTCTTGCAAGCCCCTCTTGCTCACAGCCATGTGCTGGTGAGGGGCTCCTATTATGTTCTTGATGTCCCGCAGGGCCCTTCGGTTTGTGTTGGCCATGTCCGGCACATACTTGACCCCCTCCATTGCGGCGCCTACATGAAATTCACCAAAGATGGTTCTCAGAACAACAAGATACATACACAGAACGGCCTAAATTTCACACAAATGCAGAAGCTTGATACCTTGTTGGTAGTTGTCGGATCTCAGGTTCTCCATTGCTGTTGAACTCCAGCAGCAGCTAGGATCCACACGGATCTGCAAAAAGGCGAGACCTTTTTTTTTTACTTGAATCGCTCCTGAAGTCCTGATATCTCATCAAACGTCAGGAACGACCCAAAAAAACTTCAATTTTGACGCATACCCAGCTCAAGAAACCGACGAAAAACTTGAGAATTCCAAATCAAAGCAGCAGAGAAATCCTACGAAACTAGTTTTGCTTTGAGATGCAAGAAATCCCACACATGGAAACAGAGCAAACTTGGAGAAACGCAGACCAAGAAGCTGGCAAACACTTCCAGAACACGCCTTAAAAAAACAAGAAGCTAATTTCTTGCCAATCTTTGCTCGAATACCTCGGATCTACCCCAAGGGCCAAGAAACCCGTCAAGATCTCCAAAGATCCACGCCAACAACTCGAAAGAATCCTACCAGACGACGTAATCGCCTTTAGCTAATCTTTTCTTCCCCTGAAATGCTCCATCTAACCGGAGATCCAAGGAAAACCCAGCTCGAAAGGCCAAATCCAGCGCGAACCCACATCAAGAAACAACTCAAACCCACCACACACACAAAAAAAAAAAAAAAGAAACAACGGTCTTTTGAGTTGAAGGACGCATCCAAGAACCAACCAAAGAAAGAGACGAACCTTGACTGTTCCTGCCTGCCGAGATGCGAGAGAAGAAGACGGATGGCCTCCCCCCTCTCCCCCCACCGCTTGCTCAGCTCAGCTCAGCTGTGTGTGGCGCTGGTGCTAGGAGCGCAGCGGAGGAGGAGAGATAAAATAGGAGGGAAGGGAAGGGAGGGGAGGCAGGAGGAGCCGTAATTCTGCCTTCGGGCCTCTGTCTGAAGCGTGGAAACGCAACGGTCGTGGGATCGCGGCCGTCGGATGGCGATCGGGCGGTGGGGGACTGCTGGGGCGGCCTTAACGGCTACCCACATGCGCTTGCTCGCTTTCAAAATAGGAAGGAAGCTAGCTAGGCCTGCTTGTTTCTTTCTCTTTCTTTGTTGATGCAAATCTCTACATGTACCACCTGCCAAATATGTATGAGCTTAAGAGCCTCTGCCTCTTTGTTGATGAGCTTAAGAGCTTTGAGCCTCGCCTATTTTTAGTGATCTCCATCCATCTGGGCATGTAGGCTGCTAGCTAGGATATATGCTGCATCTTGATCAGTTTGATACCAAATATATGTATGCACCAGATGATTAATTGCTGATCAAACCACAATGATATATGTTGTTAATGCGGAGTCGCTAATGGCTCTCTCTACGGGTAAATCATTGAAACCAGCTGCATTCGATTACAGTTGCGGCATTTTGAAGGAAATATCGTTCAGAGTCTAATGATGGTTTCTATATGCAGGTGAAGGGAGTGAAGGAAATATCATTCTCTAGTGGCGTGCAAACGGGAAAACAAAAAGTAGAGCAAATTTTTTATAGCCGCTCCTCGCTACATCTGCTAGAAATTTTTTTTATAGATTATTGTCAT
This sequence comes from Dendrocalamus sinicus, assembly GCA_036346575.1. NCBI lineage: Eukaryota > Viridiplantae > Streptophyta > Magnoliopsida > Poales > Poaceae > Dendrocalamus > Dendrocalamus sinicus. Next base: position 477,419 of record CM070657.1, on the reverse strand, counting down.
GTTATTTTTGTTAGATGTATTGTCATGTGCTTGGTGTGATATAAAAACTGTGGGTAGAAAATATTCTTTGAAAAGGATACTGATCCTGATGATATTATTATCAACGAGTTCATGGTCAGCCATTTTCCTAGGTTGTGCGTGCTTTGCTTTTTTTTTTTACCTCCACGCCGGTGGTCAGCCTATCACCTGTGGGCCCCCACATTGTCAAATCCCATCCTTCCCGTTATGCTCTTCATTTTTTACCCCTAGAGAATGAAGCCATATGTTGCATCTGCAGAGTTCCACCAAAAAAAAAATCCAGGTAGCTAATTAATGGTGGAATGGTTGGATGCACTTGTTTACAGCTTTTGTATCTCCAATTCAATCACTTTCCTCCTGTATGTTCATCTCCTTTGGCTCCTTAATTGTTTTTGAAGCTGAACACATATCAATCGTATTTGTGCAGGAATCTAGAATGCATGGGATCGGCGTCAATATTGCCCTTAATACATCGGGAATTGCTAAACAACGCTAGCTTGAGTGTTTTTTTTTTGTCTCGAAGCACTTAGATTTTTTTTCTTGTATATGTAACATTTTTCGCCTATATTTACAATTTTTTTTCACTTACATGCACAGTATTTCTCCTATGTATGTAACATTTTTTGCTATAAAATATTGCATACATAGGAAAAATTTTGCATACATATATGAGAAAAATGTTGCAAACATAAATGAAAAATGTTACATGCACAATAAAAAATCTGAGTACTCACAAATAAAAAATGCTCAAGTGCTCTCTACACACCACCTAGTAAATCTCAGCAGGCCAGCCCAGACTTCAGGTGAATTTTTTCTTTTAAATTTTTTCATGTACAATAACGGGCCAGCCCGACAGGCCCCTGCTAGCTTAGTGGGATGAATTTCGGCCTTGTCAGATTTTCAAATGCCCACATTGCTCCTTTCATGCCCACCGAAAAACTAGGTTGCAATAATCTCGCCCCACTTGTGTGATGTGGCCCTACTTTCTCTTTTTTACTATGTTTTTATGCCAGACACATTTTATCGCTCATGTGCATACAATACTCCCATAATATATACAAGTGGCTGGGTCACGTAACAAGAAAGTCAAAAACACGGTGCGAGGAGGTTAAAACTTATTCCTTTCTATCCCGGATTGACTAAACGTTCGATGGTCAAAGCGCATGCTCACATTTAGCTGAATGAAAGTTTTTACCACCGATCAGAATAGAGTAGAATGGGAAAGGGAGGGATTGGCTTTGGCACCACCGATCGACCATAGGGCGGGTGCTCAATGGATTGACGACAATGTACATTAATTCATGTCCGCCCATCTAGGGGTATAGCTTGGAAGGAGCTAGGTTTCAGGTCCAGTTCATAAATAACTCCAAAAATTATATTTTAGCTGTTAGCTACAATATAATATAATAAAAAAATTGGTTGGGTCTCGAATCATTACCTCGACGGTCTGAGACCCAGCTCCTTCACTGGTCGCATATGCTGCTGCTGCTGTTGCTATTTTTGAAGCCAAGGCCCCACTGGAAGCCCGCGGAAAGCATCCATCCATCTTATTCTCCCCTCCTCCTTCCTCCCTGCCCGCCCTTGCTCTCTCCGCCGCCGCCACCACCCATTCCATCGCCAAATTCCTAGCTAGCCTCTCTCCTCTCCTCTCCCTCCCAACATCTGCATTCCTAGGCCAGCACCGACCGACCGATGCTGCCGACGCCCGTCTTACCGCGGCCGGCGGAAGCGGAGATGGAGCCGTCGGGGCGGCACCTGTCCGACGGGGACCTGGTGGAGGACCTCCTGACCACCGTGAGCTCGGCGCGGGCGTTCCACGAGTTCCGGCGGTCGCAGCGCAAGGAGTGCTTCAACCTCCTGCGCTGCCTCCAGCTCGTGCTTCCCCTCATCCAGGAGCTCCGCGAGGCTGCCCCGCCCCTCACCGACGACGCCTACCGTTGCCTCGCCCTCCTCGGCCGCTCCTTCCATGCCACCCGGCGCCTCCTCCGCTGCTACCACGACGGCAGCAAGATCTTCCTGGCAACTAGTATGCATGCATGCATGCATGCATGCAGCACAATGTCACACGGGCGGGATGCATGCTGGGCTGGCATTATCGATCGATCCATCCATCGGCACTCAACTCGAGCAAATCATCCATAGTCCAAAGAGGTATTCATGAGTGCAAAACTAAAGCAACTCCATGCATTTTTATACTACAATATATATGAGCTATGTGCGGTCTGAAAATCATCCATAGTCCAATAGATATTGTACATGTAGGGGTGACCCAACCCCTGTGACTGGATCTTGTAACTGTCTTAATATATAATAGACCTAATAGTATACCAATAGTATAGATAAATATACCAATGTACCTCTATCTTTTGTAATTATTAAGGGGTAGGATGTGAATTTCCCATCCTACCCCACTCGTGCTGTCGTGCATATAAACCCCCAAGAGGGGCATGAGTAGGATAGATCCATTCGTTCTTACTCATTAGCTCTCTCTAGTTAGTCATCTTCTTTACTATTTAGTCCGTAGCCACAACAGTTGGTGCTGTCCGTGGGGACGATGGGAAAGCTACGAGTTCAGGACGACCATGACTCCTATGAAAGCGGGTATGGCAACCAAGCGAAAAAGTAGCGCATTGGTGCAGGGGCCGGTGAGCGAGGGCTTGTTTCCCTCATGGTAGCGGCGTTCGGTCATTGTAGGGGGTGAACGGGGCACAGGTGGGCTGGGTGCCAGTGTGATCGGGACCGTCGGCCATGACGCAACCCGCGCGGGCGTAATCGTCGACCTAGGCACTGGCGGTGGCGTAATCGTTGACCTAAGCACCCCCACCGGCACAGCTGTCAACCTCAGCACTCGCGTTGATGCGACCATCGACGTAGGCCCCCATGTGGACACGTTGCTTGGACCATGTCGAGCCCTTGCACCATCATCGATACACCAGGGAGTGAGCCTCCGCGTGAGAAAAGATAGACCCTAGTCCTGGGACTTAGTGTGTGGCAAACACCATCACGTCCAGGATGACAATGATGGCCTCGTCTTCGCGATGATGTCCTTGACATTCGTCTCCGCTTTGTCGGAGTCCGGGTAGACCTCGCCTCGGCGCGAAGTCCTCACGTGAGGTCTCCGCGCCGAGCCTCCACGTCGCGAGGTCTTCGCACCTAGCCTTCGCGCCGCAAGATCTCCTCCCCACTGAGCTTCCACATTACAAAGTCTTCATGCGAGGTCTCCACACGCCATCCAACCACCTTGCGGTCCTAGATGTTCGTCTAACCATCTCACGGTCATGACTTCGTCCGACCACAAGTTGTGCATGCTTTGTCCCGCTTGTACCCCAAATATGATGATAGCTTACGAAGGCGAGGCAGATGTCGCTGCTCATAAGACCTTCTCGACGCTTGACACACACGATGTCGCCAATTGCTATTGCAATTCAATGAGGATGGTTAGCCCCCGCGATCTCGCATATTTCTTTGTTTTTCTGAATGAAATTGAAGAGATCTGTGTGGTCGACATGCCTGTAGCAAGGACAATTTTTTTGCTTGAGGACCGGGGTTAATTACCAAATGTCTATATGTAGTGGACCCTTTTTTATTTGTATATATGTATTTTCCTGTGTTAGGTGTGGTCTTTAATTTGCAATATTTTGTAGTTTCAATTAATTGATCTCACAACCATCTATATATGTGCGACTAACATTCTCCCCTTGATCTCAATCTATACTTTATCTTTAATTACTTTTGACTTTACACATTCCATCACAGTTAGTGCATAGAACATGTCTCATCGTCACGGTCAATCGTAGATAGATTCAACGATTACAATACACCTCTGCTTGCAAAAGCGTTACTTTAATCTTTGGGCCATCTTTTAGTCCAGGAATCATAGGCTTTCCTTAAACCCATGCCGCTACATGTTCTCTGAACACGTTGGGTGGTAAGCCTTTAGTAAGCGGATCCGCTAGCATCTTTGCGGTACTTATGTGCTCAAGACTTATAATTTGATCCGAACTTTATCTTTCACAACATAGTACTTTATGTCAATGTGTTTGGCGGCACCACTTGACTTATTGTTGTGGGCATACGTTCTGCGGGTTCATTATCGCGATTACAACTTAAGTGGTCTATTGATGTCGTCAACCACTTTTAAACCGGGTATGAACTTCTTTGCCAGATTCACCGCCCGTAGCCTCATAACATGCTACAAACTCGGCATACATTGTGGGCGATGTAGTGACGGTTTGTTTTGAGCTTTTCCACGATATAGCTCCTTTAGCGAGTGAATACATATCCGGATGTAGACTTTCTATCATCTCCCGCAAAATCGAATCTGTATACCCCACTATATGGAGTGAGTCGATCTTACGTATGTCATCATGATGCCTTTTGTTCCTTGCAAATAACGCAAGACTTTCTTTATCAATTTCAATGTTCTATTCGAGATTGCTCGAATCGCCAAGTAACCCGGTAACAAATGCTAAGTCGGCGTGTGCACACTTGAGCATCTTGTAAGCTTCCGACAGTGAAGCATATCTAAAAGCTTTGGTTTAATCGATCTCATCTTGGTTCTGGGCATTGAAAATCCCCATATCTGTCGCCCTTGACTATAGGTGCGGTGATGGACTACATTTATGCATACCAAATTTCTTTAAGACTTTCTCTATGTATGCCTTTTGTGACAGTCCCAATACCCCTTTGTTTCTATCTCGATGAATTTCGATCCTAGAACGAATGAAGCTTCACCAAGGTTTTTCATATCGAAGTTTGAGGACAAAAACTTCTTTGTCTCGATGTGATGACATCACTACTAGCCGATGGGATATCATCCACATACAGGATTAGGAAGATAAACTTCCCATCTTTAAACTTTGCATAAACACAGTTGTCCTCTACATTCTCTTTAAACCCAAATTTTCTTATTGTCTTTGTCAAACTTCAAGTACCACTGTGTCTTGAAGCTTGCTTTAACCCATAAATCGATTTCTTTAGGCGGCATCCCATTCTTTCATTTCCTTCCATGACAAAACCTTTCGTATCTAAAAAGCTTTGGTTTAATTTCTGCTTGCCTCACTGCTAGCTTCTGCTTGCCTCACTGCTAGCTAGCATTTTATGTGAACATTGACTCACGTTTTATTTGCTGGGGTTAGCACTTCTCATTTGAGTACTAGAGAATAAATTCAATGGCGCGCGATCTCGCGGTCTAGAAAAAATCTGATTAGAATTAACGTATATATATAAAACTAATTAAGCCCTCCAATATCTCCAAGAACTACTTACCATAAGTTAGCAGCTGGATGATAGCAACCTTTTTTCCTTTTGCAAAGCTTGATCAGTACATGCATCAATTTTCAGAACTAGCTAGAATATCGTGAAGTACGTACCTAATATATCGTGAAGCTTTGGTTAATGTTGAATAGAAAATTTTTAGTTCAGCTCAAGCTAAGCTCGTATATATAGCCGCCATTAGATATAGTTTTAGTAGCAATCTAATTTTGTTGACTCCCTAGCTAGCTATACGAAAGCAAGGAGAAGCTAGGTCGGATGTATGTGCGTACGAAGCATATAGTGCTCCTCCTCCTCTTCTCTGACGTCGGTATATCTCCCATACGTTTTGAAGCGAAAGATGTTTGACTCCCAAGACGAGGCCAATATGGCTAGCATGCATGCGGCATCACTTTAAAATCGATCTCACTCGAATACGAAACCCCCCAACCATTTCTCCATATCTTTTCTTAAAGGGGGGGAAAACCACCCCTGGTTTCTACAGAAACTGTGGGATCCAAAGTTTAAACCTACATCCATATATGCCAAGTGTCTTGCATACTGTTGAACCATGAATTTGCATGGCGATACTAGCTAGCTAATTCTTTGGATACTACTGATTGTTCACATGAAAAATGGGAAGAAGGTAGCTAGAGAGAGGTCGCATATTAAATTTGACATACACTTAGTGAAGATTGAGAAGATTTGGAAAATCATACTATGCAGTTAATGAGTGTATCAATAAAACTGTGATATGATCGAAACTTTCCTCCAGTAACTTAGTTTCATGTGATGCTCTTTTCGTTCTTTGAGATATCAGATACTGCATGCATGCCCCCATGAGCTAACTAGGTATAGCTTAGGGAAATCGCTCCACGAGTAACGACTATAAACATGTACACCTGAATCTCTGAAGAATCACATAGAATTGCTTGAAGTAGCAGATACGGTAATTTTATTTTGGGCAGGAACCAGATTTATCCGCGCATCAAATCAAAGAACAAGGACTAGTCCAAGAAAAGCAGCACATGCATGAAATAAAGAAGAGAGAATCCTTGAAGGATTATGCATCTAATTACCAACACACATGTACTTGCATTCTTTATTTCTCGATCGATCGAGCTTATATACATACACCATACAGCTCCAGGTAGTCTCGGATGCCCAAAGCTAGCTTCAGCCCGGTCAAGACCAAAAGTCAAATAGAGAGAAACACAAAAGCAAAAGTACACATAAATAAACCAAAGATGAGCACACGCAAGCACAGCTCGATCGACCGAACCCTAGTTGCTCCCCTACTCCTCTGGCGCCGGATCATTCAGGTCGAAGTTATGCTTGGGCTGCTTCCCCCCACCGGTGTTGCTCGGAGCAGCTGCAGCTTCCGCCGCCTCCATGGCCGCCGCGGCCGCGGCCACAGCTTGGATGGCCTCCTCCGCAGCCATCGCAAGCTGCTGCTTGGAGTGCCAGGAGCAGCCCTTCTTGCCGTTGTGGCTCGCGCGGTGGCCGCCGAGCGCCTGGCGCGTCTCGAACGGAACCTTGCAGCGGTCGCACACGTAGCGGTAGTGTTTCCCGTCCGCCGCGAGCTCACCAGGGGCCGGCTCCCGAGGGGGCTCCATGCCGCGCCACTCGCGCCCCGGGTGGCAGCGCATGTGGCCATGGACGGCCTTCTCACTGTTGAAGGCACGGTCGCAGATGGGGCACAGGAAGAAGGGCCCTCCTCCTGGGTTGGGCGCCTTCTCGCGGCGGGGGACGACGGCGTCGACCTCGTGCGCGGACTTCAAGTGCCAGGGGTACCTGGGCTCGTCGCCTCCCCCGCCCCCTCCGGCGAAGAGCTGGTGGACGTGCCCGGGCATGACGAAGAACACCTGCCCTGATCGGCTCATCGTGGCTGCTGTTTGTGTCTTTGTATGCACGAGACACCAGGTGGAGTGGAGTGGAGTGGAGTGGAGTGGAGTGTGATATATAATGTGTGGGAACGGGAAGGCTGTGGTAACTGGTAGCTACCTAGAAACAGTAGTATGTCCCCCTAGACAAAGCAAGGAAGCAGATGTACATGTAGTGTTTTGAAAACCGGTTTTAAAACTTTACCGGAGGACCAATAATCAGAAAAATTCAGAGAATTTTGGTCCGAGTTTTTCAAACAAAATTTGAATTTAAAAAAGCAACTGAAAATCGGTTGAAAATATCGGCCAAAATTTTTGAAAACAGATTTTGATAAAAATTTCTTCTATATCAATACAAAATTTTCAGAGCCAGTTTGAAATTTTACCAGGGTCCGATACTGCTAATAAGACCGATAATCGATCGAAAATTGTCCGATTATCAGAACCATGACGTGAAGTATGCACGTAATGTCGTGAAGATTTGGTTAGTTTCAAATAGCAAAGTTTAAGCTCAGCTCAAGCTACGCTTCTATATATAGGATGTATTCTTTTTTGCTATGATTTATGGCTTTTGGACCTAGTGCGAGTTTTTGTGCAAACAAACTAAATGCTGATAAGTCGCTTCGAAAAGAAGATGAAGAATCCATCTTATTTATTTGTTCGGGGGAAACTATTAACTATAAACTATAAGCTGAAAAGAACAGGAGCATAGCCTCCATTAGACATAGTTTAGTAGCAAATTAATTTTGTTGATTCCCTAGCTCGCTACGAAAGCAAGGAGAAGCCAGGTTGTATGTATGTAGCACATAGTGCTCCTTTTGTGACCTCGGTATATCTCTCGTACGTTTCCAAGCAAAAGAGGTTTGACTCCGAGACAAGGTTCGTATAGCTAGCATGCATGCGGCATCACTTTAAGATCGATCTCACTTGAAGACGAAAACTCCCAACAATTGCTCCATTTCTTTTCTTCAAGGGGGAAAACCACCCCCGGTTTCTACAAAAAACTGTGGGTTCCAAGCTTGAACCTATGCCAAGTGTCTTGTATACTGTTGAACCATGAATTTGCATGACGATACTAGCTAATTCTTTGGACAGTAGTACTTGTTGTTCACATGAAAAAAATGGGAAGAAGAGAGACAGGAAATTTGGTATGTAGTTATTAATATAAGATAGAGAAGATTTGGAAAATCATACAATGCTATTAATGAGTGTATCAATAAAACTATGATACGATTGGTCTTTTAATCCAATAACTTCATTCCATGTTGTTGGAGCATTTGGAAGGAACGAAACAGTCGGACTTTTGACGATGAGTACCGCTCGGTGATGGAAGTGCTGTTGACAATCAGAGAATTGGTGCTGCATATAGGTGTAGAGCATGTTGTTTTGTAATTAGTTATCACTTTGCTTTGGGAATTGTCGGTCCCTTCCTTGCGCAGGGGACTGAACTTTTGTATCTCTGCTTTCCTCTCAATGAATTAGGCAGCGCTCCTGCCTTTCCTTTCCCAAAAAAAAAACCATTCCATGTGATTCTTCTCGTTCTATGAGATAAATCATGTGATTCTTCTCATTCTATGAGATAAAAGATACTGCCCCCATTAGCTAGGTATAGCTAGGGAAATCGCTCCACGAGTAACAACTATACACATGTAAGCCTAAATCTCTCATGCAGTCATGCATCACGAATTGCTTTAAGTAGTAGATACGTTTTTTTTGGGGGGTGGGGGGGGGGGGGTGCAAGAACCAGATCTAACCACGCATCAAATCAAAGAACAAGAATTGGCGCCCCAAGAAAAGCAGCACATGAAATAAAGAAGAGAGAATCCTTGAAGGATTATGCAACAAATTAACCAACACATATCAGCTTGATCGATCCAGGTTGCATACAATACACACCTCCAGGCAGTCTCAAACGGCCAAAGCTAGCTCCAGCACGGCCGAGACCAAAAGTCAAAGAGAGAAACACAAAAACAAACCAAACGTGAGCACACGCAAGCACAGCTCTTTCGGCACTCCTCCGGCTCGGGATCGTTCATGTCGAAGTAATGCTTGGGCTGCTCAGCTGTTGCTTCCGCCGCTACATGGCCGCCGCGGCTGCGGCCATAGCTTGGATGGCCTCCTCTGCAGTGGCGGACCCAGAGAATTTGACGAGCCTGGACGACAGCAGCGGCGCGGAGCTACGGTAACCGGTGGCCGGTGCAGGCGGTGCTTCTTATTTTCGCACTTTTTAGTTTCTACCATCTTTTATAACTTTGCGTGCTCTTGATTCAGCTCTTGTAGTGTGCTAGTTGTCATAGTGAGTGCCATCAGGAAAGAAACGATTGTCTTCAAAATGTTTCAAGAAGCAACCAAACAAAACTTGTTCGATAAAATTAACCAAACTAGAATTCCTAATTACAATTCAAACATCCTGGTATTGCCTCACTGCTTCTATTTGAGTGCAATATTTTGACATTATGTGGACAAAATCATATCTTTAGAAAGCATATTGATGACTTCAAATTAAAACTACGTGGGGTAGCGACTGCTTACGTCAAGGCGAAGGCTGCGGGGGAGCTGGGAGAGGAACTTGGGCAGGAGAACCAAGCAATCCTACCAACAAAACAATGCAATTAAAACCTTTTGGACCCATGGATTATGTTAAATCCTAAAGGTAAGTGGATTTGAGGCACTGTAATGGCTCACCGTGAGTTCTTAGAGGAGGGGTACGTAGGTCAGTCTCCTTGTTGGGGTTATCGCCGCTGGGAGAGTGGAGCCCGGGCAGGGGCCCAGGGTCGCCGGGCCCTGGGTCCGCCAGTGCTCCTCTGTGTTGGAGCTGAATCACACTCTCAACTCCTCTCTCTCTCTCTCTCTCTTCACGCGCACACACCCAATCACCATGCGTAGACACCAAAGAACACACTTGCACTCACACGGCCGTGGACTCTCATACACATTACTGTAGAAAAAGGTTATTACAAATAGTTCAAAAATATCATCACAGACGGTTTCGTTAGCCGATCTGAGTTTATGGGTCAGTGATGATATGAGGTGTAGACTATTACAGATGGTTTTTAGTAAAAAAAAAGGCCTATGTTATATGACTATCACATACGATTTTTAGTATAAATTATCTATAATAAACCATATATCACATATGGTTTCTACTAAAAACTATCTATAATAGTCATATATCACACACAGTTATGAGTTAATAACCATCTATGATATTCTTTTCTGTTTCTAAATCTATTTCTGTTTGTTGGCTAGCATCAGGAAATACCAGTCATGCCCTTTAAAACAATCAGATCAAAATAGTATATATACATCCAACTCGCATTCATTTATTTCAAAAACAAGAACAACCATTTTACAAATCAATTAACAGAAATAAAATAAATTACCTATCTATGAACAAATACACACATCAAGAAGTATGCATACTATCCTCGAATATGTTTGAGGTTAACCTGTTCCAACGGAGTTTTAACGATGGATGGAACCTGTCGGCAGAAAGATCAATGTTGTGCATACATATATAAATTAATAATTTATATATGTCGCTATCATGTCATGCAATGATTTTAAAAACATTCATTTTTTTGTTACATCATCAGCCAATCAAAATAACTATGGGTTTCCTCGTGCGCAATCTGGATTTTGAGTTTATCAAGGGCAAACTGATGTAGGAACGTTTGAAGGTGAATATAATCAAGGTTTGGTAGATACAGCCCTTCATACGGGCCTCTCATGGTCTGCTGGGATTTGGTCTCACCATATGGTTGAAGCTGGAACTGATGCGCCCGTAGGACCGTATATAGTCTGATGTTGCTGAAGACCTGGTACCCTGATCTATACAACACTAAAAATACATGATTTTAGCTATTTTGGGATGGAATCAGAGATAAGTGAACAATCTTTGAGAATTTACATTGGATTCTTGGCTCCATTCATTTTTAAAATTTCAGGTATATATATGAAGTGATGATTGCTAGAATTGTCGCAGTAAAAATACAAGATATGTATCGTTCCTATAGGAGCCGATAACTGCTCAGTAACCAACGGGCTACTCCAATTCTGGGCAAATTTGAATCCTTCCTCAATTTTGATTATTTTTTTCTTGCCAAATCATGCAACAAGTCCAAGAAGCATACCTGAATCGGGCGTTACAGTGCACCGGTTACCCATTTCCGGTTTCAGTGGTAACCAGACGGTCATCGCTAGGATTTGACATAACACTACTACAAAAGTGGCTATACTAGACAGCTATATTACAGACGATTCATAGAGAATCGCCTGTGCTGCAACTATCACAAATGATTTATACTAACAACCATCCAAGATTACATAACGAGGGGATTGATTACTCACAGTGACAAGGAGTATATCATAGTACCCTTCAACTAAGGATAAGCACTTCACTAGTTACCATACGAATTTCATTTGTAGTACTAAATGAACTTAGAATTAATCACTATAGCGACATACATGACTAGGGGTCATTGGATTCTGATCGTGATTGTACCAAAGTAAAGCAAGGTAATACACCTTGATTCCTTACTTAGTGGTAACCACGACTTTATCCGTGTGCAACAAGCAATTGACAAGTAAACTCATTTCCTTCATACATAACTCTATTGTAATCTTCTCTTCATTTACAATGGCCGAGGCTAACCTTTCGGAATCACGTAGGTCATTCAACGCTTATGTTGCTCAGGGAGGGAGACATAAGGAATCCAGCGACACAGGACGCGATTTTCGATACCCACTACAACACAAAAATCCTATATTACACTTCATTATAACGCCTCTAGAATTGACAATACCTATGTATGTAATTTTATTTTTACAGTACCACCAGCAGTTACAGAGCAACATATGTGGATTCTACATTTATCGTCATATGAAGGAAATCATGGACGCTAAGACGAATGATCCAGAGGTTTATCAACCTATCAATAATTATTTTGTGATTATATATATATGCGCTAATGAATTTAACAACTCCTAGTGACATATGGTTATTCTGTGATGGCGGAATGTCACAGAAGGTTTTTCAAAAAAACCGTCTGTATTTTAACTTATCACGAACGGTTTAGGAGCTGTCTGTGATAACTACCTAATATCACTGACACATAAAATGCAGACGGTTCAGAAACCTCCTGTGATGACGGTTTTGAACCGTCTGTAGTAGTGAATGAGATTCACATATCATCTGTGTTGCTTTTTTTTAATAAAATTCCAGGACCTATATATGCCTAAGCAATTAATACAAAGAAGAGAGAGATCATGTAACAGGTTGTCCTGGGGGGCCCAATAAATGACAAAGGCAACTAACAAGGCAGAGGGTCCCTATATAGTTCATTTGGCAAAAAAAAAAAAGCAAAAAAGATCACAAAATTAAAATGACTTGACAAACTACGATTTCATCTGCAGTGGTCAGGGCCAAAACTTTGATTTAATTGCGTACCTTGCCGATCGACTTATCTGATCTCTACGATCAATCCTGATTTTTTTAATTATCTGTTGTTTTATGATATGTTGCACAAGTTATAACCTGAGAAGTTGATGCTTTACATAATGTTTGTGGAACATTTGTGTTTCAGAAAAGCGTCAGCCTTTTGCGGATGGCCAGCTGAAAGAGAGCCTTTTTGTTTGGCTATTCACAATTCGGAATTATGCATTTTTGAGTCAGATCGATTCAGAGTTGGAGGCCAACAATTAGTGAATATTTTGCATGGTCTATACATGTATACTGATATCATGAACTGTAATTGACATCATGTAAGACTGACAAAAAGATGAGAAGTAAACATGTACTAGTTAGTACAATATCATGAGATATAAAATGAAGTAGTTCTGTTTTGCTTCCGGAAACTTTCCAAGTCATACACTGCCATATATATGTAGTTTAACATAATCAAATTGCTATGCATAGATGTGAATTAAGCAAAATTGGCCACTGTTCCTACATGGACCAAAGTTATTTCCTATTTACATAAATTCATAATTAAAGTCGTGAAGTATGCATTAGTGCATCGTTATATCAGATGCATGACCACTGATTTTATTTTCACATAGATTAATAGTTCAATAATGCTGCATTTTTCCATGGTTATGTGGAATGAAGATAAGTGTTTCTGCTTCTATTTTGTAGGTTCTTTTGTTATCAAATCTATTTTTAACTATAGTATAAAGACAATAGAAATCGTCACTTATTCCTAATATATACCATAAGCTAGCCAGAGATGGTTTCTCACCACACTGCTGCAAATAGGTCAAATCGCTTTACTGCAAGAGAAAGAAATTATATATGGAAGTCTAGCTAGATTCTCTTACACAAAGCTTCTTTCAGCAACGTCACATTTAGCTTTCCTCTTGCTAGAAAAATTTCATAATTTTTTTTAGGTAAAGCATAATTCACAGCAAAGCTACGTGGTTTAATTACTTATCATTCTTAGTAGGTACATATTTTAATTAGAAACTAAACATTATCTTTTGCTCAAGTAACATGAATGAATTCTGGAGGTTATCAATTCAAGGATGATACAGGCTGCTAAACTAAAACAAAGTAAGTAATATTTGCATTCTTTTTTGTTTGAGTTCTGTAACACCCCGACTTAACAAAAATTCAACATGTCACTTACAATTACTATCGCTACCAATTTTAACCGATAAACAAGCATTACCAACACCTAGGCTTCAATCATATCCATTCAACATAATAATAAACATAAATTTCAGTAATATAGGAAAACCATAAAATTGAATTAAATATAACCAATTAATTACCAAGAGGAATCATAAATAAATCTAAACTATGGGATGCATCAAATAGCAATATTACGAACTATAAGGAACTAGGAAAAACCATAAATTATCCAATTATTACAATGGAAGATATTAAATTGTTCATACCTATAAGTGATTAATAGCTAAGTGGAGTTAAGAGGTACAAAAGTGCAATTGTTCCATGTTCTACTTCCACCCAATGCAAATCGCCTTCAACAATTATCTAAAAACAACAAATAAACAAAGGTGAGTCAATCACTCAGCAAGTACAAAACAGAATAGTAAATGACACACCATCTTATTAACAATTCATACCTACTTATCATTAACTCAATTTCTCATATTCATTCTCATCAGTTTCCATTCACATGTCTCATTATCTCAAAACACTCTACACTTTTCATGAATGCAATGCAATGCTCATGCTTATGTCTCAACTCATCTTCTGCTTATGCCAGTATAACGGAATGTAACATCTATCGGTGTTCATTCATAACCACACTCTTTAGTGCGAGGATCAATTGCTCATCCTTTTTCACACAGGAACCTCATTGCCCATATCTTCCTTATGAGGACCTTATCCTACTCCCGTTGGTCACATTTTTCATCATAAATGCTCAACATGCAATGTAATGATTATTATCTTGTTCATTAGCAATTGATATAATCATCGTTATTCCATAATCATCATCATCATCAATTTATCATAAGCATACAAACAATATAAGACAAGCATAATCATATAAATGTTCATGGCAAATATTCAATCAATCAAACAATAATTTCAATACTTGAATTACCATTCTATCATACACTTGTCTTTTTAGTTGCGATGACCGGGATGATTTGAAGGTGACAACACACCCGATGCTAATCCTACTACAATAAATATTCAATCTTAGTACAAGCTAGAATAATACAAGATAACAATTAATCGACAATGCTCCTACACACTCTCTAAATCTACAACTTCCCCCTTTACTGGACAATATCCCTTGCTGTCTTGGCACTAACGTTATCATAACTTTCAGTTTCTACATCATATTATAGCAAATCATACCAATTCTAGCATCTATATAAAATTTTCTATAACTTCTTAATTGATCAAATATCTAGATTAAATTATCTAAACTCCCATTTTTAACCTAGAAGATAGATTTATCATCTTCTCGATAGCAGATTTAATTATTTCATATATTTTAATCTACATATGAAAATATATTGAACTATGACATTTTTAGAAACTATAGGAAATTATCCACCACTTCCTAGTTATGCCCAAAATTTAATTATGCTATTAAATCATCTAAATATTGTTTTCCTATGACTGTGTCCAGTAGCAACTAGTTCTGGACAGCAATTTTCTAAAATTCATAACTTCTATTCTTCTTATGTGAATATCATGTTCTTAGACTCTATAGAATGCTTAAGGAATTACCTAAATTTTTTATATAGAACAGATCCCTAAATTATTCCATCTTCTATTTTTAATCTATAGATTTATATGTGCTGCCACAACATGACAAATTTACCAAACAACAAAACTACAAAATTCATAACTCAAAATCTATTCTTCCAATCGACATGAATAAAATTTCTACAGAGAGCTATCAAAATCCTTTACAATTTTCTAATAGATGAGATTTCTATATTTAGCCAACACAATACCCAACTTTGTAATTGAAAATTACTACAGATAAACTGATCTATTAATCGAACTCTTGATGAAAACTTGCTAAAACTCTTTTTAATTCTAACTCAAATCTCTATAAACCAGTGAGAAGAACTTAGATTGTTACCCAGAGAAAGCACCAAAATTTACGATCTCTTCCTCACAATTCCTTCCAATCTCCCTCCTGAATGTTTCCTTGCCACTACTACTCTCTTCTAGATCTCCTCTGCTGGTGCCCCATTGCCCAGCGACAAATGCCGAACGCTCGGCCAAGGTGTGGTGTGCACTGGCTGAGCACCCGAGAAGGCCTCGCTCGCTCGCATTGACCGGAGCGCCGAACGCTCGGCTTGGAGCGGGTGTGGCCGCACGACGTGCTAGCGATGGCGGGCGGCAACACGCGAAGGCTAGCGATGGGCACGGGAAGGCTGGCTGGCGGGAGGTGCTGCGTGTGGCGACGAGCTCTTGCCGACGGTGGGCAAGCGACTGACGGAATTCGGTGATGGCTCTGGTGACGGCGCATGGGAGGAAACAAAGAGGCAAAGCTAGGTTTTAGTTTTTGGGTGCGGCTCGTCTCCCAACTCTCCATACTACTAGTTCCAGAAAATAACTCCCTTTCTAAAAAAATCACACACATCCTATTTCTCTGTATCCTTTATCCTTTAATTATACACTGGTCTTCAGGTAGGATATTTTTGAAATATTACATTCTACTTCTTCAACAAAATTCGACTCGGAGTTCTACTCCTCGCGATTCTAAACGGGAAACATAGCTGAACTTAAAATTAAACCATACATATGCCTGAAACTAACAACTCTGGATACTTCTCATGTATGTGAGATTCTAGTTTCCAAGTTGTCTCCTACACGGTTAATTTGATGCGACCAAAGGCGCATCTTAACATACTTTAATTTCTTGTGTTTCAAAACTTGCTGACTGCCCTAGAAATTCGCCATCGCCTACGCTTCCAAGTTCAGCGTCACGCACAAAGTCTTAACATCGAGAGCCAATGTGCCTGTCGCTCACCAGCGCACTAGCACGTTGCCTCACCTGCCAGTAGCTGTGCTGGATGTGCAGTGCGCCAAGCCTGGGAGAAAATAGAGAGGAAAAGAAGAGCACAACAGGGAAAAGATCAGAAGGGAGAAAGAAAGAAAAAGTGAGAAAGAAATTGTAATTTTGGCGGTCTTCACTTAGCTAACGATTTGGATTTTCTCTCTCTGTTTTACTAACTTAATTAGATATTAGAATCCAGATTAGAAAGAGTAGTAGTAAGTGTTCGTCAAAGGAATAATTAGTAGATCGGTTTATTCTGCGGTATTTTCTACGGCTGTTTCGAGTAAGGTATGGACATGAGGCCACGGCTACTGCCCTCGTTCACGTCGTTCTGGCTATTGTTGTCATCCCTGTCACCTCAACCCTCCACAAATGGGTTTTCTATCCTCGGGAGCACGTCGTGCCTGTCCCATTGCCAAAGTTCCGCCGTCCAAGCTTGCCATCGGCCTAGCTCCACACCCCTTTATTTTCTCTTGCCTTGAACCAAGGAGAAAGACATTGTGTGTCGCGTTGTGTCCATGTCAGTGAAAACAACCATAATGTTAGCTAAAACCACAATGGTTTTGGGTCAAGAGGTTGTTTTTCACAGTTTTGAGAGTTCAAGGATGAAAAGTAAATGGCTTCGAAGTTATAGGTTGAAAATCGAATCAATGCCATAGTTAAGGATTGAAATATAGACTTTTTCTTTAATTTACAGCCAGTTCCTCCCAATCTCTTAATTCCAATTCCATGTAACCCAAGGATCTCCTGCAATTGATACTCCAATCACCTGCCCTTACGCATTCGTGCGGCACTCTCACCATGGGATCTTAGTAACGTACATGCAGATCTCGAAAAGCTGTCGTACTGAATTTTCCTCTCTTTTTTTCTTGTTTTGCGATGAAGGTACTGAATGAATTTTCATAGGTTGAACTCCCAACCATGTCGTAAGGTCTTACGACCTCCCAGGACCTTTTACGATCGGTTAGAGTCGTTTACGACCGGTGAGAATCAAATACGATCGGTTCAGAGTACTTACGACCAATTCCGAACGCTTCAATCTCCTCCGATCGCTTTTTCAACGTGGTCGTAAATTTACTGTAGCAATTTACAACCGCTCCGCGATCTCGCCGCCGCGCCTTCCTTCACCGCTCAAGATACCGTGATCGAAGCCTTCTACGATCACGCAGTGATGCTTGGTGATCATCGTTCACCGTGGTCGAACACCGCACGACCACGTTCACTTCTTCAACGTGGTCGGAGTTGCTTCCGACCACGCTCGCCTTCTCGGTGTAGTCGTAGCTCGTTACGACCACCTTCGACTTCTACGCCGTAGTCGTAACTCCTCCCGATCACGCTTGCGGTGATCGTGAGTCCTTTCGACCACGCCTTATGCAAACACACGACAAAACAATGCTCGTGTTTCTCCTCTTTGGTCTTTTCTCAATTGCTTGGTTCATAGATTACATGGCTCTAAGCCTCTTTTTATACCCGGCTGTCCTACTTCAACACGGGTTCTCAATATCTACTCCGACTGATTCTAATACGACTTTGACTAGGTTTCCACCTACGACTTTGAATTGCGGCGCAATTGACTTCGATACACCCAAATTTTGCACATGACTCTAAAACAAGATTATTTACAACATTCTCTCCTAATCTTGTTTTTCAACTTCGATCATGCCAATCTTCTTCTTCATCTCTCAAAACTTTATCCGCCCAATGACTTTGTCAATATGTCCGCTTTACTTTCTTGGTTCGATATAGTTGATATCGATCTTCCCCTCTTCGACACAATCTCGATATAGTGATATCTTGTGTCTATGTGTTTGCTTCTATCATGTAGAACCGGATTCTTGCTCGGTGATATTGCGATTTGTTATCAACCCCGAAGCGTCACCTTTTGAATCGCTTCGTTTGACAACTCGCTAATAGTCGAGCGAGCCAAACTCCTCGACACGATGCTGCGCTCGCTGCGATGTACTCGGCTTCACGAAGATAATGCAACCACCTTTTGCTTCGGGTTTGCCACTGATCGGACTCTCCCGAGCACAAACATTATGCCTGCGTGCTCTTTCGATCGTCGACATCTCCCGCCATGTCGCTATCATCAGAGCCCGCCACCGCAACGACTTTCCACCTCCTTTCTCGCTCAATCCCGAGATTCAAAGTACCTTTGATGTATCTCGTGATGTGCTTCACGGCATTCATATGCTCCTGAGTCGGTTTCTCCATGAAACGACTTACGATCCGACCGCAAACGAGATGTCCGGTCGGGTGTGCACCGATACCGTGAGACTTCCGACAATGCTCCTATAAGTCGTGGCATCAATCGGTGATCCGGCCTGTCTTGCTCAACTTCGATGATTCTCCATTGGGGTTTGACATGGATTGCACTCTTCCATACCGACTTCTCCGAATCTTTCGAGCATATCCCGATCGACAAAGTGTTATGCCGTAGTCGGTTTGATTTACTTCAATGCCGAGGTAGTAGCACGAAGTCCCAAATCGGTCATTTTGAACACCTCTTCATCTCTTCTTTAAACCTCATAATCTCCTTCAACTCGATCCAAGAATGACCAAGTCGCCCACGTAAACGCCCACGATCGATCGTTCTTCATATCTCCCCTTGAGTATACCGCATGTTCAGAGTTGCTTCTTCTGAACCCGAGTGCCGTTAGACTTTTGTCAAGCTTCAAATTCCATGCTCGTGGTGCTTGCTTAAGTCCGTAGAGAGCTTTGTTCAGCTTCAAGACTTTCTCGGCTTGCTCCTTGGATTGAAAACCCGGCGGTTGAGAGACATAAACTTCCTCCTTAATGTCTCCGTTCAAGAACGCCGTTTTCACGTCCATGTGATGAATTTCCCATCCACCGTTTGCTGCCAACGCAAGAAGTAGTCGATAGTCTCCATACGAGCCATCGGGCAAAGACTTCTTCGTAGTCGATGCCTTGTTTTTGAACATACCCTTTCGCCACAAGTCGTGCTTTGTGTTTTACGACTTCTCCCTTGGAATCCTTTTTTACCTTGAAGATCCACTTTAAACCGATCGCTCGATGACCCTTTGGCAAATCGGTGAGTTCCCAAGTGTTGTTGTCTTCAATGGATTTCAGCTCTTCCGCATAGCGTTCTCCAATGTTCCTCTCCGTCGCTTCTTCATAGCTTTGGGTTCTTCACCGTTGTGTATAGTAACTCTTCGATCGCATGGTTCGGTTTGTGCATAAATCTCACTTATGCTTCTCATCTTCGTATTCTATCACCGGAATCTTCTTCATCGACTCTTCTTCATTAGGTGAGACTTCCGATCATCAAGACCGGTCGAATTTTGGCTTTGAGATGTGGTCGTAGCTTCTTCTCGTATTGTCAAGATCGATCGCTTCGACTTGAAGGTTACCCACTTCGACATGTCTTTCTCAATGTCCTCGTGTTCTTCCCACTCCCAATGTTTGTTCTCTTCAAGACCACGTCTCTGCCACATGAATCTTCTTTTCGACCGGATCATAGCACTGCACGCCTTGGTGCTCGGTTCCGAGCCAAGATAAATCATCCGTCTGCTCCGGCGTCTAGCTTCTTGAGATAAGTGGATGGCTTCACATGGGCTAAGCATCCAAGACCCTTAGATGCTCGACATTGGGTTTTCTTCCGACCACGCTCATATGGAGTGACTCCATCCGGTGATCGCGTGGTCGCACGATTTAGCGATAGACAAAGATGTCGTCGCTTCGCCCAAAGTCTCCGGCAGAATCGGCTCTTCAACGACTTCGTGCCATTTCGACCACGGTCCGGTTTCTTCTTTCTACGACTCCGCTTTGTTGAGGTGAATACGGGCCGTGAAGAGTCTTGTAATACCCTTCTCTTCACAAATCGAGTCGAACTCTTTCGCGAGGAATTCTCCTCCTCGATCCGACTGACCGACTTCACCTTTTTGTCGACTTCTGCTGACAAGAGTTACGAACTTCGAAAGTTCGCTTTGCCTCATCTTTGCTCTTCTCGCATGTACACCCACATGGCTCTTGAATAGTCATCCACGATCAACATGAAGTATTGATTCCCGGCATCATGCGAGGTGTGATTGGTCCGCATGCATCCACGTGAACCGTTCGAGTGGTTGCGAAGCTCAAACTCGTCTGCATGGAAAACCGCTACGAGTTTGTTTCGCCACCGCATACCTTCGCAGACTTGCTCGGGTGGTCGATTGTCGGTAATCCGACCACCATCTCTTTCCCGCCATCGTGTTGAGACTCGAAATTCAGATGTCCGAATCTTGCGTGCCATAGCGGGCCGCATCATCGGTTGTAGTCTTCATACACTTCGGCATGCATGCTTCAATTTGAATTTTGTATGCACGATTTACCGTTCTCTGTACTTTCATTAGTAGTCGTTCGGTGTGGTCGTACATCTTCGGTAGGTGTCTTTGAGTTCAATCCGACAACCTTCTTCACCAATTGTCCAAGGCTTATAATGTTGCTTCGTAGACTTGGAATGTAGTATACATTCGACAATCTCCTCCGCTTCCATCCTTGCATCGCATCGATCGTGCCTCTCCCTTTTATCCAATGGTCGAGCCGTCTCGAACTGTACTCTTCCAAGCACATTCTTATTTAATTCATAAAACATCGAGTGCGTACTCGCCATGTGGTTGCCGGCTCCGTTGTCGAGATACCGATCGCCATCCGCTCTTGAGTCGCTCTCCTTTCTCCAACGGACTTAAACACTTTCTCCTCGTTTAATAGAACCATTGTCGGTTCGTCAGCGGTCTGAGCGACAACGACAATGTCGGCTCTTTGTGCTCATCCGCTTGAGCCAGTTTGCTTCTTCTACTCTCTTCTTACTCGGCAATTTGCAGCATAGTGACCATACTTCTTGCGGTTGTGGCATCGATGTGGCTCCGACATTCGCAGCGTAATGTCCGAATTTCTCGCGTGTAGCATCGATATCGACTTGTCTGTCGGTGATTGCTATCTCCACGCCACCACGACCTCCTCGACCACCTCTTCCACGGCCACTCGCCATAGCCTCGCCCTTGTCCTCGCCCATGAGACGCGCCGCGCCACGACCACGCCCACGACCGCCCCTTGATGATGATTCTCCTCGGTTCTTCGTGTCTTCCTTTACAAACAATGCTTGTTGGTTGTAAGGCCCTTGTCCTTCATTGTCGGCTTGATAACTCTTCGTGCGCGCTCGTGTGCTTTGAGCGCTCGGTCACCTCTTCAATCTTCATCTTCGAGAGGTCCCGTGAGTACATAAGTGTAGTCACAACTGGAGAAACTTCTCTGCGAGACTCGTAAGTACTTCTTCACCGCCACTTCATCTTTTAGATCGTCGCGAGAGATTTGATCTCATTTACGACTTCATTGAATCGACTGAGAATTCTTCCACGGTCGACTCTTCCCATCTTCATGGCTTCAAACTCACTTCTTAAGGTTTGAAGTCGAACTTCCTTCACTCGATCTACTCCTTCATGCATGGTTCGCAGAGTAGTCCGACTTCCTTCATTGTCTCCTTGCCGACTAGCCGTCGCATCATTGAGTCGGGCACGCTTGATAGATCGCCGCCATCGCCATTTTGTCGAGACGATCATCGAGGACCTTGTCCTTCTCCTTTGGTTCGACCGCACCTGCACGCCTTGCGCGATCATGTTGACCTTCATCTTCATCGCCCGCACGGATAGTTGTCCGAACCGAGGATCGGCATCGCAGCGACACGCTCGCTTCGCCGTGTCACCATGTTTAACCACGCTCGATATCAAATGTCGTAAGGTCTTACGACCTCCCGTGACCTTTACGACCGGTTAGAGTCGCTTACGACCGTGAGAATCAAATACGATCGGTTCAGAGTACTTACGACCAATTCCGAACGCTTCAATCTCCTCCGATCGTATTTGATTCTCACCGGTCGTAAACGACTCTAACCGGTCGTAAAAGGTCCTGGGAGGTCGTAAGACCTTACGACAAACCAAACATCAGTCCAGAAACAAATATGTATATTATGTTTACACGACTATTTGCTTTATGTATTGCCCCACCCAAACCAATAGCTTTGATGTAACAATATGTGGATCATAACATAAGAAGAATGGAAAATGAAGAAATTAAATCACATCGATCGATCAGCCCATGGCGCACACATATTATTCATCGATCTCTTTGTACTTTGATAGTTAGCGTAGTCTTGCCACAGATGACAGATTTTGGGACCAAATAAGGGGTTCACACACATACCACAGATGTCGAGTTGTTGACAGAAATTAGGTGTAGAAAACTAACCACCACTTTATTCCATGACGAGCTAGCTAGCTGATACAATCATTCAATTCTTTTGGAAGAATCCGTCCGGGAAGTAACAACTTAATTAACAGCCGGTTCCTTTCAATCTCTTATTTCCAATAACTCCATGTAACCCAAGGATCTCCTGCAATTGATTCGCCAATCACCTGCCCTTACGCATTCGTGCAGCACTCTCACCATGCGATCTCAGTAACGTACATGCATGCCAATCTCGAAAAGCTGGTGGTACTGAATTTTCCCCTTTTTTTGTTTTGCGATGAAGGTACTAAATGAATATTCATAGGTAGAACTCCCAACCAAACATCAGTCCAGAAACAAGTGTGTTTTTACACCACTATGTGCTTTGTGTATTGCCCAACCCAAACCACTATGTGCTTTTTTGTTTTGCGATGTAACAATATATGGATCACAACTAAACAGGAAGAATGGAAAATGACGAGATTAAATCACATGGATCGATCACCCCATGGCGCACACATATTATTCATCGATCATACTTGATACTTTGATAGTTATCATAGTCTTGCCACAGATGACAGATTTTGAGACCGAATAACACTACCAGGCTGATCATCTTTCGCGATGGGGGAAAGCCGTCAGGAATACATGAATTACCGTCAGAAAAATTAATCCAGAAGGAAAACTATGAGGAAATACCCGTGGGGAGAGGAGAATGAGGATGCGAAAATTCCATTTGTCTAATGGTTAACTGATTGGAAAATAATTCCCGATGGCAATTCCTGCGATCCCCAACAGGAAATTTCATTCGCGTCAGGTTTTGGAGGCTCAAATCCCTATCAATTAGCCGTCAGGAAAATTTGTCTTGTTAACAAAAAATCTAAATACACAATTTTGCTCACATAATATGTATATTTTCGTCCATATTCAAACCCACATACACATTTTTCACCAATAGCTTGATGCCCGCATCTAGTCAAAATTAGCATACGATTCATACAGTAGTTAGCATAGAGTTCATACACTAATTAGGACACAATTTCCTGGAAATCAGATGACAAATGGCAAGGAAAAATGCCTTGACAAGTCTGTGTGACTTATATCCAAACTTAAAAGTTACCAAATGGCATTCTATATGGCTACTGCATGCAGGCTAGGTGAGCATAAGATTACAAGGCTATATTTGAAACAGCTAATACAAGAATCTAAATACACACATAAGCTCAATAAGTCCATTCTCCTCCATATGCAGACCCACATCACAATGTTTCCGAACGCTTTCGGCTCCGATGGCTTCATCAATGAAAGGATTCACACCATATATACATACACATCACAAAAACAATGAAGTCTAAATTCATTCATAAATTCCCAAGGGATTAATTAAAGAAGTTTTAGGAACTTTCATTAAGAAATTAGTGAACTGAACAAACTATAACTCTAGCCATCACTACCGGGCTCAGCAGCTTTGCCGAGTGCCGGTGGCACTCGGCAAAGTACGAGAAACACTCGGCAAAGACTTTGCCGAGTGCCACCCACGGCATAGCTCACACGACATAGTTTCTGACGGCAAAGAGCTCTTTGCCAAGAGCTTTTCATCGAGCACTCGGCAAAGGCTTTGCCGAGTGCCGAAACGACCTTCGACAAAAAAAAAAGGTCAGTGGACGGCGAGAACACGGTGACGGCGACTTTTGCCGAGTGCCAAGACGGAATGGCACTCGGCAAATCCTTCCAGTTTGCCGAGTGTCGTGGTAATGACACTCGGCAAACTCTTAATCTTTGCCGAGTGTCATGGTGAAGACACTCGGCAAACTCTTAATCTTTGCCGAGTGTTTTTACCATGACACTCGGCAAAGCCAAAACACTTGGCAAAGTATGTTCCCAGAATGCACAGAAACGTTACTTTGCCGAGTGTTTTTACCATGACACTCGGCAAAGCCTCCCTTTACCGAGTGTAACATACGGCAAAGTGGCCAAAAACTGCCTATTTTAATTGTTTATTGCACCCCACTCAAACAAGTCAAAATATATCATAGATATATCAACAATATATCACATATAGTCCACAAGTAATCACCACAAGTGTCATTCACAACCATTCACCAAGTGCAACCACAATATATCACATATAATGCAAATCCAAGTATCATTCACCAAGTGTGCGCGCGGCGTGCGTGCGGCGCGTGGCGGCGGGCGGCGCGGCCGTGTGTTGTTGCGTGTGTGAGCGCGGCCGCGGGGAAATTAACGTTTTGTTTGTATTGTTTGCCGAGTGCCCCCGATCGGGCACTCGGCAAAGTGCCGCCGATCTGGCACTCGGCAAAGCTCCTCCTTTGTCGAGTGTCGCCCACAAGGCACTCGGCAAAGATTTTTTTTAATAAAACTTCCTTTCCTCTCTTTCTTTTCCATAACGTGTTTTACAAATTTGTTCGAATGTACTTTGAAAATACCTTGTCAAATTCACTCAACAATGCATATTCGATGCTTCTACGAATATTAGACCATTATTTCATGCAGTTATAACTCAAATTCGATTTATATCAATTAAAATTCTATAATTGCAGTTTAAAAATTAAAATTATCAAACGGATCCGAGAAATTACCAAAATTTCACATGAAACAATCTCTGTTGTCTATTGCCTATACAAAAAGTTTTGTAGTCAAACCACAATTCGACCGTCACTTTGACTCCAAATCTTACCAGATCCTTCTCAACTCGACGCTTCTTCTTCAGAAATGCTTCAGTTTGTAAGCATCGTACGTGACAACTTATGCGAAATCTTCTCAATTTTTTACCACAGCCGCCACGTATGATATCATGACATCTTGACAAATCTCATGATTTTCAGACTTCGTTTGCTTTTTTTAAAATTTAAAAACCATTCGGCCACACGTTCGTGGTCGTGTTTCCTGAACAAAATGTTCGAAATTCCTTTTCATTTCACAGGTAAGGCCTCAAACCAGGATGAATAACATGAATATCATTTTTCTACTCATTTTTTCCTATTATTTGAATCACTTGCAGTTCAAATTTGACTTGATTCACAAAATTGCTTCAAATGCAATTAATTAATTAAATATAGCAAACAAATACAAAAATATACCAAATTTTAACATGGAGTACCATATGTTGTATGTGGAGAGTAGAAAAAGTTTGAATGATAGGAAAGGAAAAGGTTTTATTTCTTTGCCGAGTGCCGCAAAAAAACACTCGGCAAAGAGCTATTTGCCGAGTGTCATCTCTAGACACTCGGCAAAGTTCTAACGGCGGCGGCTGACCTCTAACGGACGGCGGTTGGTGCCGAGTGTTTTATTTTTGCTGAGTGTTTTCTTGTTAGCACTCGGCAAAGAGCTTCTTTTGCCGAGTGTCTAATCCGCAGCACTCGGCAAAGAGATTTTTGCCGAGTGTTTTATTTTCGCCGAGTGTCCCAGTGGAGGCACTCGGCAAAGTGGTTGTTTACCGAGCGCCCGATAGATTGCACTCGGCATATAGCAGCTTTCCGGTAGTGCATATAAACTATATACTAATGTTTAATAACAGAAGGTGGCAAACGACAAAAAGATCGTAATCATATACCTTAATTGCTTCAGAATATGACATCTCTGAACAATCCTCCTTTTTTCTTGCTTCCTTTCTTCTGTAGAAAGAGCAAGATATGAAGCATATATATAATTTCTCAAAGTGCACATGTGAAGTGTTGATCAAAAATAAAATGCTGATCGATGCTCAAAAAAAATACCTGGGCCATCAACTACCTCATGTTACTCTAACAGTTTCAAGGCATTTGACAGGAGATCATTAGTAATTTATCCTAATTGTTTCTGTACTCTCCATATAAGAAACCAACAAAAAAGAGAAAGGATGCTGATTAGTTTTTAATCATATACACATATAAAGGTTGAATTGTTTCTAGCATACTGTAATTATGCATGCAAAAACTCTCTGTAGCTCTTGAAACATTTAACAAACATAAAATGGAAAAAAAATACGGCAGCCTTGGACAATGTTATTTTCTGAATCAAGAGGGATCAATAAGATGTATGATTTGCAACCGAGGAAAAGAACAAAAATCCTGACGCGACGCGCCAGGTGACATCGAGCAAATACTAGTCATGGCATAAACACGTACGACCTTGTCGAACAATATATGATTATTATGGTCTAGTAAGTACTAATATTCCTCCTTTTGTACTAGTTAACACTATAGTGTGTAGTCTGCATCTGCAAAGAAAGAATCATGTGTGTCCGTGTTTGTGTGAAGGAGAGGAGAGGGAGAGAAGGCGACTGCGTCCATGTCTCCCTCATCGCATAGCTGCTCCCATAAACACCAAAGGTACTCATTTGTAGCGGAGGTCGGCTCGTCGAGGGCGCATGGCGTCCGAGCACAAGGAGAAGCAGCGGCGCCAACGCTAGTGCTGTCTTGTCACATATATATATATATATGGTGTGTTTTAGGTTAGACCTTAGCCGTATGCATAAGTCCAACTAGATTTACTCATCTATATCTATATCTAATTAATTTACATGTTTGTAATTTAGACCAACTAAATAAGTGGTATAGACAATTAGCGTGACATAATTAATGTTTAAATACTTTTTAGTTATAAGCATTTCAATGTTTACGCACCTGTCACATTTTTTATCCACACATCTCATTCTCTCTTTGTAGATGAGTGATGGACGACAGAAAAACACTTGCAAGCTGGCTGTATGAAAGGAAATGATTTTTATTCTTACTTACATCTCACTCTAAAGTTTCTAGTTCCGAGAAATTTTCCACCGCTATGATATATGAGAAGTGGGCTCTGTGCTCTTAGAGCAGTGAAACATGGAGTAGAAATGTTACGGTCACAAAGTTTGTAGGGCGGCATTTAGCTAGAAAAAGCACTAAAAGAAATTAAAACATATATACCATGAAGAAATTAAAAACAGGAGAAAGCAGGTCGTATAAAAACGAAAACAGCCAAAACAAAACTGGAAATCATGCGATTGAACAGTGCCCTACGTACATACTCTTTTATAAAGGGCAGGAGCAGGAAAGATCCTCTCTGTCCCCTCCGGTATCAATTCCCTGCCCTCTGGCGCCCAGAGCACAGCGGGGACGACAACATGAAATGATAACCTATACAACATCTAACTACGGCAAATTCCAAATTCCTCATGTATATATGTATGCGTATGTATGTATATGTATATATGTATACGTATGTATATGTATATATGTATATATATATATATATGTGTATGTATGTATATGTATATATATGTGTATATATATGTGTGTGTATGCGTGTGTGTATGCATGTATAAATGTATGCATATATATATATATATATATATATATATATATATATATATATATACACACACACACACACACACACACAAATAGCTATCTGAAAAACAAAGTCGCCTTTCTGGCACAGCTTTATAGGGGAAGGAAACACAATTATGTGGAGTTATGAGTCGAATACGTAATCAAAATATAAATATATACAGCCAACCTCTTGTAATTCTAATCGTGAAAAAGAAAACTTCTCATTCAGACAGAGCGGTTACAATTTAGCTCTCGAAGATGTAGGTGTTACCGAACCTCGTTAATAAATATTTATGTCTCTTGTGTGCTTTTGTGCTCGTACTAGGTTGCACGGTTCCTACAACATTTATATTTTCTAATTAATGATTAGGCTGACAGAATTTCTAGCCCAGGGAATGTGATTCAGTATAAACACTTTTTAGTGAAAAAGAATTAAAATATATTTGTCGGTCGACATTTTTCCAGTTCTAACAACGGCTCGTAGATAGTGGTAGACACAACCTGAAAACACTTGCAAAAATTGCCACATAAAACTGCAAGAAAATATAGAATCTAAACATTTTCCAAGTTGTACTCCTGAAGAGAGAGAAAGCCTTGTGTGTGTGAGAGAGAGAGAGAAGAAACGTCTGTGCACAAAATGCTGGTGGAGTTGCACGCTAAGTGAGCACAATGTATATACGTGACATCAAATGGAACAGATTCGATAAATG
Organism: Dendrocalamus sinicus; assembly: GCA_036346575.1. Lineage (NCBI taxonomy): Eukaryota > Viridiplantae > Streptophyta > Magnoliopsida > Poales > Poaceae > Dendrocalamus > Dendrocalamus sinicus. The sequence continues at coordinate 448,524 of CM070657.1, read as the reverse complement.
TGGGGATTCAATTGAAACACAACTTAATTTGATAGAAGTTTGTCTCAATTGAAACAATTTAAGGGTGTGAGACGCCAGGTGGATTGTGATTTTGTGATGGACCGTGTGGGAAATTAATTATCTAATTTTCAAGACTAAAAAGAGAGAGAGAAGCTGGGATTAGGTTAAAATTTTGGGAAAGTAGCTAGGATCAACAAGGCGAAAAATTCTCTTACGATATGAAGATAAAAATAATCATGTATGTTATCTTACCAAAATTTAGTTCAACAAGATCAAGAGGTGTGGTACTATCACAAGATTATCTATAGTCTATACTAATATAAAAAACATCAATTTGATTAAATTGTTTGTCATCTAACCACATTAATACGAGAAATTTCGATATTTGACACTGAATATGTGCTCATCTCAACTTTTAACCCCCAATTCGCACGTCTTTGGAAATTTAACCCTGTCACTGCGAATTCTTTTGATTCAAGGGATTCTCTCCATTTTCGCAGTGACAAGTGTCAAAATAGAAAAGGAGAGAAAATGAGGAGAATCCCTAGAATCAAAAGAATTCGCAGTGACAGGGTTAAATTTTCAAATGCATGCGAATTGGGGTTAAAAGTTGAGAGGCGCACGTATTCAGTGTCAAATATCAAAATTTCTCACATTAATACCCTCCTCTCTTAACGGTTAGATCAATAAAATCTAATAGCTAATATTACAAGTTAATCCCACTATCAAGATTTCTATTATATAGCTGCGGTCCGCCCCATTCCCCTTCTCCGCCGACTGCAGTGATTAGAAAGCCTCCTCCAGCCATTGTCTCCCTCCTTCCTCTCATTGAATCGGCTTCACTCCGGCGACCGTTGTGCTCCTGATTCCGGCGGACTCCTCCGGCCATTGCCTCCCTCCTCTCTCTCCCTGCGCTAGCTCAGATCCTACATCGCCCACCCTTCGGCCCTCCCCCCAATCCCCCCCAAGATGGGCTGTCCAACTACCATCAGAAATTTCACCCACCCCACACAGGCATACACCCATTCCAGAGATGAGGAAGACCAGTGAGTCAAGAGTCGAGAGAGCACGCACCAGCATATCTGGCCGCCAGGGAGGAGATGAGGCAGCCTGGCTAGGGAGGCATGGTGGCGGGCCAGTAAGGAGCGGAGGCAGCCAGGGCAGGGAAGCGTGAAGCCAGGTAGAGCAGCCGAGAGCCGAGCTGCCGAGGAGCGGAGGGGGGAAAGCTCGGCGGCCGCCGGCAGGTTGCGGAGGCGGGGAGCAGTGGAGACGGTTGGCTGCGGAAGTGCAGAGGCGAGGAGCAGACGAGCAGTGGAGGCAGCCGAGCACGAAGCGGAGACCTCGGTCATCCCCTGCTTAGCGGCTCTTATTTCCTAGGCATCAGATGATATGAGGTAGTACCCTCGATTCCTTATCTCCCTAAACTATTTATATTTTCTTAACCAAGATGAACTAATCTCTTAAATCACATTGTTCGACTGAATCCTTAATTTTTCCCCCTTTCCTTCACGATTTAATAGACTATTCATGAGCCTATTTTCTTTCTGTTAGCTAGTGAAACAAGGCATGCCTAAGGGCTGAGCATGACAAATCATTCCATTTGATTGTCACAAAAGATATTCTTTTTCCACTGTCCAATGCTTCTTTGGAAAGGAGCACCACTTTAATGTGGTTGGTATGTTCTGAACAAAGTTTAATTATGGTGTGTTGTATTCTCCTAAGTTTGTGGGTTGAATAGTTTGTTTCATATCCTTATCCTGGTATAGATTACTAAATTATAAAGTTATCAAAGTGTCCAAACTGGATTCCTTCAATACAATGAAACTCATGTCAGGTGTTGTTTATGTGATAGCCCAGCCCCATGGAACTTAAATTATGACACATGGTGGGACTGAATCATTGGACAGCATTCTGCTGAAGCCTGGAGATTACATCAGGAAATGAAAGAGTTCGATTGTTCAGGTACTAGACTTTCCCTGTTACTTTGTCGAGTTTAGATATGAGGACGTACATTTAGTATTTGATCCGTGCACTTTGAGTAGACTGCAATTTCTTGCTCACACAAAATGCTGGATAAGACTTTGAGATTGCTGGATAAGTCTAGGATGAATAAAATCAACTGAGACTCTCATGCTTGAGTAGACTGCCTCACCTTCGTACGTCTACTTCCCGGAGCTGAGTAAAAGCCAACAATCTCAAGGTCAGCTACCATTCAAGATTTTGTTGGTATTTTCAGGGCTGCAACATAACCTACCAAAGAAGCGCGGATATAACACTCAAGTTTTTGAGTGCAAAGAGGCTGCTCGTGCTCTTTTATGGTGAGTTCTTGTTTGAGTATAACTAGATTTCATCGTGCAAACAGATATTCTATTTGATTTGAAAGAGGTGAAATTCATGATTCCCCTAAAGTCTCGGTTAGTAGTTTTCTTTTTTAGAACATAACCAATGAGTTGATTATTTTGTTATTTGAATTCCAGTGCTTCAGGCTGTGAAGATGCATCAAATATACTTTGTAATGGCAAAAGATCTAAGTAATGTTGGTTTGTTGTGACCCATTCTACAAGTCTAACTAGCTTGATAACTTTTTTCTCCTATTTTTGTAGTTGATCCAGGTGTATACGAGGCCCGGAAGGTACTCTACCATTTGCAGCACCATTTCTTAAATATATTCTTATGGGTAACAGACCTTGAATCTGAACAAATTCCATGATAATTTGTTCTTGCTGTGTATATTGGAAAAAAATCTTGCCAGGAGAGCTGAGCACTACTTTTCTGAAACAAAGCAAATTGTTAAGGGTGAGCTAATCACATCTTTGGTGTACGCTTTTCTATGTATTTGATTCACCGATTAAAATTACTTCCCCATGACAAATTTCCATGCACAGGAATATCAAATTCACTGTTCACTGTATTTGTACTGCTCGCTGTATGTCTCAATAAAGAACTAGAGTTTCACTAACTAAGCACATTGTATTCTTCATAAATGAACTAGAGCTGCACCTATCCCAATCTACGCACATCCAAAATAAAGAGGCAAGATTGCACACTCCATCTGTTATTTCTATTATCTAAGTGTGTTCTGTGCGAGCTCAACCTACTATGTTGTCTTACTAGCTACTGATTATTTGCTATTTCCCGTTCACCTTACACTTTGGCTGGGCATGCTAGCCAGAAGGTTACAGTTAATATTTCACTGTTCACTGACTTGTTTTTGTGTCTCTGCTTAAGTTTCAACTAGCATGTGTACATATAGATAGCCTCTAATTTCATGATCTGTAATCAGAAATGACATTGTGGTGACAAAAAAAGATGGTGGTTGTTTGTTGGATTTCTGATGATGATTTGTCAAGCACCATATCAGTTTGCTTCTTGATGTAGGAAATCATGATCGAAAGATATCAGTCATGCGTGGTGACAAATCTGTGTACTACATGCTGTGGTACATGAAATACAGCCAAAGTAAACAAGGCATGGTCCATTTCATAAAGATTGCTCATCTTGTGTTAAACATTTCTTCATGGGAGTGAGATGTTTGTTCATAGATCTTTACACTATTATCTCTCTTTGGTTATGTGATGTCTACAAGTATCTTCTATTTTGGATCGTTCATTCTTGAGGAAAATATAAATTTGAAGAATTGTATATTGACCGGCAGGATACTTACTTTCCTTGTTTGTGCCTGCAGGAGAGGACCATCAGTGAGTAGGTTACCAGAGAAGCTCTTTGGAATTTATATGCTCACACACATGGAAAGATAATTTTATCTGTTGCCCTAGGTACCAATTTAATTTAATTTTTCCTATGCAAATATCACAAGTTATTGTTTCTAGATAATGATTGGGTTGCACAATTTTGTGCGTGTGATGGAATATAATTTATCATGTTTTCTTTTTTGCATCATTAGTTTATTTATTTTGTTGTGGTATGAATTTCACATGTTTATGAGAAATTTTGTATTTTTTGCACTTTTTAAAATGTTATTCTTTAGTTTCCATGCATCTTGTTATTTTAATGAGCTACTTTTGTCTCTTTAAAGTAAACAATGGTAACTGATCATATGTGACAATTTTTAGAGCCTAATATGTATCAGATATGAAAATATTCACATTTAACTATTGCTTTCAGGAGATATGAATTTTATGTGCAGGCTTACTAGTTCGTTTAAGAACGAAGAACTTAAGATTAACGTTGGAAGTTGATGCAGCGTTATCGGATGATCAAGGGTTTACATGCATTTATTGTGGTGACAAAGTAAAAGGCCCAGGCCATACATCTGCATACTCGATCGATCTTTTCAATTAATTGATGAAATTAGCAAGAAAGAAACAATTAAGAGCTCAAGACTGGTCAATCGGAGCCTGGCGCAGAGTGTACGTGTCACAAACAGGTCCTTCGTTGAGAGGATCGTGTTGCAACTTTTATTAATTAGTTGTTATACATTTTTTTCTTGTTCTTTTGCCTTGCATTATATAATTTGTTGTTGCCCTGTGTAAGCTCCTCGGTGTATGCATGTATTGCAATCGTACGTTTGTTGGCTCATGCTTCATATACCCCTTCTTTTTGTTGGAAATTAATAGTTGGTCTGAAATTTGTACTAGACAGTTCTTTGTTGGGCCGGATATATACATAGTAGTCACAATTAATCGAGATGTTCGCTAGCTGTCGTACCTATTCTCCACAATTTCTTTTCTTTTTCTTTTTTCTCCCTTTAGCTCTTTTGTAGTCTCTTGTCATGTATACTATCGATAAAGGCTGGCATGGATTATAAAAAAAAGATAGAGGCTAGCATGTACGGCTTGATTAGTTAATCAATTAATTAACCTGTTCTCTAAATGATACATTTGCAATCATGCCACGACGACGACGATCTCATCGAGAGAGATATGAGTCATCATGGATAAAGTTGATTAATCTAGAGCGTAATTGTGGATATCCCAAACTGATCCAAACTATAAAATACGAAATTTTCCATGTCACAATCAGCCATAGCATGCGATCGAGTACGTACACTCTTACCAACCATATTTAGTATGAACGTGATTGATCAGTTGGCCGATCGCGTGAACGCGACACCAGCTCAGGCTCAGCAGCATCCATGGCCATCCATCACGGAAATTTGGACCCATAGCCCATTGAAATTCCATTTTTGGCCCCCCAAAGCAAAAAATTCCAAAAATAGACCCCATTTGAGCGCGCGTTTACGGGAGGCTGCCACGTGGCCACTGTTCATCCGCACGACCGGCCTGGCGCCGCGCCCGAGCGCACGATCACGCGCCGAAGCGCGCGATCGACGCGCCCGCCGCGCGTCGCCCGCCCACCGCGCGCGCCGCGCGCCACAAGGCCCGCGCCGCCCCGCCCGGTAGCGCGACCTCCCGCCAGTAGCGTGTCTTCACGGCCGACCGCGCGAATCTTTGCCATTCGCGTCCGTCCTTTCGGCCAAAATGAAAAAGCCGCAGACGCACACGCCAAAATGAAGGGCTTTTTCGTGTACCCAGCCGCACACGCGTCAGGAGCCCAAAAACGGCCCCCCCTCAGGAGCACACGCGCATGCAGACTTAAAAGCGCAAGGAGAAGGAAGAAATGCTTGGCCAGCCAGGAAGCTCAAGCACAGTTGAAACGAAGCCAAAGCGAGAGAGTGAGGAAGCGAAGGAAAGTGACGAGTGAAAACCCGTAGATTTGAGTTGTGTTTGTTCGGAATCTGCGGTTTTTGCAAATACAAAAGTTGTAGATCGTCTCGTGTGCTTCAAGAAGAGGTAAGTCTTGTGCCCGCGAAACTAAAATTTTATGTATGTGATTAGTCCATAATTAGTCGATTAGCACAAATCATCGTTTGGTAATGTTATTTTATGTGAATGTGTGATACGCGATGTTAATATTTGGTACGTTATGTATTTGTAGGTAATCTTTATGTGAATATATGTATTATAAGTCAATGTGTCATACAGTGTGTATGTGTAGGTAAAAATCAACATATGATGCATGCTTTATTGTAGTGTAGATAATGTTGTATTTTATGTTGAAGTTACGTATTGTAATGTAGTTAGTTTTGCTTTGAAGAAAAGAGAGGAGCGAAAGCCTAAGAGTTGAATTGTTTTCGTTTGGAATCGTGGACTTGGCAAGTAGAAAAGTTGTAGATCGTCTCGTGAGCATCAACAAGAGGTAAGTTTTGTGCCCATGCAACTATAAATTTATGTATGTCATTAGGCCTGAATTAACGAAACCATCTTGTGTTACTGTTATTGTATGTCAATATTTTATACGCTATGTATGTATAGCAAATCTTGCATATGTTTAGCATGATGTATTGTAGTGTATATAGGGTTTCATTTTTTGTGAACATATGTACTGTAAAGTAGTTTCATTAGGTGCAAAATATAAAGTTGTAGTGTGTAGACGTTGAGAAAACACATATTTATGTTAGAGCAATTGTAGGTGATAACAATAGTAGTAGGATTAAAATAAATTAGAAATAAATTTGGTAGATTAGAAATAATGGAGGGTGAAAGGTGCAGAGTGGTAATCGAGCAAAGTAACAGTATGGTGTGGGAGGAGCGGTGAGGATCATGCGAGTAAGTTTGCAAGTGGGGAAGATCTTGGTGCGTGCTAGTGCACTTGTTGGTGTAGATCTTCCCACTTGCAAACTTCTCGCACATCCTCACCCGCTCCTCGAGCAATTGTAGGTGATAACAATAGTAGTAGGATTAAAATAAATTAGAAATAAATTTGGTAGATTAGAAATAATGGAGGTGAAAGGTGCAGTATGGTAACGAGCAAAGTAACAGTATGGTGTGGGAGGAGCAGGTGTGGGAAGATCTTGGTGCTGCGTGCTAGTGCACTTGTTGGTCGTAGATCTTCCCCACTTGCAAACTTATCGCAGTCCTCACTGCTCCTCCCACACCATACCACATTACTTTGCTCGCTACCACTACTGCATCTTTCACCCTCCATTATTTCTAATCTACCAAATTTATTTCTAATTTATTTTAATCCTACTACTATTGTTATCACCTACAATTGCTCTAACATAAATATGCGCCACCACCTCTACTCTACTCTAGGCATATTTATGTTGGATCCTGTATGTGTTGAAAAAGTAAATATTTATGTTGGAGCATTTGTAGGTGGTAAATTTGTAGTAGTTAGATTAGAGACAATTTGTATAATTAGTATGCTTAGTGAATGACCGTAGTATGAAGGTCATTTGATGGAAAAAATGATATGTATATTTAATTTGATGTATGGTACAATTAGAAAGTGAAATAGTTACAAATAAATCGTAGATTTAGAAATACAAAACATATAATAATCGAAACTGTTAATTACATGATACGATTGTTACATGCTGTGTACTAAAATGGTTGATTATGCACTTATGTTAGGTACGCAATGGCTGGCATTGAACAATTGATGGTGTTTTATGGGAGTGGTCTCGTGCGTGATGGGCGTATGGGGCGGACTGTCAAATTGCGAGCGGATCGTGATCCGGCACCGGCCTGAGCGCCATGAGCTTGTCTGAGCTACGGAGGTGTGTCCGTTCAGCGTTCGATCGAGAGACCGCAAGGAAGAAGTTACGGATCGAGGCAGTCTATGCCTCAATGGTGGATGACGGAAGGGGGAGCATATGGCAACTTCTAAAGGTGACCAATGACGCGTCATGGGCGAACTACATAGAGGTCGTGCGCAACCCCGATGCTTTGCGATATATGGGAGGCCAATGGTGTATGTCGAGTTTGTGGAGAGGCGAAATCATCGGGCATGGTTGGTTCGGATGCGGTGGTGGAGATGAAGTGGCCGCGGTCATGAAGACCCTTCGCGGGAGAACATGTGGGCGAGGAAGTGGGTGATGAAGACGACAGGGGCGTCGCGAGAATTTCCAGCGCAACGAAGGTGTGCACGGCAGTGGTGGGCCGCCCGTATTGGTCGCTCATGAGTATCTTGGGGACCGGGTGGAAGAAGAGGACAGCGAGGAGGATGAGGAGGTTGAGACAGCAGCTGGAGAGGACGAGGACGGCGAAGGTGCAACCGGAGGGGTGGTAGGTCGTGTTGTGACCACGGACGGTGCGTGCGTGTCGTCCGCATCGACGACATCGCAGCGGCACCCTAGTTCTCCCACAGCGGAGGAGGAGAATGGGGTTCAGCGAGGCGCACTCTTTACGGGCGGTGCTTAGTAATAAGAGTCTTTGTCCAGCGAGCTATTGCTAGACATGCCGCCAACATAAGCCGGACGACGGGTCCACAAGTCAAAGCGGACACGTCGTTGTGAAGTGTGTGGGCGGGTCGGTGTGGTGGCAAAGTCCGTGCACAACGGTACAAGGGCGTTGGCACGGAGTTCGGATAACGGTCTGCAAGATCACGATTGCGAGCTTGCGGGGCGATACATAGACACCGCAACATGACATCACGTTATGTTGCGGAGGTGGTCACGCACCTCGTCCAGCGGATGTGTCAATTACCCCGGGGTTCGATGGCGCGAGAGCGAACGAGGCGGGCTACAGTGAGCTACAAGAAGGTGTGGCGCGGCGAAAGGTCTTGCCACAGTATGTATGGGGCGTTCGAGGAGGCGTGCGACTGGTCCCAAGAATGCTGGATCAAATTGCACAATCAAACCCGAGCACTTACATAAACAGCGGAGAGGGTCCATCCTACGGAGGGCCCGAATCGTTTCATTCTTGACAGTGTTTCGGCCTTCCATCAGCGATACAAGGGTTCGGTGGTGCCGTCCGTGCTAACCGTAGATGGGGCGTTCCTATCCGGCAAGTACAAGGGCACTATCCTTACCGCGATTGCGGCCGATGCAAATGACCGCATACTCGGTGGCATTTGCAATTGTGGAGAGCGAGAATACGAATAGGCGGCTTTGGTTTCTTTGCAATTTGAAGAATGCCGTAGTGCAAGACAGGCCCGAAGTGTGCCTTATCTCCGACCGCAATGCAGCTTGATGTCTGCGTTGCGAACGTTGCGAGATGGGACGCAGCCCCGCCCCGTGGATGATGTGAAGAACCGCCGTGCATGAGGCATATTGCGGCGAACTTCCACGAAGGTTCCGTAGCAAGGACCTCATGAAGATGTTCAAGAAGCTATGCATGCGAACGAAGCGGAAGTTCGACGCCTTGCGAGGCAGCTCGATCGAGAGGCTACGAAGCATGTGCATGCAGCGGCGAGGGCCGTGGAGGGCTCCACAAGAGTCGGGTATTCTCACAATGGGTTCATCCAATGCACCGACTTGGAAATGTGGTCTTTGTTGCACGACACCGTGGGGCGAGGTATGAGATCATGACAACCAACATGTCCGAGGTTTACAATGGTGTATTGAAGGCGTCGATCCCCGCCGATCACGGCAATTGTGGCGAGACACAGAACCGCACTGTCGGGTACTTTGTGAATAGAGCTAGGATGGCGCGAAGCACGTTGAGGAAAACAAGCAATACTCGAGGTCATGCAGCCTTCATGGACGGGAAGATGGAGAAGGCTCGAACCACATTGCTCAACCCATTGATGGCTTAAGGAGGAAGTTTGAGGTCCGCCTAAGGCGAAGTATGTCATGGGTCAAATTAGAGGGGCGCAAGCGGTATGCACGATTGGTGATGAAGCATCTTGCGGTGCAACAAGCCCGACTTCTGCACAAGCCATGCTCCCATGTGTACGCGGCATGCGCTGTATGGAACCAGCGTCGACACAAGACATCTCCAAGTACTACGACATGCAAGACTTGTATGCAACCCGGAGTGCAGAGTTCCATTCCTACGGGTAGACATGCACTACAGGAATTATGGCGGGAGATAAAGTGGGTGCCCAACGATGCAATCAAGCATGTCGGGCGTGGAAGATTTACAAAGCCGTCGCATCCGCAGCGACATGGATGAGAGCCACGAGGGGATCGTGTTCGGCGCCGAAGTGTAGGCTATGCAAGACCTTTGGCCACTCCTCGATCGGTGCCCAAACAGCCGGCATCAAGCAACGCTCCGTAGTACCAACCACAATCCATATGTAATGTATTATTCAGAGGTGTACGCTAATTGTTGGCTCGATGGTGTAGCTATGTATTGCACATTACCATGTTATGTATATTTTCGCACATTCCATATGTTTCCTTGTCGTGTGGGTCATATTGGTGTGCACATTTTACGTATGTTTTTGTACATTCCGTGCGTTTCCTGTCATAACATTTGTTGTGAGTTATGTTGTTATTTGTTGCACATTTTGTTGTAATGTAACTAACTTGTTATCCTTCTTTGGCGAGACATGGCGTTTGAGTCGCTAGAGCCCGTTGGGACGAGCACCATCGATGCCATGTGTGGTTGTCGGCACCGCACAGGGCCTCCTTGCTTCGCCCTTAGGGGCCCCGAGAGAAGCGGCGTCTCGACCTCGGTACATCCCACTCTGCGGGACACCGGCTGCGCCCATTGCCCGCATGTTGGATCTACCGCATGGGTTCCATGACGATGCGCCATCGTTGTCGACTCGTTGATCGATGGAGGCGGAGACTCACACCTTCCACTTCCGGTGGGGAGATGACGGTTACGCTACGGGGCGTCCACGATGATTACAGGTCTACCCCTCCGTGGTGCTGCTTTGGTGCCACCCCGGCGGCAGATTGGAAGGTCCGTCAGGTCACCGGTTCGGTCATGCGATCCGAGACAACGCAGCTGGGTGCCACATGGATGGCTTCGTCGCTTCATGACACATCCCCGCAGACGCAGATGAGGTCGCGGTGCGGGCGCACCGTTGCATACCGCTATATCTGTTGGCACGTCTTGTTCCCTAGCACGACCGAGACTCCGTGCGACCTAGCTACATACCGCTAGCGAGTCCTTGGCGGATGGTCGGCACGGTCGCGACCACGTATAGCCGGGATCGCGATCCTTAGCTCCACATACCGAGGCTTGTGTGACGCCTCGCGCATCGCGCGCCGCCGAGCCGATCCTAGCCGCTGCTACCTTCTCCTTGATTGTGGTCATGGGAACACTTCCCGTTGGCGAGCCCGACTTTGGTCGTCGTGTGCACCCTTATGACCTCATCCCGCAGCTTGTATGGTGGTGACGACCCCATTGATGCGCCCACAATGGGTACACGTTGGACGCATGGTCGGTTGAGGTGGGCGAGGAGAGACCGAGGCGTGCGTGCTCGGATTTCCACCGAGGTTCGAGCTTACGGCGTTTGGCGGCGTGGCCGGTGGCCATGGTCTCCACAAGCATTGCGAACACGGCCCCACGGGTTGTCATACCGGTCGGCGAGATCGAGGTACCGGATGACGACCGCCACTTGGTGTTCGCGCGCGCGTCGAGCCGTCTGACCCACACCGAGTCATGAGACGCTTGGCCGTACCAAAGATGTCCCTCCCATGGCAGACGCCCTCTTGCGGAGGAGTTCCACCGGTATGTCAAGACACCCCAAATTTAATTATCGCATTAGTGTCAATGTCGATGCCGTCTCGATTGTGTAATGTCTCAATGGACTTGCAGCAATCGAGGAGAGGGCGAGCGATCAAGACGGAGAGCCACACAATGGCGTGGGCGGACATGTGGTCCGACCATGCGCATACGATGGTTGTGGATGAGACACGGCGCATCGACCACGCGACCCGCGCCGTCAGGGCATACCTTGATCGGTATGCTGCACGCACCACCGTAGGCTTACTACGGGGAGCCCCCACGCCTCCACCTCATGCCGTTCACGGGCGGCTATACAGAAGGTCCGCACCGTCATCTAGCGGCACGGTCGGCGAGGCGATGCGAGAGTATCTTGTGTCATTACGCAATGCGGATTACATTTGAACCGATCGCTTGTTTCACTCGCAGTGGACCGGATACATCGTATCGACATCGAGGCTAATGAGGCTATACGACATAGGAAGTCCAATACCGAATCTCGGTGGGTAGGCTATATCGCGACATCGTGAAATGGCAAGGGGTGCGATCACGGGCTTGAGTTGTGGTCGCCGAGATGACGTTGTTGCTACACGGTGGCGGGCGTGGCGGGGACCACCACCTCCCTCCGCGCCTCCGTCGGCACCAGATCGGCCGGCCATCCTCGGCCTCCACGCGCTTCGCCCAGCCGGTTCGACAATTGGCAACTATTTGTTTGTGCACTCATTAACATTTATGTCTAACCACATCTTCGTCTTGCAAGAATTGCGGCGGATAGCACGCCGCTACGGAGGGCGACGTCATCACGGAGGTCGCCATCGCCGCACGAACGGAGGGGCTGTCCGAGAGTCGGCAAAGCTACGGCCGCTCGGCCTCCACGCCGCTTGGCCCGGCGGTTCGACAATTCGCAACTATTTGTTCATGCACTCATTTACCATTTATGTCTAACGACATGTTCGTCTTGCAGCAATTGCGATCGATAGCACGTCGCAACGGACATCGTCATCACGGAGGGCGACGGACGGCGACCGCGCTCTCGGGGCGCACGGGCCCCACCTGAGCAGCGCCCGACTCGCCGGACCAACCAGAGGGGCGGATGCCCTCGTATCTCCGGGGCAGTGCGCACCAACCTATATGACCGGGACAGGTGGGTTGTGCCGACTTATCAAGGCATGACATCGCACGAGTACATGGGGACTTCCGTCGACATCCTCATTTCACCACCACATACCCGGTATGCACTAAACGTGTGTATTTCATTATGAACAATTTTCGTACTTTCCATTGTCTAATTCAGTTGTACCATCTAAGCGGGGCGTAGGCACCTCCTCCGATTGGGTGAGCTCTATGCTTTATGACCACCGCCGCAATCGCTTCTCTGAGTTGTACCCACCGCCGCCTCGGCCACACCCCTCGCGATGCGATCTTCGCGATGCACCCCGCTCCCTAGTAGGTTCACCTTCTCGAGAGGATCATATGCGCGTCTGGCGGCGGCAGACGAGATGATGAATGAATTTTTAAATTGTGCTTTTGTAATATTTGTGATGTTTTTCAATTGCTTGATGGTTTGATGTTCAAAGATGGTTTCAGATAAAAGGGTTGCTCTAAGTTCTTTGATTTAGTACGCATACAACCAAGCGAGGATGACAACACGGGGTAGCGGGAGAAGACATAGCTTGACGACAATTTTTTTGCCTTGTGATAACAACTCCACGTACATAACAAACAATCAATTCATCACATGCTTAACAACGTTGCACATTACATCGTTATGGAAAGAGGGCACGAATATGAAGGTCACGAGAAAATGAAGGCGTCATGCACTTACAACACGAAACAACACATACATTGCACATACGCATGAATTTATGGAAAGTTCTACACCCAAAACATCAACACAACATCCCATCGCACACAGATCAACACATTCCGTACCCTCGTGGCCTACATGCCAAACGAGCCTCGTGGCACCCACATGGAGAATCTGCCGAGGGGCCGCCTCGGACGGGCCGCCATCGTGGTAGTGGCACGCACATATGCAGCTCGGGTTCGCGCAGCAACATGTGGGATCATAAGAGCTTCCTATGTTGACAACCTCCTCGTTTCCCCTCTCGCGTTGCATCTGTTGGCGGAGCTCATTGTTCTCCTCATTGAGAGTCTCCATTCGGTACTCCAAGTCCATTATTCGGTCCCATAAAGTACCCACATAACGGTCAATATACCGTTCATGAGGAGGGTCGATCCAGCGGGAGAAGTCGCATTTCGCCATCTGCGAAAAATGACAGTAAACATGGAGGGTCCATAAGCAATACAAAATGTACTATTAGTAATTTGTACCGGGCGTGGGCATCGGAAGAAACGGCGCCGCCATCGTTCGGCCCTTCCAGACTCGCACGACCACGTACTCATTGTGTCGCATTTCGCCACGCCGGTTGCGCACGCCGCTTGGTAGCAAGCGATGCGTGGTCCGAACATCTCCTCCTTTCCAAGGAAGGTCTTCCTTCGGTGACCCATATCCGATCGCCCTCATCTTCCGCCATGGTATGTTCTTTGTTCGATTCACGAGGTTTTCTCGCTACAACTTCATGGGACCTCTACCGTGCTATTTATATCGAATGGCGGGACAAAAGATGGCTGCTTTGCCCAGAGACAAGACAAAAGCGCTCAGCTTTACTCGGTGAGATGACAACACAAGCCAGCTTTACGCAGTGATATGACAAATCGGGACAGCTTTGCTCAGTTAGATGACAACACATGCCGGCTAAACCGCCTACATAAAGACTACGATCCGAAAGCCTTCATACGAACATTTATTGCTACTCAAAAGCCTACATAGGAACATTTATTGCTACTCAAAAGCCTATCGCTCGTAAACCAACAAAATAGGGCGTAGGGTCGTAGCCTTTCTGATGAGTGTTCACGTCATAGGCATGTATCCTTTCCAGTGAGTTTTCATGTCACCTTTCCTTGTTGTTTCATAAATACAGGATACAGGCTCTGAAAAGCCTACATAGGGACATTTCCATGGACTATGCCCACTGCACCAGATAACCTGCGTACATAAAGGCCTCCTATGTCTTCCATACCACATCTCCTCCTCAAGCCTTCACAATACTACTACACAACAATGTCTTCCTGGAGGTCCGACCCATTTGGAGTGCCGGAGTGGCATGAGCGCCCGAAGTGCCATTGCGGCTTTAGGACGATGTTGGGAGTCTGGACTGATCGAGTACAACGAGCCAAATCTGGCCGTAGGTTCTTCAAGTGTCCCGACACGGATGACGACTTCGTGGTAACGACCATAACTAAATCATTTCTTTTCCGTTATCGTTTTCAACTTGATCCATGACATCTACCATGCCACACATAGGCTTGCGTGTTCATCGAATGGGTGGATCGGGTGTCGCCGACATGGCCACATAACCAGCGGTGGAGGTGGAAAACAAAGGACAATACTTTGTCAAGATGACTCGAGCTCGCGAGGTGGAGCGACAGTGCGGCGTGAGCAAGAGCGCCGCATGAGGGTGGACCAAATCCGTTTGAAGGGCAAGGAGGATGAGCTGCAAAGGAGGCGGGAGCGGCTAAGTCTGCGTGAAGCGACCATCAAGCGTCGGAGGAAGAGCTTAAAGCTCGGGAGGCAGCTCTCAAGTCCAAGAATGACAGAAAAAGGATGCAATGAGCCATCTTCAAGGTGCGATAAAAGGGGAAACAACCACGCTACACCCAGTAGACAAAATGTTACGAGCAGTTGGGTGGGTTAGTCACATATCATGCTATATGTTATGCATGTAATAAAATTGTACGCAGCATGTTATGAAGTTTATTTCTATTCACATAAGGTTATTATCTCGTGTGTTCGCATTCAATGATTCAGATAGCAAGTCATTTAACAATATTAACATACTCTTGGTACACATATACGAGGAGAAAGCATCAGGCAAAGACAACACGAACAACTCATACATTTCATGTACATGACATGTAGCAAGTAGTACAACCACCAACACACCAACGAACACAAGAACTAAAATACAACACAACCGTACATAAAACATTACCAAAAGAGCTTGACGACAAGATAGCATAAAACATTGCGAACATACACGAGGATAACCTCCAAGACTACAACTTGAGGATAACAATAAACACAAGAAACAAAATAGCACACAACATTAAATTTATCTTCCACTCTAGTCTGTCAAAGCGATGTCGCATCCCGACGGGTCGCAACCCCCACGACAACTCTCTCGGCGAACACCGTCATTCCTATTTCCCATTTCATCCTCCCACACCTGAATCGGCAACCACCATGAGCTTCCTGCGATTCCATGACAAGAAGATTTTTAAACATACCACCACGATTTGAATGAACCGAAACAATATGACTCACCGAGTGATTGGGGCACTTGTAGTAGTGTCGCGGGATTCTTGGCCGTCTGTGATGTCCTACGCCTAACCACCAAGTTGCAATTTGGGCACATCACCGTGGTGCCCATGAAGACGTCTTGGTGACTCATTGCCTAGTCTTGGGAGTGAGCACGAAATAAAACTACACAGTTGTGAACAACTTACTCGGAGGTGACTGATAACATGGCCGGGAGTATGTGAGGATGGCTCCGCTTTATAGGTCGTGTGGGGGTAGCCTCACGCACAAAGACCACAGACAACACAAATCTTGACCCCACACCATGCTCGGTGAGGAGACAAAACATGCCACTTTTGAGGTGACCTCACAAAAGGGTCGACTTTGCTCGGTGACATGACAAAAGAGGTCGACTTTTGCTCGGTGACTAGACAAAGCAGTCGACTTTGCTCGGTGACTAGACAAAACGGGCTCTTTGTTGAGCTACCGCCACCGAGTCGCTTGATGACTCGGCTAGGCCATTACGACATATACATATTAGGCTAATACTTTAACTTGGCGAATGACGTGTGGTACAATTTTCTACGTACACGTAAGAGAGTGAATGCACAAATTCTCGCAGTCTTGAGGGACGAGCCTATCTCATCAATTTTCCATTTTCAGTCCCCGAGCTAGTGTCAAAGTCAATAAGTCATTCCTGAAAGTCCCAAGTGCAATGATACACATCACATTCAAAAGGCATTACATAAGAAAGCATAAAATGCAAACCGACAGATGTACATAATATTGACAATGAAATAAATTTTAATATTGGATCAAATAACACCTCTTACCGAATGAGGCCATCATCTTGGTTCCCGTGGCTTGAATAAGGAGGACATCATTTCTAGCTTGGGTGACCGAGTGTGCACCGATGCTCAGATTTAGAGATAAGAGGCCATTGGCGAGAGCTAAACACCTAAACAATGCCAAAAGGCATGAGTATAGCCAATTCGTGATTACTAAAGAGAGCGATTGTCCTCGTGGGATGCCAAAGATGCCACTTTGGGCGGTGACATTACTAAAGAGAGCAGTTGTCCTCAATCAAATGACAAAAAGAGGCCAGCTTTGCTCAGTGAGATGACAAAACATGGCAGCTGTGCTCAGAGACATGACAAAACGGGGCAGCTTTGCTCAGTGAGATGACAACACATGCCAGCTTTGCGCAGTGACATGATAAAACGGGGCAGCTTTGCGCAGTGACATGATAAAATGGGGCAGCTTTGCTCAGTGATATGACAAAAGAGGTCAGCTTTGCTCAGTGGGATGACAAAAGATGCCAGCTTTGGGCAGGGCAAGACTAAAGAGGCGGTGTGCTCGGTGACATGACAACAAGAGGTCGGCTTTGCTCGGTGGGATGACAAAAGATGCCACTTTGGGCGATGACATGACAAAGCGGGGCCTTTTTCGGTGATATCGCAGCACTCCCATCTTTACTCATCGCTACGACCACGCGGACCATCTTTACACGCATTTAGTAGAGACAAACGGCCCCTATAAATTGGTATGCATTCCATTTCCCAGCGAACATTGCACATCCAAACCCCATACTCCATCGCGCTTCCCTCACCCAACCGGGATGGACAAAGGCAAGAAGAAGCAATGGGACAAGATGGTGAAGGATTGGGAGGAGACCCGTGACATAGCACGGTCACCGCAGCCGCGATGCCGCCGCGATGAGAAAATAAGGGCGTCTGAGCCCGGTAGAACAAGCCCATCGTCTTTGCGATGAAAGGTCCCCCAGGCGCCGCGTAGCAACAACCCCATCCCGGACGTCCCCACCGAGCGTTCGCCACAACTACCACTGAGGGAGACACCTCCCTTTGTTGGTGCGGGGGCGTGTGCAAGTTCTTCAAGTCTAAGCACCGCATCGCCTAGGTATGCGATGCGGGGTTGCGCAAACTACTCCGATGACTACCCCAACCGCCGCTTTGACACCGCAACCTATCGGCAATGCAGAACGACCACATGCACCATTTTCCCTACCTTTTCTCCTTCACAACACGCACTAACAATATCTCTCTTTATTTACGTCTCCGAACCCCTATGTGCCTACCGCAAATGGATCGATCTTGAGATCCACCACGAGGACCAATGGACCTCGACTTGAGGAGTGGAATGTCACAAAGGAGAAGGAGTTGCTTTGGAGGAGGAGCGCCGCAAGCACGAGCACACCTGCGTGATACTGCCGCGAGACGCAAGCTCATCTTGAAGCGTGCACGCGTAGGGATCGGGAGGCTCGCGAGATGGAGCGCGAGAGAAAGAGGGAAATTGCGGCTAAGGCAAAAGAGGCCGCGGAGGAGTTCAACGCCGAGCGGGCAAGGAAGGGAAAGTGGCCCCGGTCCACACAGTAAGGTCGTCGAGCAGTTGGGTGGGTTAGTCGCATATCATGCTATATGTTATGCATGTAATAAAAATCTACGCGGCATGTTACTCCCAATCTGTATTATGAAATTTAATATCTAGTATTTTCGCATTCCATGATTCACGTAGCACCTCATTTAACAATATTAAATGTACCAAAATTTATGTATCGCATTCCATGTTACTCACCTTCACAATATCACTTACCACTTTATGTATCGACCGTTCTATGGTCAATCTTTCCTACAAAAAATTTACCAAAATTTTTTATGCATCTACAACTTACAATGAACATAATCTTTTATTACAACTTTATCGATTTTTATCCAGTTTATAACTACAAAATTGCTAAAACTGAAAACAATCACGGAGATTGCAAACCCTAAAAACACAAAAAACCTTAAAAGTCACTTACCACTATTTGTATCGATCATTCTACGGTCAATTGTTCCTAAAAAATTTACCAAAATTTTATTGGCATCTACAAGTTATAATGAATATAAACTTTTATTACTACTTGGTCAGATTCTTTCCGAGTTTACATTTACAAAATTGACAAAACATACAAATAACATGGTGATTGCAAACCTAAAAACCATACGAAACCCTAAATATCACTTACCACTTTACGAAACGATCGTTCTATGATTAATCATTTTTAAAAAATATTTATCCAATTTTTTTTTACATCTGCAACTAACAATGAACATAAATTATTATTGTAATTTTATCTATTTTTTTCTCAGTTTATAACTACAAAATTGCGAAACTATACAAATATTCACGAGTATTGCGATCGGGGACATGCGGTCGGGAGCAAAGCGCTCGTGCGATCCGCGGGACCGGACGCCTTGCTGGCGCGCGGGCCGCGCGCGGGCGGGCGCGCCGCGCGGTGGGCGGGCGATCCACGCGGTGGCGGCGCGGCGTGCGCTCGCGCGTGATCGCGCGCGGAGCGCGCGCCGAGCGTCGTCGATCGCCGACCGCACGACCGGATGAACAATAACACGTGGCGCCTCCGTAAACGCGCTCAAATGGGGTCCATTTTTGGAATTTTTTGCTTTGGGGGGCCAAAAATGGAATTTCGGTGGGCTATGGGTCCAACAGTGTCCAAATTACTCCATCACGTACGAAAGCTACTCAACATACGCCATTGCAGCACTTAGCCCTTTTTATTAGACTTTTGATTTATTTAAGCTAAATATTATTTAGAACAAGTCGATTTCTAATATTATTTTATTTTAATTTTCTTAGCCTTTTTTCGTCTTTTTTATTGTTATTTCTTTATATTGTATGTGACTTTCCTTTTTTTATTTTTCTTAGAAAAAAGATAACAGCTGTTACAGTATAATTTCAGCCATAAGACAAAAATCATAACCATAAACTTAAATTATAAGCTAGTTGAAACACCACCATTATATAGAGGAACCATGCATAGTAGATACCGGACAAAATACTCGATGTGTAAAGACCAAAATAGCTAGACTTTTGTATTAATCACATTCTACTGACAAATACTCCCTCTATTATTAGCCAGGGGATTTCCGACCGTTCCCCGCCATGTCACTATTTTTGCGAAAAGACCCTTTGATTTTCTAAAATTACGTATAGATCTCTACTTTTTTCAAATAAGCCCTCTAAAATTATGTACAAGTCCTTGCTTTCTGTTTTTCATATATAAACTCTTGTGACATAGCGTAGCGAACTCTTTTACTTTGATTTATATTGTAACTAGCGTAATATGACACCGTACTTTCACAGTTAGTAGATATGATTGGCAGCAGATACATGTCGAAGAAAGTGTCCATGAAGAAAAATGTACTTGTGCCACAACCACTTGCCCCACCATCTCTAATCCGTGAGTCTGCCACTTTGTGACTAATATATATTGTTACGTGGCTATGCCATGGATGTAAAGTACGGGAGATGAGGGGCCTTTAATCCGTTAGCGATGCTTACATTTATGTGTGATTCTAGTTATGAGCTCTTGTGTTACACTATCCGTGTATTTAGTCTAGGACATATTTATATTAACTATGGCTAATAATTTTTTAGCTACAGGTAATAACTTTTAACTAAAATTAACAGTAGCGACTGAAAGAAGTGGTTTCTACCAAAAAAAAATACAAGCGGTGGGAAAAAAATGAAAGATAGATATGAGCACAAGATGAAAGTGAGATAAGTAGGATACGTAAATACCCGTAACTCCTATCTTATCCTAAATAGGAGGGGACTAACATCTACATACTACAATATACACAAAACACAAAAAGAAAGGGACCTCCTCCGCTTGATGCTGGCTAATCACCAGGGAAGATGCAGAGGGGGGACCCAACCAGATCTATTAGGTTGTGTTTGGTTTAGAGACAAGGTGGGATGGGATGGTCCTGTCCCTGATTTTGGGATGTGATGATCCCATTTTTTGTTTGGTTAGGGGGATAGAGTCATCCCTGTTTTTTGTTTGGTTGGAAGGATAAAGTGGGATGGAATGATCCCATCCTTTGTTTGGATGGAAGGATGAAGGTGGGACATGTGTGGCCTTTGAGTTTTTTTTAAAAAAAAAATTGAAGGCTATTGTTGATATGTTTGTACACATAAGCCTTTGAGTTTTTTTTATAAAAAAAATTTAAACAAAATAGTACTTAAAAAAACAAAGAGGTGGGATGACTCTATCCCACGTGGGATGACTCTGTCCCATGAAAAAAAGAGGATTGCCTGATCCCGGATCTACAAGGAATATTCCTAGTGGGATGTCCTTGACTCTGCTTGTCCCAGAAGCAAACACCACCTCGAGGTGGGATATCCTACCTGGGACGTCCCTGTCCCTCGAACCAAACACTGCCTTAGTATAGGGTGAGGAAGGGTTTAGGAGGGGCTCAGGTGGACCAAGCTTTACGAGGCCGTAGTTTGATGTGATTGTCCATATTTAATATTGGCATTGTTCTTTTTTTTTGGACGGATTTTAGCTTTGCCTTTTTTGAAAACCGAATCAAATGGTACAATTACTCCAAATAATTTCTCGAAGCGGATTCTCTGAATGAATTCTCGAGTCTAAAATTATGTATGTTGTCCGAATCGATATTTTCACTATTCACCATAATCTTGAGAAATAGACAAAAATTATAAACTACAGCTAAAAATCATCTAACACGGTCTATATATAGCTGATGGAGTTGTCGCATTGGATCGAGTTGGTCCTATGGGATCAAATCTACGATTTTTCCCCCTCTGTCAACAACTCTATATGATCTCTATCTGACAAAGGAAGATGAGAATCAACCAGTAGCGGAGTACGTGACAAGCACGATGGCACGGGACCAAACCAAAGGCAGCAGGTAGTCTCTGTCTGTCTGCGTGTGGGTCCCACACGGCGGCCACTACCAACGTGGAGGGAGCAGAGCAAGGGGAGGGGAGCTCTCTAGCTGGAACACGAAACCTTAGAAAAAGCCGCCGCTTCCTTCCTTCTCTCTCCCCGATCCCCCTCCTCGTCCTTATCGCCAACCGATTGCTTCCTTCCGCCGAAGGCCGAACACCCAACGGAAGGAACCAGCCCGAGCGACTCCAACCATGGATCCCTACAAGGTGTCACCTTTTCCACTTTTCTCGATCGATTTTGCCCTGCTAGATCGTCAATTTGGCGTTTCTTCGACGTGCTGACCTGACTGAATTTGTGCCCCTCTTTTTTTTTTCCTTCTGTGGGCGATGGGTTCTTGCAGCACCGGCCGTCGAGCGGCAACAACTCGAGCATCTGGACCACCAATTCCGGCGCCCCCATCTGGAACAACAACTCCGCTCTCACCGTCGGACAGCGAGGTGAGGAGGGAACAGTGTGTCGGCGCTGGCTTATTCTCTCTGTGTCTTGTTGATTTTCTTTTCCCTTCGTATGATGAATCCATAGTTAGGGAGATTGATGTGAGCTTGCGATACTTCTCTGTACTGTGACGATCCGTGTTAGCTTTGGGCGATTAGGTGCTTTTTGGTTGTTAATCGTGCTGGTCTCTGGATCTGTTCCGGAAGCTTGGCTGTAGCAGTGGATGTTAGATCTTGCCTTGCTGTTTCTTTGGTCATTCAAAGTTTTCATCTATTTGCTGTAAGTAATCATATTGGTTTATAGTACGTTATTATGTGATTATATATTCACCTGTGCTTGTGCTAGAAACAAAAAGGGCACTGTTTTGGATGCATTGTGTTGTGTTTCTTGTACTACCGTTCAACTTTAAACAGATCGTATTCCTTGATCATCTCTAAGAAAACTTTTGTTTCAAAATTTTGTCTTGATATTTGCGTTAGTCACTGTCATACCATAAAGTTGTTTAAGTCGAAAAGATAACAACTACTACTACTACCACCTTCTGAATACAACATTTCATCGTCCGGTCATAGTGATTATCTAAGGTGAGAGGAAGCTCCAAGAGAGTAGTGTATTCGTGAGTTGTCTAGTTGGCTTTTGCTCCGTGGTAGATTGACTTTTAACAGTAACCTGATATAGGATTGAGTTTTTACTTCCAGAAAAAAAAATGCTGGTTCTCTTGTGCTCCTCATGGCCCATATCTTGAAAATGGCTGGAAGTCAAGTTTTGTTGTTCTAAATGTCATGGCTACAAAAGGCACCAAACTACGATATATGTATCTTTAAGCAAATGCTTCTGTCAATGATGTATGAAAAATGATAAAAGAGTTTTTTTTTGTAATAGTACCTGAAGTTCCCCGTAATGTTTTCCTATTTGTATCTGTAGCTACACCCAGACAATCCTGTTCTTTTGCATTTTTCTATCATGCCTGATTTGTGGCTTGACATGATGAATTCTTCATTTGACAGGACCTATCCTCCTTGAGGATTATCATCTGATTGAAAAGCTTGCTCAGTTTGACAGGGAGCGTATCCCTGAACGTGTTGTTCATGCACGGGGAACCAGTGCAAAGGGATTTTTTGAGGTGACTCATGATGTTTCTCACCTTACATGTGCTGATTTTCTCCGGGCTCCTGGGGTTCAGACCCCAGTTATTGTTCGATTCTCTACTGTTGTGCATGAGCGTGGAAGCCCTGAGACCTTGAGGGATCCACGTGGTTTCGCTGTGAAGTTCTACACTAGAGAGGTACTCATGATGCATTTTCACTGCTGTTTGTTTTTATGCTTGGAAAATGAGCTTTCTTTTAAAAGTACTGCACGTTGTACGATATATGTGAGCAGTTATTTTCTGTCAACATGTTGTATTCATTCACCAGAATGCCTTTTTCTGGCAAACTATTGAAGCATCAAAGATTGTGTAATTATCAAATGTTTAGCTGGTTTCAGCTGGTGCAGTAGAATACTGGCAACTTGGACTGCACTTTAGCCCCATAAAAAGTCCTATGCACGGGCTGTTATACAGATGAAACTATAGCTCTGGTCCTTTTGCTGATCTGAATTTACCATTATTTATTTCAGTTAAAGGGTCGAGTAGCGCTAGCGCTACCTTGTTTTCCCATTTATAGGCTTATGCAACTAACTGTTTGCCATCAACTAGCAAATGATTTTGGTCCAATCTCATATACCCTCTGGTTTCATATATAGCAAATCAACATAATTGGAACTTTACTAGTCACAGATGTTGCATTATTGAATTATCTCTGTCCTCACGGATTTGCCGTGCTGTTTATTTACTTGTTCACTGTTGCTGCTGCCATTTGTCGACCTTATTCAGTCAAGACGTAATTATCCTAATAACTGCCATTGTGCCTTTTCAGGGTAACTTTGACCTTGTTGGGAACAATATGCCTGTATTTTTTATCCGAGATGGGATGAAATTCCCTGACATGGTCCATGCTTTTAAGCCAAGTCCAAAGACCAATATGCAGGAGAACTGGAGAATAGTTGACTTCTTTTCACACCACCCAGAGAGTTTGCACATGTTCACCTTCCTCTTTGACGATGTTGGCATCCCACTCAACTACAGGCACATGGAGGGTTTTGGTGTCAACACCTACACCTTAATCAACAGGGATGGAAAGCCTCACCTTGTCAAATTCCATTGGAAGCCTACATGTGGTGTCAAGTGCCTGTTGGATGATGAAGCTGTTACTGTCGGAGGCACCTGCCACAGCCATGCCACAAAGGACTTAACTGATTCTATTGCAGCAGGGAATTATCCAGAATGGAAGCTTTACATTCAAACCATTGACCCTGATCATGAGGATAGATTTGACTTTGACCCACTTGATGTCTCTAAGACCTGGCCAGAGGATATCATCCCACTGCAGCCAGTTGGAAGGATGGTCCTGAATAAGAACATTGATAACTTCTTCGCAGAGAATGAACAGCTTGCTTTCTGCCCAGCAATAACCGTTCCTGGAATCCACTACTCTGATGATAAGCTGCTCCAGACAAGAATTTTCTCCTATGCTGATACCCAAAGGCACCGTCTTGGTCCGAACTATTTGATGCTTCCTGTGAATGCACCGAAATGTGCCCACCACAACAACCATCATGATGGCTTCATGAATTTCATGCACAGGGATGAGGAGGTAGTGTGTTCTTTTAGAATTTTCATCTCCTTTTGCATGCATATTTGTTGGGGTGTGTCTTCCTATTTTGGTCCGTTATACAGTGTTTCCTCCAATTGACACAGACAAAATGGAATTGTCCATCAGTTTATTGCATTTACATCTATTTGCTTTGATTTTTAGGTGAACTACTTCCCTTCAAGGTTTGATCCTGCCCGTCATGCTGAGAAGTACCCTATTCCTCCTCGTGTTCTAACGGGCTGTCGGGAAAAGGTAAATATCTTGAAACACTTGAATTCTAGTTCTACTAGCCTGCTACCAGTCTTCGGCCTTGTGAGCGTAGCTTTGTTCCACTATATGATGGTGATTTTGATTCTCCATTGGAAGACTTGTTCCTGAATTGAAGTGTTTTCAAATACTTATTACAAATGGTGACTAAATACTCTACGAGATAAAATGCCCACCATGTGTTTTGACACAAGGTTTCGGCCTTTCTACTGTTGGAACTGCAGTGTGTTATTCAGAAGGAGAACAATTTCAAGCAGGCTGGTGAGAGATACCGGTCTTTTGACCCTGCCAGGTCTGTCCTAGCTCGATTTGATTGGTATAGAAAAGAATTTATCGATCTCACTAATTAAACTGTTTTGGTACAAAAATACAGGCAAAATCGTTTCATTCAGCGGTGGGTTGACGCACTCTCAGATCCCCGTGTGACGCATGAACTTCGGGGCATCTGGATCTCTTACTGGTCGCAGGTACACAATTGTTTCTATTGGGCCATATATGTTACCTTCATGTGTATCTCGAACATGGCACCATACTAAGACCATCAACCTTTGTTGCAGTGTGATGCATCCCTTGGGCAGAAGCTGGCGTCACGGCTCGACCAGAAACCAAGCATGTAGATCGGCGAGGAAGAAACCGGCTGCAAGCTTGTCCCAGTTGGTTGCAGTCAAACAATGGAAAATGCAGCATGAACAGAAATATGCAGTGTGTCTAATGTTCCGTCTGGGTGCAGTAATGAATAAAATGTGAAAACACTGTTGTGTATGCTATTGCTGGTGATGGGGTTGTGAACCAGTCGCCCTGATCCTGAAAGCTTGTTGGACTGTGTTTTGGCAAAGAGATAATGAAGTATATGCAGTGGGTTTACAATGTGATGGTTGTTAATCTTGCTTTGTTGTCTAATGAGCAAGCACTGGTGAATGCTGGGCACTTGAGTACTCTTCAGTCTAAAAGAAGCACCGGTGAGTTGTATATATTTGAGTTTACTATTGCTCCCTGATTAAAAAATTTTCGATCGCACAACTACTACTTTGTGCGTTTGTCGTACAACCTATCATCTCTGCGATCGCTTGAGAGCTTATATGGCAGAGAACAAGCTGACATGGTGGCAAGTCTTGCTGTTGCTTGGTGAAACACCATTTGTTTGATCACTAAAGCCTCCAGGATTTCGATGTGAATAGTCTGGAGAGCAGATTTTGTGGGATTTGTGCTGAAAGAGACTTTTGAGACAACAGAACCTTCTTTCAGAGTTTGCTGAGTCTTGTCAGACAGACTAAGCGCGCATGAGAAAGTAGCTTACTAATTTCTCGTCTGATGGATGGCTTTGCAGAGTAAAGGTGCGCACTCATTGAAGTTGTATGCTACTAGTTCCTTTCAAGATTGAACGCAGCTGCGCACAGCTGCGTGTCACAGTCCACCAACACGTCTTCGTCTAGCGACAGAGGTGTCCTGCTGGTCCAAGGTTAGCCAAACTCGATCACTATCAAGGAGGAGTTGATTGCAAGATTTGTACACTTTAATTTGGGGGGAAGGCTTGCTGTCTTGCTTGAAATTTCGTATTAAAAAGACAGATCTCGTAGCTCCTTAACCCAGTTCAAAGGATTTGACTTTGCTCCTACATATGGTATCTTTTCATCGTCACTTTATTTCACTCAACCCATCCCTGAATAAAGCAGCACCCAACCATGAGAGATGAGTGGTGCGTTTTCAGCTTCCCTACGGCTAATTTAAATTTCATGGGTTGGTGCCTTTTGTTATAGGCTTTTAGCATGGTTCTGAGATTGAGAACTTTATTTTGATTTCATTTCTTTCGACATTATTAAGAATGCATAATCCACTCTTGTTGGGCCAGTAATTCATATAGAACCAAGGTTGTCACGGCGCTTCAGCGAATCGTGGTGAGACCGGAGCGTCTAGACGTCTAGTCAACTAGACGCCCACCATGACGACAATTAAACGATAGTAGTTAGACAATAGTAATAAATACAAGTAAATCTTATATGACTGAAAATTAAATAACCATACAACATAATAGCACAAATTATCCAAATAACAAGGTCCATAATAGCAAATAGCATTAATATAACAAGGTTATATCTGATTTCTGTTATATGTATGTACTGTAGGGGGTTAATTGCAAATTTACATATCCATATATGGACTCTTGGCCCATGGAACATGGTATAGAGCCGCTGCCACTGCCTGATTGCATAGAGTCGGTTATGGTTAGGGCTGGGCGCCGCCACTGCTGCCGCCGTCATCATCGCTGCCTATGCTCTTCCCACTCAACCTCTCTTCTAGCCTGACGCCGCCGCCGCCTCGACCCGCTGCTACCGCTGGCCACCCCAGCCGCCGCCACCGCCTCGACCCACCACTCCCGTTGGCCACCGTGGCTGCCTCCTCCCTTCTTCAGCTGCAGACCGACGACAGGCGAAGGTTGCAGATCGATGCCAGTGGCTAGATAAGACTGCACTGAGGAGTGGGGATTGGCGCCTAGACCATGAACTTTCCATTTGAAGCCCCCATCCCAACCCCCTAACCCCAGGCGGTCGCCACAACGAGCTAGGTGACGCCCTGGACGCCTAGGCGTCGCCTAGCACCACCTTACTCGTCACGCGATGGGCTAACGTCCACGGCGTCTCACTCCGGCCACCATGACGACTTGGCGTCGCCTAGGCGACACCTTGACATCCATGTATGGAACTTCTATTTCCACATTATTAAGAATGCATAATCCAATCTTGTTGGGCCAGTAATTCGTATGGAAGGGCATAAAGAGTTGAACTACTTCTTTATTATCCTGAATGTTTACTGTTTTGTCAATTCATACAACATACAGTGTATTTTCAAGTAAACAATAGAATATTTACTATTTTACGAGATATAAATCACCGTGCACGCAACCGATACAGGAGGAATAACTAGATTATTGAGCGTAAGAATGACAAGATTATGAAGGCTGAACTATGTTAGACATACCACTACTCTGCCTAACTCCCTACTATTGAATAAGTTGCGCTCAAAAACAAAACAAAACTGGATGAAGAATTACATATATGTCATTGTTTGCTTGAGTAGCACCGCTGAACGTGTGAGTTGTCAAGATCTACATACTTGGACCAGTAGGGCTTGTACTTCGAAATGGCAAGGTCCAACCAGGGCTTGTAATTCCCGTTGTAATGAACTACTGCTGCATTCTCAATCTCGGCAATGTCAACAGCTGGATCATAGCCAAGGCCCAAGACATGCCACGTGCGATTCAACGGGTATGTCAGGTTGTAGAAAGTAATTAGTCCTGGAGGCAATGTACCCAACTTCCACAGCTTGCGATCCTCATTCTGTAAATAAGACATTCTCTTAGTAAGTGAAACTAACAAAAAATTACTGAAGATATTATTGTAAGCATGACCATCATGGACAGAAGATACATGGTGGGGTTAATGTAGTTCAACAATATAATCAACAATAGTTTTCTTGATCCACTACTTACCAAATCTTGCCAATAATGGTATATTCCAGTGATGTTTTGCTTCTTCCACTCCTTCAGGTCAAACATGTTCATTCCAAAAGCCCACCCACAAGCACGTGGATCAAAGCTCTCTGAAATCTTTGGGTGTGAGAAATTGAGATAAGTGTCGAAGCGATGGAAACTTTCTTTGCAGGTTTCAACTGCGCCATTTACCATCCCTTTAAGATCAACATCCCAAAGGGGTGTCAAATCCTTCTGTACAACAACATCATCATCGAGAAACAGTATCTTGTCAAGCTTGGGGTGTATTTCTGGCATGTAGAACCTTAGATGGTTGAGCATAGACAAATATTTGGGGTTCCTGTACTTCAGATTCTCATTTCCATCAGAGAGTGATGATGTATCATGTGCTTTGAAGTAATATTCTTTGAGCCGAGCTGACTCAAGTTGCCGTAGAACCGAACAGTACGATGAATTGAGCCACTTGAAATTGTCAATGTTCTCCACATGGACAGTAGCGGGTCGAGGAGGATGACTGGTAAACCACATCTTCATCGCTGCAAAATTAAGTCTATCAGTGACGATGTGGAACACATGCTTCTCTGGTTCCTTGGCATGTGTCACAGTTGATCTGACAACAACTGAGGCAGCAAGGACATTATCAGAAAATATAGCATAGTGGTAGAGTGACCGATCCTCAAGCTTTGCTCTAACTTCTTCTTCCTTCAAAGCAGCATCACCAAAATACTCCTTGATCACATCATCACGAAAATAATAATCGGTTGTCAGCTGCATATGCAGGCAGTGCAAGGGCATGGGGACCGTCTTTGCAGCATGCTGAACCAGAAATGTGTTCTGCTTCTTCACCGTGTCGATATCTAGTTCCGTAGACTGCAGCATAACACGCAATCTTCTCAATACTTCACCAGAGTTGTACAGAACATCTCTAGCTGAAGACAGCGCATGCCCCATTGCTTTTGCCCTGTCTAAAGCACTGCACAAGAAATGAGGGTAATAAATAATTTATCCTTTAACGCTAATGCAAACATGGGACTGAACCGAGAGAAATCTTCAGAGGTGTAAAATGAAGTACCTTGCATCTAGTGCAATATCCATATGTGCATCCCCAATGGCTGCTTGGCTTTCTTGTATGCACTTCATGAGCAATGCATACAGGTCAGGCTCCTCCTGGGAACGTGCAATCGTGGCATACACCTTGGCCATTATTATCTGATCTTTCATGAGCCTCAGTGTGGAGTCTGTATTGGTATGGTGGAACTCCTGCCTCCATATGTTGTAGCTGACTCTTACTTTATTATTGAAGTTCCTTGAGCTGTTTGTGGCCACATTCCGCATGTGGAGTTCGACCTCCTTGTCCATATGAAGCAACTCCTGAATCCTCTGCTCCTTTCTTCTACGCCGAAATATCTGCAGGAACCGTGATGTTACAACAAATCCACTGAGATAATGAAGAGTTAAATTAGGGAGTGAACCAAAAACTTTTGAAGCTGAATATCCATCATCTTCCGGAATCACTATATAAGACAAATAAATATTGACCTCACGCTTTAATTTTATCGGATCGGCTCTTTTGGTTGCCAAAATTCCTGCACTTGAAAGGTTGGTGGCTTCTGATCCAGTAGCTAGTAGCTGCTCCTCAGCAGTCTCTTGCTATTAAAATTTAAAACAGCAGAAGAAACACCAGTGAGGGTTATGAACTAGAACAGTGCGCCAAATTGTCCACATAAACCAACATATTTTTGTTCACGACATACAATTCTGGCTACCGGCTGGCTATCTTCCGGCAGTAAAGGGTTCTCCCAGATAGAGGACGACGTGAACTCTCTGGCGGTAACTTTGAACAGCTTGATCCGGCCATCCTGGTCCGTGTACGCAACAGTCTTATCGACATTATCCACATCCTGCCAAGGAAACAGAATGCACATTTGGTAACTTGACAAGAAACATGGTTCAATTGTTCCTGGCATGAGGAGTCAGATAACCTGTAAATTGCGGCAGCCAGGGCCATGGCAGCTCCCAGGAGCCTCGCGCTCGCTGGCAATTCAGGACCCCAAGATGATAGTATCAAAGTTAGAACATTTAAGGGCACCGGAATGAAGAGCGTTGTCTGTAATGGTTCTTACGTTTGGTGATCGGAGAAGAGCCATAGGGACACCGCCGATCTGACAGAGGG
This sequence comes from Dendrocalamus sinicus, assembly GCA_036346575.1. Taxonomy (NCBI): domain Eukaryota; kingdom Viridiplantae; phylum Streptophyta; class Magnoliopsida; order Poales; family Poaceae; genus Dendrocalamus; species Dendrocalamus sinicus. The sequence continues at coordinate 417,964 of CM070657.1, read as the reverse complement.
GGCATGGATCACAACCTGCGGAATTCGAAGCCGGAGGAACAATGAGAAGGAAGGAATCCCTAGTTCTGCGGGTTCGTGTTATGTAACTAACATTTCGCCGTTGCGGTGAGGAAGCGACGAGTCAGTGATACTGGGATGGGTACCTGGAAGGAGATGAAAGTGAAGAGGATGAGGAGGAGGGCGCCGGAGCGCCGCCGCCACAGTGGGAGGAGGCTTCTGGGATACGCTGCCGCCGCCGAGGAGGAGGACGAGGGGAACGCCATGGATGGAGGAGTGGAGTGGTGGGGATGGGATGGGATAAGAAAAAAAAAATGCTTGTTTTGGGGGACGAGAGCTGGGTGGCGCTAGCAGGACCAACGGGGAATCATTTTTTTTCTTTCTCCGATCAGAACGGGAACGAAGGATCAAGGCCGGATTTTTTTTGTTTAAAGTTGGTTTATGCTTATACTATTTATAGTAAATAATTTTTAAATAGTATATTTTTTAAGGTGTGTTAATAGAAAAATTGTAGTAAAAAGTATACTGAGTTCAGTTATACCGCTTAAAACATATAAAGCTATTTTTCTCAGCGAACTGCCTCTCGCGAACCGTCAGAATTCAAATATTTAAACCATCACTCCAAAGGAACCCACCCAATAGTTGATCGGACGTAAAAATGTTACGTCCACTTATGGCACACCAGAGAGATGGAGACCATCCTTATTTTCTTTATATCCATATACGGATAACTTGAGTAGGAGAAAATGCCATGAGTAAATTAAATTTAAATTGTGTAAACTAAAACATCAGCACATTCTGAGAAGCTAACAAGGAAAAAAGTGACTTCAACGTGTGTATTTCAAATTCTCAATGCAAAACGCCGTAGCTACGGTAAGATTGAGCTTACACAAAATGTCATGTAAGCTCATTTGTCCTTTTTTTTAAAGGAAAACTCATTTGCCCTTCTCAATCTACGGATGCGTTCTTTTTCGCTATGACTTATGGATATAGCTAATGGCTTTTGACTCTAATGTGAGCGTTTGTACGAACGAATATAATGTTGATAAACCATTTTAAAAATATTGTTCTCATAAGTCGTTTCGAAACGACAACGAAGAAATCATCTCGTTTGTTTATTTAAAAGAAGTTATAAACTGAAATGAACTTAGCCGACTCTCGGTATAGTGATTCTTTTAGAGAAACAGGGAGGGGAATGGTCATTTGTCTTTCTCATTTTTTTCCCTCATCAATCTATGTACATTTTGGTGCCGACACGGTCACTTGATCCCGACTAATTACACAGGATTAAAAAGGAAGGGCAAATGAACACACATTCCACAAGTAGAAATCGACATGGAACATACCTCCTTTGTGGTGATGACATGTACAGGTAGGCTCAGTTCCAACTTCCAACCAAGTTACAACTTTTTTGACCAGCCTTTTCCCAGTGGAACGTGCAGAATTGGAGGCCTAAACCGTCAAGGCCTCATTTGATCCTCTAAGTGCCTTGATATAATTTCTAAATTCCCCATTCCCACTGAAAGTTATTGCTTGATAATGTAAAGCATTCTACATTGGCGTTGTTAGTGGGCTTCCCACTAGAAACAAAAAGAAAAGGAAAAGGGAGCACACATTGATTTGGAGTAGTACAGATTAGTTTAGCTTCATCCTGGAGTTATCTGTAACAGCAAGCAAGTAAAAGTCCACCATCACTGTCTCATGATTTTCAGCAACTAGCAATCTTGACCACAACAAAAAGATATCCAGCCACAGATGTTTTATGAAGCAAAATTAGTAAAATCTCTCTGGTGATGATTCAAATGTTTACTTTCTTCAGAGCTGAACACAGAACTTCAGCACTTCTACAGAACCATGACTATCCGAAAACGGGGGCATAACTGACAATGACCGAATGCTATTCTTAGTGCAATCTGATGCAATTCACCCGTGGTACTTCCGTGGAAAAATCATTGAATTCATGCATATGAATATGACAACTACTAAGTCTTCGCGTATTGCTATACTGTTACACGGATCATCACGATCGGTTCAAACTTCGTCATGACAAGAAAAATTGTAGAATAACTTTACATTCTCCGCATCAATATCAGTTCATCCTATACTCATGATCATCTGCCCCTAGAGCACGTCCTGGCACTGTCATTCCTCGGTGAATGCCCCTGGCCACGCACCAGCGAGGAGTTGCTTCTAGGCTCCCTCGACTCGATCTGCTCGAGTGCCTCAACGACTTCCTTCATGGATGGGCGGCTCTTGGGATCACCGGACAGGCACTTGAGAGTGAGCTGAGAAGCGTGGAGAGCTCCTCTGGAGTGGTACTGCCCCTCAAGCCGACCATCCATCAACTGGCTCAGCTTCCTCCGGTCAGCCAGCAACGGCTTTGCCCAGTCCACCAGGTTGAGCTTCCCACTGGGGCGGCTCCGGTCCAGTGCCCTCAGGCCAGAGAGCGTCTCAAGCAGCACAACGCCGAAGCCATACACATCACTCTTCACATACAGGTGGCCTAGCATTGCATGAAAGATACACTAGGTATATATTGCTATGAACAGAACAGAACAGATGCTGTGTTATGTGCCTGCTAGTGCAAGCATGAGGGGTTAACTGATAACCATACCGGTAGCAACGTACTCGGGAGCTGCATAGCCGTATGTGCCCATGACTCGTGTTGTCACATGAGATTCTCCACCATCTGGGCCATGCTTGGCCAGTCCAAAGTCCGAGAGCTTCGCATTGAAGTGCTGAACGTGACATGGTTGCAGGCTGATTAGAGTATTATCCAGACAAGAGAGTTTGTTATTAACAGTCCTCGGAAGATCATATACCGAGTCTAATAATATGTTGGAGGCTTTGAAGTCCCTGTAGATGACTTGTCTATCGGATGAATGGAGGAACGCGAGGCCACGAGCTGCACCGATGAGAATCTTCAGCCTGAGGCTCCAAGGCAGTGGCTCGTAAACTGCCCCTCCTGATGATGTGGACGAATTAGTACCAAAAACTGAGGTAAACGGCAAGTTTGATCATAAATTCCCTGGACAGCCCAGCAAAAGTAAAGCAAAACAAAACAAAGAGGAGTCTTACTTCTCATCTTCTATGGCAAATTTTTTTTTTGAACGGCAAAAGCTGGTTTAGCGAGTTACATGAGTGGGTGAGGAGACCATAGTTTTCAAACAGATATAGTTTTCCCTACTTGGCATCTTTTTCTGCCCAGAGTGTGGCATGGCATCCTCCTTACAAGCTTGCAGAAGATTTCGGAGGGCAGGCGGGCACGCTCTGAATACCACATCGTGACGGTGGTTCCAGAGGCAGAGGAGCATGAGGGTTTCTATGGCAAATTGACTTGGTGAGAATAATGGAAGGCAGCAGCAAGCAACAAGATCGGTTGGGCTTAAGCTTCTGGCTTTCAGCTTATTTTTCACTATTCATAAATTTCGTCTTTTTCTGAACTTTTGGCTTTTTGTTGAGCTTTTTTGTCGGTTCTTTTTTTCCGTGTTTGTTTGTATTATACGTAATGGGCTAACATTTTTTTAATATTTTTAAATTTTTTAAATTTTAATTATGCTAAATAAGCATCTGTCAGCTACAGTGCTTTTTTCAGCTAGCTACAGTGTTTTCGGCTATAAGACATGAGCTTTTAAGCCCAACCGATCACCATTGTCTAGGTCCAGACAATTTCATTGATGCTGATGTCCTCAAAAAAGTGCTAGGGTCATTAGTTGTATAACACTATGGAGCATGGACAGTGGTGCTTGATATATAATATGTGGTGAAAATGATGTTGCAATTGCACCAACATCTACAAAGTGTGCTACTGCAGACAAAGTTGGCATAAAGAGAAAAACAAGCTGACAAAAGAGTAACTGTTTCGGATATTATCATTAGGAAAAGGTCCTCTGCCAAAATACTCACTTCGGAAGAGGTGGTTCTCCAAGCTCCCTTTTGCCATGAACTCATACACGAGTAGAAGCTCATCATCATCCATGGAATAGCCTAAGAGTTTGACAAGGTTGGGGTGTGAAATCCTCCCAAGGAAATTCACTTCAGACTGCACAGGAAAGAAATAATTCCTCTTGAGAGACACGCATAACAGGAAATCTTAGAACTTCCAACATCGGCAAAAGATAGGAAGCCACAACCTATCCTATCTGCTGATAAATAACACTTGTTCAGAAGACCATATATATGAAGTTCGCAACAACTAGTGTGTGTGTGGGGTGGGGAGCAGTATTGGAGAATGCACTAAAAACAAGCAACTTGAGCATCCTGAATCTAAATAAAGTAGAGAAAAATAACTAGAGCCATGAGGGATTTTTCAGGCTTGTTCTTTCCGTAAAATTGAACAAACACAAGAGTTAATAGAGCATAGAAGAGGAAAAGCAGTGCAGGATTTACAGGTCATGGCAAGTAATTCAAATGGCCAGCGAGCTCCACTTTGCCAGGAGCATGCAAACGTGGCAATTACAACTTGAGCAACTCCAAACTATAAGGCAGCACTATCAATGATTTTTAATTGAGTACCTAACCTATTTGTGAACATTCACTTCCGTAGTTCCCTGATTGCAATAAAACTCAAATATACCTGAGAATTGAAAGCACCTTTTATTTAACCCATGCAAGTTATAATGAAATTAACAAAAAAGAGACAAATCTAGATAACCAATTTATCAACATAACAATCACCTGCCATTGCTCCATTCCCTGCACACTCTCAGGGTTGAGCTTCTTGACAGCAACCACCATGCCGGTGCAACTCTTCGATGGGTTCATGGTCTTCTCATCAAGCCATCCCTTGTAAACCTTCCCGAACCCGCCCTCCCCAAGCACTGTGTCAGGCCTGAAATTCTTTGTGGCACTCTTCAATTCCGCAAAGGTGAAGATCCTGAGGTTTGGAGACTCAAGAATCTGGCCCTCCGGATAAGCATCATCGGTGCTAACACCGCTATCGGTGGATGGCATGAAGGTACTGGTACTCATCGTTGACAGCTTCCCGGTGGTGGCGGAGCTAGCAGTCCTCTTCGATGCAGACATTCCTACGTAGGCATTAGAAAATTTGAGGTCTTGAATTAATTGGATAGAAATCAGCAGTTTCATATGCATATTAATCTAGTAATTTACCTATGCATTTGATGCTGGAGTAATATATAGGCTAGCTCAGTGAAATTTAAGGTTGGAAAATGAATTTTATCATATAGTGGCGTTCACGGTTGAAACTTCAAACCATGATTCACTGATCAGGTTTCAGTGGAACTAGATACATCACCTGACCCACTATATCGGTGAAGTATGCCAAGAATCGAAGGGACAGGATTAGTACTAGACCAAGTTAGACTAGAACCGAAATCCTCTGCCAAAATAAAAGCGGCCATGGTGATATAGTGTGACTGAAGGACATGATTTCGCCCACTGTGTGCAACCAAAACGATCAAATTATCATCCCCGTGAATTAACAGCATAGGGAGTAAGCAAAGGAAATTAAAGACGCTTCTTGCGCTAAAGGAATGCGCAAAAGAGGGGCGACCATTCTTAAATCGAAATGGAAGTTAAGAGAGGGGTCAGGGAAAAACCATTTCCCCACCGCATGTAATCGAAATCATCATCAGTTCATGACACGAATTTCTTAAACAATGGAGGCCTCAGAAACCCAAAGATCGAAACTTTTCACAAAACCATACTGCATGGGAAAGAAAACGGTAAGCGAGCTGCTGTTGAACTGATTACCAGGGCTGGCCGGCTTGTTGCCCCGATGGATGAGGTCGTCTATGGCGCTCGCGCAGTTCCCCATATGGACAGACAGACAGAGACCCTCCTCTCCTGTATCGTCTTGCCTCTGTAGTCTGTGTGCGTACGTGTGTTTTTTCAGGGGATGCGTATGTGTATTTGTAGGACCGAAATGGCGACAGAGGGGGGTGAATGTCGATCTCTAAAAATTCGTCCCCGCACAAGTACTTAAACAGAGTACTCTCTCCGATAGCTATAGACAGCTATGAAGAAATGCTTACTTGAGACACACTGCCAAAAACCAAATAGACCAGAGACTGAAGAGCAGAAAACTCAAGAACCACGGCTGCCCAAAAGGGGGGGGGTCTCTCCTGCTAAAAAACTGAAAGCAAAAGGAAGAAGATTAAAGCAAGAACAAGACAGCCTTCCAAATAAAAGACATGCAAAGAAAGGAGCCTGTCCAAAGCTCACAACAAATCAGCCGAACAAAAGACTAGTTCTTCAACCTAAAGCAAATGATTGACTAGAAAGGCAGAGAAAGTTCTGACAACTTGCAGCAAGGGCCAACACAAAATCAAGAGTCATGAAGGGATAAAAGGAGCATTAAATGCTAGCATTAATGGTGCTCCAAATGAACGCAAGAAACCACTGCTTCTTGACGGCAAAACAAGGAAAAGCAAATTCACCTTTTGGATTAAATGCTAATGATTAAGCAACATTAATCTCTCCTCCTTCCTTGCCATGAAGGACAATCCTAAAAGTAATCTCAAGAAAGACTTGCACTAAATGGCTTCATGAAGCAACGTGGAGCAAGAAATAAATGCCATTAATGCCAAAAGATCAAGAGAGTGGAACATGCTGGACCGAAGGAGACATGCCATTTTTTTATGGCCAAAAACTGCAGGCAATAGATGCTTCCTATCACAGGAAAGAGTGGAATTAAATGCCAACCAAAGCAATAAACACTAGGCACTTGGTGCTCACGGATTAATCGCAAGAAGAAGCAGACTCAAGAGGTAATAGAGCAGGGACAAAACAAGAAACAAGAACTTGAGAGATTCAACACAAGAAATCATAAACACGATACTGAGACATACATGATTAAATAAGAGGAATGATTACATAGTTGTTCAGCTCATCTCTCTCTCTCTCAATCTCAAGAACACCAAGAACTACATGGTTCTTGGGAGGAACACAATCCTATCTCATACACCCATTCTCTCAACCACTAAAGCACAAAGCAAAAGCCCTAAAACCCTCTCCAAGTGTTGCCAACAACCAGGAAATACCCTCCTATTTATAGCATTCCTTGATGGGTTTACACTTTGCTTTGCCCATTTTACCCTCCATGCTTTGCCCGCTAACCCGCTTCCTTTGCAGCTCGCGCTTTGCCGAAACGCCCTGCCGCACCTTCCGAAGCTTCGCGTTCCTTGTCTCGCACGCCTCGCAACCACCTCGAGTCCACGCCGCCTTCGACACATCCCGATCGCTCGACTCAGCGCCACTGCGCTTAGTCCATCCTCCGTGTCTCGCCACGACTCCACTCGACGCCCCGCAGCCATCACGCATAAAAACCACATCGCATAGCACGGCACAAATCATATAAACATGATTAGTACCAACAAATCCTACTCAAGCGAGAAATGGCCCAAGTGACCAACCGGAAGACGACCATGCGTCAAATCTGTCTAATCATAACCCGACTCGCCAATGCCAACTCGCACGAAACACTCAAACCAAACTCACAAAACCAAACCACGTGTCAATTACTCATCACCAACATGGAATTTAGACCACATGGTCTCTCAATCTCCCTTGATGAGTATATTGACAAACTCGAAAAAGCACGGTTGAGTTTGAGTTTGAAGAATCCAACATGGTCCAAAGAAGGGAATGAAGCTTATGACCATGTCGATGTAAGGAACCATTAGAGCAACAACTGAAAGAGCAAATTGATCTCCAAAGCTCTAAAATGATCCCAATGACTTTTTCTTCTCTATTCTCCCCTTTTGGCAATAAACACATCAAGATGCAATAGAGAGAATATGACATGTCAATGGATGAATATGGCTGAAGTTTGTTTATTTCTAAGCATTGTGAGCCATGAAAATTATCCATAATGACCATAATGTAATACACCAAGCCATAACTCAATAAAACGCTATCTAGATCATGACAACATATATATAAGCTAGCTAGAGCACATAGATGACAATCTGAAATGTAATGCATTTTGTGAGCAAGTCAAGTCATCAATGAGTAAAGTTTAACTAGAGACATCCAAGGATGATGCAGGCCATGTCAATAAGCTAAAGCGAAACAAAGAAGCTAACATTGAGTCCAAATAGAGTGCTATAAGCTCAAGATTGAAACATTGGTTAAAATACTTGGTTCTCGATTGTAGATTAAGCAAGTTGAACACATTAAACATTGTCTTTGAAAGCATATGGTTGTTTTCAACCCAATTTTTTGTTTATGTGCTAGATCTCAAGCCTTATGCGACTACTCCAAGCAATAAGCTTAAGAAGATAGTCTAGGTCATCCAAAACTCCCCGAGTTCATGCCTAGTGCAATGGCAAGTCAGTCTCATGAGAAAGAATTGGTGAGATCGCTTTTTCGCACAAAAGAGATCTTTTGCTTTTTAACATATTGTACTAACTCATGTATCATCGGAGACTAAAACAGCTCAAACTAAGGCTCAATATAGATTCAACGCTCTACTCAAATTTATTTGACATGGCATGAATCATACAAGGATAGCTAAAGATAGACTAAACTCAAATGCTAGCATGACAAGTTTTAATTTAAGTTGAGCAATTTTAATTAACTTATCATGGCGTAAAGCTAGTCTACACATATGAAGTCATGATAAATCTAGCAAGCTAAGCACAAGTCATGGCAAGGTGTAAAGCATTGTGAACATGTCATAGCAGATAATAATCAAGGCTCAATGTAGTTATATATTTCAATGCTAAATGCTAAAATGCGAAAAATCCAGCTCCCCTCAACATGACATGCAACTTTTAGTTCAAGTTGAGTTAAGTCACAATTAAGCTCGAAGCTCCCAAAAGAACTCTCCCGAACCAAAGCAATAAATCGAGAAGTCGGCAAATAAAACCAAAACAGCAGTCCTTAAAGCATAGATAAGATATAGAGACAACTATGGCTCGATCGACTCTCATCTACCCCATATGACTCCGGGACAAACAGTTGACAAGAAATCACATACTAGAGAGCAAACACGCACTGCCTACCCGAGGTGGCCCAACCTCGCTAGAACCTACAAGAAGTGAGTGAGCTCGACCTAGTGAGATAAGAAGCACTAATCCTCGAAGCACAAGATAAGAGTTAGAGGTCTAAGCATCTTGGCAAGAGAAGCACTCTAACTTATACTGGAAGGACTAAACCCAAATGCACCCCGAGTGCAATGCAAATGTAAATGAGACAGAAGCATAATCAATATAGTAAAGCAAAGAAAGCCCAAAACTCCCTCACTACAGTCCATAAGGACAAACCACCCCAAGCTCTCCTCGCAGAGTGAAAACCTCGAACTATCCAATGGCTTGGTGAAGATGTCACCAACCGGTGGTCACTCTCACAAACCGAGCACTATATCGCCCTTCTCTACATGGTCTCTAAGGAAGTGAAAACGAATATCGATGTGCTTGGTCCGAGAGTGTTGCACCGGGTTCTTAGCAATGTTAATCGCAGAAGTGTTATCACAAAAGAGTGGAACACCGCCGATAACTAACCCAAAGTCCCGCAGGTCGAAGCCATCCAGTACTCGATCGCAGCGGTGGGCTGCCGCAAAGAACATACTCGACCTCTGCGGTGGATCGCGAACACCGATCGCTTCTCAAGACCAAGAACGAGAAGTGCCAATGAATTGGCAAGTGCGTGTGCTCTTCCTATCTATCCTACACCGCAAAGTCTCGCATCCGAAAAGGCTCTCAAGGAAAGACAAGAAGAGGAAGCGCACGTATACCATAGTCAATGGTAGCTCGAAGGTACCGAAGATGCGCTTCACGCTTTGGCGGTGAGATACGCGAGAGAAGCTCAAAACGAGCACACGCACACACAGAGAAGTGTATATCTGGTCTCGAGGCCGTGAGGTAAAGAAGGGAGCCGATCATACTTCAACTCTTTCGATCAATCGCTCGCCCTCATCCGGGTCAAGATAGGCCGTAGAAGCCATGGGAGTTGACACCGCTTACCATCACTCATGTCGGCGTCTCAGAGGTCACGAGTGTACTTTCCCGATGAAGAAATGTACCTCCCGAGTCCGCTTGATTTGGAAGCCAAGGAAGAAGGTCAACTCGCCCATCATACTCATCTCAAACTCGGTGCTCATGACATCCGAGAACCGTGAAACCAGAGTATGAGAAGAGCCGCCAAAGATGATGTCATCGACATAGATCCGACGAGCGAAGGTCATTGCCGTGACGGCGGATGAACAAGGTCTTGTCTACTTTACCCATTTCAAACCCATGACTCAACAAGTAGGACTTAAGCCTCTCATACCATGCTCGGGGCCTGCTTAAGTCCATACAACGCCAAAGCTTGAAGACATGGTGTGGGTATTTGGGGTTCTCAAACTGGAGGTCGTCTGACGTAAACTTCTTCCTCAATGACTCCATTAAGGAAGGCACTCTTGACGTCCATCTGTAGAGCTTGAAACCCTTAGAAGCTGCAAAGGCAAGCAGATTCTAATGGCCTCAAGTCGAGCTACAGGGCAAGGTCTCCTCAAGTCTAGACCCTCAACCGGGAAAACCCCGAGCTACCGGCCTAGCCTTGTTTCAATAACCACTCCATCCTCGCTCTGCTTGTTCTTGAACACCCACTTAGTCCCAATAATATTGTGACTCGCGGGGCTCGACAAGCGACTGCACCTTGTTCCTCTCGAAATTTTCTAGCTCCTCATGCATGGCATTGACCCAAGACTCATCTGAAAGAGCATGAGAAATATCCTTGGGCTCAAAGGAGGCAATGAAAGCAGAGTGGAGACAGACTGAGATAAGCGATTTTGAGCGGTAACACGCTCGAACAGTCTCCAATCATCCGCTCGTAAGGATGCCTTTTCCGGATATGTCCGGGAGGTCCCGGATGAGATGAAGAAGTGGCCTCTACCTCGTGAGTCGACGAGGTAGGAACAGAGCCACTAGCTCCGAGGAAGCAGAGGGCATGGGTCGATCACCTAGAGGTGCGGTGGAGGACGGCACCTCAAGGGGTGGATATGGACCGGATCGGTAGACAACCTCATCTCCATCGCCCTCGTCATCTACGAAGATGGTCTCGATCGCTCTAAAGAACTCGAGATATCGTGCCTAGTCCCCTGACCGCCTCGTCAAAAGTCACCTCACGAGTCTCTACCATTTTGCTAGACTCGCAGCCTGCACCCTATAAGCCCGCGAAGAAGGCGAGTAACCTAGAAAGATACCATCACAAGATCGTGACTCGAACTTGTCTAGGTTCCCTGACTTCAAAATAAAGCACTTGCAACCAAACACGCGAAAGTGAGAGACGCTGGCTTTCGCCATATCTCACCATAAGAAGTGCGGTGCAAGTGTGCCCAAGAAAACTCGATTCAAACATGGCACGCGGTCGCAATAGCCTCACCCAAAACTTCGCGGTGTAGAGTACTCATTAAGCATCGTCCCGCCATCTCGACTGTGGTACGGTTCTTCCTCTCCACGACGCCATTTTGCCGTGGACGTGCGGAGAAGAGAACTGTGCTCTACACTGCCTCACCACGAAACTCTCAAAGTAGGAATTCTTGAACTCCGTGCCATTGTCATCGCGGATCGCTCGTAAGGCACCCGGGAGCTCAACAGAAAGCCTATCAAAAGACCTCGGAAATGTGAAACGTCTCATCCTTCGAGGCTAAGAAAAACACCCAAGAATACCTCGAGAAGTCATCGACCACAACAAGAACATACCACTTCCTCCCGCCGATCAGACTCGAGCCGGTCCAACTGTGTCCATGTGGAGCAAATGTCCTGCATCGGTCATAGTAATCGTGGACCGGAGGGTGAGAAGCGGCAACCATCTTGCCGTGCCGGCATGGAGAGCAAACAAGATCTTTGACCATCTTGAGTTTAGCGCACCACGAATGAGATCGTGGCCGCTTAACTCGGGTCAAATGGTCAAATCCAATATGACCAAGTCTCCTATGCCGTAAAGAGAGGTCGCGGACTCGAAGCAACTAAACACCGAGAGGATCACCGAAGACTCGGAAAAATCAGCACGAAAGATCCTCCCATAACGAAATCCCGCAAACCGGACTACCCAAGAATCAAGAATTTTACAAGCATTTTTCTTAAAGCTCACCTCGAAACCGTCATCGGTAAGTCGAGAAACCGAAAGCAAATTGTACTTCACTTACTAACCAAGGCTACATCTTTCAAAATGAAAGAATCATTAATGCGCACAGTACCTTTGGCGATGACGCGCCTGATGAAGCATCTCCGGTGATCGCCTCATCACCGGAGCACGGGCAAGGGAAGAAAACCAACGGGAGTCTCCGGTCATATGACGAGAACAACCGGAGTCTACAAGCCAAACCTTTCCCTTCCCTGCCCGGCGAACCTGAGTCAAACAGAGAGTAAAGTCTCGATCTTCGGGTAAATCAAGAGAGATTTTGGCACCCAATATCGAACAACACGCCGAGCGGATGAAGTAGTCAAGCACGACTGACCTCTATCTACCCTACGCTCTCTGTCACTCAAGGCAGAAGGTCTGTGAGCAGACCTGAAGCTGTTGCGGGGTCCGACTGCTACGGGAGAGCGAATCGGAACACCGGCAACACGCTGATCACGCCGCGGGTAGCTATCTCGATGGGGAAACGAGATCTACCCTCGTGACGGCGGAAGTCACGACGAGGCAGCATGAGGACGAAAAACGTAAGACTCGGAAAAACCAAGTCCTCGATGCTGCCCAAACTCCATAACAGAGCAAACCTAGACTCGTGTTGGTCTTAGGTGCACTCGTGATCCGGGCCGACCGAATACCCTAAGAGACTCAACACGGTCTCTACGCGCGATCTTGGCGCGCTCAAGCATCGATCAACCGTGTGTCCATCCTTCGACAGAAGGTGCAAGTGATACTTCATCCTCGGAGGTAGAAGTAGCACGGTCGAAAGCCGCCTTCGAGAGGCCGAAGCGGCAGTGCAACCACCTTGCCGTCGAAATCCCCGACATAGCCCGCCGACTTAAATTGGACTTTCTCGGTCCCGGCTCGGTCTCGATCACACCGTGCTATGGGTCCGAGCACGGCAGTGGATGCTTCCTCATGTCCTCATAATAATCATATCCTAGACCCCGATTAAATTTGCAAATTTTAGACTGGTCCGAATAAGATTAAGCTTCTTCTTGCCGCCTACAAATCTCTCGAGAGTGTTCATAAGGTACCGACACTCCCGAAAGAGAGAGGTGCAAGAAGAGCAGGGGAAGAGGGAACAGCAGAGATAAGAGAGCAGATGAAGAACCAACAAAGAGAGGGAAGAATGGCTTGTGCACGCACACCGACTCAATGGACAGTCCCATCGCTAGCGTGTTGGTTCACGTTGCTAAGCTGCCTCAACCTTACCCCGGGCTTCTCCCCTTCTCAAAGACACAGCATAATACAAGCGGATGGTGGCTTCTCTAGTAGGTCCTTAGTTAGCTTCACACATTTCTCATCCAATGCGACCAAGTCGATTTTAGTTTGTTACAATTAATGCATGGTGAGCTAACAGGTCCTTAGAAGCATACTTGAGCCAACTTCCTATCATGATCAATCATTTCTTGAAACTGCTTGGAGACACTTCAAGTTCAGTAGCTTAACTTAGACAGCTTCAAGCATGAATCAATCGGCTCAAGCAAAGAAGCTTGTAGTTCAACAATTTTATGATCTGCCCGCTTTAGATTCATCTTCAAGTTATTGCAATTTTCACAAGACTCGGCAGATCAAGGAGCATGGCATAAGGTCCTCTAGCAAAGAATGTCCTTAACCTCACATGAGGTGGGAGAAGTAGTCTCATCGGTAGTAAGTAGGGTAATGACCATCCTACTCAACTCTAACTCAAGAAGCGCACTAACATTCTCCACCTTAACAATATCAAGCTCGGAGGACACACTATCATGCGAGGTCCTTAGTTTCTCCATGTCACCCAACAGAGCACAGCAAGTATCACAATCATCACGGGAGGGAGCAGATGTAAGTGAAGTAAGCTCCCGTGATAGTCTATCTACTTCCTTCTCTAACTCGGTACACCTAGCCCTAGCTCTAGCATGAAAACCACCTAGCTTAAGAAAAGCATGATTGAGCTGGTCGTAGGTGGGGCATACCTCGTCCGAGTCGGAGTACACTCGCTTGCCGCTCGCCGCCTCGAGGCCATGAAGCACATGCCGAGAAGTCGCCGCCGCCATCCTTGGGCTCTTGGTCACCCGTCCGTCGTCGTCGCTCCATCCCTCCACCTCGAGGTCGAGGTCGCCGGCGGCGGTGAGGACGCGGTGGAAGAGCTTGGCCTTCCCGGTTGCGGAACTTCTTCTTTCCCGAGCAGTCTTGAAGGCTTCGTGTTGCGGTTCTTGTCGGTGTAGTCGTTCTTGCCCGAACCGCCGTAGTCACCTTTACCCTTCCCAAGCTTGGGGCGCTTTGCTCGGATGTGGTTGGGGCCACCACACTGAAGCAAATCACGGTCCTCTCTTCCGTCCCTCCTCCCTTTGTAAGCATGGGAGAATCTTCGAGCAAGGAGAGCAAGTCGCCATCCGCAGTCGCTCTAACCGATCATCGCTATATCACACGAGCAAGGGAGAAACCGCAAGAGGACTCGTAAGAGAGACCGTGGTTGAATCGATCGCGACCAAAGCCATCGATCGTGACTTCGACCTACGAGACAACGTCAATCTCGTGAGTCTTGAGGCGCGAGTACAGCCGCGTCAAGAGTCAAGGTCGAGAGGTCTGCGTGTCTTTGATGGTGGTCACTTTCATCTCCCACACGCAGATCGAGTGCCGCAAGCATCCGACGAGCGTTGTCCGAGTCGGGTATGTGAGACCGACCGCCGGAGGTTGCTCAAGATCTTGTGAAAACGAGCGAAACACTCATCTAGGGACTCACCAAAGAAGCATCTCGAATTTGTTGTATTCGCTTGAACTGGTCTGCCGAACCGCCTTGATCCGGTGGTGCCCTCATGGTATGCGCCGAGGGTCACCCGATATCGTAGGCGGACGACGGTGGGAGATGCGATCGAACTCGCTACGACTCGGCCCGGATAATGATGTTCCTTGCCTTAGCGCTTGCCTCAACATCATGCATATTCCCAGCATTGATGTTCTCATCGGCAGAACAACAAACCGGACCTTGACCTTGCGCCAGATAGCGCACTCGAGCCCGGATGTATGTCTCCATTCGCTCTTCCGTAGGGGTAATCGATGCCATCGAAACAGGCGGCTTGGTCGAGTACTTATCCGTCGCCATGGCTCTTGAGACCGGTTAAGATCTATTGATTAGAGCTAACCGCTCGATACCAATTGTAGGACCGAAATGGCGGCAGAGGGGGTGAATGTCGATCTCTAAAATTCGTCCCCGCACAAGTACTTAAACAGAGTACTCTCTCCGATAGCTATAGACACTATGAAGAAATGCTTACTTGAGACACACCGCCAAAACCAAATAGACCGTAGATCAAGAGCGAAAAACTCAAGAACCACTACGCCCAAAAGGGGGTCTCTCCGCTAAAAACGAAAGCAAAGGAAGAAGATTAAAGCAAGAACAAGACAAACCTTCCAAATAAAAGACATGCAAAGAAAGGAGCCTGTCCAAAGCTCACAACAAATCAGTAGAACAAAAGACTAGTTCTTCAACCTAAAGCAAATGATTGAC
Organism: Dendrocalamus sinicus; assembly: GCA_036346575.1. Classification (NCBI taxonomy): domain Eukaryota; kingdom Viridiplantae; phylum Streptophyta; class Magnoliopsida; order Poales; family Poaceae; genus Dendrocalamus; species Dendrocalamus sinicus. The sequence goes on along the minus strand of CM070657.1, from coordinate 402,393 downwards.
TAGAAAGGCGGAGAAAGTTCTGACAACTTGCAGCAAGGGCCAACACAAAATCAAGAGTCTGAAGGATAAAAGGAGCATTAAATGCTAGCATTAATGGCTGCTCCAAATGAACGCAAGAAACCACCGCTTCTTGACGGCAAAACAAGGAAAAGCAAATTCACCTTTTGGATTAAATGCTAATGATTAAGCAACATTAATCTCTCCTCCTTCCTTGCCATGAAGGACAATCCTAAAAAGTAATCTCAAGAAAGACTTGCACTAAATGGCTTCATGAAGCAACGTGGAGCAAGAAATAAATGCCATTAATGCCAAAAGATCAAGAGAGTGGAACATGCTGGACCGAAGGAGACATGCCATTTTTTTATGGCCAAAACCGCAGTAATAGATGCCTCCTATCACAGGAAAGAGTGGAATTAAATGCCAACCAAAGCAATAAACACTAGGCACTTGGTGCTCACGGATTAACCGCAAGAAGAAGCAAGACTCAAGAGGTAATAGAGCAGGGACAAAACAAGAAACAAGAACTTGAGAGATTCAACACAAGAAATCATAAACACGATACTGAGACATACATGATTAAATAAGAGGAATGATTACATAGTTGTTCACTCATCTCTCTCTCTCAATCTCAAGAACACCAAGAACTACATGGTTCTTGGGAGGAACACAATCCTATCTCATACACCCATTCTCTCAACCACTAAAGCACAAAGCAAAAGCCCTAAAACCCCTCTCCAAGTGTTGCCAACAACCAGGAAATACCCTCCTATTTATAGCATTCCTTGATGGGTTTACACTTTGCTTTGCCCATTTTACCCTCCATGCTTTGCCCGCTAACCCGCTTCCTTTGCAGCCTCGCTTTATCAAACGCCCGCTGCACCTTCCGAAGCTTCGCGTTCCTTGTCTCGCACGCCGCAACCACCTCGAGTCCACGCTGCTTCGACACATCCCGATCGCTCGACTCGCCACCTGCGCTTAGTCCATCCTCCGTGTCTCGCCACGACTCCACTCGACGCCCCGCAGCCATCACGGACAAAAACCACATCGCATAGCACGGCACAAATCATATAAACATGATTAGTACCAACAAATCCTACTCAAGCGAGAAATGGCCCAAGTGACTAACCGGAAGACGACCATGCGCCAAATCTGTCTAATCATAACCCGACTCGCCAATGCCAACTCGCACGAAACACTCAAACCAAACTCACAAAAACCAAACCACGTGTCAATTACTCATCACCAACATGGAATTTAGACCACATGGTCTCTCAAGATTTATGCGCAGTGTGTCCAGCGAGGAGGGGGGGGGGGGTGGCCAAACGAGACCTGAAGTAGTTTGCAACTGCAGAAGTGCAGAGTCTTTCTCTTCCGAGAGTAGCACGGTCGCCGCGCTCACGCATGCACAATATGCACACCTAAAATGTAGCTACTTTCTGCTAGCATATAGTATCTAATAGAATAGAGGCCTATATCTGACTTACAGAGCATAGATGAGTTGGGAACACCCGAAGGAAGGAGAGCTCAGCTGACACAAGTTGAGAAGGAAAAGAAGCCAAGAGAGAAAGGGGGAGGAAGGTGCCATGGAAGGGAGGAGGAAGTTGGTCGTACTGGCTCGCTCGCTGCTCAGAATTGAAACGAACCAGCCGTGAGTTCCTCTAGTGTGTACACTCCTGCCAATTTTTTCTCCATTGCCGAAAAGAGCACGTTGATTAGGCCGGCCCACGCTTGTCTGTGCACTTGCGTTTTCTGCTCAGTGTCTCTGACAATGTGGGTTTCGTTCTCTGGTGGGCCCGGCCGTCAGTGACAGGATTCAGAAGAGGGGGAGTTGCTTGACGGTCGGTAGAGCCGTAGCCTTCTCTTGCTCTGGTGTTGTGGCTTTCGTAGAGTCAACGGGGTCAACCACAAGCTTGGCTCCCCCGCCATTGGCACCCTGTTAACTGTTTTTGCCTTGGTCGGCAGGACAAGGAAGGGATACTAGTGGTGTACAGCTACCATAGCCTCAAGAATCCTCTGCCTAACTGGCCGTGCTTAACGTGTGATTAGTAAAAATAGCATTTGTTACGTAGAATTTATAAAAATAGTGTCTTTCATCGCACAGTCACCACGGGAGTGTTAAGAGATGACATATGCCAAAACCGCATGGCCACCATGTGGTGAAGCACTGTAGCTCCAAAAAATGCAAATTCAGCGAGGTGAGTAGCATTTTTACCAATTGCGCATCAAATATGGCCATATTGACCAAATACTCCTTGAATCTTGGCTTGCCATGTTATGTCGAGTGTAGCTCTTCCTTTCTATTCCCTCCTTTATTTATCTTTTAACTATCTTTGACATACGGCTTTGCCATTGTTTTTTATAACTTCTTATTAAGATGTATTAATAAAATTATAATATTATAAAAGCATTTTTAATGATAAAAATATACTAATATAATTTTTATAAAGTCAATCTAGAAAGTTTGATGACACGAATTCTAAAATGATAGGTAAAATAACGAAAGGAGTATTATGTGAACCGTGAACGTGCCAAATTTCAAACCATTGTTTCGTCATTCCAACTTAAATTTGCTTTCAATTAACTAGTATACCATAAATTTGTTTAATTTTGGCATTCTCCATTGCATCAGCAATTGCATAATAACCAACATGCCATCGATATATAATGGTTCCTGAATATTCCATGTCTGAGTTAATTTCAAATCTAGCCAAATGGGCCACCTAACACGTCATGGCATGAGTTTGGATAGGGTACAGTCCGATTAGGTTTAGCACGACTGATCCAAATAAGATATCGTGTCGTGTCGGCCCACGTGCTTGCCCTCTGACCGATGGGCCCACGTGCCGGCCCACGCTTAGCTCAACGGGTCACCGATGACCCGTTGAGCACGGTGGCCCTGTCTAGGGCTACCCCGCCTGTAGCCATTGCTATCGCCCACAGCCCCACGCTTCCCTTAGCTGTCGCGTTGCTATTGCCACCCACGCGAAAGGAGAAGGTTGAAGGTGATGGTTAGCAGGGAAGGAGGCTAGTGAGAGGGAGAGTCGAAGAGAGGATGCGGAGGGCAACGTGGGTGAGGACGGAGAAGGCAGCGATCGACGGGGACAGAGAAGGTGACGACCGATAGGGAGAGAGAGGAGGCAACAACGATTAGGGAGGGAGGAGAGGAGCCTAGCGGGATTAGGGCCATGAGGGAGGAGGCGGTGGGGGTAGACGACCCGGTGCCCAGTGGTGGGCACTGTCGGTGCTGGTGCCGCATGCGGCAATGTGGCAGTGGCAGGGCCGTAGGGGCCAGGGAGACAGGGGGCCAAGGGTTAGAGGGCAACTGGGCAACGGCCAAGGCGGCTACTAGCAATAAGTTTATTGTCAGTCATAAGTAAGTTTACTGTCAATCACAAGTAATTTTGTTGTCAGTCACAAGTATTTTTACTACTATCCTAAGTAATTTTACTGCAAATCATAAGTAATTTTACTACTAAGTCACCTATCCGCACTTAGAAGAGTACAATAACCATGATACAAGTACTTTTATTGCCATCCACAAGTAATTTTACTGAACTATCATAGGAGAGTTACTGCACTTTTCTGAACAAATTTATCCTCCTAGGATGGTTTAGGGAGGGATAGTAAATGGTGTATTGTGCTATGCTGGGTCGGGCACGAGACACAATACTATGCGTACCATACCGAATCGACCCACCATGCCGAGGTGCCAACCTAAGCACGGCACACCCGGTTAGACTAGGCCGGTACAACTCGTTTATTATTGTGACATATCTAGGTTAGGCCAATAGTATCGTGTCTCATATTAGTATGGTTGGCCCACCATATCCGACCAGATCTGATTAAGGTCTTGCTCATTTTGGCTTAGACTTCTGACTTATTTTTCACTATTCCTAAATTTCGTCTTTTTCTGTTGTTTTGGCTTTTTGAGCTTTTTGTCAGTTCTTTTTTCCTATATTCGTTTGTATTGTCTATGATGTGCTCACATGTTTTTCTATTTTTAAATTTTAATTACGACAAATAAGCTATCATCAGTTACAGTAAATTTTTAGTCAATTACAGTACAATTTTAATCGTAAACTAGCTTATTTCAGTCCGACGAGCAGCACCTAAGTTACTTGCTGGATGGAGACTACAGTGTAACTCGAGTAGCAGTCAGACAAGTCTGAAGACGGTTTCGGCTTGGAGCAATTATGTAATAATGACGCCATCCAATTCCTTGTCAGCATGCACTCAGCAATGGCATGCGCCCTCGTTTCAAACTTCCATATCACGGCGCGTAGATCAATAAATAATATCGAGTCTTGGACCGGCCCAATTAACCCGGAAAGCACTTATGTAATGATACGCCATCCAACTCCTTGTCAGCATGCACTGTAGCAAGTGCATCCGTCCTTATTTCATATTTCCGTGCCAGCATTGAGGTAAAAAGAAATTTTCTGCGAGGGAGCATCGATGTACTTGCAAGACGGAGTAGGCAGAAGTAGCTAGTCTACAGGTCGACGACTGCATCGACATCGATGGATCAAGTAGCTAGCAGCAACCAAACAAGTGTACGGAGGCCTGTGCTGTGACGATCTACCGCTATTTGCCGGCAGAAGACCAAGAAATAGAACCGCCGCGTGAAGACGACATACTCTTTTTTTTTCTTTCCTTCTACCTGCATGTATGTTAGCTATGTAACAAAAGCATTAGTAACTGCATTTAATACTTTGCATTAAGTGGTCGTAATGTTAAGTTTTATTGGTGATAACGCACCATCAAATCTTGTAACCGCTTGATGTTTTTAATAGCTTATGTAAGGAAGAGAAAATCAGAAAAGCTGTGAGTAGTTAGCACAACATAAAGTGCCTATGTGTTCTTTCTCCAATTTGTTATCGTGTGAACCTCGAGGACTTAGATGTGATGTTGGTCGAAGAAATGTTTGAGCGGCTAAAGGCGTTCGAGGAGCATCACATGGTTAGTGAGGAGGAAGGTAAGCGCCTGCTACTTACCCGCGCCCAATGTTAGTCTAAGGCCAAGAACAAGGAAGACGGTTTCGGCTCAAGCAAGAAGGGCACCTACGACAAAGCAAAAGTTCGGTGCTATAACTGCCTGAACTATGGGCACTATTCTTGGGAATTTCCTGAACTGAAGAAGGTGGTGTAGGATAAGGCTTTTGTCGTTACGGAGGACGTGGATGACAAACCAACACTACTCTGAAGCTCAGTTGGAACTAATCTTGTTGGCTATGTGTTCATCATGTTTATTTATGTTGCATGATTTTGTTGTCGTATAGAGTCATAGTAGTGGGCGAAGTCCAAGAGAGTTGCATGTGTGGCGTCATGGCGTAGTGGATGGATCAGCAGCAAAGAAATGAGCGGATCGGCAGTCAAGTGAAGCCAACAATTGTGTGTGCATATGCATATGTTGTTGGATCAATTATATATTAGTGGTTAGTGCATGTAGCTATGAGGATATGTTTGCCAAGTGTGAGACTAGCTTTAGATATGTTTGAGTTAGTTGAGAAGGCATGCACATGATATGAGTTGGTCCTCCTTCATGCATCTAATAGAGTTAATGCACGGCGTGAGTTAGTCCTCTGCGCATGACAAGAGGTTGTGGCGCAATGGTTAGTCAGCATGTCAATGTTAGGAAGAAAATTGTTAGCTGTAGTCTTGACTAGAAGCGTTTGGGCATAGAGTTAATGGTGTAGTTAGTCGTTGTATATAACGGAAGCATTAATAACTGCATTTAGCACTTTGCATTAAGTGACCGTAATGTTGAGTTTTATTGGTGGTAACGCACCATCAAAGTCTTGTAACTATTTGATGTTTTCAGTAGTTTATATAAGGAAGAGAAAACAAAAAAAAACCGTGAGAAGTTGGCACGTCACAAAGAGCCTATGTGTTCTTTCTCCAATTTGTTGTCGCGTGAATTGGGTGGTCTGAGTACTTAACTAGTGTGAGTGATTGAGTACTTCTATAGTCAGAAGCTATGAGTACTCAATAGCAATCATGTGTTCTGAATACTGCAGAGAATTTCAAGTACTTAGTACCAGTCAGAGAATCCACCGGAGTACTGTAGCAGTACGAGTACTGTTCACTCCGAGTACTATAACAGTAGTACTATAGCAGTCGAAGGAATAGTATAGCAGTTAAAAAAATTATTCGAGTACTGGAGCTTATAACTATGTAAGATACTCGAGTATGTTCGATCACGAAAGATTCGGCTATGGAAGATCCAACACTGCAGAATGCATGTTGTAATTTTGAGTTGGCCCACCCAACTGGCTGCCTGAATATCTATGGAAGATTAGATGCTGCAAGCATCCGTGTCATGATTCGCCGTTCCAGATGGTGTGTATTTACTTACTTGATGGATCAGTAGTAGACTAGTGGTATTGGACACCGACGACGACCAAGATAGCCAGTTAGGTCCCAATCAGTTGGATAAAAAAAATAGTGATTTATGGCTCAAATTATACTATAACTAAAGATAGTTTATTTGACATAATTAAATTTAAAAAAAATTAAAAATAGAAAAATATGTTAGCTCATCACGGACAATATAAACAAATACGGAAAAAAGAATCGGCAAAAAAATTAAAAGTTCAGAAAAAAAACGAAATTTATAAATAAAAAAAAATAAATCAGAAGATAGAAGCACAGGTTAAAATAGATTGGGATTGTGAGGCTCCACTCTGTCTCTCCGTCCATGACTCGGTTCAATTCGTCGTCTGTGCAGTTCGTTGCCGGCTTTTCAGGGATTCCATTGACCGCGACCGTGGATCGGTAGGACGAACAATAGTCTTGGTAGCACGAGAGCTAGTACCTTTCATGAGTTGAGAGCTTTTTTTCCCCTTTGCCATGTGAAAACCCGACAGAGAGCAATCATGTTGCCCCCCAAATTATCAAGTCGACGCATAAGAATTGAGGAATTTCAGATGCATGCATGCAAAATGAATTGTACCCGGCCGGCCGGCCTCGATCGGTCTAGTCTCCTGCTGGAACTAAATGAATGTGAACTGCTTGATTTGCATCTTCTCTTTTCTCCTCCCCGCTCACGACCTGATGGATGGATGAACATGCGTACATACATACGTAAGGACAGTGGTGGACCAGCATCATATTTTAGATATGACGGACGGAGTCATCTGCGTGTGGTCCAAAGAGTTACCTAAAAGCAAAAGATCCATATATAAACTATACTAATAATACTAATAAGAACAAATGACACTAAATGAAATCAACAGCTAGTTTTACATATATTTTTGTTACAAATTGCTATATTAAAAACATAGCTATTTTTCCAATAGAGGAAAGAAAAAAAAAAGGAAGTTCATTGCTGCATGTCGCTATGTAAATATGACTTGATGAGAGGATCAGATTTCATTGTTCTTTTAGGTACTTCACTACAAATCTGATCAATGCAAATTTACCGCATGCTTTTCAGAGAAAAGATCAACACAATGGCAATGCAATTATTGATAAGAAACAACTAGATCGAGATTCTATAATAGATACATGGAGGAGGAGGTGGAGAAGGGGCACACCTTATCCGGATCACTCAATCGGCCATCGTGATGGGGGGATGAGGCAAGGAAGTGCTTGGCAGTGAAGGCAACCATGTCAATGTTCTCTCACACGAACGTGCCACCACCCTCGTTCTCTCCCACAATTTTGCCGTCGACTTGCTAAGCTGTCAAGGTCGTCGAGGGCTGAGGTGTTGACACCTCCTCACGACTTCTATGCACTTGCTTGCCGGTTTCGTTGCCACCGCCCGCCCGCATCACTAGGTTTACACCGCAGTGAGCAATGGAGCAAGACAGGCATTGGGGAATGGGGATTGGAGTGGGCAGACGAGGCCTTAGCACTCTCCCTCCATGTGCCTTAGAAGGTGTGGCCCACAATCCTCACAGGATGGGAAGGGGAGAACGAGTGGCGCAGCGGGTTGCATCCAATGTCTTCTCAGGCCACAAGGAAGGTTGGTGCTCGGTGGGAGGGGGTCCCGACTGGAGGGGAGCTATGGCAGCCGTCATATCTTGCCACATGGGGTGGTCTGCCCCTGCGTATGGATGAATCTGATATGGATCAGGGTAGGGATTTTTGACATTGATGTTGATCAAACCTGTTCATTTATTTTGGTAGTTGTGTGAAGACTCGATCGATCTATTTTGTTTATTATCAGGATGTATTGATAGGTCAAATTGTGCTAGCTCAACAATATTTATGAACTTTATGTGTTTACTTGGGGCAACTAGTGCCTAAGGATGGAACATTCATTCCCAACCATCGTCAGATGTCACTTAAGGATATGGATCTCAACCGTTGACCCAAACACCAGCAGGGGTTGCCTTCTGAGGAGCTCTTGCACGAACCCGGTATCCCTAGCCATGGCCGCCGTGTAAAGCAGCCACCCGCCGTAGCTAGCCTAGATGAGCCAGTTGGCCTAGCCCCCATGGGACTCGTAGTCAAGGAGCAGGGACGTCTTGGCTGCATCGGCGAAGCTCATGTCATTGTCCCAGAAGGACTCAAGGCAGTGGATGCGACGTAGGGAGGTAAGCTTGACGGGGAGGTTGGCATCCAAGTGGAGGAGCTCGTGGACGACGTCTTGGAAGGCTGGAATGCCCGCCGTTGTAGCAGGGTTCTCCAGTCTCCACTTCTCCAAAATGCGGCTAGGGTTTGCCACTTCACCTAGAAGCTTGGAAGTAAGGGTGAAAACGAATCGAATAGTTTCTGACCGATCCAGATAAAAACAAATTTGGATTGTCTCAGATTGGATTTTCTTCAGATAATTATTGGATCAGAAATGAATACAGATTTTTTTTCAAAAACGAATACAAATACAAATACAGTAAGCTTGATATCCGTCGAATATGAATATGGATTGTCCAGATAATACGAAGCTGGATATCTAGGATTTTAGCCCAATAGCTAAATTAGCCGAGAGCCGACGGCCCATCACTGCCATGATGCCCATGACTCATCGTACCACTTCTATTACCATGCCTTCATAGTCCATAGTCCATTAGGGTTCCAGGTTCCTACTTCCTAGTCAGTCGACTACTTCCTCAGGCATAGAAATAATCTTAATCCCAAAAAACTAGTGAAGAGGATTCAAATCAAACATGAGAAACTACTCATTAAGACTCTCCTTGACAAAAGTAATGTGCTAAGGATCATCTCCAGTAAAGATCATATCATCAACATATAAAAGGAGAAGCGTCCGACTATGAGGCGAAGTGTGAATAAAAAAGCAAGATCATAAGCACTGGCATAGAAATCATCTGCAGTGACAACAGAAGAGAAACGATCAAACCAGGCACGAGAAGCCTGCTTGAGGCCATAAAGAGACCAGCGAAGGCGACAAACCATATCCTCAAGAACAGAATACCCTGGTGGTGATTGCATATAAACCTCCTCGCATAGCTCACTATTGAGAAAAGTATTCTTAACATCAAGCTAAAAGATGGTCCATACTCGAATAGATACTAGTAAGAAGAGTACGAACAGAAGCAAGTATAAGAGCATGGGTTGTCACAAGAAGATGATGATGCTTTCACTCAACCACACCATTATGAGCATGAGGAACAGGACAAGATAACTCAGACAGAATTCCCTGCTCAAAGCAAGAAACCCACGAAGGACTCCCGATAAGTACTCCCCAGCGGAATAAGTATGAAAAACACAAATAGGAGAGTTAAATTGGGTACGAATCATTGTGATAAAATTCTTATAGATAGATAGAACCTTATTATGAGATGACATAAAGTATATTCACGTGTGCCAAAAAAATTATCAATAAAAAGTATATAATATCAATGACATCCTTTTGAAACAAATGGAGCTAGACCTATACATCAGAATGAACAAGATCAAAAGGACGCTATGACACTAACTCAGTAAGGGATAAGGGAGGTGAAGTTGTTTGCCAAGCTTACAACCCTGATAATTGAGAGAATCATCACCACCAGACATAAACCCTAAAAGACCATAACAAACTAAAGAAGATAGACGCGACTTACGAAGATGTCCTAAATGATGATGCCATCGAGAAAAAGACATAGTAGAGCATGTAGCGGAAGGGGAAGCAGTGATGGAGGTGACAAGACTGACAGAGGCGACGGAAGGAAGATGGATAGTGAAAAGTATCAGGTAAACACAAGACGGTTGGGATACAAGGGGGCTATTTACAGGCAAGGAATAGAAAACACCTGCGGACTCCGAAGCCATGTGTACAGCTGCATGGATTTGGTAGGAACACCCTGTGCACCAACTCGTCCTGCTGCTCAACAGAGATGACTTCCATAGCAGGTACATGATTTAATTTGGGTTTATTGATCCTTGTGGGATTTCAATCTGAAAGCAATAGCTCTGCTATATGAACTCTCATTTTGGAATTTAGCTTTTCTTCTACCCAAATTACATGTTCCAAGACAGAAGCTCCATGAACCACATGTCATATGTCATGCAAACTTTCATATCCTAATAACCATGCTCACTTTCATATCCTATTGAGACATAGCCAAGGAAACCTTAATGTCCAAGAGTTCATGAAACCGATCAAGCAAGAGTTCAGTGACTGGTCAGCTTTTCCGAATTCCAAACTGCATGGCCTTGTTTATATCCCTGGGTCGCTATCTCAGCCGGATATTGCTCAGTCTTAGCCGCCCTATTAGGCCTTCACAAGCCCCTGGTTGTTTACTACTTGTAATAACGATCTAAAACAATTAGCCATGGCTCTCAAGCCATGATTTTTTTCCTTTTCACTTCTTAATGAATGAAGCGCATTCCTCCTGCGTTTTCGAGAGAAACCATGCTCACTTTGTTCGCTCAGTTACATAGCAAAATTCTCTTAGAAAAACTATAGAAAGGTTTCCTATTGATGCATGTTCAGTACTTCATCTGTTGTTCTTGATGAATTAATCCAGGCCTACAAAGGCGGTAGGATGGTGGGGAGGGCTCAAAGAAGATTCTTGGGGGCAGGGATGTGCTTGGTGGAGGGACATGGATGGGGTGCACCAAGGATACCAGTGTGCCCGAGCCTGATACCATGCCCGGCGCACGCACTAGGGGAGACCTGCCCCTCAGGTTTCCTGCAGGTACAGGAGGAAACCTATCATAAGTTTCATCCAGATCATTCGTCTGTGTTTTTTTCTGATGGTTCAGTCAATGTATCAGATGTGGACAGAATAAGATATATTTCATTTCCTGTACTACCCGAGTGGGTATTTTCTACTGGCCTTTCTTCAGTCATTCTTTAGCAGCTGTCAGCTTTTATAGTAGATATCTGAACAGTACCTATTCCTTTGTTCCGAGTTCTGACTGATTGATATAGAGATTGCATGTATGAAGACACACATTCCCCATTTTTAGAAATCAAAATGTCACCTTCTTAAACATTGTTAGTAGTTCCTTCTTTTACAACTGCTAAACCGTAGGATGTACCTTAAGCAAAATAAATCTGACAATCAACATGGAATTATCTTCGACTTAACATTGTCCCTCCAAAAACAAGCGTAATCCACAGAATTTGTACTGTGCAGAGCAACAAGAGCCCACTTGAAGTTGCAACTGAAGTGGTGAAAGAAGCTGACGAGTACAATGGCTTCAACCTAATCTAGCTTATCTAACCAAAAATGTCATGGTCTATGTGTCGAACCGGCCAAAAGGGCAACCTGCGACGATTCAACTCGTCTCACCAGGGCTCCATGTACTGTCCAATGCAAGTCTAGACAGCCCTTGGAAAAAGGTGAGCAGAACTACTTCATGTTCAACTGACACCTTACAGATAGAACTCTCAGAGTGCCTCACAAACGGAAATGCATAGAATGCTGTTATTTGATACAGGCTGAAAAAATATCAGTAGCAGGCTAGAACTGTTGAATGTCCAATGAGGTGTCATTTATTAATTTTTTATCGCACCAAAGCTCAGAATCATAGAGGGAACTTTTGAGCTGGAAAAGGTGTGCGAAAGCAACAGTCGAGACGTTTCCAATACTTACCTCATTATAAACAACAGTGCATGTAACTCAATTAATAGCACAGCCCGTACAGCAAGTAAGAAAACACACGATTGCAAGCTACTCTTGTCTTAGGGGCCATTCAGTTCACTCTACCAAGAAATCAGACCCTTGGTCTGATTTCATGGAGACGGTACCTTGGTGCCTGCATTGTTATGTATTGTGCTTGTAGACGATTCGCCGGGGTAAAAACTTCAGGGAACTTCATAGGAAGCATAGTGATGATGAGGTTGCCGGATGTAATTGAGAGCTAATGACTGACACCACAAAGGCTGATAAAGATCGGCTGCCAAACACCGGCTGTGATCCAAATTGGGAGCACTGTCTGAGTTGCATCTTCGTCGAGGTGCAAACTGACCAGGTGAGAACAAAATTTTTGACCCGATTCCAGTTTACAACTACATTCAAAGTTCAATTATCTGAAAAACTATACTTATTGTTAGTATAATCCGTGTTGTTTTCCAATTGGGTTCACAAACGGACTCGGCTTGGAGTCTGACTAGGAGTTTGTTGTAGTCCAGTTTTTGTTCTCCATGTTTGATTCCAGTTAGGTCTTTGTATTGCATATAAATAGAGACCAGGGCTGCAGCAATTTGATCAGCGCAGCACACAGCAAAACATTGTGTTCTTCAATTGTTTTTTGCTGCCTCCTCTCCGTGTGAGTTCATCGGCACGAGAGCGCTCGGGATATTTCTTCGCCAACATTTGGTATCAGAGCAAGGCTACTCGATCTCGGCGCGATGTCGGCTCCAGCACGCGATGGTGACCGGAGTATGTCGCCGCGCCGCGAGCCGGGGCGGCGCTTGGCCCGCCGTTCGTCCTCGTCGTGGTCGCACTCGCGCCGCGACATGGTGGTCCGTAAGACGGTGCGGGAGGTTGGAGGCGCGTCCTATCCGATGCTCACGCGCGACAACTACACGGATTGGTCGCCGTAATGAAGGTCATGCTCGTGCGAGGGCTTGTGGGACGCCGTCGGTATGGCGACGCCGATCTGCGAGGAAGATCGTGCGCACTCGAGGCGCCTCAAGGCGGTCCCGCAGAGATGATTCGCGCGCGCCATCAAGCGATCGGCCAAGGAAGCATGGGACTACGCCAAGTCCATACGAATTGGCTCCGATCATGTCCGCAAGGCGGCTCCGAAAGCCGCGCACCGAGTTCGAGACGCCGCATTCAAGGAAGGCGAAGATCCGAGGATTTCGCGCCGCTTGAGTTGCCCGGTCGGCCACTCTGAGTACGGCGAACCCGCCGACGCAGCGTAAGGCGTCGAGAAGTACCTTCGTGTTGTCCCGCCCGTGTTTGGTCACGCCGTCACACCATGGAAACCATGCTCGATCTCTCCAAGCTGTCCATTGAGGAGGTCACCGGCGTCCCAAAGGCGCCGATGATCGTTGCATCTCGCAATCGGGCGCCATCGACTACTACCTCGGAAGCTAAACTCTTGCTGACCGAGGAGGAATGGATGGCGCGCCTCAAGGAGAAGCAGAGCGGCGAGGATCGCCGAGCAAGTCCGTGGCCATGGCGTCGCCGTGCAGGGCAATCGGAGACCCAAAGGTGAGGTGGCGCGACGCCGGGCATGACGGCGCGAGCGCAACGTCGATCGTGACAAGTGCCGCAATCGCGCAAGATTGGCCATTGGGCCAAGGATTGCCGGCAGACCAAAGCGCGAAAGCAGTCCATCTCACCGGGAGGATGATGATGATCGACGCTCATGGCGCAGTATGTGCCCTCACCGACGACGCCGGCGATGCCGCCAAACTTCGCTGCTCGATGAAACGCACGCCAAGTGAACCTCGGGTGCGAGGGAGAACGCGCAGCGGCGCGGTGGTATTTGGACACCGGGCGCAACCACATGACCGGCCGGCGGCCTCTTCGCGAGCCGGACACGGCATCATCGGCCGGTGAAGTTTGGTGATGGCTCGGTGGTCGACATCCGCGGGCGTACGCGCGTCTTTTTCACCGCCAAAACGGTGAACACCGGGCGATCAAGAACGCTTACTACATTCCCAAGCTCAAGAGCAACATCATCGGCATCGGCCACTCGATGAGCGTGGTCGCCAGTGCCGATAGATGGGGAGTGTTATGCGGATCCGCGATCGCAACGCCAATCGCTGCCAAGGTAAAGCGCGCTAAAACCGCTCGTATATGCTCAACTTGAACATTGCGAGGCCGGTGTGCTTAATGGCGCGGCAAGATGATGAGGCTTGGCTATGGCATGCACGCCACGGCCACCTCAACTTCGGCGCGCGAAGAAGCCGGCGCAAGACGGATGGTGCGCGGACTCCGGTGATCGGTCATCCGGTGAGATCTCGCGATACCGCCTCATTGGTAAGCAAAGGCATGCTTGTTTCCGGCGGCGCCTACTACCGTGCCGAGGATCGCTCGACTCGTGCACGGTGACTGTGTGGGCCCATCTCACCGCGACTCATGGTGGCGGCGCCACTTTCTCTCTCGCCGATGATTGCAGCCGCTACATGTGGCTTCGCCTCCGACGAGCAAGGATCAGGCGCCTACCATCATCAAGCAGTTCAAGGCCAGTGTCGAGGTCGAGACCGGGCGGCGTCTGCGCATTCTGCGAACTGATCGAGGGGGAGAGTTCACCTCAATCGAGTTTGGGCAGTATTGCGCAGATCAGGGAGTTGCACGGCAGCTCACGGCACCATACTCGCCGCATCGAGCGGCGTTGTTGAGCGGCGCAACCGCATAATCGTCGGTATGGCGCGCCGCTTGCTCAAAGCGAAGGGATGCCGCTCGAGTTTTGGGGAGGCGGTGACCACCGTTGTCTTTCCTAAATCGCACACCACCAAGAACTTGACGGCATGACGCCGCTCGAGGCTTGGCATGGGAGAAAACCCGACGCCTCTTTCTGCGGACGCTCGGATGCATCGCTCACGCCAAGGTAACTCGCCCAAATCTGAAGAAGTTGGATGATCGCAGCGTAAAGATGGTGCTCCTCGGGTTCGAGCCGGGTCGGCGCGCATCGCTGTTCGACCGATTGCGCCGCGCCCACGCCTCCGCGATGTGGTGTTCGACGAAGGCCACCGATTGGGCGAATCGGCGAGCCGAGAAGACGCCTAGCACGCACGTCGTCATCGAACACGAGATCATCGCGATCCAGTGGAGGTCCTCGCTCCGGAGAGCAAATGCACACACCACCGGCGCCAGATCACGCACCGGTGGGCGGTTCGTGTCGCCAGCGGTTGAGGCGCTTGCCGAGCTCGATCACGACGACGATAACGGCGCGCACAACATCGGTTCAAGACGCCGCGGGACATCATCGGCCCCGCACCCGCGGGTGCCACGACACGGTTCTTGGAGCGAAATCGATCGCCGCCGAGCCGCACATGGTGAGTGCAGAAGAGCCGCCACGCTTGGCGTGGCGAACGCGACCGCCTTGGCGCCAGCGAGCTTTGGAGGAGATGAAAGTTATCGAGAGAACAACACTTGGGACCTCGCTGAGCTTCTGCCGCATCGCGCGATCGGGCTCAAGTGGGTCTTCAAGGTAAAACGAGATGAGCATGGCGCCATCACCGCACACAAGGCGCGCCTCGTGGCGAAGGGTATGCGCAGCGGCGGGGATCGACTTCGAGGAGGTCTTTGCCTCGCCGCGAATAGAGTCGGCGCGATTTCTGCTGCTCGCGGCGCACCAAGGGTGGTCCGTGCACCACATGGACGTGAAGTCCGCATTTCGAACGGGGACCTCATCGAGGAGGTCTCGCCGAGCAGCCCACCGGTTTCATCGTCGACAGCGGGAGCACAAGGTACTCAAGCGCGCAAGGCGTTGTATGGGCTGCGTCAAGCCCGCGCGCTTGGAACGCCAAGCCGGGCGCCACCTCCGAGCCGGGTTTCAGCCGGTGCATGGATGAGCACGCCCAGACACGCCGGCGCACCGAGGAACATTGATCATCGGCGTCACGCCGACGACTTGATCATCACCGGACAACGCAAGCGTGCATTGACAAATTCAAGCGCGAGATGATGTCCATGTTTCGCATGAGCGACTTGGGACCGCCACCTACTATCTCGGCATTGAGGTATGTCAAAGCGACAGTGGGATCACGCTCAGTCAAAGCGCCTATGCTGGGAAGCTTCTGGAGCAGAGTGGCATGGCAGAGTGCAACCCTTGTCACACGCCGATGGAAGAGAGGCTCAAGCTGTCCAAGGCATCAACGGCACCGCCTGTGGACGCAACCCGCTACCGGAGCATTGTGGGGAGCCTGCGCTATCTGACTCATACCCGACCGGACATCACGTTCGCCGTGGGGTATGTGAGTCGATTCATGGAGGATCCGCGGAAGATCACTTCGCGCGGTGAAGCACATCCTCCGTACATCGCGGGACACGGGGTTTGGTGTCACCTATCCGAGAGAAGAAGGAGGCGGGTGGCTTTGTCGGGCTATAGCGATAGCGACATGGCGGCGATCTTGACGCGAAAGAGCACCACGGTATCCTCTTCTTCCTCGGCACAAGCCCGATCTCTGGCGATCGCAAAAACAGCGGGTTGTGGCTCTCTCCTCGTATGCGGCAGAGTACATCGCCACGGCGGCAGCAAGACTGTCAGTATGTCGCTTCACCACGCTGCAGAGCTCTTGGAATGAGCTTCGCGCGAACTCGAGTGGACAACAAGTCCGCCATTGCTCTTAGCAAGAATCCATCCTCCATGACAGAGCAAACACGCCGACACCCGATTTCACTTCATCCGCGAGGCGGTCGATGGAGGAAAATTGTTCTCGAGTTCATCAAATCGGACGGCAGCTTGCGGACATCCTAACGGCCACTTTCGGCCGTGTTCGATTCCTAGAGCTCCGCGACGATGTCGGTGTAATCGGGATCAAGTGAAGGCAACAGGATTAGGGGGAGTTTGTTAGTATAATCCGTGTTGTTTTCCAATTGGGTTCACAAACGGACTCGGCTTGGAGTCTGACTAGGAGTTTGTTGTAGTCCCGTTTTTGTTCTCCATGTTTGATTCCAGTTAGGTCTTTGTATTGCATATAAATAGAGACCAGGGCTGCAGCAATTTGATCAGCGCAGCACACAGCAAAACATTGTGTTCTTCAATTGTTTTTTGCTGCCTCCTCTCCGTGTGAGTTCGTCGGCACGAGAGCGCTCGGGATATTTCTTCGCCAACACTTATTAGCTACTAAAAATGTGTACTTGTTAAAGTGTGGCAGTATATATTAATACTGCAACACTGCATTTATTTACGCTCTTTCACATGTTTCTGTTTTGGCAAAGGGGCTCTACGGGACACGGAGCACGGCGGTTTTATCAGTGAACTATGATGGTGAAGCTAGTTTGTACGAGAAGTACCTGGAGAGTGGTATATGGAAGGATCACACAGTGCATTACCAGATAGAGTAGCGGTACAAACGAAAAGATGGGAGCCTCAAAAAAGAAGAAAGACGAAATAGCTACCTATTTGCATGTTGTTCTTTCTCCAGTTACCTTCATGAATCATGATTATCTAATGATCCTTTAATTAAACCGATTAAATTATTTACTGCATGCAGATTTGTCACTTGAATGAAGAAATCGTCAGTCATATTGTTGAATATATACATGATACATTATATTTACAGACTTCATGTTGGCACCATTTTCTATGATCATGTCTGCTTTACTCCAGAAATCTGAGAAAGCTATTGTATCTTCAGTTCTGCTGTACAGTAGATTAATCGCTAATGCTACTAACTGTATGATAGGTACTGACCAAAGGTACTTGAACACTAAAACACTGCAACTACATGGGGAAAATCTCTGTACAGATATGTAAAGAAAATGCATGTAGTGTACTGTGTACCTCTTTTCTTCAATATGCTATTTTGTGTTTGTCATTCAGACTTCGGAGACTGAAGTTCCTAGGCCAGCAGTCCTTGGAAAGTACAGAAAATGCCAGTCCAGAGCTATCTTCAAGATCTACAAAAGGTTTAGTAGTAGACCATAATATGAATGTTCCTCTGTAGTCAGATGCGGTCGTGTGAATATATTTGTGCACCATTTCTAGAAACATAACCAAGGCTGACAGAGTACCAACACAGCATTGCAATGAGATGAAAACTCACACCTCACCAACATAAGTACGCAGAAAAT
Source organism: Dendrocalamus sinicus (assembly GCA_036346575.1). Taxonomy (NCBI): domain Eukaryota; kingdom Viridiplantae; phylum Streptophyta; class Magnoliopsida; order Poales; family Poaceae; genus Dendrocalamus; species Dendrocalamus sinicus. Next base: position 384,302 of record CM070657.1, on the reverse strand, counting down.
GTTAAGCTTTATTGTCAGAATTTCAGCTTGTATACAAGTAGGCTAGAAAGGACAGTGAAGCCTAGCATTACATGTTGGATTATGTGAGGGCTTTTCTGTAATTTCTCAATTGAAGAAAAAAAGAGAAATGGGGCCCACCTGTCGGTGGACCAACCGGAGGAGATATGGGGAGGAGACTCTGTCTCTTCCCGTGCGGCGTTTCGTCCAGATCTAGACTTGGCCTTGACCGATTCTTTGGCTGGCGATTTGGCGGTAAGTGGGGAGGTGGCGACGGAGGCATGGGTTGGCCCGGGCTTCTCGGAGCCGGCCACTCATAGTCACCACGCCGCAGCCCCCTGCCTCCTCTACTAAAGGCCACTATATCTTTGGTTTTCTTCCTCTTTGGTCTTCGGGTTTTGGGGAGATTTTTTGTGCCTCTGCGCCATCTCCTATTGGAGCTTTTGCCTTCGGATTCCCGTGTGAGCCCTATCGTTCGATAGGGTGTGAGGGGAAACCTAAAGGTGAAAGATTGATCCAAAGTAGGAAGAAGGCTGTGAGATCCTTTGTTGCATTTGAGTGCATTCGGCCGGTGCACTCTGGTGGTCTTGTGCAGCGTCTACCCCGACCTTCGACTCCTACTTCGGCTACCCGAGGTTGGAGTGTGGCATTGTATCTCTGTTTACCATTGTCTCTTTGCGTGGCATAGCGAGGCGCTTGGTTTTCTGGGACATCGTAGCCTGCGTGCCTTGCTTTGTTTGACTGCTTCTCGGTCATTTTGAGTATCACCAATGTTGTGAGTATATCAACTGTTTACTCCAAGCATTTTCCTTCAGATATCCATTCTGTGAGAGGTTGCTATTTCTGATTGAAATTTGCAAGGAAAATTGTGTGTATGGATCAGTAGAGCGATGAGGATAATAATGGTCTAATACTAAAATTGAATGTTCAAACTTGAGCTTTAGATCTTTGTTATTGATATTATTTGACTCTCTGCCATGCAGTTAGACACTTTCGGAATATATACTGTAATCACTAGTTTTCGTGATACATACACCTTGTTAGCCAATTCGGCTTGTTGCATAACTTATTAAATTGTGACTCTATACTTTCAAAGTATATCAAGTTATTTGGCTAATTTAGGTGTTGTTTGGTGATCACTTTGGCATTGTCTTGTTTGCTGGCTGAAAGTATATATTGTTGGTAGTCTGAAATTAAGATTGTCAAAGTGTTATTTAAGAGCTCACAGTTTGAATCTCACTTGTTATATTTAATTAGTGAAGAGTATAGTAGCGAAGCGGCCAATATTATATCTTGTGTAACCTTACTTCTGAGAACACTAATCAATGATCTAAAACTTGAGCTTTATGTTAGTTTTAATTATTCCCTACTCAAGAATGCTTTACATAATTAGTTCAACATTAATATTGGCTCATATGATGAGTATATGTTTTGATATAAATGGTATAGAAGAATTACATATTTATATGCAATTTATGTCATTTATATACTGCTTGAAATGTTCTTTTAGTATGTTTTTCCATGCTGGAATTAAATGCCAATGTATGCTTATACCGCATTATTTACAACATTACACCCTAGTAGTTGAATACTACACTTTCTCTTGTGTGATCTTGTTCTTCAGAATTTGCACCTTCTCTGCACAGTTCACATCGTTGCTCTCAGCATTGCTGGGGTATCCATCTTGATCTTACGATTGTTCTCTTATGAGCAACAAGCTACTCTAAACAATCGGTGTAGGTCAGGTCACTTCAACTGCTGCTGGTGGTGTTGATCAGAACAAGTAATGTCTTGGGCACACTTCCTGAAGATCGGGGCGTGCATAGTAGATCGGACCACATCTTCAGACGGCCACACCTGCTGCCAAACACATTGCCTTCTGGAACGGCAACCACTGCAAACTCTTGAGTGGACGACAGCTGGGTGATGACAGTAAGCTACAAAAATCGGCACCCTACTGCAATCCTGACCGCACCACCCAGTTCATTGATCTAAGATGTGAGTATGCCTTGTACATCTTGGGAAATGACTGTTGCAAATAATGCACACAAAAAATAAAGATAGGAAACACGAATTTTTACATGAAAAACCTTTACAAAAAAAATATCACGGTCGCTTGAAGGCAAATCACTATAATATAGAGATGTTTTACAATGGAGTGCGTGCTCTTTTCTATGGGCTACTGAGGTACATATATAGGGCAAGTGAAACGAGTCCCATATGGAGAGAAAATTGAATCAGAGTCGATTGCTACAGATTAATACCATGTCTTATATAACATGTGCATGGCCCTAGCACCTGTCATGCCACATCTGGCATGAGGCGATGAAATGTCTTACATGGACACGTTACGAATTTGGATCAATTTCAACAATCTCCATCTTAAACCGAATTCCCTCTAGTAGTCAAAATATGTGATAAACTTTTGCATAAAATCAGCATGTACACCTTATGTGCCAAAAGTCCAGAGAACTAGCGAGTAATACCAACCAGCTCAGACTTAAACTGGCTTTGTCAACATATTAGCTGAATTATCATGAGTACTTATTTTGCTGACTTTAATATCACCGAGTAATGACACCTCGAATGTAGTGATACCGATATTAAAATATTGCAGTGCAAGATGTACTTCCAAAAAACTCAGTGAATAAACCTCTTAACCAAACGGCTTCTTTGCAAGCTTTAGAAATAGCCATATACTTAGCTTCTGTAGTAGATAAGGCAATGATAGCTTGCAAATATGTTTTTCAGCTAACAACTTATCCTCCAACAGTGAACACATAAGCAGTAAGATATCTTCTTTTATCCAAATCTCCAGCAAAAACAGAATTCACATAATCAGCGAGTCCATCTCTAGTCTTCTCAATCTATAAACAAGCATTAGATATGCCCTGCAAATATCTGAAAATCCATTGAACTACTCTTCAATGCTCTTTTCCAGGATTAGCCATATATCTACTAACCACACACAATGATTGAGATAGATCGGGGTAAGAGCATACCATGCCATACATAAGCAAACTAACTGCATTCGTACCAAAGGGTAAAAGGGGGAATAAGGAGAACACCCCTTGATTCGTACCACGATGGTTGAACCGAAAGGCGAAGGAGAAGAGGAAGAAGAGAAGCAAGGACTTCACCTTCATCCCTTGCTTGGCTCCTTCTCTTCTTTTCAAGTGTGTTTTGTGTGTCTTCTTTTCTCCTAGAGTTTGCCCAGCATTTCCTTTTGCCAAATGTTCTCCGTGCCCTTCTTCTCTACTCTTCACCCCCTATTTATAGAGCAAGGATGAGAGGGTGGTTCATGGAGGAAAGTTATCGCAACTCCTCTCTTTGATTTTCTTTTCACTGAATTTTCTTTTGAAAACTGTCGATGCAGCACGCACAGGCATACAGATGTGTAGGACATGGGCATGGCAGGACATGGGCGGTTCGAGCGTTGCAGCCAGTTTTGTTTACGGCCATGCAGGTTCCTTTATTGGTCGATTATTTGATTGAGCATGCTGTGCTTCAGCCACGATTGCTGGTCGTAGGGTTGGCCTACCATGGTTGGCTTGTCGTGGTCGACCTAACGTGATCGGTGCCATTGACCATGCGTATCTCTTCAAGTCTCTTCCTTCCTTATCTCCCATGTATTGTTTCTTTAAACCGGTTGTTCTCGAAGAGGTATATATTGTAACGGATTTTAGCTGTCAGCATAATCTATTAACTTGGTTATTATTATTATTAGATTTATTTATTGATGTTTTAAGTTTCGGGACAAAATCGATGTCAACAGATGCCCCCTCGAGGTTCAGGTGCGAAAAGTATTTGTTTTCGGATCCGGAGCTTGACACACACACACACACATATATATATATATGCACCATGTGTATTTTTAATATATTTGGAATACCTCCAATGTATGTATTTGGATGCAAATATATAAACACGCTTCAGGGTCGTGAATATACATGGGTCATACAGCCATGCATGTACAAAATCTGAGGTACAAGCCCTCATGTCTTTAGTGCTTATCCTAATAAAACCGCTCTTAGCTGATCTACAGGAGACGTGCATTTCTGTCATGCCATTTGACAGACTTGCGTGTGATTTACGGACTAACCTCTGTCTTCGTGGTCATCTATTCTTTCCTTTTGATTTCCTCCTGAGTCAAATATACATAGTCTTCTTCTCCTCCGATTGAGTCATCGATACTTCTTCATCACTCGGGTTGCTTGGTTATTACTTAGTTGACCTCTACCTTCTTTGCCGAGGCATCTTCTCAATGGCAACTATGCGTAATAACCCTTTATGATTTTCACCATGGCAGGATTGGATGCTACGTGGAATCAACGAACTATCTTTTAACTGGGTTTAGTGCGTCAACTTCTCTTTAGAAGGTGAGATTTCCCAATCCTCTCCATTTTTAGCCGATTGTGTTGTACTTTTGCATATTGCATGTATACACATCATCTTGAATCGAATATTTGGAGATAACCAACCCCTTCCCCTTTTTCTTGCAAGTGCTAACATTTGAAGGCCATTACCTTTTATTTTATCAAAGCATTTCTTTTAACCACACTACATGTATGTGTGTGTGTGTAGATGGCATGGGATCAACAATCCCTTTTGTCCCACTCAATGTCACTTTCATGGGTAGCCAGAAGGCAACTTTTTAAGCGTGATCTTGGTGAGGCTGTCAACACTATAATAACAGAATAGGATGTACCTCAGGGGATTATCGATTTTAGTCGTCGTGGGTGGAAATTGGGTTCTTCATTTTTAGGTCTTTGTTATTATCCTCCAGCACCCTTGCCCAAACTTGAGAAAGTTGTGACCCTAGGAACCAGGATGGTTGAAGAAGGCCTTGGTTGGAAAAAATCACGACATTGAACATATTTCATCTCCAACTAGGTATGTTGAATGGGGAATAGAAGTCCTATGAGACCATTCTTTGGTTCTAAAGGGGTGAGGCTGATGCCGATTACATTTACAGTGCCATCTATTGCTTTGGGTGAATATTCCACCTTCCCTTCTTTGTTGAGGTCCCTATTAGAAAAATAGAACCCATACACCAACACCTTTCTATTTCGCTATGGTGAGCGCACCATTACCCTTCTCGACATGCATCAAATGGCTAGATTGCCCTTGGATGGAGACATGTATGAGGAGTATATACCACCAATCCATGAGCTCGACCCATCTTTACTGTTATATCCCAACTTCTTGTCCCATCTCTTAGAGGTATGGAACAATCTCGTAGTGGGTGGTAAAGTTTCCTTTCAAGAATGGTGTGACTATTTTCATAACAGCAGGGATGGCTCTTTATCATTCTCTTCCCTCTGAGATAGGCGCATCTATACAACGACTTTTCTCGCTCTGTGGCTTTGTTGTTTTGTGGTTGTTAGAGGTGAACCCTACATCTGCCAAGGTGTATTGGTAATGGCATCTTGGGTATCATTAGAGTGCCAAATTTCCCTGGCTCCACCTTCTTTATGTTCCTTGTACTATTATTTGCTGTTGATCAGTACTCATCCAATCGGCCCCTCCTACACAAAGCGACCTTGGCCGGTCCACTTTGTTATTTGTTGGATGGGTGTGTATTTAAAAAGGATTTTTGGCAATAAGGTGAAAACACCCTATTTCCCTACTTATAAGCACACGGTGCCGAAGCTGACCATGGCGAACACTATGTTTAGGACCCCTAATCACTTTTGTCCTGAAGATGCACATGATTTTGTTTTAAAATTTACCAACATTTCATGGCATCCTTATGATTAGGCAAAACCCCGCAGAACGAGTCATCGAAGAAAAGCCTACTTGATTTCTGCTTGCCGTGGTATACTCCCATGGAGACGTGCCACTATGTCCACTGATTTATGTATCATTAAGCCATACCATCCGGATCGTGTGGCTCGATAGTTCAGATTCGATCAAGTTATGCCTTTCCCACTCTTGCTGAGTTTGTATACGAGGGACGATGTCGGGATCGCATATGCTCATTGGGCGCATTTATTGCGCTTGGGACAAGTAGAATTATATCACATCCCAGATGACTCTCGTGATGGTAGCTCTTCAGTGGCTTGGGCTAGGTGGTGGCATGAATTTATATGGCCCTTTGTTTCGATATTGGGCGAGCTTCATAAAGGCAGCGCTCTTGGTCGAATCCCATATGAGATGAGGAGGATGAACGATCCTAAACAGTACGGCCATATTTTTGCACGCAAACTCTCCTCTGAATATTTCATTATGGTAAAAGATGTGCATGTTGCTTGCCAAGCTCAACACATAGCGGCTATTAGAAGGAAGGAGGCACCGACTAAGGATCACTGGAGACAAGTCCTCCATACTTACCTCTCTGATGGCCTGACCTGTATCAATTTTATTTCACCTCTCTCTCTTCTTTGTTTGCAGAAGCAAAAGGGCAACTCCTCCGAAGACCAAGCAGAGAGCTCTCCATTCAATTCTTTGCTAACAGGGAGCTTGTCAGTGCATGCTGTGTAAGAAAATTTTAAACTAAGTAACTTTGATGTGCTACCTGAGAGGAGGAAAACGTGGACCACCTTCGATTATTTCCATCGAGTATGAGAAAGGACCAAAAGCTAAACCCAAACTTGACTTTGAAAATGAGAAGAAATTTCTTGATCATGTATCCTCATTGGGTGTCTCTAGTGTAGTGCAAGACAATCTGAATGAATAGTTTATTGACCAACTACCCTAAAACATGGATGAAAGAAGTTTAGTGGTTTCTTCCAATAAGGATATTCAACTTTTCAAAATGAAATCTTTGCACTAATAAAGAACTTGACAATTAGAGCATGCCACACTTGAGGGTCAAAGATAGAATGGTCCCCGTCTATGCACTGTTGCGTGCAACTCATCAAGAATTTATCCCTATCTTCTTGTGGAATATCAGGACAATGCATGTTGATGTGTCTATTCATATGATTTGTGCCTTGCCTGAGTTCACATGACATTTGCCACTTGCAATATTTATATACTGCCTTTTCTTTCCCATCTATAGCTATTGATTCAATGAATTCCCAAACCTTAGCCCATTTTTTAGACGCGTGACTTGATTGATCACCCGAGAGAAGGTCACAACTATCCACCGAAATTTCTAACATTGATGCAATCCTCTCCATTACATGAAAGTACCTAATACACATGGGCATATATGTAAAATTAGGTTTGCATTGCATTTTTGTGTTACTTAGTCTGAAAAAAGAAGCCACCTATTTTCACAACAGGGAAGCTATATACAAAAGATTAGCACATATAGATCCCTCTGTCTGATTTGTGTACCTAATACTCATGAGCTCATATATAGTATGTAATTTACAAAGAGATCTACAAAAGTTATATACAAAAGATTCACAATTGCATTTTTGGAGCAAATAAGATTTTGATTGCCACCAAGACAAAAATATTTAATTAGATGCATACCTTTGATTCACCGCTGCTCTTGACTAACAAGGTTGTTTCCTCGTAGCAGCTCCCGATCATCAAGAACACCAAAGTCACCTAAAGAACCAAGAACAACACGAAAGTAACATGATGAGTCATAGGTGAAAAAAATGAGAATATTTTATTTGAGAACTAAAATATGAGAGGAGATCAAAACCCCACAAATCATGAATACGAGAGGGAAGCATCAAACTTGATACCAAGAATTGATAAAAAAACCCATAAAGCGTCTATGTTGAACGGAATAATATGTAGGTACCAAGAATCGATCAACAACGTCCACATTGATCTAGCACGTGAAACAGGAGCGAGAAGAATAGAGTACGTGATGTGCTCGTGATCCTCTATCTTATCGTTGGAGCAAGATAAAAGATACAAAAATAAAAAAATTATTTAAAAAACTAAATATTTATATTGACTTCTAACTTATTTAACCGGAAGCCAGAAGCAAAATCAGTACCAACCTCATTGTTCACGTGGCGCGGTGCGTGCAGCGGCGAAATCTGACGCTCCAAACCGGGAACCCGACCACAGATTGTGGCACAGAAGAAAGCGCAGAGAGAGACAGAAGCACAAGGCGCTTAAGTAAGCACGCCCTACCTTCCCCAGCCAACCACTGCAACTCTCGCGGATCGGTGACGTGGCCCGCCCCGAAGAATCGGTGACGCTGGCAGGTGGGCCCACGGGCTTAATCCCCACCTGTCAGTTTGCGAAAAATATCAGCGCGGCCGAAAATTTCCAAAATCCCGCCCAAGCCCCTGGCGCGACGGCTTTTCCCGCTTACACCCTCACTTTTTCCATAATTACCAATACCCCCTCCACCACTTGTACGCAGGGGGCGCGTCCCCCTGTACCCAGACGATAACCCCGCGTGACAATCGGGTCCCATCTTATGTTGGCCCCATGCGTCATGGGATAGCCTGCGTAGGGAGGTAAGAAAAGTTGGGGATCGGTACGAAAATTCAAATTAGGAATTGGGCGCGGGCCCTTGGAGAGTTGGCGGAATCGCAGATATGCCCTCGCCTCGGGAGCTTCTTATCCCCTTCCTTCCCTCATCGACGAGAGCTCGCCTCGCCTCGGTCTCTGTCTCCTCCTTTCCCTTCCCCCAAAGGCCAAAGCTCTCCTCCTCCTCCTCGAGTCCAGGTGAGCGCCCCCAATTCGTCTCGATCCGTCGCCGTTTCGCTCGATTCGACGCGGCTTCCGCTTCTCCTCGCGCGGATCTGACCGGTTCCGCCCGTGTTTCCGCAGGAATCAGCCATGAAGGGGGCGAAATCCAAGGGCGCCGCCAAGGCCGACACCAAGTAAGAATCTCCTACTTTTTACGGGTTTTCCCCGTTGTTCATGCGTTAGATCTGTTGTCTGCTCCGCGCAAGATTCGATTTTGGTGCGTTGAGGCGTGGTTTTGACCACACCTTTCCCCCCCGTAGGTTGGCGGTGAAGAGCAAGGGAGCGGAGAAGCCCGCCAAGGGCAGGAAGGGGAAGGCCGGGAAGGACCCCAACAAGCCCAAGAGGGCTCCCAGCGCCTTCTTCGTTTTCATGTGAGACCCGTGTGTCCTCAGAGTATGTTTTCCATGCTTTTCTGCCGATTTTTTTGGGCGTTGGTTTGATCCTGTTTCTGTTAGGGACGAGTTCCGCAAGGAGTTCAAGGAGAAGAACCCCAAGAATAAGTCTGTTGCTGCTGTAAGTTCCTTAAAAACCACTCCTTTTTCAACAATAGTTAAGACTAGTCATGTGATTAATCCGCCTTGATGGTATCATGATTTGTGGATTTGTTTGTGGTGAAACTCTCTAGGTGGGAAAAGCAGCCGGTGACAGGTGGAAATCCATGAGCGACGCGGTAAGCTTTCCTGAGTCAGCGTCTAATTGTTTGTAGCTTTGCCCAAGCCTGTATGCCGATTTGTTAATATGCATGTTGGATTGTAGGACAAGGCTCCCTATGTAGCCAAGGCCAATAAGCTTAAGGCAGAGTACAACAAGGCAATTGCTGCCTACAACAAGGGCGAGGTAGTAACAGAGACTTAGATTCTCCTTGTCTGTTGTTCCTGTGTCCAATTTTACGGTATTGAGCATGCGCTGATTTGTTTAGAGCACTGCTAAGAAGGCTCCTTCCAAGGAGGAAGAGGAGGAAGATGAAGAGGAATCAGACAAGTCCAAGTCCGAGGTGAATGACGAGGATGACGACGAGGGTAGCGAAGAGGTATACATCCGTTTTGCACATTGCCTTGCGAATTTATAGATATGTGGGTATATGCTCATTGTCTGCAACTTGTTAATCATGCCTATGGACTGAACAACTCTGTAAGTTCTGGGAACCCTTAGAGCTGCATGTATATTGGATGGTTTCATGAATGAACTCTCATGTGCAGATTAAGTTGAGTTGATAGTGATTTGGAACCTAAGTTATAGACCACACAGTTAGAGTTGTCCTGTTGAATCTGACAAACGGTTGCTGCTGTTGTAGGATGAGGATGATGACGAGTGAGCTTGCTAAAGACGCTGCAATGGACAACATGGGAGCGGTGATGCAAGGGCCTGTGGTGGCGGCCGTTATAAGGAGCCTATCCCAATGTACTAGAATTATTCAGTTTCACTTAACATCGTGATGTTTTACTTTTGTCGTCCTATAACGGATAGCGCTCCTTGTTGGCGCCACCGGCGGGTGTTGTGGTGCAGCATGTGTTGTCTCCACCGTCAATGCCTGCTTGTACCTAGATTACTCTTTCCATTGTCATCGGCTAACATTGTGATAATATCAGTTTGGGTATGTTAGATTAAATTATTGTTGTTCATATTTGTTATGCTTCGGTATTTGCTTGCCTACTGGAGTATTTAGTCTTGCTTGGTTCTGTGATAACCATTACAGTATCATCATGCTGTGTGTTCGTATTGCTTGATCTTGAATAATGCTCTTAGTAGGATTACTAGCTAGAAGGGAGTGATGGGGCTGGTCAAATTTTTTTGGGGTGATTGGTTATGCTATTGGAGTTGGGCGTACATATGGTGGATATTATTGTTCATTTCTTTTGGAAATACAGTGTTTATCGTTTATGGCTGGTCAGGTCCTTCGCATCACTCTGCTCTTTGTTTGTTGGTCGCCAATGTGTAATGCATGGTTGTGCTGTGTAGTTATTCAGCTACACCGCCATTTTTCGCAATGTATTGTTAGATGTGACGAATTACAAACACGCAGAATTATAGGCATGGCTTCTTGTTATGTGTGGTTTATTATTATGGCTTTACGTGGAATAGCTGAATCTTCCCTTGATAGCCAGTTAGTAGTAGATTTTCTGAAACTAAGAAATCGGTGCAAACAAACGTTGGAAGTCTTGAAAGAAAATATTGGTTGGTTGGTTAACCATGCTGGCTTGAAGGTCGTTGAACCTGATGTCTTTTGTGTGTACATGTGATGTCTTGCTAAAAAAGGAGAAAGATGTCTCTGTGGTTGATGTCTCTTAGCATAAGCGCTTGTGAACGAGTTAGTTACCAATAAGCTATTTTGAAAAAATTATTTTGATAAGTTATTTCAGAAAAATAGTGAAAAAAAAGCTGTTTTGACTGTTTGTTTTGCAAGGTCATAGGCACTAAAAAGAGGGCGGGGGTGGCGCTTGCTATGCTAGGGCGGTAGGGATAGAAGAAACGGGCTGTTTGAGCGAGCGAGAGCATTTGGGGCCTGCGTGTAGGGAGGCAACAGTGATGATGTAGGTTTGGGTCAGGCAGATGCAGGACAGGAGCCGTTACATAAAAGCCTGGTTCAAAAGTCACATGTTTTTTGGGTTTAAATAAGGACGGTTAATTTTTTTAATGTATCTAGTTAGATAAAACTAGGGGAAAAACAATGTATATCCCCATGAACAATACAAAGAAAAAGAAAAAAATCATATTAAAAAGCAAATATGTTCCAACCAGGCTTTTGCGTTTGAATTCGGACGGAACCTGAGCTGAGATGATAGTGCTGCCTGCCTGGGATAGTGATGTGATGAGTGGGTGAATGCAGGCATCGGTGAATGCAGGTCCATAAGAGCAAGTATAATAAGAGACTGTTAGTAGGCTGTATGTTGAGGTGAAGGAGAGAGAGGAGAGAGAAGAGAGGTGAGCTGTAAGTTTACAGCCAGCTGAAACACAAGAACTAAGAAACTTTGTGAGAGAAAAGGGTGGGTCATACAGCCTTCAGTTGGCTGTAAACTACTATATAAATAGACTGATAAGTGAGTTATAAATATCTATATAGCCAGATGAAGATTGTATTATTAGCCTTGCTCTAATCTAGTGGTGTTCGTTGTTTGAAGCCAGCCAGCCAGGCTTTGTCTCCAAACATCCATGAATGTGATGCCGACGTGCACTCTCTGGTCCTGACGTCAGTTACTTCTACTACATACATTCATTCACATGACTGAACCAACCGCTGCAGCACGTACACGTGCGCTCTGATTCTCGCTGCAGATTTCAGTACGCATACGTGCCTAGCGAATTCTATGCCTTGAGCTCCCCCATTTCAAAATTCAAACCGAAATATTGTTCTTTCATTATGTCAAACCCTTCTCTTATACCCCTAAGTCACAAAAGAATGTCATTTTAACAGCCAACATAGGTTTTTCAAACATAACTTTTATCATTAATTTCTATCATACAACAACAACAACAAAGCCTTTTGTCCCAAACAAGTTGGAGTTGTGACACCACGGCCCATGTTGGCCCATGTGTGTGTGCATATGAATTTCTGGGTTAGTCCCACCTTGCTAGCTTACCTTGAGAAGCACTTACATATAAGCTTAGGAGTTCCAATGGTAATACCCCCATTAACCGTTTTGCGTGAAGCGAGGACAAAAGTGCAAGCGGGTTGCTACGTGTGCGTGGCCTATCCAGAATGCGGTTAGGTCTGAGCCGGTTTGGACCCTAGGGCGTTACAAATGGTATCAGAGCCGACTCGCGCGATTACATGGGCGCGTGCGGTCGTGGCGCGACATATGGCGCACGGCGCGCGTGTGGGCCCGTGAGCGGACACACGCGGCATTGCATATGTCTTGCACCGAACGCATTTTGACATGTGCCAAGAGAGGAGATCCTTATCATTTGCCCCGGTGTGGGTATGTTGGTTCGACGAGGACGTCGAGTCCTTTGAGGGGGGGGTGTATGTGACACCCTGGCCCATATTGGCCCATGTGTGTGCACATGAATTTCTGGGTTAATCCTACCTTGCTAGTTTAACTTGAGTATCCCTTACATATAAGTCTAGGAGTTCCAATGATAGCACCCCTGGTTAACCGTTTTGCGCAAAGCGAGGACGAAAACACAATCGGGTTGCTACGTGTGCGTGGCCTATCCAGAATGTTGTTAGGTCTGAGCCGGTTTGGACCCTAGGGCGTTACAGGGGTAGGCTAGGAATGAAAGCTTCTCAAGATCAAAGAAATATGAGTCTTGAAATAATTTAGATTTCATTCCATGGAAAGATGACATGATTTGTAAGTTAGCTTGCCAAGCCTATCACAACCATCCTTTTTTCTGGTTTAGGACATGCTACGTAGAAAACTACATAGGCGGAGTTCATTAATTTCTATCATATTTTTATAAAATTTCTTTTCATAACATATATATATATATATCAATACTTTACATTTATAAAGTTTGACCGCACATTCCCTAAAAAGACATTTTTTTTACTAGAGAGAGTACTAAAGTTGAGTGCAGACAAAGCTCATACTCTACATCATCAAGTTAACAACGGCCGTTGGATGGACTACACCATGCCCATCCGACCATTCAACATTTTCTGGCTTGGGCAGGGCATGGTTTGGGTAGGGTATGGGCTAGGCTGGGTGATTAAGAGTTAATGAGTATCAACGAACCCATGCCCTATTAGGGTATGGGCTAGCATGGTGGTAGCGCGTTCGCCGATCCTCGCCGGGGGCTTCATCAGTTTCTGGCATGAGCATAAGAGGATCGATGGATCATCGACGTGCTCTCAAACAACACATGATCGATCGCCCGGCCAAGACAAACTTGTTGCTATTAGTTTGCATGGCCAATCCATATGTAAACAGTCAATGTATGTATGTATGTTTGTACCAATTTTTTTTAAAGCACCAAGCGTAGGTGCGTGCTGACGGACAGTACTATGCATCTGACGAGAAATGTTATTGCCGGCCGCCGTGGAGTGGAGTTAGAAGTACTCATAAGGAAATACTACTAGTGAACAGTACAGACGTAGTAATTCCTTAATTACAAACCTGCTCTGCACTCTGCAGTACGAAACTTAAAGCCATGCGTGCCATGCATGGATCTCTCCCTCTCTATTTCCTCCTATCAATTTTCAGGGAAAAAGGGTTGAGTTTAACACACAGTTATGTGTGATACTCACGCTTGATACCAGTTACAGGTCTGATATCTCCTTTGCTGTTCTCAATGTATATATTTTGTAATACTACGAGACTTGACACTGCAATTTCACGAGAACGTGAACGTGGTGATATGGAACACTTTTTTGGCATTATCTCTGGAGATACTTCAGTTGGTTGAATTGTACCGATGTTAGGATTTCTGTAACAAATTTCTGAAACTCATAAATAAACAGTTAGTCATGCAAATATGATAACTAGTAATGACAGGGAAAATATGATTGAAACCTAACCTTGGGTTTGAACTGGAGATAAATCAAGACCTATATCAAATGATGGTCGGTCCATATCGACATTCCTCTCCATTCTAGGTGGAAAAAATGTTTTCTTCGAGGTAGATCCTGACTCTTTTTTAGTATGTACAGAACGGTTCAAATCAATTGAAGCTTTTGACCTAGATTCAAGTACTACGGTGGGAGTGTATTCCTGTGCAGAGTTAGAATGATCTGCTGAAACATTGTAGGAGGGTATGTTGATTGTAACATTTGGTGCACTCTCCACGTTATTATTTATATCCTCGTTGTTAAGCTCTTTGTTACAAACAGGTCCTATAAAAAAACAAAATTTGGATGTAGTATTGCCAAAATATAAATTATGACATTTAAAACGAAACACAATGGAATTTAAATAATACTTGTCTGTTCAGGAGCGTGATGTTCGTCAATATCCTCAACATCATTGTCAAGGGTACAAGTATACCCACGAGACAACTCATCTTCATTTGTGTTGGTTTGTTCTACGTTAGCCAACAGTTTGCAAGCTTCTGCCACCTTTACAATATCTTCCCTAGCCTTGTCTAGATTGCTAATACAAGAAGCCCAAAGAACGTTCATCTTTTTGGCCTGTTGGATTATATGGGCTGCATGCTCTATTGCCTACAACAATGGAAATACGCATTGGCAAACAACATATTTACTATAGTATTTGTAAACACATGTCTTTGAACAAACATTGCATACACCATCATGTTCATATGTGCTTAAGATTACAGTATTTTGAAAACAACCTGTGATTCATTCTGAAGATTCGCATTTGATGGGCCATCACCAATATCTTGACGTTGTTTGGATTTAATGAACTCATTAGACCTTGTATAACATACATTGCGTTGTGGACGAAGCTGCAGCAAAAATGAGTATGTCATGCCATAGAAATATCAGTACAATGGCAGCCATAAGTATTTATTTTTTTCCTGGGATATCGATGTGCGTACCTGCATCTGCCCAAACTGTGTAACCGTGAATTTATCCTTCAATGTAAGGTCAACAATGCACCTTTTCTTAATGTTGTCACGATCATAAACATCAATTCTTGGGAAAACATCATGCGGAAGACTAAGATTTCCGAAATCCAGGTTGTCTAAATAGAAAACCTGAAAGGGCAATAAAAATTTAAATGAATATTTGTTTATTCACACGTGGAATCTGTTCAATGCTTAATAAAAGAAGAGAGAAAAAAGTTCAACCATGGATATATATATATATATATATATATATATATATATATATATATATATATATATATATATATATATATATATATATATATATATATATATATATATATATATATATATATATAAACCTCTTTTCTACTCTTTTCTACTCCGGTGTAGTTACTCCTATATCGTATCTCACAATGTAGGGAGTATCTCGCATAACTGGAGGGTATATGCGTGTAGTATACGAGTATTTAAGACCATCTAGATAGTATGTATAATTTTTCAGAGGTGGTATGCATATTTTTTAGACATACTCCTTTTTATATGCGTATATAAAGGTATTTACAAAATACGCTAAAAACTATAGACCCTTTTGCAATTTTTTCGTGTGGTTCACATTGAGTATCTTATAATTAGTATACGAGTATACCTAAAATGATAAAGGAGTATTTCAAGTTTATTTAGGTGGTATATTAGAGGTGGGAGTAATTACACCTGAGTAAAGTATTTTTCATAGTAAAGTATATTTCCTATATATATATATATATATATATATATATATATATATATATATATATATATATATATATATATATATATATATATATATATATATATATGAATGCATCGAAAGGTCAACCATGGAAATGAAATAAGTAAATAAATCAAATCCCATCCGAACCATCACAGTATGAAATTTGACATCGAGTCTGAGAGGATTGATTGTATTGCAGCCGTCTTCATGTTTTAACAGTCAAAGTGCTATTGAAAGTGGGATACCTAAGTGCTGAACAGCTAAAGAGGCAACATGTACATAAACTTTGCCAAAGCAGAATGCAAAAATCCAGTAGCTCTACCATGTCATGTTTTGCCAAAGATTGTTGACCAGAGGTAAATAAAACTTGAAACCAATCGAGCTTCATTTTTTCTACTACTTTAAAATGATCATATAACGTGTGTTGAATCATGCCACGTACAAGCCAAAATCTGGCCACATGTCTAAATGCACTAAATTATTCAACTTTCAATACCAGAACCTGTTCTGTACTATGCAATATCTAGTTTCAACATATGCTTGACCGAATACCAATGACATCAATCAGGCATTCAGAAAACTAGCCAAAAAGAAAAGGAACATGGTATCATACCCGAGATGATCTATGCTTGATTATTTATCCAAAACCCATAATATATATGACCAGTTAGATGTGTGGTATTTAAGATAAATCATTATTGCAAATTATTTAGCAAAGTACAGAGTACATCTAAAGAAAAATACATGCTATAGTATTCATAGATGTGTGTTACCTGTAGGAAAATTACACATCCATTTACATATCCACATCTTTCGCCCTCTGCAATTTTTTTTGAACGTCTTCTGCTGCTGCAAGTAACTTGTTCAAAACATACCCGGACCAGTTATAGCTAGATATGTCATCCGGATTTATGAGGGCAGTGAAATATTTCGGACAAATGTTGTCCAAAAATTTCTGAGGAGCAAGGAATTTAGTCATAACAATGATTAGAAAAGCTGTTTTAAAAGCATCCTTGTCTTCCTTAGACATTCTGCCTCTATGGTTTTTTGTAATAACATCCTCAATGACAGCTCTGTTGACATGCTTGTAATCTTCAACTTTCAATCTGGTGCATATCAAGCCCTTAACCTGAGCAATTACTTCACTGCTAGGAGGGTCCAAGTCCTTTCTAGATGAAGGAATTCCAAGAACTTTCTGAACATCATGCTCAGAAAACGGAACAAGAGTACCATCTCCAACTTGTAATGCATGAGTATCACAAGATATTCTAGTGAGCAGCCAATAACTTATTGCCCTATGTGTAGTAATCTCCGGCATATTCAACAAACCCCCAAAACCCATTTCATTTACTAAAAGCTCCTTCTCTCCCTTTAAATCCTTAATAATTGATGAAACAGAAGACGGAACATATCTAGATACAGGTGGTACATATTTTTGACCTGTAATATTCCTAATAGGTGGGCACACGAAATCGTCATCATCAGAGTACGATGCTGAAGGTCTAACTCCATCAGTCAATGAAATACGCCTTCCCATTCTTCTGGCACTTGCACCTGGTGGTAGCCTCGGCATTATGAGAAAAATCTATTGTCCTGAATACGAAATTGAAGGATAAAAAACAATGAGACAAGCAGTAAAAAATGTAAAAAAATTGCAACACAAAAGACCAAAGAATAATTCTTCTAACGATTCAATATGATCAAATAAAGTGAATTATTTGGGTAAATGAAGGCAACATCCTATTATGGTACTAAAATGTAAACTTTTTTTTCTGGGAAATGTTCAGCAGAAGAAATAAATATTATTTAATTAAGGTACAAGAACAAAATTGACTTCTCACAACGTACAACAGATCCTTAATAACAATTTTAGTCCCTAATTATACTAAATCAGCCTATATAGCAAAGAATATTTCTTCTGACAATTCGATATGATCAAATAAGGTGAATTACAAATGGAAATGAGTACAACACCCTATTATGGTTCTGAAATGTCAACTCTTTATGTCTGGGAAATTTTCAGCAGTATGAAGACATATTATTTATTTAAAATACAAGAACATATTTTACTATGAATATAATGCATAACAGATCCTGTTTTTGAGATATTATCTATGAACGAATGTACTATCAGCAAGACACACAAGTTGTACGCTGTGAATTTCATGCAAATTTCTATCGAGCTCCTACACAAACTGTAGGCAAGATAAGAGACCAGGTTAATGTTGAATATTCATCTACCAAGAATTCAAAGTTATTTCTTGATATACAAACTGATATGTAGTACATGCGTTCTACATCACTCAAACTAAATGGAAAGATCATTCAAGTGGACAAGCTAGTAAGAACATTGCACGGATGGGTGATACTTAGTTACTTACTCGATGGCAGAGTAGCGTGCTAGTATCTCAGAAAATTTTGCTTCACATTACTGCAAAACAAGAACAACATAATTAGTACATAACTCTAATATGAAGCAGCCAATCTGGCTACCATAACTTCTTCGGTCTTACCAAACAATAGACAATAACAGGTAGCTAAAATGCAAGCTCCCTGCTGTCCATACATATTTAAAACTAGAAATAACGATATGTAAAACCAATTGTGCCAGGGTCCATAATGTTTAAGCTAACAGGCTCAAAGTTCCCACATATCCTAACTATTGGATAACGGTAATCTAATAATATCATGCTAACAAGTTAATGTGCTACAAAACCTCAAAAAGAAGCAATATGGACAAACAATTAGTAAGAAAGTCTGCAGTCCCAAGACCGACCATTTGCAAATCTAAAATTCTAGCAACACAGAGGATCACATATCATAAAATTTCATGGCAATCGCTGATGAAAAAGACCAGAACCTACAAAAACTTTGCAATCTCTATTTTCAACAAATAATTCTCCTCAATACCAATGAAAGAGAGATTGTCATCGGTGACATCAAGAAGCTATCTTTACACATCGATTACATCAAGAGGCTAATCTTTACCCAAACACTATCATACCTAACATACCTGAGATGATGAACCAGAACCCAAGAAGATAGCACCAATCGGCAAAACTATATCCAGATTGATGAGCAAGAAACGATCCACAAATATTGAACCGAGGAAAAGACCATATGACACCGAGCTTAGTAAAATCAAAAAGAGATATTGGAATCACACTTAAATGGAAAGAGCATCACACGGTCTATTTGTTTTTGACAGACAAAAGGAATATCATTTATTGAAAGTTGAACATGCAAGCACGGTATAATTTGCATTGCTATACATGGAAACAACTCTTCACAATGGTATAACCACGGCAAGAATCATCAATCCGTATATATGGGAATAAATCATCGATTGACCCTTTGTGAAAGGAAACAAACTAACAAAATCCCCAAATTCTAAAATATCTGAAATACAAACGATATGGGTGGCGGCGGTAAGAAGCTGATGTGGCTGAGGCGCGCGGTGGTGTGAATCGGGTTGAGGCGAGACCGCCGCCGCCCTCACTTGTGGACGGATCCATCTTCGGTCATCATCGCCCTCAAAAACGCCAGATCTGAGAACTTATTGGGCCGCTGCCACCTTTGGGACGCCGCCACCTTCCCGGATCTGGTTCTCCCCGATGGTTTCTCAGCATGGATCCAAACGCCGAGGTCACCGCCGCTAACTCCTTGGGCGCCGCCTTCTCCGGCCATCAACCTTGTGTCGACTCTACCCTCCCAGGTCGCCACTGTCTGCCGTCGCCTACTCTTCATGGAGGCGACTCGGATTTGAGAACGGCGGAGCTGGCCTCCCGGTGACAAAACCGCCCGCGATTTGGGGAAAGAGACGAGAACGGGGAAATGCGTGACCGAGTGGCGGGGAAAATGTGTAGGCAACGGGAGAATGCGCGATTTGGGGAAAGAAGCAACGGGTCTCAGCCGCCCAACCCGTTAATCGTCTTTTCTACGACTCAGCGTACGTGCGCGATCGGACGGCTCCGGATCGAGGAGTCCGAACACCCAATAGTCCTCAATATTTTTACTATATATATATATATATATATATATATATATATATATATATAGTATAAAAACATGGACACTATAGTGCTCAACCATGGCATCACGCTCAAGGCATCTCAACAATACAACCAACGCTTGTAATCCAATACTAACAGCATTAATCAAGATATTCATGAAGTGAAGTTACGTACTAACTCTTCTTTAGCAATTTTTCTAGAGGGAGGGGGCAGGGCCCCTTTGGTCCTAGAAAAGCTCCGTACGTGGTTATTGCTGTAGGGAATGTGGTTTCAGCAAATATTTAAATAAAATCTCAGAATTATAAATAAAAAACAAATCATGTTTTTAACATATATTAAATTACAGGTGCAAAAATAAAATAATTGCAAGATCATAAATCTCTACCCAGTGGCGGATCTAGAACAGAAATGGCACAGAAGCCTCATGCTCAATGTATATATTTATCAACGCATCTATCTAGGGCTGCAATCAGATCGAATATGGACGGATATCGCTCATCCTGTATCCTATTTTGTATTTTTTTTCTCGGAGTCAGAGTCGGACACGGATAATGCCGGATACCTATTTCTCTGTTCCGTATTCGTTCTATAAGCGTTCGGACGGTTGGTTGGATGGACATTATCCATTTCTTTTGTACCCATACACAGGACATTGGACAGTAGGGTGCAATCAGAACGAGCATAGAGAGACTAATCGCCGAGATGTCAAAGAAAGAACACTCAGTATTTGCTACATGTTTAGATGTAGCAATCCATTTCTATGTTATCTTGTTCCTAAGTAAAGCCACAATAAATTTCCTCATATCACTTGACATACAGATATATACGGACGAATATCACTCATCTCGTATCTTGCGGTACTCAGTGACGTTGACGGCGGCACTGCCATCTTTCTTGCTCAACCTCATTCAGTTCTCCAGTGGCGTCGAGCACAGATTGCACCGCGCCATTCCCGCTGCTTCACGGTGTCCCACGCCTATTTTGTCGTGTCCTTGATGACAAGAGTCACCAACATCTCGGTCGGCATGGCACACAAGATTGCTAATAACGCCAAGCGGTCGTCGCGGTAGTCGATGGCGTCTCTAGACTCAATTGCCTCCCAGAGTCCTTGTGCCTGCAAATTGACCGTCATTAGGAGGGATCAATCGCTGTAGTTTGTGTGCGTCAGCATGGGGGTAGACCACCATCACCGTGCCACTTGTCTCCTTCACTACACGCTGCACCACGATCTCACGGCCTCCATTGCTGCTCTAGTTGCCATCTTTGTTGACACGGGCTCTTGGTGGTGGTGGTGGTGTTCGTGATGGAGATTTTGATTCATGCTCCGACATCGTGGCAGAATCTGAACTCTTTGGAGAACGATGAACTCAAGAGACAAACAATTTTTGTGCCGCCCCTCTAAATTGCTTTGCAACGTTTTTTTGTTGATCTTTTATACTGAAAACAAGAAACTGACCCGACATATACGACACGTCCAGCTCTTCATGACGTGCCATCCTATGTTCGACTGAAAACAAGAAACTGACCCGACATATACGACACGTCCAGCTCTTCACGACGTGCCATTCTATGTTCGAGCTATTCATGAGATTCATGAATTTTCTTAACGCATGTACTAAATCTCTTAACGCACGTACTAATCCACTTGACACATGTACTAATGTAATAGGACTATCACCACTGTAATATCTCGAATACATAATACTGATGCGACGTAGTTAAGTCCAACAAGATGGACATTGGCACTACACAGTCATCTCCTCAGGCTTCTTGGTCGCTTCACTGTTGCCCAGGCAAGTTCATCTCATCTCATCATATATGCCACGATCACAAATTATTTACTCTCTCCTACGAACTATGATCGTTTGACTTACTGAAATGCCGTTAATTATATTCTTGGCCGCTGGTTTTGCTGTCAGGCTAATTTCACCGAACTGCCTCCTAGCCCGGTGTCCCCCTTGGAGGTTGAAGAAGGCCACAGTTCCCGCCATTTCTTCAACGATTTGATCGACTGTACATTCCCGGGTATATATGAGAAGACTGTAAAAGCCCAAAATATACATGTTGCATCTCGTTTCCAACGACGAATCAGTTAGGAACAATTCTTAATGTCGCGATAAACAGCAACGGTTGCGCCTATTCTTCTGCAGAATTGAGTCCAAAATGTTCGTCAGAACTTGAGGCACCCACCAGTGAACTATCGTATAAGGCCAACGATACTGCTGAAACGGAGAGCAACCATGATGACAAGGCCTATACAAGAGAAGTACTCATCACTGCCGGGCTATGTGATGACGACGGATCATTGGACGACAACAAAGCCAATGCCATGGTGGACTCGGTGGCTAGACCGATCTGCATGCGACTACGTCTTCGAGGAGGTGTACTACTACCGCGACAAGAAGGCGGCAAATGGTGATGATGAAATCGTGCTGTACAGAAACAACACTGAAGAAAATGCAATGGATCACAGGATGCTGTTTAATCTGGCAAATGAAGCGCTGCAAGTTCTGGTGGGGAGCGTGAGAACCGCCTCGCTCCTCGCTGCACCAGTGGGTCGTCGGCAGTACCGGCATGTCGGGGGAGGAATAAGCTGCTGCTTGATGATGTGTGGCAGGAGGTGCAGTCTTTGAGGAACCCTCCAACGCAGCAAATGCAGACGATAGATAGCATGGTGGCATGCGAAGTCAGGAAATCGCCATGGGCTGAGGTGTTGTACGAGGATGTTTATGTTGTGGGGGAGGAAGATCGAGCGCCCGATTTTCGATGAATTGATTGGAGACATTGTGCATGCGGTTTTCATCTGAAAAATGCAACAGATCCTATATAACTATGGGAATTGCTAAACAACACTCGGAGTGTTTTTTAGTCTAGGAGTACTAAGATTTTGTTTTTGTATATATATAATATTTTTTTGTCTATGTATACAATATTTTCTCATGTATATAATATTTCTCAAAAAAGTTGCATATATAGACGAAAAATATTGTTAACATAGGAAAAAATATTTACAATATTGTTACCTCCTATAACTATTGGTAAGCTAGCGGTAACAGTAAGTACACTTTGAGCTACAAGTTGTGTAAACGGAAAGAAACACACAAATATGTAGTATGTTATCGGGTGAAGTCTTGGGCCGTCGGCGCCTTGCTGACCCTGGTCGACACTTGTTCAAATGGTGTGGCATGAGATGCACTTACTTGCCATCCATCTTTCTTGTGTAGGACATCTACAAGATAAACTTCCCAGTTCCAGGCAATGCCATTTCTAGGATGAAGGAAAGCCAGAGCTTCGGAGCCTTTCAATTAAGAATTTAGCAAACTTTCAATTCGGGCCTAAAGATTTTTTTAACACAGATTAACCCACTTCTATTGAAAGCAATTACAGAGTTCTTACTATAAGAAAGAGTATTTGCCGCAGAGAAGCCCGTAGGCATGGCATGTATATTTATAGACGAGGCAAAATTTGAACATTTCAAAATTAATGTGAGATCTCCGTTGTAGCACACGGACACTCAGTCAGTTAAGAAAAAAAAATTACACGGGTGATATATACAGCACTTGTTGGCTACAGTCTACACACGTGCTGAGTGCTGAGAGTGAGAGAGACCTACAAGCTTGGGCTGTATTGCATTGCATGAAACCTGCTCGGTGCTGCTGCTGCTGCTGCTTCTCTCTCCCAGGCTCCCAGGCAGGCAGGCTCACGAGTCAAGTCACATCACGGCATCGCCAGCCTCCTCTTACCACACAAATCCTCACCGATTCCCCGCCGATCTCTGTCCAATCCGCGCCCCCGAGGTAGGGTTTCTCACCTCCCCGCCCCTCCCTGCCCCAATTCAGCTCTACATGCGCGTCCCCCCACATCCAATTCGATGCAAATTTCGCTGTTTCTGATGCTAAAGGAGCGATTTTTATTCCTTGCTAGGACCTGTCTGACATGTAGAGATTTATTTAGCTGATCCTGTTGCTGATTCGATGCAACAACCCTGTGCCCCGATCGGATGATCTATGTGATTGGACCAATTGCGGGGCTCGTGATCTACAAATGGAGCCGTCGGATCTGCACACCCACCTCCCTCCCCGCAAGCGGCTGCTCGCCGGATTCAGGACGGCGGCCACGCCCTGCGATGCTGCGCCGCTCCCGTCCCCCCTCGTTTCCGGTGGTCATCTCGCCGCCCGCCTCCGCGAGATGATGGGCTCCGCCAACTCCTCGTCCTCGCCCCAAGAGATCATCCAGGCCGCGAGGTCGGCCGCCTCCGCCGCTGCCGATGCTGCCGCGACTGCCCGGGCTGCCGCCGCGGCGAAGGCGGCCGTCGCTGCCAAGGCTAGGGCCGCTGCCCGGACTGCTATGGAGTTTCTCGATTCCATTTCCAGGGCCGGCGCCTCGAGAAATGGCCTTCAGCTCAAGGTCAAATCGAGGAAGAAGCATGTCCAGGTCAAGCTCTTGTATAAGCCCAATGGGCGGGTAGAGGGGAAAGGAGCTGTGGGGGATGCTCCCAAGCCTCGTAGGCGCAGGGAGTCCGACGAAGAGATAGCTCGGAAATTGCACCGTGCGATGAATAGCTCACCGCGGATTTCTTACACTGGGCCAAAGAGGCCCCGCAGCACCGCCGGTGCTGGGAAAGATGGATGCCCTGGTGAGGGTGGGGGTGATGCTTGCAATGATTCTTCTTCAACTCACGCGCCAATTGAGGTTGGCATGTTAGTGAACGGATGCTCTTTAGGGAAATCTAGTGAGAGAGCTGTCCCATTTTCCAAGCATGAGGGTCTCGATGATGGTGAAGAAGACTCTTCTAGGCACGCGGCAAAGGGTAGGGATATTGATGATAATGGAGTTGGAATTGGAAACTTAAGCGCTGGTCGGAAAGTGAAGATCAAGAGAAAGGAACTGCTTTTGAACCAACATGACATTAAAGAAACAGAAGAGCCCAAAGAAACAGGGCCCTCTATAGATTCTATAGGATATGATGAATCAAAGCCAAACGGCACAGACAAGCGAGTGAGTCTCGCAGATGCAAAGGCCCCCGGTGATGGATTGGTGCCGATGAAGATTACATCTGTATGGAAGTTCAAGAAGTTTAAAGCATCACACTGCTCTTCTGACAGCAAGATGTTGCACAACGTGTGTTCCTCGACTTCGGCATCTGAAACCTCTGCTTCGGTGAAAGCTGATTAGTAGCTTATAGTTGGCAGATGCTTGTCTTAGCTATGCTTGTTGTGAGATTTTGTATGTTGAAATTACTGTTCGGACAAACGGGGAGAGGAGGTAATCTGTCTCGGTAGATTCCTGCCTTTGATTTGATTTTTATACAAATGTGCTTGCTTGCTTTATGGTATATATGTTACTGGGTATTTCTACCAAATTATCTCTGTTTTGCACTTCCCGTTTTATGCCAGCAAGGATAGCGATTGTGACAAATTAGTATAGTTACAAGTTATACATACCATTCTTATACTCTTATGAATGGTGCAATGAAACCAATGCCGATTCAGATACTAACTTGTAGCTAGTAGCTACTGTCTTCCGATGAGTAAATGACCCCTTCGCTCTTTCATGGTACAAATATGTTTAGATCTTAAAACTTGGGAGGACTGACAATTATAAGGCAAAGACTCTTCTCTTAATATAACTGACTCTAGCATAGTGTTTCAGTGAATTGCTCTTAACTACCGAAGAATTGAGTGCTTTCCTGACAGAATTAGAATCAGCGATTATCGAAGGGATCCAACTAAGACCCTACATGATTGATGTCTGAGTGTGTTTTCATTGCTTATTAGACCCTAATTTCAACAGCTACCATTTTAGAGTGTGAGTTTCTGACCCTCTTTCTATCTAAAACGTGTCACTTAAACAGTTATGCTATTTAGGGCTTTCCTAACTTTAGTTGTTTGTAGTTCACCATATTCATGGCACTAATGGATGCTCATTCAGATAGTTTGTTCATACCAATGTTAGTTTCCATTTTCCAAATTCATAGCTATTTGTGTAACTTTTATAATACTACATGCCGAAAAAATAATATCACCATGCATGAGCATAGTGGCACACCATTGGCGGTCCAGTTTAAAAGACTATTTGGATCCCTTTGGTAATCGCTGATAATCCCTTTGAGCATAGTCTATTTGGATCAGCATGGATGGAAGGAAGCACACTGAAAATCTAGCAGGACCTACCCTTAGCCTTGTGGCAATAGGCTAGTTTGGGAAGCATTAGCTGCTTACCGGAAGCAGTTGCATTGCATCCAGCTCTTATGTAAGGAAAACCCCCATGCACAGCACTGATGATGCTACCATGGATAAGTTGCCCTGCGTGCATCTTCTGCATGTACCTGGCAGAAAAATGTTTGCTTTTCTGGTCCCCGTGGATGCTCTTTCAGTCGCTGCACATGTGGTAAAAGTTGAGACTTGGCGTTTGGTTTGACTCGAGGGCAGCAATAGCCAATTGCTAGCAGTTTTCCGGCCTGGTGTTGCGTTGGTTAGATAGACCCACGGATGGATTTTATTTCACCCACTTCTTTTCAGCTCATAGTTTATAGGTTTCTCTCGAACAAACAAACAGAACGATTTCTTCACTATCTTTTTGAAACGGTTTCTTCATCATCTTTTTGAAACGATTTATCGGTATTTGATTCATTCGCACAAACGTTAACGATAGAGCTATAAGTCATTAGTTGCAGCCGATGCATAGATCTCTGAAGCATTCATGAAGAACTTGTGTAACATATGTTGTAAAATAAAGTTGCATATTTCTCACATCTGGTTTAAGGTATGTATGTCGTAGTCTAACAGGGGCAGCATATCATTCAATATTGGCAAATAGACTATTCTGTATACTACGTATGGTTTTTGCCGTGGCTGACAGGTTGGCTTCTGAAGAATACTACTAACTGCCACAATGTCTACTGTTGGCCCTAGTCTTTTTACTTATATCTTCTGGTTTATAACTTCTCTCAAGTAAATAAACTCGATAATTTTTCTACCGTCTTTTGGAAGCAGTTTATTAGGATAGCTTTTTCAAAACGGCTTATCGGTATTTGATTTGTTCGCATAAATGCTTGTTCTAAGGATAAAAATCATCAACTGTGGTAAAAAAAAAATAGTCCATTGAAAGGAAGGATCCCATAGTTGGAAGCTAAATCCAAGTAGCATTATTGTTATTCAGCAAGGAAGGGGGAATTTCAGATCTGATCTAACGCCTGTCCAACCATCCGTGATGTGCAGCTTAGCCACCTTTTCATTTTCTTTTCTTTTTGCTCCTCTGTCTCTCCTCTCCCTAGATTGCAGTGCAGGTGAGTGATGTAATGTTGCACCAAACCAACACGCGGGCAGGGCCATGAGCCTCCTATATGATAGAAGTTATTAAGAACATGTGTCGGCTTTATAATTTTGGTTTTTTTTTTCAGTTTTTTCTTTTTCTTTTTCTCTTTACTCGTTTGCATTGCCTGTAGAGATATAACGATATTTTTTGTTAATTGAATAACTTAAAAAAAATTAGTAGTTATTATACTGTAATTTCAGCTAAAGCCCAACGGTTAAAAGGCGGAAGCGCGGTACACCTCATACGGCGCCGACTTCTCTCACTGATTGGGCTGCCCTGCCGTACCGGAGATATGTAATGTTTGTTGTTGCTGTACTTACATGTAATGTGGTGCTGATGAACTCACAGTGACATAAAGCCACCCTAACTTATATGTCAGTGTGGTGGTTGCAACAGCTGATAGCTGCAGCGCCCTGTTACTTTTTTTTGGCAAGTTTCGTTCCGGGGAGTGATCACTTTATCGCTGTGTTGTGTGGCTGACCGGTGGGGCCACCACTGATGCATTAGCACTGCGTCGGGCTGCCTGGGGTGTCTTGCCCTGTAACAAATATTATTGTCGGTCGTTGACCGGAGCTGGCTAGGAAAGGAACCCGTGCTACGACAATGGATACTACTAGTCCGTAATAAACTAGGAGGCCACACTCCACATTTTCTAGCTTATCCCTCTTTCTTTCTACCGAGCTAGCTAGCGTTGCTTTCCATTATACAGAGCAGCAGTACCATGTGCCCAAGGAAAAAACCATACCCGCGTGCGTGCCACACAAAAAAAAAATTCATTTGAAATCCCATTCCCTTCAATTCATTCATAAAAAAAAAACTCCATTTCAGCATCAACTCTGACAACTCTATCGGCCACTTTCCTAAGAAATTTTTAACATCTTAAATTTATTTTTATTGTTAATCCCCAATTCAACTTACTTCTAAATCTGGTCCTTCTGCCCACATTACTACCCGTGACAGTGGCAAGACAAACAGATTACAATGTTAGTCGGCAAATGGTTCAATACACTTAGTTGATTCTCAACCGTTCATTGAAGTTTATCCAATGGTTATTATGGCTTTGACACCTCTAATGTTTGTGGGTGGTGCATAGAGATGGTGTTAACGAAATGGGTAAAGGAGTAATTTCGCGTGCTCACTGTCTTAAAACTGTCAAGCTTGGCACTTCCTCTTTTCCCTTCTCCCGCTGCTCATCATGCAGACCCTCCTCAGAGGCTCAGCCGCCTCCTCGCCTTCCTCCTCCGCCTCCTTGACCCAAGGTCGTCGCCGGGATCTGCGCCGCCCCTCCGCCTCGGCGCAACAAGGCCTACCGCATGCGTTGTTCCGCCTGAGCACTCCGTGCTCGAGTCCGTCGCTAATCTCGGCCTCCTCTTCTTCCTCTTCCTCGTCGGCCTCGAGCTCGACCTCCGCTCCATGCGCCGCAGCGGCCGCCGCGCCTTAGCCATCGCCGCCGCCGGCATCTCCCTCCCCTTCTCCTGCGGAGTCGGCGTCGCCATCATCCTCCGCAGGACCATCCCGGGGGCTGACCAGGTCGGCTACGCCCCCTTCATCGTTTTCATGGGCGTCGCGCTCTCCATCACGGCCTTCCTCGTCATGGCGCGCATCCTCACCGAGCTCAATCTCCTTACCACCCCAATAGGGGAGATGGCCCTGGCCGACGAGGCCTTCAACGACGTCGCCGCCTGGGTGCTACTCGCGCTCGCGGTCGCCATCTCAAGCAGCGGTGACCACCGGAGCCCCGTCATATCGCTCTGGGTGCTGCTCTCCGGCTCGGCGTTCGTGGCGGTGTGGACGGTGGCCGTGAAGCCGGCCATGGCGTGGGTGGCGCGGCGCGACGCGCGCGGGCGGCGGCGACGTGTGGGTGGCGGTGACCCTAGCTGGCGTGCTGGTGTCCGGGCTCGCCACGGACATGATCGGCATCCACGCCATCTTCGGCGCGTTCGTGTTTGGGCTGACGGTGCCCAAGGACGGCGGCGGCGGCGTGTTCTCTGGGCGCGTGGAGGATCCCGGCGACGATCTCGGCGAGGACCTTGGGCTGGCGGAGCTGACTCATTTTCTACAACAGGAAGAAGTAAAATAACGATAATGCCCCTAATTAATGGATGGTTAGATTTACTGGAGGTGTCAGCACCACTCACACCACTACATGGACCAAACATACCCTCATGTTAGTCACCCTGGCGTGACTAAATCTTGCCACTCTACTATCATTGGAGTGGAAGTATTGTTTGATCACCCTACCACCAGTAGCATGGCTAAACCTGTCATTTTCTAGTTCAAAGCTAGACTTATCCTACAGTGTGACAGTATTATTCTGTCATCTATAGACCCTAGTACGGTAGTATTGTTTCGCCACGCTACAGGTGGGCGCGTGGCAAAAAAAAAGCCATATTTGGAATAAAAATAAATTCAAAAATGTTAAAAATTACTACTACGCTGAGGTCAATGCCTTTTTGAGACATGGAGTAGATTTGTTCAGCAAACCCCTACTGGATTTAACATTTTACATTTTCACTCAGGACCAAATTTAGAAAAGCCCCCTACAATTCGAGCGAAATCCAGCACAGCTCCTCCGCCTCCTCCTCGCATCTCATCTCATCTGACGACGCCTCCAGAGCGAGCGGGCACACACACCGCCCACCGCGCGCATGCACAACACCCTCTCTCCCGATCTCGCCGGGCATCCTCGCCGCCGGTGACCGCCTCCGCCCACCCCTGACCCCCGCCTTGCGCGATGGAGGCGGCGTTCGACGCCTACTTCCGCGCCGCGGATCTGGACCGCGACGGCCGGATCAGCGGCCAGGAGGCCGTCGCCTTCTTCAAGGGCTCAGGACTCCCGCAGCCAGTCCTAGCCCAGGTATCCTCAGATCTCCCTCGCCTCCGCGCGCGACGCACCTCAATTCCATCGACGCTGTTTTGGTTTCTAGCGATCCCAGCTCCTCGAGCCACCGTGTGGTTCCAATCGTGAAATGTTCGGTGGCGACGCGATGGTCTCCACGAGTACCGAAATCTCGAGATTTCGTGGGGGTGGAGGAGGCTTGCAGATTTCGAGTGTGCTCTCTTCATTCGGGGCGAGTGATTTAGTTGTTTTCTGTTTCCCATCGGTTAGAGTTTTAGAATAGACAACTTTACTCAGTTCTGGGTGCTTGACTGCTTGTGTGTCAATTTGTTGACTGGTCCTTGTACTTTGATCCGGCTGTGCAATTTGGTACTTTAGCTCGTAATTTAGTTGTTCTTAGTGAGTTAAATTTCAGGGGAGTAGGCTCCTAAGTAGAAGCACACAAGTTCCTACGGTGTCATCATTACCACAGTGTGGAAAACTGAGCTTGTCATGCCGTTTGGGTTCCTAGCTCTGCACAATATTATCTTACTAGTAAACCGAGTGACTTTGTAGTTTTGGAATATGGAATCTAGACGTGAGGAATTTTTAGTTTGAAGCATAAAGATTTAGGGGGCCTTTAGCTATGATTTAGCCTGTATTTGGTACTTCCAAGTGGTCAATTGGAAATAATGGTTGTGCCAGCTGTGGTAGGAACTGTATGGTTTGATATGCAGAAATTTGAGCAACGGATCTATTGGAACATTGTGATTATTACCAGTTCAAAAATAGTGTAGGCGTACATCTCAATATTTGGTGACTGGTGAGTATACTGATTTAATGTGAGAACTTCAACCTGAACAAATCATATGTAAACCAATGCTCGTACCATTCACCTTTTACCTTCAAATATCTGTGTCATTGTGCACACATGGTCTTTTGCTTACTGTACTAATTGCCTTTTATTTCTTTTCCTGGTGCAGATCTGGACACACGCTGATAAAAATCGAACTGGTTTTCTTGGGCGTGAAGATTTCTACAATTCGCTTAAACTTGTCACGGTAGCGCAGAGTGGGCGAGAATTAACACCTGATATTGTTAGGTCAGCATTGTTTGGTCCAGCTGCTGCAAAAATTCCCGCTCCTCGGATAAATATTTCCACCGCAGGTCCCCAGACAAATAGTGTTGCTAGCCTATCGCATCCCACTCAAGCACAAAATCCTAGTCAACAGAATCCTGCTATAAAGGGACCACAGGGGCTTCCTGGTGCATCATTGAACCCACAAGTCCTTCAATCTGGTAATCTTGTCAGGCTGCCACAAGGTCCAAATGCAAGCACTCCTCCCGCCCAGGGAATTGCTCCAAGGCCACCCGTTGGAGGTGGTCTAAGTGGGCTAAATCATACTGGTTCAACCACAGCAAATCTATCAACTGATTGGTTTAGCGGTAAGAGAAGTGCAAGTCCACTGGGTGCCACTTCACAAGCTCCAACCACAGGTGTTTCCCCACAGGTGAACCTTGGTAGCGTGGGAACATCAGCACAGAGTTCAACTCCTGCAGGAGGCTACAATTCTCATACACCGGCTGTTACGACATCTTTAAAGGCAAATTCAACAGATCTAAGCCTGTTGTCTTCACCACCAGCTGTTAATGACTCTAAGGCATTGGTGCCCTTAGGGAATGGAGTCAATGGACCGTCACCTAACTTATCTTTTGGTGCGGACCCTTTCTCTGCAAATCCACAAGCAAAGCAAGATTCATCCTCGCCCTCCGTTGTCTCAAATAGTTTGCCCAGTTCTACAGCTCTTGGCCCGGCTACTGGACTTCATCACCCCCCTAAACCAGTGCAGGCTGGTCTCATGCAGGGTATAGCATCGCTTCCTTCTCATACTAGCCAGTTGCAACAAAGCCAGCCAGCTCCTAAGCAGAACCAGTTTAATGCCATACCAAGCTCTCCAGCACCAATGAGCACTAATGTTCCTGGTGGACACATTCCTTTAAATCCAAACCAGTCTCAGGCCCCATGGCCGAAAATCACCCAAGCAGATGTCAGGAAATATATGATTGTATTTATTAAGGTAGACAGGGATCGAGATGGGAAGATCACTGGTGAAGAGGCAAGGAATCTGTTTTTAAGTTGGAGGCTGCCGAGAGGTACATCACATATTCCATATTTACTCTCGCTTCCTCAAGCTATCATGACTCATGACCTATGTGCTATGTCTCTTTCTTTATGCTGACAATACTACTTATTGCAATTTCAGCAATCTAAGAAAATAACTAGTTGGTGATTATATGTGTTGTATAATGTGCAGAAGCACCAATTTGCGAGTTAAAAGTAGAACTGTTAGTACGAAAAGGCCTCCTATTGTTGTGGTTGACCCCAGACGTTATTTTTGCCATGAAACTTGCCATTTTTAGATGATTAATCTACGCATCTTTAGTTTTTGTGGATGCCAAATTCATTGGGCACTGGTGCTGTGCTACTGCTTATTGCTAATATATCTCTTGTGTGCATGTTTATGTATCGTGCTGCATATATGCACTTTTTAAATACTCTAATTAACTCGTTCGATTATTTTCTCTTTCTAGCTGCACATCGAATTGGCATGTTGGGTCATGAGTGTTAACCTGTTATCCATATCCTATTATTTTTTTGTATAGTTGAAGCTGCATTTTTTTATTTCCCTGTCATTATATTCTCGGGAGTTGAGTGCCTCAGAGCAGCACCACAATCTTATGATATCCCTTATTTCTATTTCTGTTATTATTGATTAACAAAGTGCATCGGAGAGTTCCTATTTCTTTTACTAGCCCATATTTATCAGCTTGTTTTTTTCTTCTTCTGTAAATTCCTTCCAATGATCAAATTCTCTCTTGATATTGAGTTCCCATACTTCTCATTTCTTGCTTATAATTTCTAATAATTCTGCTTACCTCCACTTACAGAGATCTTAAGGAAGGTCTGGGATTTGTCCGACCAGGATAAGGATGGGATGCTGTCTTTCAGGGAATTTTGTACTGCTGTCTACTTGATGGAGAGGCATCGTGAGCAGCGTCCTCTTCCTGATGTATTACCAGATGGTATTTGGGCAGAGGGAATTTCACTACCCTCTACTGGCCAGTTTGCAGAAAATGCTAGTGGCCCGGCTCCCCATCCAAGTGCTGGTATTCATCCAAAAGAAACTGTTCTGTTCATTTTTTTTAATTACTAACTACTAAGAAAGTCCCTCGTCAATGATGTGGTTTTTATTGAACGCTTGTTGTAGGATTTGCAAGTAGAGCAATGCAAGGATCACATCCTGGGATGCCTCCCTCATCTATGAAGCCACCACCTCGATGGCCTCTTTCTGTAGATGCTGATGATACAATGCGGACAGAACAACAAAAGCCAAAGATCCCAGTCTTGGAGAAACATCTAGTTGACCAGCTGAGCAAGGAGGAGCAAAATGCACTGGATGAAAAGTTTAAGGAAGCTTCAGATGCTGATAAAAATGTATTTCCTCTTTGGGCTTATTTAATTGAAATATTTCACGAGCTTTCTTACCTGATTTAAAATTTGACAGAAACAAAAGGAAATCCCAAATATATTTTGAAGTGGTTTTCTGCAGCTGGATTCTTCTTGTTTATTATTTTCTGTTTCATTGTTGACAAGAAATTAAACTCGAGAAGTTAAATTCCTTTAGTATCAGGAACATTTATTTCTATGCTTCTTATGGTCTCATACTCCTTTGATAAGCTCAGGCTTCACATGGTTGTTAATTCTTGAGTGTCTCATGATAGTGCAGATAATGGCTAAAATGTTAGAAACAGAATATAGATAAAATGCTACGGCTGACAAATTTGTGTTCAGAACATTGTTTCACAGGTTATAATTCATATTTTCATGGATTAATTGAAATGGTAGTGGCATTGTATCTTTAGATAAATTATCTTGGGCAGAAATGAAGATTGCATTTATGTCTTTGTTCATCTTGAGAACTGCAATATGGATTTGCAACTTCATATAGTTGTGCACATTTAGGCTATCATGAAGTGTTACCATAACATGTTTTAAATCTTTTATGAAGGTTCAAGAGTTGGAAAAGGAAATCCTGGATTCTAGAGAGAAGACTGAGTTTTATCACACCAAGATGCAGGAGCTTGTAAGTACTCTCTAGCAATATGCCTTAATATGTAAATACAAGCATGTATTCTGAATGAAAGAATTAGGGGTCTGTTTGGTTCGATAACGAATTTGTCCCCACCAAACCTTGCCAAAATTTGGTCACCAAATTGGCTACCAATGTTTTGGCCAAAGATTGGCAAGAAAATGAACTAGAGGGCAAGGGAGAAGGTACTCTTGCCAAAGTTTGGTAGCAAGCCAATTGCTTGCCAAATTTGGTCAAGGTTACCAAAATTTGGTAAGACAAGCATTGGCAACAATTGGTAACAGACCAAACAGCCCCTAGGTTCATCTACATTGAGAAGCAATACAATATCTATATCTTTATATGCTTGTAATCTTAGTGAAGTTGATTCGGATTCTAGTTTCATTTCTCATGCACCGTCTATTCCTTTAGGTATTGGTATAGCATTTCCATTGAACTGCTGTCATGTTTCATAAGTGACCTGCTGTAGCCTACCATCCTGTACCAACTCAGCATACCCATCTCTTTATGATTTGCTAAAATATATCACATGGTTTAACATGAACTATTCATGTTTGCTGGTTTTATGTGGTCATGTCTGACCTGATTTCATTATTTTCCCCCCCTAGATTCTTTACAAGAGTAGGTGTGATAACAGGCTGAATGAAGTCTTAGAAAGGATGTCTGTGGATAAGCGTGAGGTAATGTTCTTCTGTGACCTTTATTAAGAAACGGTCTCTGCGATTTATTTTTCTACCCTTTCCGATTAATCTATGGTTTGTAGAAGTTGTTTGTAGCTTCTGAAATGCGGACTGAAGCAGAAGTAGCTGAAAATCTCAGGTGTCTCAGTCCTCTCATCATATTGAACTGGACTGTTGCACTATTGTATATTGTGATACATGCTCCTTGAATAACTGCGACTCTATATGATACGGGTTGCCCGATCTTCTCGACGTAGGATTAAAATACTCACGTGTAGCCTCTCGAATCGTAGTGATTCTCCGCAAGATGACACGTGCTGGACTTCACGACCACCAAGCGAAAGTCCTATCGCACTCCCAATTCTCAGCGGAAAGGTTGAACGCTCTCAATTAGCAAGAACTCTTGAATCTCTATTGGAATTGAATTGGCTCAAAAGAGCAAAAACATGCCCAAAATCCCTCTTTCCATTATCTAGTCTCTTTTCTAGTTCGTCTATATTGTTTGTTTCTCGTCGTGACTTCTTTTTTATCCGGCCATGGCTGCATATGGCATCCCCATACCATCACATGCACATGGACTGGGCCTTGGGCTAGCTGGGGGTTGTCTCGGTTACACGGCCCAGCTCAAGGTGCTAAATATTTATTACATGACTTAATGTATGGCTTTGCTAAATAACTGAAAGACAATGGTTTTGGGAAAATTGTGAATGAATTAATGGGAGCAAAGGCTCGAGTACATATAGGCAGGGATGTTCATGGGAATAGGAAATAATCCTATCTGAGAAGATCCTTGCCTATTATAACCAACTAACCAAACCGGGGGCGCACAAGGCAACATGCAATGCGTGCCGCACCACCCTAAACCCAAGGGTCTGCCTAACATAGCAAGGGCCCCGCCTAATATAGCACACGCTAACACCCCATGATCG
Source organism: Dendrocalamus sinicus (assembly GCA_036346575.1). Taxonomy (NCBI): domain Eukaryota; kingdom Viridiplantae; phylum Streptophyta; class Magnoliopsida; order Poales; family Poaceae; genus Dendrocalamus; species Dendrocalamus sinicus. The sequence continues at coordinate 348,583 of CM070657.1, read as the reverse complement.
AATCGTCGACCATCGCACACGTTGAGACCGGTCTGAAGTCTGTAAAAATGGTGGAAGGTAGGCCCTTGGTGAAGACGTCCCGCATACTCGATGTAGTAGGCACATGTAGGACGCGAACAGCATCAGCGCAACTCGTTCTCGACAAAATGGAGGTCAATCTCGATGTGCTTGGTGCGTTGATGCTGGATGGGGTTGGAAGACATGTAGACGGCACGATGTTGTCGCAATACACCAGCGTAGCTCGCGGAGGGGCGTGAAGCTCGGGAGGAGGCGGCGCGGCCAAGTAGCCGGCAACTCCATTAGCCATCGCGCGATACTCGGCTTCAAGATCGGGCGAGAGACGGTGTTCGACGCTTGATGACCAGAGACGAGATCGCCGCCGAGGAACACAAAGATAGCCCGAGGTGGACTTGCGCGTGTCGGGACAACCAGCCCAATCAGCATCAGTGTAGACCACAAGATCCGTCGGCGAGGATGATCGCAGATAAGACCCATGTCAAGAGTGCCACGAATGTACCAAGAATCCGCCGGCGAGAAGGTGCGGCTCCTGGGATCATGCATGTGAAGGCATACTTGCCGCACGCGTGGCGATGTCCGCCGAGTGAAGGTCGGCCATCGCAAGGCACCGCCGCGAGGCCGCGGAAGTCGAGACATCGGAGATGGGGCACCATCTGCACCGCAACCTTGGGCCGTGTCCATGGCGTCAAGCACGGTTTGCACTCGGACATGCCGTGCGATCAAGGAGCTCCATCATGTATCGCTTCGAGAAAGAAGAAGACCATCGCGAGCGCCGAACATGCATACACAGGAAGTGGTGCGGCTCACCGAGGTCCTTCATGGAGAACTCTGTTGCGGGGCGAAATGATCCAATGGAGGAGTGTTGATGAAGAGGCGTGGGGCGATGTCATCGACATAAAGCGGCGAGATATGCGAGTCGGATCCGCGACGGTAGACGAAGAGCGACGTGTCTGACTTGGCCTCAACGAAGCCAAGGGAAGTCAGATGCGTGGCGATTCTGGTGAACCACGCGCGAGGGGCCTGTTTCAACCCGTAGAGAGACTTGTTCAGACGACAAATAAAGTGCAGGTGGCGGGATCCTCGGCCGGACGGTGGCGCAGATAATTGTCTCGAGAGGTGCCATGTAGGAACGCATTCTTCACATCAAGTTGGTGCACGCCGCGATGCGAGAGAGAGAGAGAGAGATCGCGCGATCGTGAGTCGCTTCACCATCTGGTCGAACGTCTCGAAAAATCCACGCCAGGGCGCTGGGTGAAACCACGAAGAACCCAGCGCGCCTTGTACCGCTCAAGGTCCCGTCAAGATGGAACTTATGCTTGAAGATCCATTTGCCCGCCACGACATTGGCATGTGGCGGACGGGGCACAAGATCCCAAGTGTGGTTCTGCGAAGGCGGCGTGCTCGTCTTCCATTGCAAAGACGCCACTCGGGTCGGCGAGTGCGCTGCGATAGGTCTTGATGCGAGACGGGCGCGCGATGGAAGAGCGCGAACGCGAACCCGTTCTTAGCGCGCGTCGCCATGGAGTGCTGGTTGGTCACCGGTGGAACGGCAACATCACCCGTGGGAAGCACCCTTGGCGAGCGGTGTCGCGATGACGAAGGTGGTGCGGTGCAATGGCGGGCGTTCGGCGTGTGTAGACGCGTTGGTGATGACACGCTCGGGAAGAGGCGGAAGCGGTGGCGACCACGAGCGGGACGCGGCGGTGATGACGGCGTGGCCGCGCGTGGCACGGGGAAAAGGACCGGCGGTGCCGCGCGTGGCGCGGGTGACGCTGGTGTAGGGGAGGAGGCCGCGCGTGGCGCGGGTGAAGGCGAAGTCGGGGCCGCGCGTGGCGCGGAGGATGGTGCCGGGTCCCAGGAGCGTCGTCCGGGAACGTAGCGCGGCGGCGAGGAGGACGACAGGTCCTCTCGCGCGACCACGATGGGCCGAGGGCACTGCACGCGGGCGCCAAGACACCGGGGTCGGCGGGATGTGTTCCTGCAGGCAAAAACTTGTGCGATGGACCAATAGGAACAGGCACAGCGTCAGGAGCATCAAGAAACTCGAAGGCGGCAGGAGGGGGGGTCCATTGCGATCAGCAAATGGAAAAGCAGTTTCATCGAAGATGACATGCCTTGAGATGATGATGCGATTGGAGGAGAGGTCAAGACAGCGGTATCCTTTATGATGGTCAGAATAGCCAAGGAAGACACACAGGACAGACCTAGGGGCGAGTTTGTGAGGAGCTGTGGCAGACTGGTTCGGATAACACTTGCAGCCAAAAACCCGTAGATGATCATACGCCGGTGGTGTGCCATATAGAGCAAGATGCGGCGTAGAGAAAGCGAGGGTCTTGGTGGGCAAGATGTTACGCAGAGCCGTCGCGGTGGAGAGCGCCTCAATCCAGTAAGAGGGGGGCATGGAGGCTTGGAACAGCAAGAAGCGAACAACATTATTGATCGATCGAATGATGCGTTCAGCTTTACCGTTCTGCGCCGAGGTGTAAGGCTGAGAGGCGGCGATGGCGGCGGCGGCCGTCGCGCGCTCCTTGGCCGCGCTCTGGCGGCGTTGAAGCGGCGATGGCGGCGTCGCGGTGCGCAGCGCGGCCGTCGCTTCGTCGTCGGCCGCACGCCGCGAGCAAGGGCGAATCGTGCATCTCCCGGTGCTTTGCGTGGCGGGCGTTGGCCTTCTCCGGCCGCCGCCGGGCAAGCTCGTCTCTTTGGGACGGGAGGCGAGGGCGGACGGATCGGTGAGCGCCGTCGCCGTTCTTCGAGGTCACCTCCTGGGCGACTCGAGCCATGTCGCTGAGGAGGAGAGACGCCGCTCGGCGGGAAGCCGCGCAGGCGCGCAGCACGCGAGGCGGCCCGCGCTAGGTGAGCGGAAGCGAGGAAATCCGAGGAGAATCCCGGACTTCTGATACCATGAAAGACAATGGTTTTGGGAAAATTGTGAATGAATTAATGGGAGCAAAGGCTCGAGTACATATAGGCAGGGATGTTCATGGGAATAGGAAATAATCCTATCTGAGAAGATCCTTGCCTATTATAACCAACTAACCAAACCAGGGGGAGGCGCACAAGGCAACATGCCTGTGCAGTCGCACCACCCTAAACCCAAGGGTCCTGCCTAACATAGCAAGGGCCCTGCCTAATATAGCACACGCTAACAATAACTAATACATGACTAAATGCATGGATCCATGGTTAAGTGGTTGCCTCATGCCCCATGACAGAACGTGAGCAAACCACCTCCTCCCTTGTACTTTGCTTCTCCGCATAGACTTTTTTTCCTCCAGCTTTTGGCCGCATACACTTGATCAACCTAGTGCTCCTCCATAGCTTTGGCCCCGGCCTCCTCCTCCCTCTCGTTGCCATCTTTATTTTCATTTTCACTTTAGGTTTGTACAGATCGAATATAGGCTGCATATAATTAAATAAAATAGCAATAGCTTTGTATCTTCAAGTATAATAATTAAAGACATAATAAAATTAGAGTTCACCTGGCAATATTTAATGTGACTCAATAATTCTTTCCAGTCAAATAATATATTAACTGAAAAACGCTACGCATGTCTGTATCCGCATCACTATAAATCTCACAAATATCAGGCTTGGTGTTTTTGTGGAGTCATTTGTTGCTTTATTAGAAACCAGAAGGATGATAGTGTCCATTCATGATTTTTTGAATTGCTATTCAACTATGTCGTATGATGTCTCTTGTTGCATCATGTCATGTAGTTAACAATGGCCACCCTGTGTAGTTCTTATGATGTTTTACATAAATCTCACACTTTTTTTGTCAATTCAATATTCAGGTTCAATCACTTGCAGTGAAATATGATGAGAGATGCAAGAAGGTTGGAGATGTGGCATCAAAGTTATCAATGGACGAGGCTACTTTCCGTGAGATCCAGGTATACTTGTGATTATATCCCAGTGCGCTAGGAAATTGTAAAAATCATTCGAGATCTGGACTGTGACCTTATTATTTCTTCTTTTGTTTACAGGAGAAGAAATTGGAAATTTATAATGCTATAGTTAAATTGCAGAAAGGAGATGGAAATGATGAAAAACTTCAGGTTGGCATTTTCGTTCTTCCAGTATCTTTCTTGTGTCATGATGTAGATGTGCATCTGTTGTCTAACCATATTCCCCCCTGTTTATAGGAGCGGGCTAATCAGATACAATCCGATCTTGAGGAGCTTGTGAAATCTTTGAATGAACAATGCAAGAGATATGGGTTGAGAGCTAAGCCAACTACTTTAGTGGAGCTTCCTTTTGGTACTTGCTACTATCCTGTTTGTTTATTGAATTTTATCCAACATTTGCTTGTTTAGTGAACGAACTTTCTTGAACTGGTTTCCATCTCTTGTGTAAATTAATGCTGTACTCTGATTTTTCAGTTTGTCTGGTACGAACTAAGCCAAAAATGTAGTTCATTGTACCGAGTATCAATAATATTTATGTTCACCAAAGCAATCTTAACTGGCTCTAGTTAGTTTTGTTGCATCAGATAGGCAATGTGCTATTCATCACAAAACCAAATTTGTTTCTAACTTCATTTGCTCTTCATTGTTAATGGGGTCCTACTGTTTTTGTTATTTCTGAGTCTTACACTATAATGAATATTGAATGGTTTACTTTACTATCTAATTTTTAGGTTGGCAATCTGGAATTCAAGAGAGAGCTGCTGTATGGGATGAAGAATGGGACAGATTTGGAGATGACGGTATGCTAACTTGAACCTCAATTCTGTGACCATCTCCCGTATTGAATGTGTTCTTGTAGGACATTATAAGTTTGAACTATCGTACTCCTATTTGTCTTTCTCCAGGGTTCTCCATAATAAAGGAACTCACAGTCGCAGTGGAGCCTCCTGTTGTACAAGAGAGTCATCCTACTGTTGAAGATGGTAAAGTGTCTACCAATGGGGCATCAACAGCTACATCAGCAGAGAAAGAAGATTACAAGAGTGATAAAACTGCTGCTGAGCAGACTGTAGAACCTGAAGCGACACCTTCCAACAGCAAAGCAGAGTCAGCTAAAAGTCCTCCAGTTAGTCCTGTAAAGAACACAAAGGATGGCCATACTGATGAACCTGTTAAAAGGCAATCTGGAACTAATGACGTCTCTCCACGTGCTACTGAGAGTATCAGGTATAGAATTTTTTTGGCAATTTATATGAAATATACACCTGACTGTCTTTGCTAGAAAACAGAAGCATGTACCTTTTCCCCATGTCATCTATTTGAAACACAACAAGCGTAAGCTCTTGTTTCAATTTTGTTGGCGAGTAAAGGTCACATGTTTGAGCCGGATCTTAAATTATTTGGACTAGTGGTGGCCACTCCTATAAATTCAATCTTGCCAGTGCATTGATCACTCCATAACATATATTGTTAATTTGACTGGAATAGGACGATTTAAGTCCTGAACTTGCTAGGCAAAACATGCTTGTTGTATGATGGAACATATAAATGATTACCGAGTACTGACATACATGAGACTTGTTTTTGCTGAGAAATTGACATTCCCTCTATTGGATAATACTTTGTGGGCGCCTTTTGTTGTTTGTTATTACAAAACTGTTTTCTTATTGCATGGTAAATTGTACAGTAACCATGGAGCAGCTGATTCCCCTACGCATGGAGATAAAGCCTATGGTGGGCATTCTTGGGGCCCTTCGTTTGATCATCATGATGATAATGACTCCCTATGGAACTTCAGTCATAAGGTCAAACTCTGTTCATGCTTTGGGCCATTGTGTCATGTTGCATAGATATTTTTCTATCTAGCACCTAACTCTGCAATCTGTTTCTCAGGATGGTGAGAATGGTGATTCAGATCTATTCTTTGGGCCACAAGGTCTCCCCCCAATAAGGACAGGAGGTTCTTCTACATCTGGTAGTGCTTACGGCAAGGAACAGAAACCTTTCTTTGATTCTGTTCCGGGTACTCCAATGGAGAAGCCTTTCTTTGATTCTGTCCCAGGCACACCATTGCAAAAATCTATCTTTGATTATTCCGTCCCTAGTACACCGATGCAGAAATCAGTCTTTGATTACTCTGTCCCAAGTACACCGATGCAAAAATCACTCTTCGATTCTGTCCCCGGTACACCATTGCAGAAATCAGTATTTGATTCTATGCCAAGTACACCGATGCAGAAATCATTATTCGACTCTTTTCCAAGCACTCCGATGCAGAGATCACTCTTTGATTCTGGCCCAAGCAGAGCAGAATCTCCTACTGCCAGCAGCATCTATGGCAAAGAGCAGAAGGGTTTCTTTGATTCTTCTGTTCCAAGTACGCCAATGTACAACTCCAGCTTCTCACCGAGGTATAGCGAAGCAGGAGACGACAGCTCATTCGACACCTTGTCGCAGTACGACTCCTTTGGCTTGAATGATAGCAATTCGTTTGGGCAGCGTGACAGCTTTTCAAGATTTGACTCCTTCGGGAGCAACGCTGATCATGGCAGTAATAATGACACCTTTGCAAGGTTTGATTCTTTCCGCAGCAATGCTGATCAAGGAGGCGGCAACAGCTTCATGAGGTATGATTCCATCAACAGCACCAGCGACCATGACAGAACTGATGCGTTTGCGAGGTTTGATTCAATGAAGAGCACGGACTATCACAACAGGGGCTACTCATTCGATGACGATGACCCTTTTGGTACAGGACCGTTTAAGTCGTCAGAGACCTCTAGCCCGACGAGACATGGAACTGACAAGTGGAGCGCATTTTGACAGGTATTGTATTATAGAGGTCATCATGTGTTTGTGCACCTTACTGCAGATATATATATATATATATATATATATATATATATATATATATATATATATATATATATATATATATATATATATATATATATATACAAACGTACAAGGGCAGAGACATTTTTGCTTGGGCCTCTGCTCTACAGCTTGGGACGGGGCTTGCGTTGTGTGTTTGCTTTGCGGTTCTTTTTGTACCTAGGCTCGGATGTTCTACCACACATGTTTGGTGGGATGGTGCTTATAAACATTCTTTATACCTTGTACTGTACAAGATGCGAGTCAACCCGGTGGATTGAAAATTTGCAAGCTTTTTTCCATGCTTTCGCGTTTTTCAGATCCTTGTACTTGCTATATTTTCTTGCTTGTGTACAGACAGACCCTTCGCTTGGAACTTCTTGATGGATTGTATTGTGGACGTAATTTGGCCGGTTCAGTGACGGGTTTTCTTTTTTTGTCTAGTGGGTTAGACATTTGTGAGCTTATTGTTGAATGTTTGAACCTTTTGTAGGTTCATTTTTTAGAGTCATGCTTGTCAGGACCTTTTTGTTTGAGAGCATGCCCAAGATAACTAGAAGATATCGATGTAGTAATATGAGCATGCATCGGCGGTTATGAAGCATGTACTAGCTAGCATATATTGCCTACAAAATGTGGGGACATGGTTGGACAATAATTCATGTATTCTTACTTCATACAATAGTTAATCTACTATAAAAAAATATCTAAACCAGTCTAGAATGTGTATTATGCAGTTATAAATTCAAATTTATATTTGAATTTTTTGGCCAGTATTTTGCCTACTCGTACTGACCGGTTTTTTCGATTACCGGTTTTTTCGATTACCGGTTGATAACTGCCAGTTTTTGACCCCTGGTCACGAACCCGCATATCAGTGAATGTGAATTGTATGGTAGTGCTCAAAGTATTTTTTAGCGTTTGGCTGGAAAGGCACTATAATGACTTAAAATATACTGTAGCGCTGTTAATTTTTATAATTAAATTTAAAGAAATAAAAAAATTATATCATTATGGATAATGCAAAGGAATAGGATAAAAAACTAAAAAGCTATAAAATAATGAAATTAAGAATCCAGTGTGTTTCGAAAACCAGAAGCTAAGTCGTTTGGAGCGGGCCCACCTGCCTGCCTGTGGAGAGAGATGTGCATCATAGGGTTGGATGGACGGAGCAACAACCGTCAAAACGACGGCTAGTAATAAGTAGCTACGAATTAAGAACCGAGCAAGCAAGCATGCATTTGTACTTTCTCTTTCCATTTTCATCCAAGACTTTCTGGTCCCAAGGGAAGGCTAAGGATTTGCCACGCAAGACTTGGAAAGAGTACAATGCAACACTGCAAGGTGATAAGATTGGGCAAGTTTCAGCCCGTTTACAGCTTGTTGCCGAACTTCGTCACACTTGAGCAAACTTTACTGTTTGTGCCCGGCCTCCGACATGGCCGCGCAGAACAATGTCCTAGCTCATTTGGCATCAAAAGTGGAGGAGCAAGCTCTGCTCAGGAAGCATCAGCATCTTCGTACTGCCGTCTTTTCCCAACATCGGTAACAAGTACAGCACAGAATACCACCTCTCCAAAAGGCACACAGAAACTTCTGACGCACAGAATTTCCAGTCTCATGGAGAAATCAATTTCCATTAGGAATTAACTTCCAACAAGAGTTTAAAATCCTCCCATAAATACAACAAGTGGGCAGAGATCGGCATCCCTACAAAACCATTTTTAAGTCTACACTTAACAGCAACTACTTGCGTCTCCTTTAAGGCGCAAGCAGGAAATAATGCACATTCCACCGACCGCCCTACACCGCCAATCTCTGCAAGTAAAATTACACCGGAACATGGAAAATATGGAACTGGTTCCTATTGTTCTGATTCTCAGTTAAATTGGATTCAGGACAAATTCTCCACTTCGGTTATTCAGTTTTACGTCTTTTGTACGGCACAAATCCCCTTACCGATTGGTCTCCGTTGCTGCTCGGCTTCACTCTTACAAAGGCTGAATTTGCGCTCGGTTTTAGCTCAAAATTTGATGCTGACTCTGGGAGCTGAATCGTTCCAAGCGCCTCGACTGCTTCCAAGTTCTTCGGGGTCACCTGAGTGTTGCCCTCAGAGTCCGAGCTTGATTCAACCGAAGGGCTCTTCCCGGCATCATTCTCATTGGTAGCTTCATTATGCGCCACTGTACTTACTCCTCTTGGATGGCCAACAGCAAATCCATAGAAAGGCCACCATACATGTAAAGGGGCAATTCTAGCATCCGTTGATTCACCGAAATGAAATGGGAAAGAATTATAGGGAAGAAGCCATCCATTCGGTGCAGTACATGCTGGAACCTCTCCAACTAATGGGGCTTGTGATGTCTCTTGGTTAGAGGATTGAGATATTGGCTCACCATCTTCACAGCTCGTTTCTGAGGAACACCTTTTCCTAGGGTCCGGGACAACAACTGTCTTCCCAAACAGCTTCAAACTTGTTTCTTGCACCTCATCTGAAGAATGCTCATCAGACATATCCACATATTTGTTGTCCTGATCCGTTTCCTGCAACAGGAACATGAGCAGCCTAATAAGTTCAAGTGGTCATTCATTAAGGTTCTCCAGTAGTAAGGCTTATTCAAATGATGGTTGCTTACCTTGTGGGAATGATCTATCCCTGTTTGCTGACAAGGCACATTTTCCTCTCTACTCACCAATGGAGAAACATTATTCCCCTCATCCGATGACGCTGGGGAGGTACACCGAGTTGACGGATTTGACATTGATAATCCAAAAGCATCCGACTGCATCACAGATAGCACTGACACAGGAGAACCATTCTCTTGGTCAGAACCAGATGAAGATGAAATAGGAGCAAGCTTTGGTTGCCCTATTGCGGGATTTGCCCCATTGCACGAATTCGCACACTTGCGAGGGTATGGATGCAGTGGTTTTCTCTTTGGCCTAGGGGGAGGGATCTCAATGGCATTATTGCCCCCAGGCTCGCGCACCACCTGCACAATAAACACCCCCCATGAGAATAAGGCAGACATCGGAATAATTTGAACTAATAACGGTTACCAATTCTGCTTTTAGAAACACATGTAACTATACAAACATGTACCATTGCCAATGCAGTAATATAACAGCAAAATTTATCACAGCTACAGGAAGGACCAGTCACCTTTGAGAAAAACTTCTGAGCATGGCTCCGGATTTGGACAGCAGTCTTTGTGCCAATGTGTTCTAGAGAACAGTTCGGATGAATCAGAAACACTAATCAAATGTAAGGTCAGATGTATAGGCCACACACCTTGTATCTGGCGCCAGGACCGACCATACAGCTTCAATGCCTCCAGGAACTTCTCGTGCTCTTCTTCCGTCCACTTCTCCCTCTGCTTCGTGATCGTATAGGGCTTTCGAACCTATTTGAAGCATGTTGGAGATCATTAGGCACAGTGGCAACGCTGTAAGATAGTACACACCAGCATAATGATGGGACCAACTGGCATTTGCTTAGAGATCTTAAAGTGGGATAAGAAATGGCTACCTTGACAGGATAGTCATCCATCCCCTCCTTGGGTTGCACTGCAATTGCATCATCCATCAAGGGAGATTGGACAACATCATCCAGCGTTAGCCTTTTGTTGATTGGCAAGCCAGATGAATCCAAGCCATCCCTTTCCTAGAGCCAATAACAGAAAACAAAGATTAGTGCTTTAACTAAATGTATTGCTATTGCTGCACACAGTTTCAGAAATTAAGTTATTAATTCAAAACGCGATAAAATTTGCCACCGGAAAATGGACATGTGGGTGAGTACTACAGCATAAATTGAGTTATCACAATGTTTCCGATTAAACGGCATCAACTTACACATGTAAAAGAGTTAGTAATGCTCTATCAACTACTAAAACTGAACTCTGCTGACTGGTTTTCAGTGATTCGTGAATTAAACGAAGAGGTTCGTGAATTAAACGAAGAGTGTAACTACTAGCTACCATTGTAAAAGAAAAATAAATACAGCGCACTAACGGAACTACTCCTACCTTGTACAGTAAGCACCGACGTTTCTGAATTTGGTATTGCGGGCTCCGGTTGTGTTTGATTCTGTATCTTTAACTAACTAGAACTATGGTGGTATTGCTCATCTCGTTCTCGAAGCCTCTAAAGATATTGTGATTTGGATCCTCCCAAAAAAAAAAAGGAAGCATCTAGAACGGGACATTCTTCAACAAACGGATAAGATATGACCATTAAAAACACAATTTTTTTTACCAATAGTCCACCCAAAAAAACACTGACAAATAAAAATCTGAACCGATAATTGGCCCCCAAAATTTACTGCGCAAATCAAACTTTGCAACACCGACGAGTTTTTTGCTATTATGGTACCCTCTAAGTTGAGTTTCGACGAAACGGTATCTACGTCGTGGGCTTCTCTAAAATAGTACTCTTGTACTTAAGACTTCTCTCAAATAGTATTCTCAGGATTTTAACTCAAATAATTTGATTTTCGAATTTGTACTCCCCTAATTGACTGAACTGCCCCTGCTCGTCGGGCTGCTCCTCGAACGCGGGTACACCGTCCGCGCCACCGTGCGGGGGACACCGGTGAGCGCCGACGTCTCTGATCTGTTCCCATGCCGTTCATTGGATTGTTTCCTGTAATTACCGGAATGTTTGGTGGAATCGTTGTGATGTTTGGTTGGTTCCGACGAGGAGCCAACTAATTTGGGGACCAGATGTCCCATCCCGATCGGTTTTAGGGTGGTAAATTGAAACCCAAACGAGGTGAAAAGAAGAAAATAAAAGTGATTAGGGTTAAACAAAATGAGCAGGGGCAGTTCAGTCAATTGGGGGAGTACAAATTCGAAAATCAAATTATTTGAGTTAAAATCCGAAATCTATTTGAGAGAAGTCTTAAGACAAGAAATCTATTTTAGAAACCTACGATGTAGATACTGCTTCGTCAAGTCAACTTAGAGGTACTATAATAGCAAAATACTCAACACCGACAGGCCAAAAAAACACATTGCGGAAGAAGAGAAAGAAGAGAAGGCACACACACGGCAAAACAAGAGAGATCTTTACCTCCACCTGCGCCATGGAAGCCATGAGCCGTCCCCAGAGTTCGAATCTCCGCTCCCCCTCACCACCTCGCGCAAAGACAGAAGCAGCCGGCGTCGGCGGCAGAAGCCACAGAAACAGCAACTCCAAGAAGAAAGACCTCGCCTTTCTCGCCGGGATCACCAAAAAACCACTCCTCAGCGACCCAGCCACCGATGCCAGCCAAAACCGGAGGCAGAGAAACCCGGAATGAACGCGAAAAAGAAAGGAAAAAACATAAAAAAAAAATCGCGGGAAAAATCCGGTGGGCGGCTCGTGGGGACAGCGAACGGCCTGGGAGGTGGCGCGCGGTTAAAGGGCTCGCGGGGCCGCCGGGCGAGGCGGGAGGAGGAGGAAGCGGCGGAGGAGGAGGGAGGGAGGGAGAGAAATGAGAATGAGGAGAGAGAGGCGAGAGATTTTTGGGAGAGGAGAAAGGTGAGTGAGTGAGGGAGGAGGCCACGTCGGACGTGGGGCCCACCTGTCAGGGATGGAAATTTCCAGAAGGGCCAGGGATCTAGTGGCTGGGGACGCTCCGCTTGAAGCGGGGACCACCTGCAGGGGGCCGCTTTATCTCCTCCACAATTTTTAATGCATATACATATAAAAATACCTTCTTCTCTACGTCTACCTTACATATCACCTAAAGGAACTGGATAAATACCTTTGTCATTTTGCTTATACTTATATATATTAGTTATAAGATATTTTAATGTGAACCACATGAAAAAAACTACAAAAAGTCTATAGTTTTATCATATTTTATAAATACCTTCATATGTGTACATAAAAAGGAGTTGTCAAAAAATATACATGCTATATCTGAAAAAAAAATGTGCATACTATCCAGATGGTCTTACATACTCATATCCTACATATATATACCCTCTGTTACACGAAATACTCTCTACGTTGTGAGATACGACGGTGTAGAAAAACTATTTCATACATATAAAATACTTAAGTAAAAGTGATGAATGGAATTATCCATCTACGCATATTAATTTTCTCCACTTAATATAATTCCAGTAATTAGTACAATGTTATACAGTGTGAGTATTTTTTCATGCAATATTTTATTTGTATTCGTCCTTTTTAATGGATTAATATTTATTCCTCTTGCTTTTGGCGTTTTGCACATGCGAGAAACAGGAAAAGAGCCTGGGGAGGGTTAATGAACTGCAAATATCTGCAACCGTTAAGTAGGAGGAGAGGCGAGGAGTAAACCGCTCAAGATATTTATGGATAAATGGCACGAAGATAAGTAAAATCTAGAAAAGCCAGTACTAAAATCTAGATATGCACTCCCATTTTGGCCACATAAAATCGGCATGTTTTTCCTTTATCCGGATACATATCATGTTTCTAGCAGTATATTGTGTGGTGTAGAGAATTATCACCGCAGATACTTCTTTCAAAGAGTTTTCATGTTGGAGATAAAAGACCTCATACCCTACACAAACATTACGAACAAATTCTTTTGTAAATGTTCAGGAAATACATATGCAGTTGTAAATTAAGCGGCTGAACAGTAAACATGTAATCTCACATGAAAAACAGTACTTTTGTCACCGACCATACTCTAAATTAAAAGCGTGCGGGGAGGAAGGAGAAAGCAAAATATCCAGTTGATGAAATCAGGGTGGGCGAAGGGCAGCCACAAGATCTCTCTTTTCCAAAATTTGCAGCGCTTTTTCCCGGCCACGTCACGCCTCCTCTCGACACCCAACCAACCGTTGAGGCCAAGAAAGACTCGGGGCCCACCACCTGCCCGCATTTAAATTAATGTTGAGCTGCCGAAAAATCCCTGGCCACATGTTTTAGGAATGGCTCGGTTAGACTGAAATAAGTTATCTTATAACTGGAATTATATTATAGTTGGCTGAAATTATACTATAGTTGATGGTGGTTTATTCGGCATAACTAAGTTTAAAAAAAATAAAAATAGAATAAACAAGTTAGCCCGTTACAAAAAAATGTAAATACATACAGGAAAAAAGAACCAACAAAAAAGCTAAAAAAACTAAAAATCAGAAAAATACAGAATTTATAAATAGTAAAAAAGGGCAAATACATAAGTTCAAGTTGAAATGAATAAGGCCTTAGAAAGGGCTGATTTTTAGGCTTTATTCGAAACGGTTTCAGGTTCTACACTTTTTTAATTTTGATATTTTGGTTTTCTCTTATTTCTTTATATTATCTTAAAAATATAGTAATATTATTTTTAATCTTTCTTGTTTTTGTTTAGAAAAAACTAACGCCGCTGCGATACATTTGCAACTAAATTACACATCACAAAGCCAAAAGGCGACGGCCTCAAGCCGTTTGGAGTAAGCTCACGATACTAACATAATAATGTTATATTCATTGATTAGTGCTGTGGCAGTACAGTTCTAATTTCAATTTAAATATTTAACTTGCTACTTTTTTTGTTCAAAATGCCTGGGCCTTGAATATCTGGCATACCTAGTACAGCATTTTTGTTGGGGTCTTTCAAAAATGATTTTTTATGTTTCAAAATGTGAAATGAAGCTTGAATTTAACAAAACATTCTTTAAAAAATAACAAATATAGACGCCCAAGTTGCCACAAATTAACCGTACCTAACAAATTGGGTTGAGTGCACGTCGGACATATTAAATTTGAGGACGACGCTAAAATTAACTAGTGTTGCTTTCAATAATAATAATAATAATAACAGCTTATGCTCTACTGAGATGAGATCAAATAATGATGGTATATTGAGGAAAAGGAATTAGTGGACAGAAGCTTGGCAAGTTGTACAGTGTATCGCACAAGGAATGCTGGGGTTTAAAAGCTGAGAATGAAGGGCAGGTTGATGTAGATGTTCATCAAGATCTCAACCGGAGAATGGATGGTGTGGACAGGGGTTTCATTTTTAACGGTGTGCATGTCTAGGAAAAGAGAAGGTGAGGCTAGCTTAGGCCATAAGCAATCGATGTGTCTAGATTCCCGTAGAGCATGGCCTTACCTGATCTTTTTATTTTGATTTATAGGTGCGGTTTATAATTTTTAGATTATTTATAAAGAGATTACAGGGTAATATAAATTTACGTACGATTTTGATTGATATAAATATAGTTATTATAGTGTATACTATAAATAATTTATAGACTATACTTTTAAAAAAATATTTCGTTTAAAAGTTAGTTAAAAAGAGTTTTTAAAAGTTAGAAAGAGGAGGCTCTAAAACTAAACAAGATGCACGACTTGGCCATTCCTGCTGCAAATCAAATGTAATTTGGAAGGACTAAGGCTCTGTTTCAAAGAGTTTTTTTTAAGTGGCTTATGGCTAGCATAATTAAATTTAAAAATTTTAAAAATAGAAAAAATATGTTAGCCCATCACGTATAATGCAAGCAAATACAAGAAAAAGAACGGCAAAAAAGCTCAACAAAAGCCAAAAATATAAAAAAAGATGGAATTTATGAATATTGTAAAATAAGCCAGAAGTCATAAGCTTAAGCCGAAATGAGCGGTACTTTAAGAAGTTGTGTCATAATTAAGACCCTGTCTTACAAGCTAGCTAGTGAGTGATCTCAGCCAGACGGTACGTAGTGATCGAAAGGGCTTACAAGCTATTGTTTTTTGTATAGGTTTTTAGCTATAATTGTAATTTTTAGTTTTTTTTGCATAAAATGAGAAAATAATAAAAAGAGAGAAAATAAAAAAAACATAACTATATCTTTTAGGATATCAAATTATCAATGGTCACTACACTTACCACCTGTCGACATTTCCTTTCTTCGACAACGCAACAGCCAGTAGTTTATTTCTTCTTCTTTAGTGTATAATAAAGCCAGTCAGTAGGCTGAAAAGAAACCAAAAAAATGGGTGAAAAATATGTGGCGGCTGATATTGAATTGGTGGGAACGTGACGCGTCCACTGGAAGGGATAAAATAATAAGAATAATAATATTAGCAGTCGTTGTAGTACAAATACAAGCGAGCGAGAGAGAGAGAGAGAGAGAGAGGGGCTCGCGTTGTGTCCACATGACATGATGTGGATCTCATCTCCAGCTGCGTGAGTGCATGCATGACACGGCGGCTGGCGACGTGACCGGCCACGTGTCCGCACCAGAAGGCGCCCCCATCGCCACCACCACCACTTTATTAGTGAGCTTGCTGCTCTCACTCTGCTGCTGCTTGCATTTCGACACCAAGCAGCGGTTTGCTTGTTAGCACCCACTGCGATGGAAGTGTGCTGCTTGTCAAGATCTGAGGAACTGATCTTCTGCTCAGCGGGAGCTTGAAAGATTTGAGGAACTGACCCTCGTGTTTAGCGGGAAGCTGAGTTTAATCTAGCCGAAAGATGAATGAAACGAAAATGTTGTATTGGACCCAGGCACAGGACCCGTGACCAGGTAGGAGCAGAGAGAGAGAGAGAGAGAGAGAGAGAGAGAGAGAGAGAGCCGGCAAATATGCAGCTAGCTAGCTCTCGAAGCGAAGGGACCTGACCAGACCTCCCTCCACCACAAATGGGAGAGGATGGTCATACCCGAGGAAAACGAGAACCACAAGCATGCCATGCCATGGCTTCTACTACTACTACTACTACTACTACTACTACTACTTTTTTTTTTTTGGTATTTTGACCATGCATGCATGCATGATGTGGCGGTGGAGCACCTACTTTCGAGACGCTTCCATTTAGGTTTGTTGGCCACCAACAGAACCGACAACAATACAATTCCTTCTCATGTATTTTGCAGGAGAGAAAGAAATGGGTTGCACTAGCAAATTCATGCATGTCGTGTAGTCTTGGGATCTTGCTTTCTCGCAAATTCTCGAGGACTTGTTTAATCGCTAACTACGGTATCAGCGTTTTGCTCCATGCATGCACCGCCGTACCAGCATGGTCGTGATACTATTGTCATTTGGCGAGCTTTTCTTCTTCTTCGGCTGCCGTTGCCAACAGGTGTTGTCCGTTCAAAATCCAACGGCGGCTTTCAACTTAATCGGTCGAAAAGCAGCTGTTCAAGTTCTTAACATGGTTTCTTTTCTTTGCATTATTATCCGTCAAAAAAAGCTCCCAATCGTTTCAGCAGAAACAGCAGGAACAGGGCCAGATCGGGGCCTGTTGAAGATTGGTTTATGCTTGGTCAACTGGACAGCGATCACCGGCTACATTACCACCCACTCAAGCAAGCAACAACCGTGTCTCCTTTCCACCTTTTTTTTCAGTATCATCACGACACGCCCTGCCTGGTAATCAATTCACTCATCCATGCTCGCGAGTCGCTACGCACCTTCCTTTCTGTTCCCTTCCCTTGTTCAGATACCAGGGCAGGGCATGTAACCCATGAATACTCTTGAGTGGAGCCGTAACAAACAACAAGGTGCTCAATTTTCGAGTCCCTGCAGGATCGAAAGCAGGTTATCAAAACAAGAATATACCCACAAACAGTCGGTAGAGATTGTTCACCAAATTTAGATGTTCTGATCCCAAGTTGCCAAATCTTCCCACATTTCTACAACACACGGTTGGTTCAGTCGCCCCAGTAAGGAGCAGAGCAACACAGCTTCACATAAAGGGCAGGTGCAATGCAGCAGCTCTGAACCTACAGCTGCACTGCATAATACTAGCTAGCCTAGTGTAGAATCCCCCGGTCTCTGAATCCGGTAGCACAATCAGAGCACGCAAACAAAAATTCGGGGAGCAGAATCTAGAGAGCCGTTTGAAAGGCAGAGTTACAGCAGGTACTAGTATAAATAAAGTCGATGATCCGCAACTTTTTCGGTGATGAATCTACTCCTTGTTCCGGGTTGCTCGGTCTTTCTTGTGCCCACCAAGGATACGGGAGATCTGCAGACCTCTGCTGAAGGCCTGGTTGAAGAGCATCCTGGTCTGGAACTCAGACACGAATGGGAACCAAGCAAGGAATGCAATGGGTGTGAACAAGAGGAGCCCCATGAGGATCTCATAGCCCCGAGCAAGTGCCTTGATGGATCCCCAGAGCCCGATCATCTCGACGGCAGGTTTGATCGCTTGGGCAATCTGACAAACAAGGTAAACCAGGGGTCAAAATAAGTCAAGACCTGAGATAGAAAAGGCCTGAGGGACTAAAAAAAGAGTTCGGTCACTGACCAGAAGCAGACCCCATCCAGTCGGCATGAAAGCAAGGATGCAAACAAAGATGTCAAGAACTGTCATGTGCGGGATTGCTATTAATATTACAATAATGGAGACGAATGTTATAAATATGAGCCCCTTGATCAACCGGAAGACAAGCTGGAACTCTGCGCTGAACCTCCTCCTGCCGACTGACACAGTCTGGGAAGAAAAATCATAACCGGGTGTTCCGGATCGAGAAATTAAACCACAAAAATTCGTATTGAAAAAACAAGGGTTTTAAGGATGGCTCCAGCATTTTGAGAGTGAAGAAATTTAGTTTTGTGTACACAGCTGTATTGGCATATATTGCTAAATATTCTAAATCAGAAGGGAATTTTGACTTCAAAAGCACTTCTGGACCAGGGAATACTCTCTGGGTAATTGAAGAAACATGGGAATTGATTATTACCTTCATAACAAGCAAAATCACGAAAATCACAACCCATGAAAAGCAGTATACCTGGAAATGGCATTAATTAGAAGGACTGCATAAGCATAACGCAGATGCAAACATCTGAATACCAAACAAGAAGGCAAATTTACCAGCACGCTGCGGGTATGCTTGGTTATATTCAAATGATACACAAGGCCATATTGGTAGATAAAGAAGCGCAATGCAAGCAGTATTTCAACAATAGTACCACGCTTCCCAGAGTGTCGAAGAGGCTCCTGTTCTTTTTCCCACCATGATTCCCAGCTTTTGTCTGGTGATACACCAATACCTCCACGGTTGCTGATCCATTTGTTCCAATCAGTCCAGTCGTCCACAATCTTCTGCCACTCGAATCCAGAAGGATTGAATAGGAATGGTGCAAAGAGCCAGGTGCCCACCATAAACCACATGGAAATGGTTATGAAGATGTAAGGGATAGCTCCTCTATATGTCTGGCCAAATATTTCATACACAACGAGCAGAATCATCAGCTCAATACCCTTGACAAAATGACTGCGAGAATAGAGCCGGTAGTTATCAGCAAATTTAGCATGGAACACCACAAATCCACGTCCAGTGGCCCTATACTCAGCTCCTCCATGGAGTAATGTCCTTCCGTAATAGTGAGTTTTGGTCCCAAGTGAAAACGTGAAGAAAACAGATGCCAACTGAAGTTGCATAAGTACAAAGTCACTCAAAGCCGTTCTGAATCCTCTCTCCAGACCAATTTCCATCATCATGGGCAGTGCCATCAGAAATCCAAGTTGAACAAAAGACTCCGATGCAAGGGCAACTTGGAGAGGCGCATTATGCACAAACCTCCTTCCAGTAGCCAGTGCTTCGTCGAGTCCACTGAGGACAAGATATAGACGCCCATAGAGGAAAACATACACAGTCCAAACTGTAATCTAAGACCAAATAGAAAGACTTAGGGTAAGAATTAACCAATGATTCAGAAAGAGAAAAGTCACTGTCAATAATATACCATTGTACTGAAGTAGAACCCAATTGTTGTATAGTAACATGACAGCATTCTGAAGAAATCAAAACGGTGCCCCAGCCGATAGATGTCACGGCTCAGTGTCTGTTCACCATTACCATTTGCTATCTTTGCCTCAAATAATGAAATCTGATTAAGACCCACATCTCTTCCCTTGCCAACTTGCATGTATTCATGATGAGTGACATTGCCTTCACGCAATGTGGAATTGAATCCTGAAAAAGAAGAGTTCACATTATCACCAGAATGGTTCCAGGCTTCCTCCTAAAACAAAGCAACAGTAGCAAAAGGGTACCTGCAAATATGTCCTCACTAAGATTGATAATCTTAGACGCTTTACTTACACCACCCCTTGTAAGGTGGAAAAGACGGTCAAAGATATCAGGATGGCCATAATGAAATCGAACCCTGCAGAGGGACGTCCACATATACAATGTCAAGGGCAAGATCTTCTGAAAATCTTGAATAAAGGTATAGTCCAGTAATATTTAGTAACATCATCGATAAAAAGCAAAAGTGAGCAGTCAATTTAAACGACTCAATATGACTATGAAAGCAAAAAACCAATAGGAACCACAATACCATGCTGTGAATGCACAATGCAAGATATTCTAAGATGTTTACCTCAACGGATTGGCAAGCACACGCTGCCCAATAGTTACAAAACTGGTCTCCTGATTTGACATGAACCATGCAAGTGACGAAACACTACACAGATTCAGCAAAAATTAATCACAAGTTTAGCACAATGAAACACTGAACGAAGTACAGGTTAAATAATCCAAAGTAACGAAACAGGACAGAATTTAAACACAGATGTAGCAAAATGAAACATGCCAAACCTGCCAGTAAAGATATGCTCTCTTACTCCAAGTATTGATGGATATCTCACACCATCATGTTTCTTCAGAAACTCTTGCAACAGATTTCTCATTTTCAAAGCTTCTTCCATATAATGCTCCTGTTATCGACAGCATGACATAAAAAAAAGTTGCGAAAGAGGTAAAAAATATTCCTTGAAGCAACAAGTGCATGAAGTTGTACCTGATTCATATCTATAGTTTGGAGACATTCGCCGCGAGTAAAAATTATTGCATGGTTCTGATTTTCTGGCTTTCCTTCACCTAGAATAGCATTACCTGGAAGTTTTATCTTGTAGATGACCTACGCAAGAAGATAGATGGCAAATAAGTGCATCTCATGTTGCACCATTGAAACCATGCAAAAGCATTCCTTCCAAAGAAGAAAAAGGGCGCTGTAAACAGGACTAAGTAATCTAGAAGATTTTGAAAAACAGAGTGGTCAGATTTCCTCACACACAATTAAAACAAGCACTTCAATGAAAAAAAACCTGCATCACCTGACAAATCAAATTGTTTCATCCTGGTAAAAATATACAGATTTGTAAATATGTGCTGTTAAGCTTTAGGCCTGACAACAAAGATGGGGAAATGAATGGATGCCACTTAAGAAAAGGCATCTCGGCATCACAGATATGTTTTGCCATGTCAGTGCACGATATTGTAGCTTGGATAAAACTAAGAGAAAATGGTCAAAGTAACACAACAAGATTAATTACAACATATTTCACCTAAGAAATCCTGAATTAACAGAGCAGTTTGCAGTACCTGATCAAGACTCTGTCCAGGCTCATTAGGTTTTGTAACAGAAGCCTTCACCAATGCTGAGTAGTAAACCTTGTCAATCTTCTTGTTTCTATCTTGGCTAGGTGCTTCAACTTCATCAATATATGCAACCCGAAGCGATGGATATCTGCCAAAAAAAAGTCATTTCTATTATTACAATAACATCATATATATACAAGTATGTGCCATCTAGTAGACAGGAAATGAACAAAAACAATGGCAACATTAATCTATGAATGACGTGTCCTGAATAAACGTAACTAACAATGTAGCACTCAAGCACTGTGGTTTTGAATAGTAATGAAATAAGGCGATACAAAATTTTAAAGAGTATGCTGATAATCTGATAGACCAGAAGGACTTGGAACACCACCATGCAATATTTATAACAGATCCCAGCACAATAAATAAACGGAACTTGCAGTTTCCATTACTCGCTATTAAGTATTAACCATAGTGCCATACTACCATTGTTCGAGCCCAATTAGCATGTATTCACAAAAGACATGCAAGTGCACTGTTGCACTGAATAGAATCGTATTTGTGTTCAAACTTGAGCATATAAATTGAGAAAAAATGAAGAAAATAAAAGGCTGGTTCACATTTCACTCAAAATAAAATATATCCAGAATTTTGCAATCTTCATTGAAACTTACGTTGTCATTAGTCTCAAAATATCATGTGCACAAGGATCACCAGAGCGTTTCTGGATTCCGTACTGCTGGCAAGAGACAACATATGTAAACTTCATGTCAGCTATAGCTTTGCATTGGGTCATTAGTTGTGAGTCCTCAGACATCAGTTCAGTTGCTCTGTAGCCTTCCATAAGATCTAATGAACAGGAAAAGAAGTCATTGCATAGGTCACAAAGGCCGTGTTCAGAAGCACATCATAGACTGAACTATTAGAAATACCATTTTCTTTGGCCATATCAAGAAAAGCCTGAAGCTCCAAAGCCTTTCGATAGTACATCATCCCTCTTACTGTATAGATAAGAGCAACAATGATTAAAAAAACTGAACAACTATACATGATACTGTGTAAGATGTTTCTTGAGAGAACAAAATACAAAGGGCAGGCATGCGAGTGGAAGGTAAAAAAAATACCAGTTCTTGTCAATGTTTGTCCCCTATATGATGCCCAAAGACGAAGTTCCTCTTCCAATGTTTCATCCTCACGGAGCTCCTCCTCATTCTTGCGCTCGACCCTTTCGAGGAAATTTTTCCATTCATCTTCAAAGTTCAAAGAGGTTAGTGAAACATCAACAGTTTTGATAGTCATCCAAAGACAAAACCAAAGAAATTCGCATGATGTCAATCCAAGCAAAGTGTCATCTAAGGGAGAAATGAACCTGGGTAAATTTTTTGCAAGTAGAAAAGTATGGAAACTCCATCCTCGTTAGGCTCTTCAAGATTTTGTGATGAGAAAAGAACATCTTCCTTGTAATAAGGAGTAAAGACACTGCAGTACAGAAGTTGTTCCAGCAAGTAATCAAGACAACCGATCACAAGATTTAATCAAATGGAACATTACGTCAGGTGATAATCCTATGCAAGGTTCCAAAAACCGGAACCGGAAGAAATCCCGGCCGGCGGCCGGTAACGGTAACCGGGCGGTTACCGGAAAAACCGGTAAAAAACCTGTCACAATTTGAAAATCGAAATTTGAATTTTGAGATGTTTTGAAACCGATAACCGGAAAAACCGGCCGATAACCAGAAATTGGGCTTATGTGTGTCACATACTCTACATATAGATCTTTTGGTCTACACACACTCTCTCTCTCTCTATATATATGTGTGTGTGTGTGTGCGCGCGCGTGGGCGCATGTGCACCATGGTGTCAGAGCATCATGATTTAAAATAGGTATTTCCCCTATGTATTGTGTGAAAAATTTTGAAATTTTTTGGATGTCGAGCTTAACTAGTTCAAACAAGTTTGAACTGAAATTCAAATTATAGTTGCCTTTTTATGATAGTATATAAATCAGCAAACCATCTGATGTAAATTCATTCAAAATATTTGAATTCGAGTATTTTTTTTCAAAGGTACGCGTTTCATTTGAATTGTTGTAGATTGGTATATGCCCTAAAACTGATATTTTCAAAAAATATGCTCGAATTAGGGTTAAGTTCGCGCATTTGAAATCATGGTGTCTTGACACCATGGTGTCCTATTTCAGTGTGTGTGTGTGTGTGTGTGTGTATTCTGTCAATTACTAGAAATATTTGTAAGCTTTTCAATGCTTTGATGAGTTTAGGCATTTAAAAACTGAAAATTCAAATTTCAAGAACTGAGAATGTGAAAATTTCGTGTCTAAAATGAGTAAGAACTAACGACTTGAATTTTGGACTTTCAATTTTCCAAATTTCAGTGTTACATTTCCAAATATGAAGTTTTGAAAACCTATGGTCTTTCAGAAAAGCAAAAGTTCCTAAAAAACTGATAGGGGTACCAAAGGAAGCGACCAAAATTAAACACCCCACAATAACAGATTTTGGTGGTATGTAACGAATTTGTCCAATAAAAAATATCTTGTAGTTATCAACCAATTACAATATTCAAGATATGAATATAGCCAACATCAAGCGTACATGGTGAGCAGAGCGCAATATGATATCTCTAAGACAAACATGGAAGGTTTGAGATGAACAGAAGTTAGTGCCCAATTAGCGCATTGTTGTACAGGAAGCCTAAAAATAGTAGTAAGAACTTACGAGAAGGGCAACATGTTCCGCACTTTTGGAGCATTTGGCATATCCATAAAAAGAGAATTTGCAAAGAATGATATTCGCCTTCTAGCATCAAGGTTTGTAGGGACATCCATAGCAGACTCCTTCACAGTGAGCAGCAGATGAAGCCTCTTTATCTGAAACAAACATAAAGTATGTATCATTAGAGCAACTCCAGCAGGGCCTCTACTTGAGCCCTCATCCTACTTTTGAGGGCCGAAGGGCAAAAAAACTCATTCCAGCAGGGCCCCTACTTGAGCCCTCAAATCTCCCCCTCGAGCTCTCATTCCTGGGGGGTCTGGAGAGAGCCCCTACTTTTGAGGGCTCAAGTAGGGGCCCTGCTGGAGTGAGTTTTTTGCCCCTCGGCCCTCAAAAGTAGGATGAGGATGAGGATGGGTCCTATGTGTCATCCCCTCTAAGAATAAATTTGAGGGTCCTGTTTTGAGGGCTCCTACTGGAGTGTAGCCCAAAAATCAGAGCCCTCAAAAGTAGGGAGAACCCTCAAATAAAAAGTAGGGGCTCTGTTTTGATAGCTACTGCTGGAGTTGCTCTTACAGCAACAGGAAGAACTCAAGCATTACATCAGAAACTCTGTTTTATTATTAAAAAATAGGCCTGAAAATCAAACCTTTTCCACCCATGCACTTGATTCCTCCACAGGAAACTTAATAGCTTTAGTAAATAATTGATCTTGCTGATCGAGCGGTGTCATTCCTTCGTGTTTTCTATAATTTCCACCATGTATGGAATCCAGTAGTCTGGGAAGGAAAAATAATAAAACATATAACACCAGTTACCACAATATTTCAAGAAAGATCAGATGATCAATTACCATAATCAAGATCAGATGATCAATTACCATAATCAAGATCAAATGATCAATTACCATAACCACCACAGTCCAACAAAAGAAAAAAAAACTCTACATTAATCACCAAATTGAATATAGAAGCGTAAATAGCACTCCTGAGATTTTTTTTAAAAAAAAACATCGCTCAAATCTCTGCAGAAAGCAGCAACTAGCAGTCTAGCCATAGAATAGAACTAATATCATTTCCGACTTTTTACGCTAAACCGCAAGACAGCAAGCAGATCTGTGTGACAACAACATAAAGACGTGTAACCAAAAAAATATGGATGCAATGACATTGCATGGCATGTGCATTATTACTTTCTTTTCCAAGAAGATCATCATGCTATTACGACAGAACCATACTAAGTCCTCACCCGCCAAGCTGATCTTGCTCCTCCATTATATCCCTTGTAACCACCTCAAGCATATCTTGGAACAAAATGACGACTTGGCCCAAATCTTCTTCTTTATTCTTTTGCTGTATTCGAACAGATAGTTACAGTGAGGGGCTATCCTCTATGAACACGACCTAAAACCATGATGGAAAGTTTTATACCAGTAACTCAAGTAGCTCAATGAACTTCTTGCTCAGGGCAGGAAGGCTCTTCATGTTCAGATCCGTTATCAGATTTCCTTCTTCAATATGCTCATCCACAACAGTAAAAATCTTTTGTATAACACTGAAATAGGCATCACAGGTTTATTCAGACGTTCAAGACCAAAATAGAACTTCGGTCAAGGATTAGAAACGAATAAAATCGTGATAAGATAAAACTTACTCTTTCTCACGGTGACCAAACACTAAAGTGTTGATGATGTTTTTGAGCGAAGCATAGCATTCTCTGATAGCAAAGGAAAAATATGGATCCGATCCCATTCTCTTCTTCAGATCACGATCTTTTCCACCACTGTCTGCTGCCATATCCAATGCTATTGGAATCTGAAATCCAGTAAATAAACAATAAATGCCCGAATCCACCAACATAGTAAGTACAGAAACTACAAAGTGATCAGGAGGAAACACCTTGCTAGCAAGTAGGAAAGGTGGCCATTGGAATATATTCAATTCACGATCTTTACAGTATGGAACAAGTAGCAAATCCATCTCCCTGTTATCTATGAGATCTTCTTCACGGAAACTTGTGATAATTAGGTTCCACATTTGAGCAAATTTTGCAGCTCTTTTCTCTTTCTCTTGTTCATCATCAGAAGCCTAAAAACTAAAGTATGTCAGATCAAAGAGATGATGGATATTCCATCTTCAATACTGGTCTGCAAATACTCATGATACCAAGCTTTAGACACGAAATCCATACCTTAGCAAGTTTACTGGAAAAGGCAGCACGGAAACCTTTACTCTTGTGTGCATCCGAAGGAATCAAGCGGTCATTAAAGGCCTCAGGCAAAGATTCAAAGCGAGATCTCAACATTCCTAACGTCCGTATCTGGTTTCATGGACGAAGAAAGGTGTCTATAATAAGTTCTTTTGTTGATGATAGACAATGCTCCACAATATTAGGGGAATAAACAATAGAGCATGATGATATCACACTAAAAAAAATAGAACAAGGTCAAGTGATTGATATTCGTTCGCAACAAAACAACATAACATTTGCTTCATGCTACAAATATGACAACAAGAGGGAGAACTTCATTTGAGCAACTGGAAATGGTAGCTTAAAAGTAGAGATGGAAAAGAAAAAAAAAACAGCAGTCCTAGAACTAAGCTTTCTGATTTGCTACTGGATGCAGTGTAGTGTATTAGATAAGAAATCCATTTCAAAAAACAAATCAGGCCCAGCACATCAAATGTGTCAAGTAATGAAGCGCAGTACTGAAATATTTTACTAACCTCACCAAGACGGCGACAAGCCCCGTAGATACCACCAATCAACGTAGAGAAAAGTGCATACCAAATTTGGGTGTCCATGAAATAGACCTGGACAATTCAACAAACAAAACTCAACATATTGGTTAAACAACTTATTTTAACAGGCAACAAGAAGGATTGACACATACAAGAATTATTGGAGCCCAAATTGCGATGACAACACCAATGTTATTATTTGCTGCAAATTGAAACCAAAGTAAGAACGCCAAAAATTCAAAAGAAAAAACAAAAAAGGAAAATAGCAAGTTTCAACATAAATACCATGAGGGAAAAACTCATGCCACTGGAATGTCCGAATTGGTTCTCTCATTATATCTTTGGTTGGTTGTACCAGAGGCTTGATCTGCAACCAGACAGTAAGAGAAGATGAATAACCAGCACCAGTGGACGGTTGAGTGCCACGAAGGCTTTGGCCCAATTGAATTCCAAAAGAACGGGCAACGGATCTACAAGCACTTCACAGGCCATCCAGTAGCTTTTGAGATTTGCCAACATGGTGTTATGTTCATTGATGTGTTAGCATTTTGTACATTTGAGATCAACGAATGCATTTTGTCTGTAATTTCAATGTATAACTAAAGAAACAGAAATATTAATGTCATGTTTGGAACATGAGAATTTTTTTCCAGATTTTTGCAGGAAATGAACCGTTTCTGTGAAATTCATGCATTACAAACAAGCCCTATGATTCATACAACAACCAGTTCACATAAAAGCTTAAAAGGGAAAGGTAGGCAATCTAATCATATTTCAGCACCAGAGTAACACTGAAACAGACAAAATAATGTGACATTTTAATTTCTATGTTCTCTATTTGCTAACAATCAAATTCTACAATAAATGCACTTCAGAAAATCATAGTCAATACTTCAGTGAGATGGTTTCTATTCTTTAGGAATGATAATACCCAAGAGGGCACTCAAGTGCAGCATCTAGCGATGGATGTAGAACAAATAAGAAATGAGTAGGTACCTCAATATAGAAGCTTACTGTCAATTTCATTGCTAAAAGAAGAACCCAGAACATGGTGTACCTATCGTTGCAGCAATGTTTAGTGATTAGAAAAGGTATAAACAGTAAGACAGTGTGAAGGTGAGTTAACAACTTAACATACTTGAAGAGAGAGAATGCGCCTTCATGCATTCCTCTGCCAACAAATAATCGAGGCTGCAGATGTATTTGTCAAAAAGGTATCAACAATAGCAACCATATATTAATAGCAGAAACCAATAGATGGAAAATTACCTGAGACCACCACATCATGAATGTTATGACCTTAACATTTGAACTCTCCAGAAACCTTCTAAGAAATGGGAAAAGAAATAGCATAGCCGCAAGCATGTTTGGTGCCAAATATACCACAACAGCCAAAATGTACAACGATGGCTGATTCTGACCATCACCAAGCCAACTTTTTATTATTCTTGCAAGACCCGTAGGATTCTCCCAGGTATATGCATAAGTCACAGGTAAAATCACAACCCATGCGGCAGCTGTTATTAACTTCAAGACATATCGCAGCTTGACTGCAAACGACATGCTTCTTCTTGCTTTCCAGCCAAATACAATGTCCAGAATTGCTGTATTGGTTTATATTATTAAAGTCTGCATCAATATATATATATATATATATATATATATATATATATATATATATATATATATATATATATATATATATATATATATATATATATATATATATATATATATATAGACACACTGTACAAGAAGTGTACATACAACCGTACGAAAAATGCTTCCTCACTAAAAGGAAATGGGGTTAAACATATATCCTTCAGTTTCATGTTACTAAATTTTCTATCGTTACAAAACAAACAAAGTAGTTTTCTACTCCGCCTATGTAGTTTTCTACGTAGTCTGTCCCAAGCTAGAAAAAAGGAGGAGTGTTGTGTTAGGCTTGGCAAGCCAACGTAAAAATCATGCCATCTTTTCATAGAATGAAATCCAAATTAAACGTTTCGTTGGGGCGTAACCCTCTTAGCGACGCGCCATATCGGAACCCGAGTGTGGTGGTAAATGAGCAAAAGCCGGGACGTCACTCCCTTAGTGACGTGCTACGTCGACGCCCGGATGTAGTGGAAAATGGGCAAGGGTCTTCGTACTTTACTCGACGAGTGTAAGGGGCTAGGAAGCTAGTCGAGAAGAGTAGGATTTGCATGGGTAGTTGGAATGTAGAGTCCTTAACAGGTAAGTTAAGAGAGATAGTTGATACAGCGATTAGAAGACGTATAGATATCTTGTGCGTTCAAGAAACTAAATGGGTGGGTCAGAAGGCAAAGGAGGTGCAGCATACTGAATTCGAACTGTGTTATACTGGAACAGAACGAAACAAGAATGGAGTGGGCATCTTAATCAATAAGCGCCTCAAGAGTGGAGTTGTCGATGTGAGGAGGCAGGGGAATAGGATTATCCTAGTCAAGCTAATCTTTGGTGACTTGGTTTTAAATGTTGTTAGTGCATATGCTCCACAAGTAGGGTTGGATGAGACCGCTAAGAGGCAATTTTGGGAAGATCTAGATGACATGGTTAGAAGTGTGTCTATCAATAAAAAGATTTTCTTAGGAGGCGATTTCAATGGTCATGTCGGTACAAATAATGGAGGATTTCAAAGGGTGCATGGGAGTTTTGGTTATGGTGATAGAAATCAGGAAGGAGAAGATATCTTAAACTTTGCCGTAGCCTATGATCTCATGATAACTAACACCTTCTTTAGAAAGAAACATTTTCATTTAGCTACCTTTAGCAGTGGTCAGCACTCTAGCCAAATTGATTTTGTTCTTGTTAGGAGAGAGGACAAACGAGCCTGCATAGATTGTAAGGTTATACCTGGAGAATGTGTTGTCCAGTAACATAAGTTGGTAGTCTCCGACTTTCGTTTTAGGTTACGGGTCCGACAAGCTAAGGTCTCCAGAGTCACGAGAACAAAGTAGTGGAAACTTAAAGGAGGTACCGCACCGGCGTTTAAGGAGAGGATGGTCACAGAAGGGACGTGGGTCATGGGAGAAGCGAATAGTTTGTGGACAGAGATGGCTACTCGTATTAGGAAGGTGGCTCCGGAGGTGTTTGGAGTGACCCAAGGGACAAGAGGAGAACCAAAAGACACATGGTGATGGAACGAGGAAGTGCAAAAAGCTATTAAGGAGAAGAAGATATGCTACAAGTACATGTATCATAATAAGAGCGATGACATCGTACAGAAATACAAAACAGCAAAAAAGAATGCGAAGAAAGCGATGAGTGAGGCACAAGGCAGAGCATATGAGGAAATTTATCAGAAACTAAGTACAAAGGAGGGAGAGAAGGATGTCTACAAGATGGCTAAAATTCGAGAAAGGAAGACGTGAGATTTCAACCAAGTTAAATGCATCAAAGATGACACTAATAGACTTTTGGTGAAAGACGACGAGATCAAGGATAGGTGGAGAGATTACTTCGACAAGTTGTTCAATCACGATAATGATTATAGTATGATTGAACTGGATAATATTTTTGACGACACCGATAAGTGGTTTGTTCGAAAAATCCAGGAGTCGAAAGTAAGAGAGACCTTAAAAAGGATGAAAGTGGGTAAGGTGTTTGGGCCTGATAACATCCCTATTGAGGTGTGAAAATGATTAGGAGAAGTGACGATTGTTTGGCTAACTAAGTTGTTTAATAGCATTTTTAGGTTGAACAAAATGCCAAACGAGTGGCGGAGGAGCACATTAGTACCAATTTTCAAAAATAAAGAAGACATTCAAAGTTGTACTAATTATAGAGGAATTAAGCTCATGAGCCACACAATGAAGCTCTGGGAACGAGTGATTGAGCGTCGTTTAAGAAAAGTGACTAGCGTGACGACAAACCAATTTGGTTTTATGCCTGGGAGGTCGACCACGAAGGCGATTTTCTTGCTACAACAATTGATGGAGAGGTATAGGGAGCAAAAGAAGGACCTTCACATGATATTTATTGACTTGAAGAAAACCGATGACAAAGTGCCAAGAAATGTCTTGTGATGGGCGCTTCAAAGAAAAGAGTCCCAACAAAATATATTACCCTAATTAAGGACATGTACAAAAATGTTGTGACTAATGTCAGAACGTGTGGTAGTGTTACTAATGACTTTCCCATTAAGATAGGACTACACCAAGGGTCAGCGTTGAGTTCATATATTTTTGCCCTAGTGATGGACAAGGTCACACGAGACATACAAGGAGATATCACTTGGTGTATGTTTTTCGCTGATGATGTGGTGCTGGTTGATGAGAGTAGGATAGGTGTTGATAGGAAGCTCGAGTTATGGGGGAAGACATTAGAATTGAAGGGCTTTAGACTTAATAGGACTAAAACTGAGTATATGAGGTGTGATTTCAGTGGTGCTAGGGTAGATGATGGAGATGTTAGATTGGATGGACAAATAGTGCCTAAGAAGGATACGTTTCGTTATTTGGGATCGATACTACAATGGGGCGGTGAGATTGATGAAGATGTGAGCCACAGGATAAGAGCGAGACGTGTGAAATGGCGCCAAGCATCTAGTATCCTGTGTGACAAAAAAATCCTTCAGAAGTTAAAGGGTAAGTTCTATAGGATGGCGATCAGACCCGCAATGCTATATGGAGCGAAATGTTGGGCAATTAAAAGACAACATATACAAAAAATGAGTTTAGTGAAGATGAGAATGTTGCGGTGGATCTGTGGTCATACAAGGCGAGATCGCATCCGCAATGATGATATACGTGATAGGATGGGGGTAGCACCAATTGAAGAGAAGCTTGTCCAACATCGCTTGAGATGTTTCGGACATCTCCAACGACGGCCTTCTGAGGCACCGGTACGTAGTGGAATTTTAAGACGTACTGAAAATGTAGGAAGAGGCAGAGATTGACCAAAACTGACATGAGAGGAAACAGTTAAAAGAGACTTGAGGGATTGGAATGTATCTAAAGAATTAGCTTTGGATAGGAGCGCATGGAAGTTAGCGATCCACGTTCAGAAACCATAAGAAAGTTAGGAGCAGTGTTTTAGGCTCTTGACTCAGATAGCAGATTGTACGGCTTGGGGTTTTAGTACTGTAGGTTTTATTTCAAGGCTTATATCTCTTTAATCTTGAGAAGATTTCATTAATAGCATACCCCAACTTGTTTAGGACAAATGGTTTTGTTGTTGTTGTACAAAACTAACAAAGTTTGCTAAGGTATATGTCCATCAAGGCTGTCAATGGTTGTTCGCAAAAGCAAACGTACAGACAGAAGGCATTATAGCTGGACTCAGGCCTCAGAGTGTTAATCTGAGCAGGGAAGCTTAAGAAGTTACTTGATGCTTCATCACCAAGAACGCTACAGAAACGATATATTGCTAACTATATTGGCACAGCAGAGTTCTCTACCAAATACTGAGCTACATACCAAATAATATAGGGTGTGCATTACTAAAATAATATCGGGATGCAGGAGTTCGACCAAATACCTTGACCCAACTTCAAAACTGCAGCAGTTATAAATATGCTCAAAACCTGCTTAAATACTCCAACATCAAAGATATCGCTTGGTGTGCCACCATTCCAAGCAATAATAACCATGGCCTATATTAAAACATAAGACCATCAGAAATATGTGGATCTCAAGGGATGATAATGTTTGACAAACAAAGAAATGAAAGGAACTGTAAAATAAAGGGGAAACATAGAAAGAGCAACCGACCTGCAAGGATAATATTAAGAAGATCCACATTCTGTCGAAACTACGGAATATGTGCCAGAATGAACGTATCTCAACAAAATTAATCTTTCCCATCCAATGGACACTACCCGTAGATCTGTTCTCCTGGATCACAACAAAAAACAGTAAAAAGAGGATTGATACTCTAAGGCAGTCTTTCTTTTTTTTCTTGGTTTTATGTTGAAGGAAATAGTATACATCACATTAATCCTCGGATGTTTACTATGGGCTTAACAGCTTGAAAGAGAAGGCAAAAAAAATGGAAAACAAGCACATCAAATCTAGCTTCAGTATTGCATTACTGAACAACCTTAACTATAGAAAGAAAGAAAGAAACAAGTAGTAGCACGCAGCATGTGATAAGAATATTTTATTACCAAGTTAATACTTGAGCACTTGTAAATTTTAATATTATATCACAAGCAACTATTAATGTGCTGAAACTATGTGTTGGCACAAAATAAGTGCAAGGATATTAATATTATCATGGAACCTACCCCGTTCAGACGATTAGGATAAGCATCTTTGGGAGTTTTGAAAAAATCAGCATCAGCCCTCATAGGCCATCCTAGCCGGAAGCAATCAACTGACCTGACAAGCAATACACGAATAATTCCCTGGCTTTCTTCAAAATCTGGACCACAAGATCATAAAAGCAACAAGTAAATTCAACCATCGCTTACCAAAAGTACTCATTTAGATCATCATAGTTCCTCCAATGTGAGTGCTTTGATATTATGGTCTTGCTCCTTTCAGCTTCCTGTGTAGTTCCAGAAGGGCATTAACTCATCAAGATTGCAATAAAAGGAAGGAAACATTTGAAACATAAGTATATAACGATTATACCTTCTCTATAACTTTGTATATTGGAGTCACAACTTTCATCAAGAAGGCCTCTTCATCACCGCCATATGCTGGTTTTACATTTTCACCAGTCATTGGGCTCACATTTCCAGCCAACATACCATAGAGTTCAAAAGCCATCTATTAAGACGGAAAACAGCATTGTTACCAATAAAGATGATCTAACCAGAATTATCTTTAGGCATGAAAATGAAGAACAAACCTATTCGATGCTTCATGCTCTCACCCTGTGTGGATCCTAGGAATTGAATTTGAATTTTTCTTACTTAAGAACATATTGTGAAGCTGAATCCAATCAATTCCAGTAAGCAATTAGAGACACCTCTATTTAGTTGCCCAACAAATCCTTTGGAACAGGTTATTAACCCTAATTCTAGTTCCCGTGTTATTGAAACACCGAGGCCTCTAGAATCCAATTCTAACTCCGGCAATCATGGCTTAATTCATGGGATACAAAGAGGGTGAATGGGCAACTAAGCACAGTACCCTGTAAATTTTTAGCATCAAATTTGGGATGAAAAAGTATGTAGAAACTCAAAATTGAGTGTAATTGTTGGTTACTTGATAGCCTTGACAAGAACTGTTATTTGCTGAAGTACTTACTCGTATAACACAGTATAACTTTCTTGTGCAGCTGTGCTTATTATAAGCATCACCCAGTCAAATCACTAACTCTTTACTAAGCCTTTGCGACCAGGCTTAGTCTTTTTCAACACCACAGAAGACATCAATGTATGTAAATTTCCCTAAGCTAATGGTGGCTTTGTTAGGATCAATGAAATTCCTCATAAAAATAATCTTAAATGTGTAGTATTCAATATCAAATTCTTAAACCAATTAATCAGGTATGCAGTATGAACCACTATAAGGAGAATGGCCAAACTACAGATAAGACAACTGTGTCATGGTAAATTTAATCTGAGAAGCACAAGTTGATCTTACGTGATGGTAGATGTAGCAAAGACACTCTGGCATGAATCTCAAGTTAGCCGCCTCGCCCCAAATTAGCAGGTAGAGACCCATATAGAGAAGCTTACGCTGCTGGACTTCCTGTTGGATAGTTGGCAACCTGCAGATCAATTGGCCAAAACTTTCAGAGAAAACAGCTACTTAGGAAGAGATATAATATCTGTATCAGGTGGGGGCAAACGTAAGGCCAAAACTAAACACCAAAATTTCATTTGTTACAGCAAGTTAAAACAAATTAACAGCAAAAGACATATAATCACGAATCTGGGAAAATCGGTCCAAGGTGGTTCCTTTACATTTTTCTATTGTTCGGCTTCACTGAACCTACCATAAACTGCTTTTGCGGCCGAGGTACTTGCACCACTTCTTATAATTCTTAAATAGCTTCTTCATTACAGCGTCCAGAGCTCGGTCATCCAACTGGAAAACAGAACCCCAAGAAACCACAAGTAATACATCATCACATTACTAGAATGAACATGAAGGGAGACGAAAACAAACACCTTTGGTTCCTCTCAAAATAAAATGAAAAGGAAAATAAGAACCTTTGGTTGTTGGTCCTTAGGTATCTGCCTTATGTGTACGTTTGCTAGTAAGAGTATCAGATGTTCCCTTTGGTTGGATACATTATCTTTCTGTAAGAGAGACTCGCAGTTAGACGATGCACGTTTTCAGGGTAAAGTACATGTCAAAATGGAGAATGTCCAAGTAACTAACTATCTCTCACACAGTTACCTGAAACCCAAACATAGCCTGAAGCCAATCAAGGAGGTCTTTGTCAGTCTTCTTTTCATCAGGGTTTTTTTCATGTTCCTTGGGCCATGGCAGGCCTCTAATATTCCGAAGAGCATAAACAGCAGCTTGAATCTACATGATTATGAGGAGCACGAATACATGATGAGAAACATATAAAGATTACTTGCAAAAGGTGTAATCCAGTGAATAGATGGTAAACATTAAGGCGGCCTTTGCAATGAGACTTGAGATAGATGAAAACCTCTGGGTATCGCATAATAG
Organism: Dendrocalamus sinicus; assembly: GCA_036346575.1. Classification (NCBI taxonomy): domain Eukaryota; kingdom Viridiplantae; phylum Streptophyta; class Magnoliopsida; order Poales; family Poaceae; genus Dendrocalamus; species Dendrocalamus sinicus. Next base: position 313,432 of record CM070657.1, on the reverse strand, counting down.
CTTGATCAGTACTTTCAGGATCTAGTGGCAGAATATTATAAGGAACATACAGCTTTTTCTTTTCCTCGACTTTGTTGTGTGTATCCAGAATCTGCGTGGCGATTACGAGCGCAGCACATGAAAAAGGAAGTTCTTTCTCAAATGAACAAAAAAGGCAAGAAAGAGTATCCACTGTAACAACAGAAATCAATTATGTACCGCTTGATCAACTTCAACAGATTGTGAAACATTAACAGCTTTCAAGACCTCAAACAAGACAGCTGCAGTTTGATACGCTTTGGTGAGCAGAGCGCTGAGCAAACAGAAGAGAGACATTGTCAGGGGCGGAAGGAGCAGTTAGTGATCAACATGACAGCAATTAGCACGATAAATAAAGTAGGCAGAAGAAATGCCTCACCGGTCAGCCTTGTCAGCGGCATTTTGAAGAGCTTGGATGTACTTCTTGTAGTACTCACGGTAGAAACGCTGCATCTCTCGAGCGTCACTCTGGTGCACCCTTCCTTTCAACGTTGGATCGTTCTCCTAAGGGAACAGAACCCAGAGGCAAGTGAAAAGGCTCGTCTTTTCGCAAGTTTAGCAGCATTTAGGAATCAATGGGGGGGGGAAATATTGCTATTATTACCCTTTCTAGCCTCTGCAGAAGTGCGGTTTTAAATTGACGAACACCACGGCCACTGGAAGTTGGGTCGAGGCGATGAGCCTTCTCGAAAGCATAGAAACGGCCTAAAGAAGAGCACATCCAGAGAAGGGATGACCAACATGGGGGCAGTAAATCCAGAGAAGTCGGCATGCAAGTATGGAATCAATGGAAGAAGAAGCGGGGGACGGGACGCACAGAGGTAGGCGACGCGTGGGTTGGTGGCCTCGACCTCGTTGGCGACACGGAGGATGGGCGCGATCTCGACGAGGGAGGAGGGGACGACCTCGCTGTCGAAGATGGACTCCCCCAGGTTGCCGACCGTCTGCGTGCGCAGCAGCCTCCTCCCGCCCGACGCCCCGGCGCCCGCGGCCGCCGGTGAGGACGAGGAGAAGTCCGCCCTTCTCCCCGACGCCGCCATGCCGCCCGCCGCAGGCTCACTTCAAGTTGAACCCTCCGTCAAATCCCTGCGCGTCCGCCGCAGGAAAAAATCAGCAAAATGTGGGTGCAAGTTGCCTCGGGAGTGGCGCATGGAGGGTAGGAGAGGAGAAACCCTAGATTTGGCGGCGACGGGAGTAGCAGCAAGCACCCACTACAGTAGTGGAGGAGATGGGGATCGGAGAGTGAAGTGAGCTCAGGCACAAAAAGGGCGGCGGGCGAGGGCTCCGACCCCGTGGGCCCACCCGCCTCGTCGCTTTCGACCTCCTCCTCCTCTCCTCTCCTCTGAGCAAAAAATTGGTTTCTCACTTTCCTTTGGCTTTAGTTTTTTTTTCCCTGACCGTTTAGACATTGAGAAAAATAATTATGTATTACATTGATCAATATAGTTAAGTTTGATATACAGCATACCATTCCTTGTTTATGGTAATTTTTAAAGTTTTAAAAGCTTTGATTTTCACCGGATCCACATTTTCGTATGAGGCGTCACCGTAGGTAAGTAGAATCCTCAAAAAAAAAGTAGGTAGGAAGGGTAGGCAGAATCCTTGAAAAAAAGAAAAGGTAAAGGGTCAGCAGCAGAGGACATATTGGACTCCTTGCAAGCTTATAGGGTGCTTATTTGCCTTATATTTTTTGGGTTTTAGGTTTATTTAGCGTTGTTTTAGATTTTTTTCACTGTAATTATTGTAAAAAATTTTGGCATAACTAAATTTAAAAAATAGAAAAACGGGGAAATAGGTTCTCTATTCTAAGACAATACAAAGAAATGAAAAAAGCTAAAAATCTAGAAAAAGACACAATTAAAAAGTTAAAAGCATAAAGCCAAATGATAGCTTATGACTTTGAATAAATAAAAATGATAATTTTTCTTCGGTTTTTAAAAACAGTTTATTATAATAGTATTTTTGGAAACGGCCTAGCCGCGTTCAGTCGTGGCCGTTGCATGCATGCATGCGGTGCACCGCACGATAGATAGATGGATGGTGACTGGTGTCGTTTCTGCATGGCATGTTCCCTTGTCTGTCACTGCTCGGGAGCAAAGTGGGCTTGATATGACAGAAAGAGTTTCATACGTACCTTTTTTTTTAAGATAAAGGATATAAAATCCGACCTCTATATCCACGAGGGATATACACAGCCAAGTTTCATACGTACCTGCCTGCCCTTCCTTTCTTTTTCTAGAGCTATTAGCGAAAATAGTTGTATTTCATCCGTTATTTATATAGAAATAGCATCCTCTTAACCATAATTATAGGTGGTGATCAGTTGGGCTTTTTTTGTGGCTTATGGTTGAAAGCACAGTAACTGACTGGAAAAAACACTGTAGCTGACATAGCCTATTTAGCATAATTAAATTTAAAAAAATTAAAAAATATATAAAATATGTTAGCCTATTACGTATAATACAAACAAATACGGAAAAAAAGAACCTGCAAAAAAGCACAAAAAAGCCAAAAGTTCGTAAAAAGACGAACTTTGTGAATAGTGAAAATAAGTCGGAAGCCAGAAGTTTAAGCCGAATTGATCAGGACCATAAAAATAACACTTCTGTTGTTCGGTGACCAGATAGCATTAGTCTCATGCCAACATATGGTATCTGCCGTTCAGTCACCGGACGGCATTAATCTCATGCCAACATGTGGCATCTGCCGTTCAGTCACTGGACGGCATTAACCTCAGATCAACATGTAACGGCTCATCTGCGCATTAGCACCGCCACGTGTCGATCAGAGGTTAATGTTGCCTGGTGACCGAGCGACAGGTACCACGTGTGGACCCAAGGTTAATACCGCTCGATCACCAGATATGAGTGCTATTTTTGTAATTGTGACTAAAAGGGTGCTATTTTTATAAATAACATATTAAATACGGTCAAAAATTCTTTTTCTGTTATGTATATTTTTAGTAAAGATTTTGTAGCAGGCAAGGCAGTAGGAGTTATGTATACTTACGTGCTAGTATACGTCCTTATCCAATGCAGGAGCTGATTAGTCGATCGGTCCTTTCAATCACTGTCACCAATATGCTAGCGACGGCATGAATGACATACTACTAGCACATTGTTAAACTCTAGGCTACTCCAAATGACTTTGGTTTGTGATTTTTAATATTTAGAAGTCAGAAGTGAGTATGAATCATATATATTTTTTCTTATTTTTTACATTATTTATAAAGATGTAATAGTGTTTTTTCTATTTTTTATTTTTTAATTAAATAACTTAGAAAAAATTAACTATCATTATAGGGCATGTTTGGTAGAGCTCCACCAACTCTAGATCCACCAAAAATAGCTCCACTCCACGAATTTTTACCCAAACGCTCCAGTTCCACGAAATCTGGATCCACCAAAATACTGAATCTAGCTCCAGATTCATGAAATCCATAGAGCACCTCAAGGGGTGCTCCACGAAACCTTGTTTCGTATCTACTCGTGGAGTTGGGTGGTAATTAACCACCTTTTGTCACTGGTTACACACCCCATCCCATACCACCATAAAATCCATGGGCAAAACAGGCCATTCCCACCAAAAACTCAGTTTCGTGGATCTGGAGCTGTTGTGCAAGCTAAACAGTTTTGTCCAGCTCCATGGTGGGATCCCAGATTCACGATTGAGCTATTTTTGGTGGATCTGCTACTCCAAATTTATTTTTTCAGTGATGAAGATTACCCAAACAGACTCGTAGTATAATTTTGACGAATAATCAATGGACGGAAGACGCAGCCACCATGAGAAGAGCCTCCAAACGTAGGCACGTTCGTTCGGGGAGACAAAAAAGATGGGATTTCCATCGGATGGACGCACGTAAGGATGGAAGGACAAGCTGACAAATCGAGCGGAGGCTCTGTTCTTTTTATTTCTTTTGCATTTTTCTTACTCTTAGGGAAAAATCAAATTAGACAGGCTCTCTAAACAACTTATTAAAATCACCCCTTTAAACAGTTTTTAAAATTAAAACTATATATATCGTTTGCCGTTATTTTAAAAACACAAGTTGAAAACATTAGTCATAGTAAAAAGAATATAGGACCTAGTCTAGTCGCTAGTGCACGTTCTAGTACTGACATCAAATAAGAAGAAAAAGCAAGCGCTTTTCTTTAAACTTTAATTACGCTAGCTTTTAGCTAGTCACAGGAAAAAGGGCTATGGTGAGCGGTAACTAGAGTATAGCGCCTTGGTTCTTTTTAGGTGGGTTTGATTTGGCTTAAAAGTCATCTTATATTCATACTATTTATAGTAACTAGTTTTTAAATGGTGTGTTTTTAAGATGAGGTCTATAGAAATATTGTAGTAAATAGTGCACTGAGTTTAGCTGTACCGGTCAAAATCGCATGTGACTATTTTCTTGTGTATAGTAAGTCTTGTGAACAGACAGAATTTAAATATTTAAACCATAAGTCATTAGCCCAAAAGAACCCACCCAAAATTTTGACTTTGACTTTGAGGTAGTCATACACTGACGAGGTGTCGATGAAGTCGGCGGCGAAACGAATCTCAACGCGCACGGTCCATTCCGCACCCTTCGGATTCGAGGTTGACGAAGGCGGTGGCAAGGCGAAGCTCCGATAAGTGCGGTCTGTCTCACACCCTTTGGACTCAGCATCAATGAAATCAACGGCGAGACAAAGACTTGCGTACACGAGAAATGTCTCGACCGTGAGGCGGTCGGACGAAGCGTCTACGATCATGAAATGGTTGGACGAAGTGTCTACGACCACGAGGTGGTTGGACGAAGTCTCAAAGTTGGCAACGGAGATGTGCTCCTTCCCGCACAGCCTTTGGACTTGGAGTTGACGAAGTCGACGATAAGATGATGACTCGTGCGCATAGTCTGTCCTCACCCTTCAGACCTAGCTTCGATGAAGGCGGCGGTGAGACGAAGCTATGGCGTGCACAATCCGTCCCCACCCTTTGGACTAGGCGTCGACGAAATCGGTGGCGAGACGAATTCTTTCGCACGCGGCCCGTCCCCCACCCTTCGGACTTGAAGTCGACGAAGGCGGCGGTGAGATGAATCTCTGGTGCGCACAGTCCGTCCTTCACCTTTCAGATTCGGGGTCGACAAAGGTGGCGACGAGATGAAGCTGGCGCACATGAGAAACGTCTATGACCACGAGGTGGTCGGATGAAGTGTCGACCACGAGGCAGTCAGACGAAGCGTCTATGATCACGAGGTAGTCGGACGAAACATCTATGACCACGAGGTGGTTGGACGAAGTCTTGAAGTTGGCAGTGGAGACGTGCTCCTTCCCACGCACCCTTCGGACTTGGAGTCGACGAAGTTGATGACAAGACGACAACTCATGCATGCGCGGTCCGTCCCGCCCCCTTCGGACTGGGCATTGATGAAGTTGGCGATGAGATGAATCTTTGTGCGCGTGAGAAATATCTACGTCCATGAGGTGGTCGGACGAAGTGTAGACCGTGAGGCAGTCAGATGAAGCGCCTATGACCACGATGTAGTCGGGCGAAGTCTCGAAGTTGGCGGTGGAGACGTACTCCTTCTCACACAGCCTTCAGACTTGGCATCGACAAAGGCAGCGGTGAGATGATGACTCGTGCGTGCGCGGTCCACCTTCAAACCTGGTATCGACAAAGACAGCGACGAGATGAAGCTCTAAGGCACGCATTCTGTCATGTACCCTTTGGACTCGAGGTCGACAAAGCCAGCGGCGAGATAGAACCGTGATGTGCGTAGGCTATCCCCTACCCTTTGGACTTGACGTCGACAATGTCGGTGGTGGATAGAAGCCTTGTGCACACGAGAAACATCTACGACCACGATGTGGTTGGTCGAAGCTCTCAGACGTGTGTCCCGTCCCGCACCCTTTGGACTCATGGCTGACGGAGGCAACGGTGAGACGAAGTTGACGTGCGCAGCCCATCCTCCACCCTTTGTACAAGCGATCAACGAAGGTGGAGGCAAGACAAAACTCCGACACACGTGGTCCGTCCCCCACCCTTCGAACTCAGCGTCGATGAAGTGGTTAGACCGGAGGCAGTTAGATGAAACGTCTATGACCACGAGGTGGTCGAACAAAATCTTGACTGTGAGATTGTGAAGCTACGGTTTATTACTCTTGGTGCTTGCCAGTACCTAGACGACTTGGCAGGATATTGCGAGGTGATCTTTTCAAGAAGATTGTGAGGAGTCCCAGTGCCAACTTGTGAGTGGTTTAATATCCACCATCTCCGGAGTAGAGGAAGAACAACTACTAGTAGATTGAGGAGCTGAGGCTTAATTCGTGGAGTCGGTCTAAGTCGCTTGGTCTTTCCTCAACCTGGACTAAGGAAAACCGGCGAGTTTCTAAACATCACGGTAAAACATTGTATGTCAATTGGTTATTTCTTTGTCTCTTCATTCCACACTTGTATTTCTAATATATTGTGATTGTCATATTTATTTGTATTAGAGATATACTTATAGAGACTTATACTTGTAGTGCCTTAGACATCTAGTAGTGTGTAGGTTTGAATTGTTTTAAAATCTTGCTAGACTATGAATTAGGGTAATTATTGTTAGAAGGCAAGAATTAGTATATTGTCGTAATATCCTTATGACTTGTATCTAATCTTTGATGCAAAAGAAGTAGAGAACTTTTAGGCTTCTTAAACAACAAAAGTCAAGCACGAAGGAGGCCGCAATGCAGGTTGCCTTTCGACTGGACATTTGCTCAAAGCACGTAGGTGCTGATTTGTAAAGCCTGCCAGCGTACAGTGCGCTGCACCAAACAAATAATGACGGGCGGACGGACGATCACGTACATCGGAAGGCAGACAGACTACCTATCAGTCTACATGCACCCAATTGTTGAGCCAGGCAAAAACAAAAGAAGAGGCAGGGCCGGCCTGACAACAAATAAAAGATCAAAAAAGAAGGCGTACGTCAATGGACGCACCCTGATAACATGCATGTAAGTTGAGATGCGTGTAAGTTGAGATGTACGTGTGAGGTGTATATTGTGTAATGTTCACTGTACTTTTTGCGTACGAAAAAATAACATGCATGTACGATTAGGCGCGGTAAAAAACAGCTCGAGACTCGTGAGCTACTCACTCTCTTTTTATTGCAAAAAGGCCCTTTTTTACGGTTCGTTTTAGACTTGACTCGAGTTCGTGGCTCAAATTATAAAGAAAAAAAAATAACGAGCGATTAGTTCGTGAGCTACTCGGGTTTGGTTCGTCTTAGACTTGACTCGAGTTCACTCAAATTATCGTGCTCAAGCTTGAAGCTCACAAGCTTATCGTGCTCGAGCTTGAGTGAAGCTTATCGAGCTCGAGCTCGAAAAGCTCGAGTAGGCTCGTTCATTATTGCTAAGCATGACTCTTTAAAGTGTATACACATATATTTCAATTTTTTATCAATTGTATTGTCCAAATCACACCGGGCTTATAAATAAGACAATAGTTTAAGCCTAAGAACAAGATAGACTGCAGATTGACTAAGGGCCTGTTTGTTTAGGCTTAGGCTTTTTGCTTATAGCTTAAAGCCGGCTTTTTGGCTTAAAATTGCTTAAAAGCGGTTAGCTTTTAAGCCAAGTTAGGCTATTTGGTATCCTGACTTTTTGATGGATTGAATAGTATGGCTTATTACCAGAAAGTCTGAAATACCCTTATTACCATTCCGACTACTATGTGGATCCATGTACATGTTTTGGCCATCCTTTCAATGGCTCATTACCTTGATCGCATGAGATAGTGGTGAAATTGTCGACATTTCGTGATGGTTTTTCTCTGATGTTTTGATGTACACTCTTTTTCATTTCTTGAGTGCCTTCGATGTACAAATCTATTGGCTACGTGAGAGTAATATACTCTTAGGTTTACATTAGGAGAATATGTATCGAAGACAAATGTGTAACGTTTTTGAGTAATGCCAATTTTAGCTACGTGAGAGTAATGCCAATTTTAGCTAACGTTTTTGGCCACGTGAGAGTAATGCCAATTTCGATTTATCTAACGTTTTTGGCTACATGAGAGTAATGCCAATTTTAGCTAACGTTTTTGGCTACGTGAGAGTAATGCCAATTTCGTTTACAAGAAAAATCCTGACGTACAGACGTTCTCACCCAAAAAAAAATTTGTAGTCTATTTTCAAATATGGGCATATGAATGGTAATAGCTATAGGCTTATGCGGAAAATTCACAACTGTTAAGAAAAAATAAATATTCTCACAAAAAATGAAGACATCCGACCTTGATTTGAGTTGCATATAAATATGAGTTGCATATAAAGATACATGTTGCAATATAAAGATATTGTCTATGATCTTGCAGACATCAAGGAATTAGCAAGACTTTCACGAAAGGCGCACATGTTTGTATCATCCACTGCCGATGCACTGCCGCTGTTGCCTCCAGATGGTCCAACGCGTGTAGTGTTTGGTTCATAGTCTTCATCATTATCGCATCTCTCAAAAAGTTCATCGCGTAAAGCACTATCTCGGATGAAGTTGTGAAGTGCCATACACGCAATAATAATTTGCGTTTGCTTGTCCATGTTGTAACTTGGCATAGCCAACAAGATCCGCCATTTCATTTTGAGCACACCAAATGAACGTTCAATCACATTTCGAAGAGAGGAGTGAGCATGATTAAACACCTCGTATTTACCACTCGGTTGTCGACCCCGTCGAAATTCTGGTAGATGGTACTTTTGTCCTTTGTAAGGAGCTAGATAGCCCTTTCGATTGGGATATCCCGCATCAACAAGATAATATTTTCCTGCACATGACAAACATGTAAGTGTTGATGATCCAATTCGAGAACACCATCATAGCAATTAATTATAGGTTCATATAAGCAAAGTACCGTCAGGAGGATGTGGAAACCGATTTGAATATTTGTCCAAAGTATTATTGAATATCCTTGTGTCATGCGCTGAACCCGGCCATCCGGCGACAACAAAAGTAAACCTCATGTCGAAGTCACACACCGCCATCACATTTTGAGATGTATATCCATGGCGACCGTGTGGGCAATTTGCTCATCCGCTGGCACAACAACAGGTACATGCGTGCCATCAATTGCACCTATGCAATTGTTGAAATGAGAGAGAAGCGACTATCTTGAAGTTTAGGATGAACGTGTTAAACTCGGATCTCTTGGTTTAATGTTATCTTGGATAAGCGGTACAAATAGTCCAAGACTTCATGAAATTTTCAGAGATTGTCTCACTTGATCTCTTGAAGCGGTTCATGACTTGACTAACTGACTGAGGGCCACCAACTGTCCATAAGAACATAGCCAAAGATTCTACAGAACTCATTTGTGTAGTTGATTTTAAGCCATAGTTTGCAACTAAGGTATCATGTAAGCTATTAAAAATATCTCTACTCATTCTAAACATCTCAGAACAATCTCTGTCATCACTCAGTTGCTCTATAACCCATTCATATCCGGTTACGAGTGGTTGTCTCTTCTTCCTCTTATTTAGGTAAGTCTCATAATAGTACATACCTACGTAACCAGCTGCTGCAACAAAATCATGAAATGGTAACTTCCTCTTATTTGTTTTCTCAACTTCACCTTCACTAGAATTGCTTTCGGTTGTCGAACCATCAATTTCACTTGATGAACTCATCTACAGACAAAAAAAAGAACATTTAAAAAAAGACAAAAAAAAAGAACATTTAAAAAAAGACAAAAAAAGAGGAAGTAAAACCAAGAACTCATATTATTCACTTGATGAACTCATCTACAGACAAAAAAAAGAACATTAAAAGGACTTGATGAACATAACTTAATAGTTTGAACTTCATTACATAACCATCATTAACTGAATAGTTCGCTAATTTAAAAGGACAACAAAATTTTTCTAATTGTTCTTCATCTTGAGATCATACATCCTTTTAAGCCAATTAATCTTTCCCTCATCAGTCTTCATAGTTACAAACACTTCTCTGTTTTCTTGTTTAGTAAATAGCCTTGTTGCAATGAAGTGTTCATCACTTCCTTCAATCATGCCAGCTTGAACAGCTATATCCATGACTTCTGCTATGGACGGACCACTCGAAGCATGGCCTTTAGCCATAATATCCACCATACGCTTGAAATCCCTCGCAATGGGATTTTTCCTATTCTTCTTTGGACTAGGATTGATACCACCAGCCCTACGCTTCATAGGGCCCTTTTGTTTCTTATCAGCTTCCTCATTAGTTTCTACATCAGCATTTGCAGCTTCATCGCCTTCCTCCAAAGCATCAACATCAACAATACTAGGTACATCACGTGAAGTCTCACCCGGGATGGCTGAAGTGTTACCCGTCACATGAGCATTTGCAAACATAACTTCCATCTCAGCTAGATTCTCAGGGGGTCCATCACGAAAACTTTTATGTTTTGGATAATTCTGCAAAATCAATAAGAATGATCAAAACAACATTGATTTGCAGTGATTACGATATGAAACATGAAGATATTTCCGTAATGCCTACCTTTATGTGGTCATCCCACCAAGCATCGGACGCATCAATGGTTCCTTTTGCATGATCCCAACCTAGCCCAGTTGCTTTCAGTTTAAGTTCATTCCACAAGCTATACACTTTCTTCATTGTTTCCCAATGGTTCTTGAATTGCTTTTTGTCGTGCCTTTTCCCTGTCTTCTGAAAGAACTTGAGCTGCAAGTTCTTGTATCCAGTGGTGCTCAAACAATGCATAGGTCTATTACCAGCCTCAACTTCCTCTTTACAAATCTGGCAAAACGCCCTATTCGAGAATGCATCCCAATTTGCCTTGGATAGAGGAAGTATATCCATCTACACACTTTTCATTCCACAAAGCAAGTTATTACACGCTATTCATCCCAAGTTATTACACACTATTCATCCCAAGTTATATTAACTTTATCATGCAGATCATGATAAGCCTAAATTCCTCTTATCATGCGATCCAATGGGAAAAAACTATCATTCGACAAATCGAGGATTACAAAACACGTGCCTTTTTCATAGCTTGTGCAGAACATGTATCGACACTCACCGTGTTTATTGGCATTTTGAAATGAAAAGATAAGACACCTCTAGTTCATGTCGATTTTGGTAATGAAGAGATATCAAGGCAACCTAGAGTGTGATCCAAGACTTTAGAAAAACCTCATTGTTAAGTGGTTCATCAAGTGGTCATATGCTTATCTTTCTAACCATACTCATTTTAAATATAAGATATGGGTAACAGAATCCATCAGAAAAACATATAATTCAAACCGTAAAAACAAAATCAGTTATACTGAGGTATATAACCAATCTGCAATAACCCTATACCATAGCAGGAATCAATTTCACTTGATGGGAATAGGAACAAAATCTGCATTGCCCTAAATCATAGCAGGAAACGATCTGCATTGCCCTAAATCATGTAAACACGATCTGCATTGCCCTAAATCATGTAAACACAATCTGGATCTAACTGCAGATGCGAAGAAATCTGGAGCTGAGAGATATACCTTGAGGGCCGGTGGTGTTGGGGATGTGGAGGAGGCCGGCGGTTCGTCGGAGGATGGCGGGGTTGGGGATGACGAGGAGCCCTGCAGGGTCACCGGAGGACGGCGGGGTTAGGGACGGCGACAAAGCCGACTGGATCACCGGCGGGGTTGGGGCGGCGAGGAGGCCTGCTGGGTCGCCGGAGAGGTTGGGGATGGCGAGGACTGCTGGGTCGCCGGACGGGTCGCCGGTGGGATCGGGGGTCGCCCGCGCGGCCGCGGATCGCCGGTGGTCGGGTCGCCGCGCGGCATGGATCGCCGGTGGGTTCGGGTCGCCGCGCGCAAACGAAGGGCTCGGGCGATTTGGGGAACGGCGGCGCAAACAAGGAGTCGCGAATTATATACCGATGGCATTTTTTTCGTAATTCTTTCGAACTTCAGTGGCAAAGTATTATTTCCATTCCGCAAAAGCCAAAAAAGCACAAAAAAATTGGCTTTTGGCTTTTAGTTATAACAGGCTTTTGGCTTTTTCAAAAGCCTAGTTGAAAAGCCTACTATTTGTTTAGGCTTAAGCTTTTTTGCTTTTAAGCCACAAGAAAAGCCAAAACAAACAGGCCCTAAGCTTATGGTAGATAAAAAGCTAAAGACTCGTGAATTGTTCGTGTTTCGTTCGTTTTAAGTTCAACTCGAGATCGGCTCGAAAGATAAATGAGCCAAGCTTGAGCCTAACTCTAGGCTCGGGTGATTCTGAGGCTCGGTTCGATTCTCTAACAAACTCAAGCTTGAGGTAGTGAGCTCGTTCGAGTTCGGCTCATTTAGAGCCCTATGTACGATGTTCACTGTACTGTGTGCTTATTTCGTTGTGATGTTCATACCAATAATGCTACTCCACCTTCTAAAAGAAGAAGAAGAAGAAGGCTTCTCCATCGCTGCTCGCAGCAAGGTCGCTTTAATTTGGCCCAACATTACCTAGCTAGTAGCTTTTAGCAGGGAACTTTAAATCTTCCGCTTACATGCACGCATGTGCCCTCACAGTTGCACGTAGCACCCCGCAATATGCATTGTTATATGCTCCCTCCCTTCTTCTTTTTAACGCCGTTTCAGAATGCAGCCAAACTTTTCAAATTTTACCCTCTAATATGCATGATATTATTTAGATTTGTCACGTAGAAAAATATTGTTACTAGATTTATCATCAAAAGTATTTTTATATAATTATAACTTTTTATCATTTTTGTTAACATAATTAGAAAAAAATAATGATAAAATGTATGTATTAATGTCCAAAGCGACAAGTAAAAGGGAACCAAGGTAGGATACGGATAGGCTACACTAACGCATATTAAAATTTTTCTACCACGTAAATCAGAAAGCCATGTGAGTAATATCCACTAGACACACAGTGCAGTATAATTAGAGTTGAAGCGACTGATTCAACATAGCGTGCGTCGGTTTATTGAAAGTAGTCGATCATCCTCTGACCAACCGTACTTTGGTGTGCTAGCACCAACGCACGGCAAGGGTTTTGAGAGGTGGCGGTTAGGATTTCAATAGGTGTGTCTCGGAATATCTCCCTTAGCCCCACGCCTCTTTCAACATATAGTCTCCAATCAGATTCTTATCCGATGCGATTAGATATTGTATCCAACTCGGATAGCCTCCTACTAGTTCTACACCAAATAGGAGCAAAGATCATATCCCACTCGAAGAGCCTCCAATTAGATCTCTATTCAATACGAGTACAAATTGTTTCCAACTCGGAGTCTATTCTTATCGTTCTAACCCATTAAGTGTGCGACCCTGTAGATTCATGTGTATTTGGCTATAATATAATTAGGAACAAATTACTAATCATAGGTAGCGATCACTGACAGGACAAAGCGACTCCCAAATATGCATAAAGATCATATCGGACGAATATATATAGTGCTTATGTATCGATCCTTTTGCCTCACGATACCAGATCGAACTCAAAATGAGAATCGTACCATCCTATGATAGCTCGATCCTTCACTTGAACATGTAATGGATTACTCAGTTTGTGATTGACTTCTCAACCACATTCAATAAATTTTAATAGTACTAGTACTATTTTGTCTCTATTATCAAATATTAGCTGCTATGAAAAAATGGTTATGTTTTCACGAGACACAAGCCACACAACCCAGCAATGTTGCCAAGACTACATTACATTACACTCTAGTGTTTTCAAGAAAATAAAAAGAAAAATGGAGAATAACACTAAAAATATTGTACTATAGTGTGAGAGTGTGTGTTGTAACCGGGTTATGTGAGCTACCTATGCCTTACATATAAAGCGGCCGGGTAGAGGGATTCACTACTACAAAATGCTTAATATTAGACATCACATCATAAATGGTTTTCCAAAACTGTCAGTATTAAATACAATCACAGACGGTTTTAGTTTAGAGACTGTCTATATTTATGCCAACGCTAAAAACAGTTTATGAAGACATAATATCACATACGGTTCATGGTGAAAACCGCCCATGAAGTATCACGGACGGTTATTCACAAGAATCGTCTGTGATAAAATTAAATATAATAGACGATTTTTTCTTTGAACCGTCCGTGATACTTCACAGATAGTTTGTATTAAAAACTGTTTATGATAATTAAATTATCACAAATGGTTTGCATTAAAAATCGTTTATGATAATTCCACCATATTAATTACGCGTAGACCCGTCGACCCTCTGTCTTAAATTCTAGATATATGTTGATGCTTTGAGCTAGAGACGGAGCTTTCAGGGCATTTGGTGAAGGAAGACTATTTAGTAAAAGTAATTGTAGATCCACTAAGTTCTTGACTACCTATGGTTAGTAATCTGTTCCTAATTATATTATAATTTATATCTAGATTTTGGTGAAAAGAGAATTGAAGATGGTTTAGATCTAGCTAGCTTGATGTAGAGAGAAGATTATTTTACATCTAGCATGGTTTATGATTTAGTCAATTCATAGTCTGTTTCTACTTAATTCAATTTAATTAATTATTATTGCTGCATATAGCTACTTTAGATTGTATATATCTACTATACTAATTAATTAATTTAATATGAAAAACTAAATTGTTATATGTGTAATGTAGGGCTGAAGATGGATGTACGTTGGGAACATGTGAGTGAAGAGTACATTAATGGTGTGTCTGCTTTTACAAAAGTTACCGAGGAGGATATGTTGAATAAGCGGGTGGAACATATATACTATCTATACATTGACTGTGAATATCTAAAGATGTTCAAGAACCGAGCGCAGATTGAAGCACACTTGATTCAAAAGGGTTTCAAAAGGTATGCACATTTCAAAGGTGGCATTGTATCTTCCTGTAATTTCCCGTTTGAAGCTTTTTTTCTAACCTAAAGGAGGCAAAACTGCTGCATTGACACTCAAATGAGCTAAGAATGATGGAATGCTAAGACACCTTGCTGATTGGAAGATGTAACATCCTGATAAATATAAATATTAAATTATGAAGTTTTTGGATTATTTTATTTACTTTTATTTTGAATTTGGAGTTTAAGTGTTGTCTCAAAATTATGATGAAAATTCCAAAAGTTAAAGAGGAAACAAACATGTTTAAATACAAAAAAATTTAAAAATTTAAATAAGAATCGAAAAGATGATCGAGAAAGGAATGGAGAAATTTTGGTTTAAACATAAAGCCCTCATTTTAAATAATGCCATAAATTAACAAGGGAAGCAAATAAATTAAGGATTATTAGTATGCACATTAGACCGCGTCCGAGAGCCTCAACCGTGCGCATTTTCCCCTCCTTCCCTTCCTTGTATAGAGCCCCAAACGCGCGGTCCCTCCTTCTTCCCCTGACTCCGCGGCGCCAATCCGCCAACCCGAGCCATGAGCTCAATCCCTACTCGTGAACCATCTCCGAGCACGGTGAAGCCAACCCCTAATGAATAACAGATTACACGGCCATAGACACGATAATAAACGAATAAAGAAAAGATGATCTAGCTTACGAGGCACAAGAAGAAGAAATCGAGGCGTGACACTAGAAGCATCCTACTAAGGTGGCATGGTATCTTCTTTGTGTTTCCCAAAACCCCAATTTAAGATATCCGGCGGATTGGTTGAGGTGTGTATGTGTGGTGCGTGGGTTAGAAGCTTCTTTCTAACCTAAAGGAGGCTAACTAATTTGCATCGACTTAGTATTGGCACTCAAATGAGCTAAGAATGATGGAATGCTAAAAAAATGTATTGTAAAGGTCACTACTCAACTGCATGGCTAAGGATTGGAAGAGGACCTCTTGTGGGTAAAGTGTACAAACTCTGGAGTCTAAAACTATTCGCGATGGTTGACTAGATATAGTATTTCAAAACGTATTGTTGAAGGCGAAGGACCGCCTATTTGGAATTGTCATGTAAAGATTATAGATTTGAAAATATACCATCTTATATATCAAAACCTCGAGAAATTTTATGTATTATATTTCAAATAGGTCTATTCTTACGAAATAAAATATGGGTGGAATCCCATATGTTATTCTTAGAAGAAATGGTATTTTTTAATTTTTGTAATGATACTAAACAAAATGTTTTTGTTTTTAAATAATACGATTCTACTTGGAGAGAGGAATCAATTCAATACATTAGAGAATTAGAAAAAAAAGATGCTTAGATGGCATGTACTTACCTTGATCGATTTAATGCATTAGAGATGCCCGAAGTTCCAATTTCCGGAGTTATACTCTAGGGAGTGTCTATACAATATTAGACTATTTTTTAGGACAAAAATAGTCAGATTTTGAGCCGTTAGATGGAGATCCAACGCCCTAGATCATTTTTTTGGAGAGGGGCTTGTATGGGTGGATCCGTTGGATGGAGATCTAACATCTCAGATCAATCTGACTGTTTTTGTACTAAAAAACAGTCGAATGTTGTATAGCAATACTCTATACTCTATTGCTACTGATGAGCGAGTGACAGTGGATGGGAACGTGTGGCAAAATCAGTACTGTATAATTAACTTGTGTTTTGCAAGGCATCTTGACGATGAAATGAAATGAAGTAGGAAAAAAGAAGAGAAGAAAAACAAATCACCACACGGGTCGGGCGTCCTCACCAATTTTATTAAATTTAACCGCTAGGTACGTACGTACGTACGCACGCACTCATGAGCTTCATTTTTCTTCTTCTGATCAGTCGTTTTGCGGCGGCAAGCCTTTTGCTCCGACGTTGAAGAACTCGATGATGACCTCGAGCGGGAGCCCCTTGGTCTCGGGCACCTTGAGCGCCACGAAGACGAGCGCGAGGCAGCAGACGACGGCGTAGATGCCGAACACGCCGGCGAGGCCGACGGACCTGAGCATGACGGGGAGGCTGTAGGTGACGACGATGTCGCCGAGCCAGAATGTGAGCGAGCAGATGGCGATGCAGAGCCCCCGGACGCGCGTGGGGAAGATCTCGGCGCAGAGGATGTTGGGGATCGGGCCGAACCCCATCACGAAGCAGCAGAAGTAGACGATCACGCTCCCCGTCGACAGCGCCGCGTGCGCCGTCGTCGCCATGGGCACCATGTTCGCCACGATCAGCACCACCAGCGACAAGATGAGCACCGGGATGGTCCACAGCAGCAGGCTCCGGCGCCCGGACACGTCCATGAGGCGCATGGCCACGCCGATGCTGGGGAGCATCAGCAGCGTGGTCAGCCCGCTGATGAGGATGGACGTCGAGTCGGCGCTCAGCCCCAGGCTCGCCAGTAGCACGCTCACGCCGGCCTGGTCCAGGATCTGCGGCGTGTAGTACAGCACGCCGTTGATGCCGGAGAACTACAGCACGCAGCAGTAACACACGTACGTGCATGTCAGATACTGGCATGGCACCACAACAACACGTACACGACGTCGTCGATGCCATTGAATGATTGGTAAGTCCAAGCTTAATTACCTGCTGCAGGATCTGGATCATCATGCCGCAGAAGAGCGCGTGGCGCACGCCGGGCTCCAGGAGCTCGCGCCACCGCGGCCCCGCAGCAGCCTTGCTCGCCACGGCCTCGGGCGGGTTCGCGAACGCCGGCTCCGTCGGGCTCTGGCCGATCAGCACGTCCTTGGTGTAGAGCATGGACTGGCTCACCAGCGCCGCCGCGTGCACGTACTCCCCCGCGCCCGCGCCCTCGCCGGGGACGCCCTCCTCGTGCAGGTACATCCTCTTCACGCCACCGCGCTTCACGCCGTCGGGCCCCACCTTCTCCGTCCACTTCCACGCCAGCTGCCACCCGCCGCCGATGCCCATCGTGCTCGCCGTCTCCACGCCGCCGGTGATGCTGCTGTACCTCTGCATGTTCGCCTGGCTCGCGCCCTCGTTCTTGACCTCCACCTCGGTGCTCTGCCTAGACAGCAGCGGCGCCTGGAGGCCGCCGCCGGCCTCCTTGGCGCCGTTGTCGTTCGAGAGGTACTCCTCCTCGTCGAGGTCGTCGTCGGGCGGCACGTTCTCCTCGTCCCAGCCGGGCCTCTCCGCCACGCTCAGCATGCTCCCCAGGTTGGGGAACAGCGTGCTACCCCTGATGCTCCCGGCGGCGGCGCCGGACTCGGGCAGCCTCTCGTGGACGCTCCCCAGCAGCGCCACCACCGGGTCCTTCATCTGCTCGAACATGCTGCCCTGCCGCGACGCCAGCACCAGAGCGCTCCCCAGCATGCTGCCGCGCCCGCCGGCCACCGGCTGCGCCACCCACGACAGGCCCTGCTCAGGCCCGTAGAGCGTCACGGTGTCCCTATCCTCCTGCTCGCCGCCGTCGCCCTCTGCGGGCCCGACGACGTACTCCTCAATGGCCGTCTCGCCGCCGGTCCCCAGGCCTTCGACGAGGAGGGCCATCTCGCCGGACACGTCCTCCCGGCCGCGCAGCATCTCCAGGACGGCCCTGGCCTCCTTCATCCGGCCCTTGCTGACGAGCCAGCGCGGCGACTCCGGCAGGTAGAGCACGGCCAGCACGAGGTAGATGAGCGAGGGCGCGAAGAGCACGCCGAGCATGACCCGCCAGTTGGGCTTGGACGTGAGCGTCATGGCGAAGATCATGCAGTAGGAGAGGAACATGCCGCCGGAGCCGGTGAACTGCGGGAGCGTGTTGAGCAGGCCGCGGATCTCGGGCGGGGCAGTCTCGGAGATGTAGACGGGGACGAGCGTGACGGCGAGGCCGACGCCGAAGCCGTCGACGAGCCTGGCGAGGAGGAGGATGTAGACGTTGGGGGACCAGAGCATGATGAGGCCGCCGGCGAAGTAGAGGAGCGAGGAGGCTATGAGCATGGGGCGGCGGCCGACAGAGTCGGAGACGGGGCCGGAGAAGGTGGTGATGATGGTGGCGCCGATGAGGGACATGGCGACGAGGAGGCCCTCGATGGCGGGCTGCGTCTCGAGGTGGAACTCCCGCTTGATGTAGAGGACGGCCCCGGCGATGGTGGCGTTGTCCCACCCCTGCAGCAAGTTGCCAATGGCGGCCGTGATGGCCACCAGCACGGCGCCCCTCATGGTTCCGGCCGTTGTCTTGGTTAATGAATCTCTCAGCTTGATTAATCACGTACCGGCCGGTTGGGATGGAAGGGAAGAAACATGGATCTGCATGAGATGAGATGAGAAATGAAATGGAAGCAGTTGTGGCATAGCATAGGGAAGATCGAGATGCATGCATCAGAGAGAGAGAGATGATTTCAGACGCCGTTGCATGCAGATCCAAGAAACGCGCGCGAGCGACCGACCGACGGGTGCGCGCGCGGATCTCTCCGCTGTTGAACGCGCTCGCTCATCTACCTCGGAATTATCTACTTGGGGCACCAGCTTGTTCAAACCGTGGCTGGTAAATGCCATTTGATCACCGCTACTTCCAAAATGGAGGAAATTGTCGTTTTATCATGATCTTAACGCGAATATGTAACGCCCCCGTTTCCAGGAGCGTCTGGGACACGGCATTCCGCAACTATTCACGCTTGAATAGTTACGGAACGTCGCACAAGAGAGTATCATCACAGCACATGCTTACAATAAAAGACCAGCTTATATTACAACATATGGTTTATCAACCGAGTTTAGCTGCAGCGGGCGTGCAAGCCCAAAGTATATTACATTACAAAAACCACCAAGAAGGCTCGAGCGCGGCGGAGATCTAAAATCAAGGGTCCTCGTCATAGAAAGGCTCTTCTGGAGCTTCTTCGACGGGGAGACCCTCTCCAGCGTCTTGATCCTCTGAAGGGTTTAGCAAACCGTGAGCTAACCAGCTCAGCAAGTCACAAAAAAACCCCTACCTTATCTACTTGCACCAGCTCCATTAACCGGGAGCACGGCGTATTCGAATACCATTTGATTGACTTTGCAGAGTTGCCCAACTTTACCCACACGCATCCTTAATCCTCATAATTGAGTTAAGGAACCGAGTCTTTTTGCTGTTCAACCATTGGTATACACTCCACCCGATAGGTTAGGGACTCGCACACCCTCGGGTATCCGTTGGCCACCACGAAACGCCAGGCCCGAGTTGTGGGGACCTATCGTTGTCTTAGTCCGGATCTGCGATCCACACCGACTACCGATGCAGGGCTTTATTTAGGTTGAGTAGGTACTAAACCAAGGTTGACAAGTCAACACCTGTGGTTGAGCGGCCAGTTATGTCACTTGCTTGGCGTAAGGGTCTAGTCCTTATATTTTCACGAGGTTCGCAATCTCCACCCTAGGGCCAAGCGGTGGGCGAAGACCGTCTCGCGGTGTCCCATAACACTTTCACCCCCAACTGACCATTTTCAAATCTACCCGCCCACGGCCACAACCTTAGTAGTGTAAAAACTTTGCATGATATGTAAATGGCCTACAAATATTCATAATACACTTATAATAATTCTAGGGTTAACAAGGGCGGGGCTACAAGTTAACATGGCAATTATCGGTGGCAGGTTTTTATCTACATAACATGTCATTCTAAACATTTTATTTTATGCAAATTAACATTTCACAATTAGCAATAATGCAAGTAGCATAAGAACATAATTAAACGACATGGGATACAACATGATTAAGGTTTTGTGATTTGCCGTGAATCTGGACGATCTCGTAAGCAGCAACTCCCTGATCCTGGCCCTGCACCGAAACCTCCGGAATCTCCGAAACTAGTGCAAACACACAAAAATAATATAAGTCCGGCTTGAGCCTAATCAAGCGAGGAAAAATAATCTATGAAAAAAGGAGTAAATTGCATAAATATTCAAATGGAAGATTTTTGAATTTTTGGGATGAATTTGAGGAAATGGAGGCCAAAAATGGATTCAGGGCATCAAAAATGAGCAAGGTGGTGAAATTTGGGAATTTTTAGGATTTTTCTGTGATTTTCTAGGATTTATTTGGACTTTTTTGGGATTTTGGAAAATAATAAATCTCTGGAAAAACAAATGAACAGTGCCGGGCTGGCCTTCTGCTACAGTGCGGCTCGGAGGTGCTTGGAAGTGATAGAATGCAAATGGGAGTGGTGGGGAAGCTTGAGGAGCACGGGAGAGCGTGGGAGCAGAGGGGCGTGCGTGTGGGCTCGGGCGGAGGGGAGAAAAAGAGGGGAAGGAGGGATGGGCGCGGCACCGACGGTCAAGGGAAGTGATGGGGAGCTGTTGGGGCGTCGTCTCGGAGTGAAGAAGCGGCGTCCGGCCCTGCGCGCGCGAGTAATGGCGAGGAATGGAGGGAGTGGGAGCAGGTGGCTGAACGACACGGCGGGGCGCGCTCTCGTGCGGAGGATGGAGGAGGGCGACGACTGGCAGGTGGGCCAAAGGAGGGAGGCGGCGACGGGTGGCGAGAGAAGTGCCGCTAGTTTTCGACCGGCTTGCGTCGGGGTGACGCAGGTGGGGAGAAACCGGGGGCGCAGGCGCGGATGCGAGCACGAGCGCAGGCGGAGGGAGCGGGGAGAGGCGCCGGGGAAAGAGGAAGGCGAAAAAGGAGAAAGGCGCTAGCGGAAAGGAGAAGGCGCAATGCCAGAAAAGGAAAGCGGCTGCGGAGAAACTTTCTGAAAAAGGAAAGTTGCCAAAAATCACTCAAAAATTTAGCAAAAATCCATGAAAAATTTGGTTTGAACTTTTGAGGCTTTTCAGAATCCTTTACGCCTATACAGCACTTCAGTTAGGAAACGAAAATAAAGAAATGACCACCGTTAATTCTTTAAGCTTCTTGCCCTCAATCATCAGATTACTCTCTGGTTCTGGGTGTTGACTGATTTGTTAAGTCTTTAACTTTGAAGTTCACGAAAACTCAGTTCTGGTTTAAACAATTACAGAACATCACTTTTGTTCCCCAAAAATTGGGACCGACAACGCGTATACATGTTGTTCTATCTTGAAATACATATGTTCTAAGAAGAATATACATGCGAACATTCAGTCTTCGTCTAGGTTGGCTGCAGCGTTTGCTCTCTGCTCCCCAACACTAGATATGATACACGTGAACGATAAATGGACCAATTTACCACATTGTCTAACTCGAGGAAGGGCTGGAAAGCAGATGTTACGACAGTGCTCTATTTCTATCTAGCCTAACCTGGTCATCTTCGCTTGTGTTTCTGCTAGGTCTGGCTATCTCTCAAAGAACATGGTAGCGGTAGTGATTTCCCATATGCGACAGGAAGTGCCAGCAGTTTCTTCCCTTTCCCAACATACGCCCTCCTCGTGAAATTGTTGTAGTCATTTGCTTCAATCTCATCGAGGATTTGCCGGTACAGCAATAGAGAGGCCCAAACCTGCAACGGAACAGGGCAAACCATATCATTATACTATGCTGAAGAAGCAGTAAGGATGTTGTACTCCTGTTCGCTGTTGAGTCGTCGTGCTTACTGGCCACCGGCTTGCCTTTGTGAGCTCGGTCACCCCTCTCTCTGCCTCTTGGAAAAACATCCTGGCCCTCTTGATCTGCCTCTTCATGAAGTTTCTCCATCTGTTAGTGACAACACCATTAAAGATGTCCTCATCAGAGAGCCCTGCCTGTGCGAGTTCGTCTTGTGGTAAATATATCCTTCCTCGTCTCGCACTGAGAAAGTATTAGAAACACAGAAATAGTTAGGACTGTGCTGTTCGAAAATTGAAATGCTCATCATATCCTGCTCTAGACAGAAGAATCTCAAGGGAAGGGAAAACTGTTGCATTGCTACTTACTCCTCTCCGACATCCCGGAGGATATTCGTGAGCTGGTTCGCAATTCCGAGAGCCAAAGCAGCGCTGTACACGCTTTCAGTGGTTGCCCTGGACTCGGGTGCGATACCCATCACAGGAACACTCATTAGCCCGACAGTTCCTGCAACATAGTAGCAGTACATGTAGAGCTCATCGAAGTTGCTATATCTCATCTTTCTGAGGTCCGTCCGCATTCCTTCAGTCATGTCCTTGAAAGGCTGCAATATATATGTTCGTTGCATGAGATCGAGTTAGTCATACAAGAATACCATTCAGGTGTATTTGTAACCAATACCGAGGGCGTTTTCATAATGTCTTTTCAGCCTATTAATTCGAACTATCAACAGCATACAATTGGATAGGAGCTATTGCCTCCTCCTCCATGTTCTGCTGTCCGGGCTGTGCTAGCGACAGTTTATTCTCAAAAGTCCAAGGCCTAACATTTCCCCTTTGATTAAACATCTTTGACCCAATGGCTTACCCAGTCTATGCCACCTGGATCAGCCCACTACAATTTGTGAAAAAGTTTATAGAACTTAAATGATAGCATCAGAGACTAAAGGCTGACAGAATCATATAACTTTATTGAGTAACCAATGACTTACTTAGTCGTCTACTTAGGTCTAGTCATCTTGCACTAAAGTTCTGAAGTCTAGGGAATCTAATTCTAATATAGGGAATATATAGCACCCACTGCAGTCTAACAGTGTCATATCATTTGGATTCATTGGGTATTGCAATATGCAGATACACCAGCTATTACCTGAATGTCTATAGGGAACCTGGAGATGGTATCAGAGAGAGCGGCATCAAGCATGTCGTAAGGGCGTCCTGTGAAGAGATCCTCCAGCCTCTTCTCCCATCGGTCCAGGGCTGACGGTGTGATGTGCGAGGCATTTGGCCCATCGACAAGCTCATCTGTCCTCCTACACCACACTGCACAAATACTATACATGAGATTTTCAGACTCATGTCTGAAGTAGCTCGTTTAAAATTGACAGTGCTCCAGATTCACATCCTTTATGTAATTTGAAGAATATGTTCTTGCAACTAGCTTGAAACTACTGAAGCCATTTAACCTACCGAAAGCCCAATTTGGTGCTTCGACATGTATGGCATAAAAAATATATAGTACGCCTTTATTCTTCATTGACTGTATATCTATAAATACAACTGCATGCAAGTCAGCAATGTCCCTATTCGTTATAACTCCTATCAAGGACTAATTCACGCCATTACTTCAAAAGTTGGCCAATTTTCTTTGAGTGTCTGGCTGAGGTGTCGAAAGATTCTCGCAAGTTGCTGTTAAATAGCATCGTACTGTGTGTGTATTAAAGCAAATGGCATTGTACTATAGGACCTGCAACTCGTGTAGAATATGGGCATATCTGATGATTTGAAGAAAAATAAACTACCTCCATTTTTTAGTGACCTTGTAGTACCTTACTGAAATGTACTGATACATATTAGGGAAGCAATGGAACAGTGGAGGAAGACATGGTGATTGTTCAGATACCATAGATGGCCCATATGGCGCGCCGTCGCTCCTCCGTCATCAGCATAGTTCCTGCCATGAACAGACATCGAGACTCACATGAACTCCACGATCAGAAGAACATTGACCGCATGCAGAATCTGGCCTCATGGCTCAGACGACACACTTGATTGAACGAACGTACCGAGGTAAAAGGTCTTGGCGTACTCCTCGCAGATCTCGCCGCACCGGCCGTAGGCCTCCTTCAGCCCGTTGCGCGGCACCTCGAGCTCCTTGGGCCTGACGTCAAGAACATGTGGTGCGTGTGGGCGCAGCTGCCGTTTCAGCAATGCTGCCTGCTTCAGCACCACGTCGTACACCTTCTGTTCCGATGAGACGACAGCCTCTCCTGCAGGGCTCACGGTCAGGCTGGAATACACCGGGGAGGTCCGGCCAGCCTCCCCCGGCTCGACACCCAGGCAGGCGTACTTCAGCGAGCAGAGGACCCACCGCCGTGGCAGCCTCCTCTTGGACAGGCAAGAGAACTGGAAACTCACGTGGCGGCTGACACCACCGTCCCGGACGGCGTCGGGGAAACCAGGAGACGCTGCTCGTAGAAGCATGATGGCCATTCGGTATCTACAAGATCGATCCAATCACCAGAGCATCGCAGAGAGCTCTCTCTCCCCTGGAGGAGAGGTATCAGGTATGTATGAAGAATTCACTGCTCTGGGATGAGTCAAGAATAAAAAATTGCTCTCGAAAAACACAATCTGAGTGCTGGCCGCACTACCACACACAGCACACGTATATAATGACGCACAGAGACACACGAATTGGGCAAAAGGTTCCATGAGAATGTGCTGGAAACGAGAAGCGAACAGATTAGGCCACTCACCTCTTATCAACACCGCCCACTTTGCTTCATCGCTCTCCCACCAAGATCTCACCTCACAGCATATGCTCGCATCTGCTGCATGCACCAAATGACCAGACCACCATCAATCAAAAGAGTAGTGGCTGGGCTTGCACGCATGTACGGCTTGCCCCATATGAGACGTATCCAAGTATGTCATATGTGGGTGCTTATATACGCATATGCGACTAAGGTTGCATGCTAGGACAAAACTGTGTGTTGCGTTGCGTCTGGTTGCTTGGTCTGTGTGTAAGCTCTGGAGAGGGGAGATTTGAGAGAGGGACGTGGAGAAGAGAAGGGCCAGAGGGAGGGAGGGAGGATAGGCTTATCACCAATTCACATGGGGGTGCTGAGGGTGCGTGCCTTGGAGGGTGCTGAGTGGTGCATCCTTGCTGTGGCCGTCCTACGTGGCGGGAGCAATGGTGGGTCCCTCCAGTGACGTGGCATGCATTTCCTGGCTGGCGGAGCCACCGCTTTCAGGGAACTGACCGAAATGGTTTGGTCTGAGCTGAGTGTGCTCTGCCCTTGTTCTTTTTTCAGCTGATTGTTTAGCATCTTATGTTTCCCCCTCCCTGCAGTTACTGTATGAGCTGGATTTACCGGATATACAATACAACTGAGTTTTCTTTCATAACGTTGCGCGGCCTTAATATCTTATCTTGTCGGGGAGACAATGACTTTGATCTGCAAAGATAATCAACTATGTTGTTTTGTGAATGTTACTGTTGCTTACTGTCTGTATTTTTTTTCTTTTGTTGTAGGGCATCGGATGTGTGCAAGCTTAGGTATTTTAGACAACTCAAGCTCAACATATGTAACTATGTAAGTGTTGGGTTTAATCCCCTCTAAGAATCAACACTTGGTCGGAACACACCCGAGTGCTCTGTTATCGGACGAGGAACAGGATAGACCCGAAGGGAGAGATACGACCACTTGGAACACCTTCACTCAGTGGTCGTAAGCGGTTCAGGGTCAGCGGTCGTAACTCGTTTACGACTTGCTCACCCGAGGTTGGCTCTGGCTCTCTCAAACGCACGCTTTGGCTGTGGACTATGATATACGGTCGTGGACGACTTGCCGAGGTGGAAATGATAAGGTGGAGCAGTGAATAGGACTGAACACAACGAACGGTGACATGATTATGCGATGCAAACTGACACACCTTTTCCACTGTGTTTTTCACTGTTACACATTGGCTTAAAACTCTCAACGACTTACAGAGTATATATAGACATAGCCGCCCACTCAGCCCACTCACTCACTACGACTCCTGTTGCTTCCGCTGCGCTCAGCCGCCTATGACTGCTACAGCGATCGTCGCTTGCCCATGCCACTTTGCTTAGCTCCCTGGGCTTGCTTCAACGACCAGCCCATGACGACCGCTACAATACCAGCCGCTTGCCCATACCGAGTAGGTAGCCGACCGAGGACGACCTGCATCACCCATGATCACTCGTGCTGATGCCTACTACCAATTGCTACAGTGGTTGACACACAACCATGACCGCTGGCTTCATCCTCGGCTTGTCTTCGACCACTGCACTGGAGCTTCGACCACGGATATGCAGGTGCTACGATTGTGATGCCAACGACTACTACTCTGATCGTTATGACCACACACAACGTGGCTGTAACCGACCACACAAACAGACACTATGACGCTAGTCGTTACGACTACACACAATGTGGTTGTAACCGACCACACACACAGGCACCACGACCACAGCGCTATGACCACACATAAGCTTCGAGTCTTTCGCGTGCTTTAGTACTCATATAAGTATGGCGTCCGCTGTACTCCTCCAAATATGGCGTCTACAGTACTTGTTCGAGTATGACATCCACAGTACTCATCCGACTATAACGCCCACAATACTCCTCCGAGTATGCACTGATGACTACCGACCATCGACTCTCGACTATCGACCACGACCGTCGACTATTGACTACGACCGTCGATTATCGACCACAACCATCGAATATCGACCATGACCATCGACTATTGACCGCGGTGTTACGACCATGAAATACTTGGAGCTACAATACTCGGTGTAGTTTTAGTACTGATCGTAACAACAACTGAATGACTGGTTGTATCGATCACAGATACAGAGTACATGCGCGCGCGCGCGCACACACACACGAGTATAACACACATACAACAAAATTAACCCAATAGTAAGTTGAACAGGTCCCTTACCCAACATCCGATGAACCTTTCAATTTTCATATTCATGCATGGGGCCTCTTCCCTTTTCATCCGTGGTGATATGTGGGTTGCAAGTTTGGTGAAGGCATGGCGATAAAAGCGTGTCTCCTCTCTTTGTGGGTGTGAGGTGTACTAGCACTAGCGATCGTGGTGGAGCAAAAAGATGAGGAACCAAAACGGAGTAACCGAAAACGTGTAGGACTTTTGAGTTTGGCTTTGACTCGCATAGCCTCCGTTGCCGTCGGAGTGCAGTGCATCTGAATGTACGATGCAGACTACACAACAGTCCAGTCCTGCTGCTGCTTTCGTTGACGAGCCTTGCTACATACCATTCCTTCTCCTGAAAAATGCATTTACTGTAGTTGCAGAATCTGACCAAAGCAAGTAGGAAAAATGTAAATTTGTTATGATTCTGTGCGCATAGTGCTGCTATAATGTTCCTTTCTCGCCTCGCATTCACGAAGTTGATGAATCAGATCAGTCGCTTCACTGCTCACGCACTTGTCGTTCCCTGAAAATGTGAGCACTATCAGGGGCCAGGGAGGCGCATGCGGAAGCGGGATAGCCATCAGCCAATTAAGGCAATGCCTACCTCATGGTTCGGTCAAAAAGAAGCACTGTGGAGAAAGACTATCCTGCCATCAGCATCAGCATGGCACTCTGTTGATCAGAGTATCAGACGTAAGTCAAGTCGGTCATTGGATTTTAGCTTCCCTTTGTTGATCAGAATAGTATCTTTAAATTTTTCCTCAAGTATTTGTTGATTCTTCACTCCAATATCTATGAAGATCAAAAACCTAAAAATCCGAAAATTCATTGTGCCACAGTAAATTCAGCTCGGTAAACAACAAAAACAGCACTATTTCAGATAAAAAACCATTTAATTTTTGATCTGTACATCCAAAAGAATCAAAACTTGAACCAATACTATATTATGACCTTAAGAACCTGTCTCAATCAAAAATCTTGAAAGAACTTAAGAGAATTGGAATCTTTTGGTTCATGAAGTTCTGCTGAACCAAAACCGGGTCAAAACTATAAATTGAGCAAACTCTCGAACCAAGACTCCAAATCATTTGAAATTTAGTATGCACTTTCTCTATAATATCAGAAAACTATTCTAATTAATGATAAAGAAAATCGTTGTCAAAGTTCGGACCTTTCTCCATTTGAAGGAATATTGCATTAAAACCGGACAAAAACAAAAAACGGTGAATATGACTTACTCGTGGGTGAATAATGATCAGAATGGCTCAAGATGTATTTTCATATATCACATCAACCTAAAACACCTAAGAAATCAAGGCAGAAATAACTAGATCAAGAACTAACTTGGAGAGCCTAAATCAAGCAAAATCCAAACAACTTTAAGAACTTATCAGACTTGATGCCTGGATAAATGCGGATTAATTTTTAGGCTAAGGGCTAATATGTGACTTTTGAGGAAGTTTTTTGGTGCAGTTCTGGTAAAGCTTTCATCGAGAAGATTTTTGGGGTACTTGTGAGGGTATTTTGTAAATCCACAAAATTTCAGCAATAAAGTTAATCTTGAATCCATCTAGTTCTTAATTTGTGTAAAGTACGTTGGTGATTGCTGGTGGTTTGGATCATACAACAACGAGCAAAGCGATTAGGTGAAGCGGTCGAACAGATCAATCGATTTAGCGAAGAGGTCGAATAGATCACTTGATCAAGTGGTTATACGTTGGGCATCTGATCAGGCGATTGGTTTCTGAGCAGTCGAAAACATCATCAATCGTCTGAAAACTTCGAAAAGGTGGCAACAATCATTCACCTCCTTCTGATTGTAATAATCTATCCTACATTTTGAGTGCTATATCAGGCTGATCTTTCGTGTTTTGGTTTATCTTAGAATTTGCTTATTCTTTATAGGTAAGACCTTTTTGTTGATTTTATTGAGTGATATCTGCAATTTTTAAAAAGAAATGGAGCTTCCCGTTCTCAGTGGTCCAGTCAGTGGCTCTTAGAAATGCGCGCGCGCGCGTTTTGAACGAGGCAGTTAGAAATGTTTCAGAAACAATTATATTATTTTGTCTTTTGAAAGTTGGCGCTTTCTTGGAACTAGTCCGTTTAATCATGGCAGTAGATGAATGGTGGTAGAAGACTCTAGTCTCCTGTAATTTTGTAACAATATGAAATTTGAGTCAAAACAGATTCTCAGCATAGAACAATCTTCAATCCTTGTGTTATTATATAACAAGTAACCATGGACAATTTTGATCTTGTTACATCTTTCCAATCAATAATGAACACAATAAAATCACATACATCTCACCAATCACTTCACACTTGTATCAAAGTAATGAATTCAGCCGCGAGTATGTTGGCTTCTGAATATCGCCATAGCTCTCTCCATCTGAAGCTGTTCTAATCAGAGGTCGGAGGCTTGGGCCCGAGTAAGCTGGTCATGATCCTGAGCACACAAGAAGCATTCAAGGATTAGGCAGGCAGGCTTGATCTAATCTAAACTCTTCACCGTTTTGTTTTGCAGCTAAGTTAATTGCTGAATAGAAGAACACTCACCTTTGAATCCGATTCTGCGGCTTTCTGTAGCATCCAAATTGCAAATAACAAACGGGTCAGTCAGTCACTTCCCCGGTCTTTCTTTAGTAAATTACGTAAGAGTGGGCACACTTGCCTTTCTTTTGGCCTCGCTACGATCTCACTAGGCGCCACGCCTGTTGCAGTTTTCGGAGCCTGCTCCCATACTCTTGGTACGGTCTTTGCCTGCAAAATTGACATGACCATTGATCAGACTTCCTTTTGTTACCATCTTGATTGCATTGAGCATTGAATATTGCATCATATATTCGGATCCTAAACTCACCAGGTTCCTAAACTGAAGATTGTAGAACATCTGCAGGTAGCGTTGTTTGGCCTGTCTCTCTTCCTTGTTCAGAGTCCTCCAGAAGCCATACATTGACCCCATGTTCAGCACTCTAGTTGCATAGATCTTCCATGTGTAGCTGCCATCATGTATAACACATGGTTAGCTTTTTGTTGGATGGTTATAGGGAGATTTGTGCCTACCATTTGTGAGGCAAGATAAAAGTCAATGCCTACCTTTCATAGATGCGTTGAAGCCCAGCAGTGGACACCTTGTTCCAGTAGCTTGGGTCTTCCTTGCACTTCTGAAAGAAGTCTGCAATCTTGTTGCCTGCCTCCCTGCCGTTCATCGGGTTTATGTGGAAACCTGAGACCCCATCGACAATGATCTCTGCTGGCCCTCCCTGATTTGTTGCAAAGGTTGGCAATCCGCAGTTCATCGCCTCGATGACTGTTAGCCCGAATGCTTCATAGAGTGCAGGCTGAAAACATAGATAGTCATTGTAAGGCTAGAGTCGAGTTTTATGCAATGCATGGTTGGTTACTCCAAAGCTTTAGAATTCAGAGGATGGGGGCATATATTGTTCATGACAAAACAGTTAGTTATGTAGGTTATTGTATACCTGAACAAATGCACCCTTTGTATCTGAAATGCAGCGGTACAGCTCACCATTGCGGACACGGTCAGTCTGTGCCTTGATCCAGCGGATCTGTCCTTTCAGCTGGTACTTGTCGATCAGATTGTGCATCTTGTTGATCTCTTCTATCTCTTCTCGGTCCTTGGACTGCGAAGCATCCAGGAGGCCCGCAACGACGACGAGGTTCACAAGGTCCCTGACCTTCTTGTTCTGGCCATACCACTCGACTAGTCCAGTGATGTTCTTCACCTTGTCCAGCCTTGCCATTGAGAAAATGATTGGCTTGTTTCTGTCTGCCAGATACCCTCTGGATTCATGGCATCACAACAATTAGCAACTTTGTCTAATCAAAGAAAAGTCTATGTGTTTCCAAGGGACTTACATGTGTTCATCAGTGTCCTCCTTGCTGTAAAGTAGCTCCTCAATCTGCGGGTGTAAACCTGTCAGCCGCTTCTGCTTTTGTGTGAAGGGGAAGTAGATGGACTGATCGGCACCGGGTGCAGCAATGTTGAATTTTGGGTCGAAGACATTGATGCCCGTGGCGAAGCGACAAAGCCCCGGCATTGTGAATGCGTAGTGGTGTTCATATTGGCCTGGCTTCTCTTTGCTGCATCATATGTTCATGTTTGAAAATTCCAGGAATAAGTTCTCAAGCGTTCTTACTAGTTAGAGCACTCAATTTACAGTAAGATTCAGTCTACCGACCTTCCAGCAATTTCTTGGTACGTGCTAGTGATGATAAAGTCACTAGTGTTCATGGCAATCATATCGGCAGTGAATTGGCAGGAGAAGTGGTACTTCTGGTCCAGCTCTCTCCACTTGACATCTGAGCCTTCATACTTTGTCTTCTCCAGAGCGTGTGCAATTGTTCCCTGTCAGAAAGATCATTTCGGTTGACATGCCAAATTTTGGTTGGTGCCAAAAGAGATCTTGCAGGATCCTATTTGATGCCCATTTTTCACCTGAGTGACTCCTAGTTTGCTAGACAAGAGTGATGCGACCAAGTTGCCATCAGAGTAGTTGCCGATGATCAAGTCGGGTTTGCCCTCCAAAATGTCAATAATTTTGGCAGAAGCATCCTGAAATTACATTGGGTAAAAATTTACTCAAGATCACACCCCACCAAGGGCACTGATAGACTGATAGTAATTCATAGCGGACAAACCTGGGCATATCTCTCTAGGTAAGGATAGATGTCAAACCGGGACACCCACTGGCGCAAATCCTTCCCATCTTCAGTCTTGAATGGCACGCGAAGTATGTTCGAATGTTTTGTATTTTCAACTGGTTCGAGCTCCACATTACATTTTGTTCCTTTGGCATCTGGTATCAACCTCGTTAACTGCCGGACAAAAGCAGCCACTTGTTTAGCTAGTTCTGTAAATAAGATGATACGAATGACTAGGATCATGGTGTAATTGACTTTACCACAAGAATCTTCGGTGTTACATGCAAACCCTGCTGTTTTATTCTTTGCAGCAGCTCCTCTTCCATGGCCCTGACTTGGTCCAGGATGTAGACAACCTGTTACAGAGAAACCATGTTTCAAAGCATGATAATTGGTGAGTTGTGGCTATTTCCTACTATTTGATGATATCCATACCTGACCACCAGTATCAGGCAAGCCAAGAACCTTCTCTTGGCCAAAGTAACCATGAATGGAGAAGACGACAATGTTGAATATGGAAGGAACCCTGCTGAAGAACTTCTCCATGTTGACAGGATCTGGTGCCTGGAGCACTTCAGATAGGCAATTCAGTGTCTCCTTGCACCTTTCAGCAGTGTCACCCCATCCTTTCTCTAATCCCCACTCCTGAAATCTGCAGGACCATTGTATAAAGAAACCTTAGTCATAGTTGCATATTTCTGTACCACGAATTTTATCTACCTAATGACAATAGATAACCTTTGTTCAAACTTCAAGTATGGTGCGTATTTTGGCTGCCCACTAACAAAGGATTCTGCAAGGAGCAGTGCTGTCTGAAGCTTGTTCACCGTGTCGATGGTGTCATTAATCATCAGCTTCTGCATGTTCACAAGGATATAAGTTCACTCAGTGGGGTTACTTTTGATCTTCTTGTATTCTCTGTGTCACGAATGGCCGATCTCCTTACCTCACCACAGTAATTCAGGGCCAGTAAATAGTCTAGCAATGGCTTCATGCTTTCAGGCTTGTCACTCAGCTTTGAAGACAGGAATTTGGATACAAACTGCAGCCCATTCCCTATGGATGAGGGCAGCGTCAGATGAGGTGTTGAGAGGTCAAGAGCTCCGAAATTAACTTCTAATGAGTTGTCATCCTTGGCCCTGAAATTCACATAAACAGGCCATTGTTTCTCAGGTTCATACTTTTACTCACGTGGCATCAAATTACTTTCTAATCCATGTAGAGGGTCCCATTAGATTGGTGGATGCATACCATTTCTCATCATATAAGGTCTCTTTGAACTTGAGGTACTCCGACGGTGTAATTCCTTCGACTGACATATCTTCAGAATGAACTTTGACGTACTCCCAGATACCAGGATGCACTCTGACAGCGAATGCGACAAATGGTGGTAGCACTACTGCTTCCTGCAAACATAAGTTTACTTAAGGTAAGAAGCTCCATCGATCAAACTTAAATTTTGCTGCAAAGAAAGGACATGACTTCAAAGGGAAGTCACCTGCGTCGAACAAATAATGTAACCGAGGAAGCCTTCAACAAGCTTTTCCTTCTCGACTTGGTCATCCAGTGATTTTTCCAGCTCTTCCATCAGCTGCTGGTTCTTCAAGAGCCTCCTACCCTTTGATACATACCTGAAATATTTTCATTCCACATTTTAGGATTGCAAAGCATTTTTTCGTAGCAGCAATACCTCTTATGCAGGCATGACATAAAGAAGAACCTACTATTACGTGTATCGCAGCACACACACCTCAGTTGAGTTAGAATACCTTTGGAAGCATCTCTTCATCTGGTACCGGCTTTGTCGTAGCGCATCGGGCATGCTGTCCGCGATGCTGTCCGATCTCTTGAAGCTAAGCTTGGAGGCCATGGTGACTGAGACTAGCAGACTTGAAAGTGGTTGGAGAATTTTCAAGGGCTATATTGGCCCGGAAAGGAAACCAAGGAAGAATGCTGCGAAGTTGTGTGATTGGCTGGGTGTTGATGAGCAACAATTTATAGAAGAGGGCATAAAACCTCCCTGCCGGGACAAAGATTGCTGTTTGCGGACATAGCTGGAAATGGAGGAGAGGGGATGGGAAGCTTAGGGGAGAAAGCACATTGCCCGGGAGAAGTTATGCCCAAGAAACATACAAGGCAAGAAAGGCACGAAAACCATCATATCACTAAGATTCCCGAGACAGATATGTATCGTACCATTTCTTCTCCCTTTGCCTGCCTCCTGCCTGCCTGTGGCACAAAAAGAAACAGGGCCATCAGCTACCCAAGGTTAATTGGGACCAAGGAAATGGAAAAGAATGTCAACCTGCCGTGGAAAGGTTTGACATCTAGCAATCGGGCGCCGGTAGCGCTCCCCCATACCCATGCCCGCTAGGAATTTTCTGCCTGCCAAGGGTTCAAGAAGAAACAAGATCATCGAACAAGTATATATTACTCCACAATACCATCCAAACTAGTCTGAACTAAGTGAAGGTGAAGGAAGCCATATGCCGTCGGCGGCGCGCTCCTCTTCAACCTCCGGGCGGCGGCCGAGCGAGGGAACGGGAGGAGGCTGACGTGACCGGCCGACGGCAGCGGGAGAGCGGCGAACAGGAAGGGCATGCCTCCGTGCGTGCTGTTCGCTTCCATTCCTGCCTCCGTCTCCGTACGTGTCAGCCTGTGGCGGGCACGCGGCAGAAACCTACGCTGGCCCGATGAGTACTCGAAAACCACGAATACTCAAGGTATATTAGCTTTAAGCTAAATTATGGGATTAAAATTCCAAGAACCACAATTCTGAAGTATAATAATTAAGAAATAAGATCAAAATTTAGTTGATCCATATTCAGTGGCAAATTCAGGATGAGAATAGAGGTGGAGCTCTACTGTTGAGGCTATAGCACAACATAAATATATCAAAGCTATATCTACTAGTCTTTTGCCATTAGAATATCAAATTCATACATAAATAGGAAGAGAACAAATTGAAAATGTACGATACAATAAATTTAGTACCTTACTAATGGATAATGTGCCCCCGAATGTTTATAAATTTGTGAGTACCGATCTGTGGATAAAAAACATCAAATATAGTGAGCTGAATGTTCATAAATTGTGAATGTCCAAAAACATTAAAATAGGATTCACATTCACAGACGCACTCACTTTCCCAGATCAGTATCACGGATTCACGGTCGCCACTGCCCGGATGGTCCACGGAGACGGAGTCACGCATCAAGGATGGAGTCACTGGCTCCTGCGCAAGTGCGCAGCGCAAATCACCCAGCCCCAGGCCATAAACTCGCCTGGCTCGCCACAGTGCTCACCACGTCCACGGTCCACAGACCACAGTCGCCAGTCACCACTCGCCTCGTCCTCTCCGTCCTCACTAGTCACCACAGCCGCACAGCGCCTCGTCCTCACCGTCTCTCGAGTCGCCGACCGCCTCCCGGCCCTACCCCTCCCCTGCTCTGGGCTTCCCCTCCACCGCGCCGGCCGCCTCCAACCTCCCCCCGGCTCCCCTCGCGCGCGCGCGCCTCCCCTCCTTGGCTCCCGCCGCGCGCCGCCGCCTCCCCATCCCGGCCCCCCCCGCGCGCCGCCCGCCGAGTCATGACGACTACGGTGAGTCTCTACTCTCTCTCCGAGACTCTGACTCGGTGGCGGCTCGGCCATCTACTGTTGAGGGCTTGAGGCGTGCTGTTCATCTTCCTCACCTTATCTAGTATCTACTGTTGAGACAGTTGAGTGTTGATTGTTCTGGGTTTTGGGCCAGGATTCATTGGGCCGGCTATGGTGCTAGGCTACTGGCCTGGCCTCATGCTTTCTTCATCCTGGTTGACCGAGTTCTTCAACGTGTCCGGCCAGTTCTTTAACCTGGATGTTCAAGTGTTCAAGCAGGCAGTAGCAGTGTCCGGGCGACCGCCGGCCGGGTCTTCTTCCACCGTGGGAGGAGGGGGTGCTCGAGCACCCACAAGCACCCACGGTGGATTCGCCACTGTCCATATTCGATAGAGCTAATTTAGATGTGAACGTGGAGCAGGGGAAGTCGTCAGGACCATTTCCTTACCGCTAGTGATCTATTTTTTTGGAGCATTCACAGGCTGATTTAACAGAGAATTTGAATAATAGAAAATAAAATGAATTCAACAGGACCTGGTGAAGATTAAGAATATTTCCACGATAAACCGAGTAGCATTGCCTGCTTTTTAGTATGTATTGCCCATTAGTATATATAACTCTAAAAAACTTTCTCTCACGAAAGCCGTCAAAGCCACACATTAAACCTTAACCTCTCCCTCTTTTTTTTAATATGCTAGACCTCCAAACCGTGTCTTTATCAACACGGACACAAAAGCCTAACCAATTCCGAAAATCAAGATACTGAAACCCTTTCAAACACGGGTTTTTCTAAAATATCTAACCCTTCCTAGTTATTGACTCCTTCCATAACTTTTTCAATTCAGCACATGTCGAAGGCTTCAGAATTATACCTCCCGTAACTTTTCCATGCATCATCCACATTTGATCTTTATGTGCTGCAACGTGAGCCCAATCACATCATGACATGACATCATCAACCGTCTGGATCTCAAATTTTCACATCCTAGTCCCGATCCTCCTCCTCATCAACTATGACCGTCTCCACATCTAATCTACACATGCAAAGACCAAATAATGTTTTCCTGGCAGTTCAGTCCTTGTAACGCATATATCGAAATACAAAAAACATGACAAATCCTAACAAGAAGATTTTCAATAAAGATGTCAACTGGCTATAGCTTAATGTAAAGCAGGTTGTAGTGATGCCTATATTTGCACTTAAAATTGTCTGACACACACCAGCTATTTCCTTGGATCAAATACCAACCAAATGAGCATAAAGAAGTTAAAAAATCGTAAACCGTAGCAGAAGAGCCGCCCGGACCTGATTAATCCCAAGGAATTACACGAGTTGAGTCCTCCGGAGCTCCAATCCAGTGCCGAAGCAAAGCTAGCAATCCCCACAACATACTGCATTACCACCCCCCAAAGGAACCGTCTTTTCAAGCCGATTCATATGAAAATACACTTGAAACGCATAAATCAATCAATCAGCCGCGTAGAAAGTTGAACATTATCTTAGTGAGCGAGAGGATGTGGATGGATACCACGGTGCTGGCCTCTGCTTTGCTTTGCACTTCTTATCTGAATTAGGCCCTGTTTGCTTATGCTTATGTTTTTTATTTTATAGCTTAAAGCCACCTAGTTTATAAGCAAGTCAGGTATATACCCTATTTATTTAGACTTATACTTTCTGGTTTAAACACATAATAATGAGTGGTAATTTATACAATTTTAAGAACTACTTTCAACATGAATTACTGGTCATAACCTTGATAATCACAATATCTATGCTCATTCAATTCAAAACAAGAAAGAAAATGAAAAAATAGAGAAAAAATCTTCTGGTCATCATTGGGGCTAAGGGAGGACGGTGGTAGCAAGGAAGAGGAAGGCCGGCAGAGTTGGGGCGCAGGGACGACGACAGTAGAGTTGGGGATGAGGGGAAAAGGGAGGCTGGCGGCGGAGGAGTTGGAGACGAGGGGCCAAAACACATAATACTACTCATAACTCATCATTGTTTTGCTTTGCTTTACGGTTGCAACAAGCACGCGAATTGCTTGGCGAATTCACAATGGCATTTCAACCATGTCAGGTCTTGCTAAATTAGGATTCAGCTTTTAACTTTTAACTTCTAATTTCTCAATTTTATCTTTTTTTCTTTCTAGTTTTTTGGTTTTTTTGGGCTTTTTTGTCTTTTCTTTTTCCCTGTATTTCTTTGTATTGTCCGTGATGAGATAACATATTTTTTATTTTAATTTTTTTAAATTTAATTATACTGAAAGTTAACATCAACTACAGTGCCCAAAAAACCTCAAACAGTGAAAAAAAAAGAAGCTAAAAGCTCACAACAAAAGCTAAAATGAGCACTTTCAACAAGATTCACCAGAATAATATCAGCAACCAGGAGCACTTATTATGCTCTAATGGAACGGTGGAAGCATCCAATTATTATTCCCTTCCGGTGGTGGTCATTTGATTTGATTCAACATGAGTACGTACGTTATTACAATCCCATTTCAGATATAACAGCAGGGGGGCAGAAGCAGCAGCCCTCCTTTTATCTAATGCGCGGAATTCATTCTTCTTATACAGACAGACAGAGAGGGGATACCTTTAATTACACAGTCAATTCAGCCCTTGAGATGAGAATGCCATCAGTGTCTGCATAGAGCCACTCACCGTCGCAGATCCTGGTCCCCGCAATCGTCACGGGGACATGCTTCTCGCCGATGCCCTTCTTGTTCGCCTTCATAGGGTGCGAGTTCAGAGCTCGCACGCCAATGTCGCAGCCATTGATCTCATCAACGTCCCTGATGCACCCATTGACCACGATACCAGCCCACCCGTTGTTCTGCGCCTGCTGGACAGGGTTGCCTCCTAAAATGGCGCAGCGCATGCTCCCACCGCCATCTACTACCAGGACCCTGCCATGACCTTTCTCCTCAAGGAGTTCACGAACCAGAACATTGTCCTCATATACCTTCAGCGTCACAATAGGACCGGCAAAGACCTGCCGCCTTCCGTATATTTGGAAGACGGGCTGGAGGGCACGCAGCTCGCCGTTCATGATTAAATGCGGATGTGCATCGCATACTTCAGCGGTGGCCAACGGCAAGGCAGCCATATTGGCTTCAGTTCTGCTTGCCATTATAAGTAGGAAAAAACCACATTAGTAAGCAAAAAAAATTCAGGAGTACGAATGCTCATTCTTTAAGCAGCAACAGGTTCTCCAAAAAAAAAGCACTTTAAGCTTAGAATACAATAAGGAAGACAGAAAGATGACATCCTGAATTATTAACTTAACTGTACTTCTGTCATATATAGATCTCAAACAGGAAAAAAATGTTGAGATCCCATTTAACAACCATCAGGAAATTGTCCATGATTGAAACTGGTAAGGAGCACAAATAAAGAACCTTTTTTCTTACTATGACACCAAGGAACAGAATACTTGACCCAAAGAGACATAAGGCTCAATCTTCCATGAAACACATCAACCACCAAACCAACCTCAACACAGACGCGCAAACATGTCAGCATGCTTTGACAGAAGCAAAAGCAACTCACAGAAATGTTTAAGCATGTCATCCAACATCAAAATTTTCTCAGCAGTGTTTGTAAATAATACCATATATGCGACACTGAAATCGATCCATTATTGCTTAGGCTCTGTTTGGTCAAACCTATAGCACACATACGCAGACCTGGAGCTATGCAGCTGAAAAGCTTGAAGCTCTGAAACTGTTCAGCAGGCATAAGTTCCAGGTCATTTCCTAAGAGGCCAGAGCTCTGAAGTGTTAGGATGAAAACACGGGGTCTCTAGTTGCTCGCGGCGGCGATTCCCAGCGCGTCAACGACCCCTGGTGGGAACCGATGGCATGGATGGATTCCCAGGGTTACAGGGTTCCGTTTTTGGGCATAGGAGTGGTCGGGGATGGCTGGAGCTTCGTTGGCGGTGAGGTATTTTTGCGGTGGTCTTCCATGGCGCGGGCAAACTACGGTGGCCAACCGGGCAAAAGCATGGGCGTTTGAGCATCCTTGGGAGTAGGGGGAGCTTAGGGAAGCGGCAGCTCAAGAGTCAGGTCAGGGATGGCTGTGCAGGGCTGCCCATGGGGAGGTGTTCCTGGCGGTGGAGGAAGGTGGCGTCGGCACGGCAGAGGGTCGGAGGAGCTTGGGCAAGGCTTCGGTTGAGGTTGTGGGGACCTAAGGGAGCTATGGTCATGAGCAATTGAAGAATGGAGGAAAGTATAGCGAGAATTAGAAATTGAGCTCAAGGGGTTCCTTGCGGCAGTGGTAGCGAATTGGGCAGCCGAAAAGGTGGAGGGAGGCGGTGGGATGCTTCGGGGCGTCGTTGTGAATGCAAGGGGGTGCGGGGCTTTATATAGGGGAGCAGAGGTGGTTCGGCCAGGAGGGATATTTCGGAGTGGGAGGCGCAGGAAGGCTCCAGCGATGCTAGGCACAGCTCGCGGTCGTGGCGTGGCAGCCTCAAGTGTAGAGCCGTCTCAGCCGTTGGAGGCAACAATCAAAGATTGTGGGTGTGCAAGTCGGCAATAAGGATGTGGGGTTGGCTGTGAGTGCGAAAGGAGTAGCGGTGGCGAATTCGGTTTTGGCCGCTTTGATGCGCAGACGGTGCGCAATTAAGGGTGGTCAGGGTGCTGAGGACAAGGCATATGGCACCTGACTGTGGTCGTAGCCGGTGAGGTCATGGCGACGACGAACGAGTGGCGGCCAGGTGGAGGGGAAGTCAAAGGAGAGGCGGTGCGGTATTTGTCGGTCGGTGAACAGTGAAGTTGGCTAGGACTTGGCACAGTTGTCTGGAAAGGGTGGCAAGTTCAGGGAATGGAGATGCCGAGCGATGGAAAAGGGGTGGAATTGGGCAAAGACTCAGAAGAAATCAAGTTGCAAAGAAATTCAACTGAAATTTGAAATTTGGGTTATTTCAATAATATTGCTAACCATCAAAGCGCAACACATCATCCCTATCCCTCGAGGATTGTATACCACGCGATCAAGACCTTAGTGTACAACAACGTATACCTAACAAGGGTTGGGGTTTTTTTTTACTAATCTTATTAGAAGGGGAAAAGGTGATATACTCTATATAATCCATATCCTTAGCATTTAATTCGTGGTTCTAAGATAAGAGCCTCCCTCACAGGGATTGGTTGATGTTGCATTTCGTTCAGACTTGCCATACGGACATAGTAAGGATAGAGTGGCGATGATCTGGCTATTTATTTTAAGCCGCCGCTATAACCACTACGAGGAGGGAAGGGAAGGGAAGGGAAGGGAAGGGAAGAGGAGGTAGCAGTATGTAAGAATTGGCGATTAGGAACAAATCCTGCTATGACGGAACGGAATGGTAAAAGAAAAGGAAGGCGACGATGGATACCTTGCGGCGGAGCGGAGGTGGGGCCGGATCGGCGATCCGATCCGATCTGATCGATGGGAGGCAAGGCAGAAACAACAAACTCAAGAAAGAATCTCGTCTCGCGGGTTGCCTTGCCTCCTCGATCACTCTTGATCTGGATTGGGAAAGATGGGATGGAGAATTTAATTGCGGGAACGGAATGGTAAAAGAAAAGGAAGACGACGATGGATACCTTCCGGCGGAGGGGAGGTCGGACCGGATCGGCGATCTGATCGATGGGAGGCAAGGCAGAATTAGAAACAACAACTCAAGAAAGATGGGGAATTTAATTGGGGGAGGCGAGGCACCGAAGGAGCCGCGTGCGCGTGCTCCTTCAGCGCTGAGCTGCGCCTGAAGAAAGAATCCCGTGGGTTTCGCGCCTAGGCAGCAGGCCCTTACCTTTCCCCCTGTTTTTTTTACTTTCTTTTGCTCATCTTGCATTAGCTTTTTTTGTGGATGGCTTTTGGCTTTAGCGAATATGACTGATAAAAGTAGTTTATAGAACCTAATGTGTTTGTATTGGTCTGAGTTCTTTTAGGCTTATTACTTGTGACTTTTGCTTATGCTACAGTAGCTGGTAGGCACTATATCAAATTCATCTATATCGGCTAAAATCACACGCGAGTATCTAAGACAAAAATCATAAGCCACTACCCAAAAGAACCCACTCTTAACCTATGGCTTTTGACCTTTTTGGTGAATGTATTATATAAGAAATAGAGCAAACGACGGTGCAACGAAAGACATTACAACATTCGAACCGTCATATGACTTACGAAATTGTAACATGATAAAATAAAAAATATGTTACAACATATGAATGCGCAAAGTGGTGGCTGATAGAAACAACTTATAGAAGTTAGGGTGTTCGTATTGGTTTTGGTTTCTTTAAGCAGAAGCCAGAAGCCAAAGCCAATGCGAATGGGTCAGGTTTTCTTTCGGTTCCCAACTCCCCATCAAAGGTTACTGATGATAGTATCAAAATTTTATAGGATCACTAAGGGACCACAGGAGAAGGTCCAAAAATATTTATAATGAACCATTGGCAATATGTATTGAGTTAAAATTCAAATTTGTAAAAGATTTGAATTTTTGATCTGGTGGTTTCAGCCTTAGGCGGTCAGGCTGGCCTTGTTGAGCAGTCTGACCAGTCGGTAGGGGTGGTTAGACTGATCTCTCGGGTTTTTGGGGCATTGAGCAGTCAAATTGGTTGCACGATGGCGGTCAGGCTGGCTAGGTTTTGAATTCTGGGAATTTGATCGTGGGTCAAGTTGTTTTGTCCTAGGTCTTTGTATTAATGGTGCATGAAGCGTGTTTAGACTAACGTGGATTAAGTTATGAAGAACTTATACCCAAAATGATTTATTGGTCTTTTGATGTGTAGGAAAACTTGGAGTCAACTATGGTTAACGCTGATGACCGAGACTACGCTCATGGAGTAGCCAAGGTTCAAATTGGTCAAGAACGCTAGGTGTGATAGTTAAGCTTAAGCGTGGCACAAGAAATGCAATGAATGTTAAGGGAAAAGTTTGAGCGATGGGTTGCACCAAGTAGCTTGGTCGGTTCAAGTGATGGCTCGTCTAGTGAAAACCAGAGCGAAAGAGACTTGTCAATATATGGTAAGTCATTGGTATACTTACACGTGGCAAGCATGCCAATTGCTTACAAGGGCAGAAGAAGTTAACTCGGTCAAAGCAAGGGTATTTTGGTAGTTGACCAAATACCGAAAAGTGTATTAGATCAAAATCGTGACCCTTAAGCGACGTTTGGAAAAGTGGTTTAAGTCAAGGTGATGCTAAGAAGATCAAGTGGATCAAAGCTAATGACTTAGAGGGTTTGGGCTCATGTGCTTTGAAAAATGTGCATGAGTTATGCGTGAGTATAAAAACTAGGTTGTGCGAGGGAGAAAGGGGCTCAAAGAAGGGCAGCGACGACGCGTGAGAGGGAGCTGAGTAGGGATGTGTGTGTGTGTATCACAAACAACTCATCAACCTTCACAATGGAAAAAGGGTGTTGAAAGAAGGGTCTAACATAGAGTAGAGTATATGGTTTCAACAGCCAAGGGGACTGTTATTTTCTCAAGCATTTTACAGCAACCTCCTCGAGTCCAACAGATTTGAGCCACTGGCGCTACTGTCACAGCAGCACGTATAGAGCCAGACGCCAGCCTACAGTTCCGGCAATGAGGGGAGCTAGCGTTTCAAACAAACTGCCGGAACTGACTTGGCCGGCAATGAGGCCGACAACGTCTCCTCCCTCCAAAACAAACTGTTTATACAGACAGGGACGGTGCCAGTGCAACCGACTTAAGCATCGTGCGCAGCGCTTAAGTAGGCTGCGAGGCGCGAGCCCGCGCCGCAGCTCTCTCCAACGCCTTGAGGCGGTTAGCCTCCATCCGCGCCCTCTGCTCGTCAGTGAGCTCAACTTCGGCCGGCTTGGTGCCACCACTGGCTGCTCCATCTTGATGCTTCTCTGCCTCTCTTGGTGGCTCTTCATAGGGCGAATCCACCTCTTTTGAAGCCAATGCCTGTGGGGGGGCTTCTTCAGTGGTTCCCTCACCAGCTGGGATTTGGGGTTCCTGTAGTGCCACCACCAACAATTTTTAGACAGCATAAGACCATATGCAATAGCATTCATACTAGACACCAAACTGATGTGAACACTGTATAGGATGTTGATGCACGTGTTGAGTAGACTATATGACAGCTTCTGTCTTGTTATGGATGAATCACATCAAACAAGGATCGGCTAACATGTTTATTTAGAGCTGACGGCAGCTACAGAGACTACGGCACTTGCTCTGAAAGGCATCCCAAACTTACGAGTACATACGTGTCCAGCAGAAATACATGTTTAGTTAAACAAGGCATATTATGACTTACATCAGCTGCTTTTTCGTAGATTTCGTTAAGCAAGTCTTCTTGCATGGGATCCACATCGTTACTTTCCAGTTCCACCGGTGGATCTATGTTCGTACCATGATTGTCTGCCAACGGAGCTTCAGTCCCCCAAAATGGGTCATCAGCTGCGGTTCCATCTGCAACAGATATTGAGAAAGCGCTATCACCGGAATGTTGGAAAGACAGGTTAGGGATAAAAAAAAAGCAGTTCTAACTCAAGTCTAAAGACTTGCGCATATGCACTATAAACAAAACAAAGAGCTCAGACCAGGTTCGCCCTCTGGCATGACTTCTTCCACTGGTGGTTCATGCAGTTGTGTAGGATCTCCCCCTCTGGCAACCCTCTCCCTCAGTTCAGAAATGCATTTCTATCAAAAGGAAGGACGGTGTCCGTGAAGAAAGCATAGGTCAGGAAGAACAGCAAGGTCAATTTACATGATTGGAGCATTCAAAGAAAAAGAAGAACAATGTATTTCTGCGAAAAAGAAGAAAGGTGATTATGCCTGGTACCAGAAGAGTGTATGGCTTTTGTAATCTAGTTTTGGTTTCTCGAGTTAATCTTCCTTGGTTAAAAATTTTGTTATCAATGGATACTACACCATATGAATCTGTGGAAACTTTTTTGAAAGAAACACATATATCCCTCAAAAAGATATGCTTCTACGACAATAACCAAAAGATTTATGAGTAGGCATTGTTTTCTGAATAGACA
This sequence comes from Dendrocalamus sinicus, assembly GCA_036346575.1. Taxonomy (NCBI): domain Eukaryota; kingdom Viridiplantae; phylum Streptophyta; class Magnoliopsida; order Poales; family Poaceae; genus Dendrocalamus; species Dendrocalamus sinicus. The sequence goes on along the minus strand of CM070657.1, from coordinate 268,919 downwards.
TGATACAGTAAGGAGCACAAATTGCTTTTTCTTTCAGGTGTACTCCTGTAATTTATCAGGTCTCCATATGGATGTGCTGCTAGGTTGTTGCTTTTGTCTTGTTTGCACTGATGACAGTGGTCCTCCCAAGTCATTATTGAGATTTGTAAAGTCGTAATCCCATCATGAAACAGCATACTGGTGTAGCAATAAGCAACTTCCGGTGTTGAGCATCCTATATCTAGACGGGGAAGTTTTATAAATAAAATTTAAACCAGCGTGTGGTACATTTCATTTCCTGCCTTGGATAGAGGAGATGTGCTTCTATGCAACTCTAAGATAGACGATGAGCTAAAAGATTACGCCGACTTCAGTTGACCGAATTCTCTAGGGTGCTCATTTTTTTTTGTAATCACATGGAAGAAAAACCCGAAAGAGAGAAGCTTACCCTAACGCGGTTACTCGCCCCCACTTTCTCAACTTTCCGCACAAACTGATCAAAGGAATAATAAGGGATCAAGCGAGAGTGCCAGTCTGTGTAAAGCTTGATCAGATTACCAAGGTCCTCCACCTGACAGCAAGACAGAAACTCCAAATTAGGAGGTCAAATAAAACCAGAATAAGCACACATGTAAGCAACAATGCGAGATTAGATAAAATCATTTCGCTGAATGTTCTGATGCCGCATATGCAAGACGCTTATTTCTTCGTCTTGTTTGTGCGGGGAAAAAAGAGCTCACATCAACCTGCGAGAACAAAACAGGGACTCATATTGGCTCCAGGAAGCAGAAAAAATTCTTGCAATTTGGTGCACTACATCGTTTTTTTAGAAAATTGATCATTTGCACCAAAGTTGATAAACCTATGCCAAAATACCGTCTATTACATTGACACAGATAAAATGCCCCAAAGTTGGAGTCCCAATCGACGATTTGCCTTTTTTCAATTTTTAATCGTTTTTTATTCACTGGGCTCCTAAACCCGACCTGAAATGACCGGATGACCAAAAAGATGAACACTTGGCAGTCTCGTTAAAACTGTCACTTGAATTTCTCCAAGGAAAAATAGGTATTTTCTTATTCAACAGTGGTCCCAAAGTTGAACAGATCGATTCACCGGAACAGAAGGAAAGGTATAAGAAGAGCAGCCTGCAACAAAACTGTTGTTCCTCTACACAACGGAAATGGCTTCCTTGGAGCATATCTAGGAAAAAATAATCATGTGATTGCAGCAGCATCTTGTCGTTTAGGTCACCCCCAAAAAATTATCAGATGGAATTAATGGCGAGATATCTCCTAACATAGTAGTACTAAGCAACATTAAATTGATGATTCGGGGAGTAGCAAGGGAAGAGAAAGGGAAAGGGAAAGGGAAATGGGAACGGAAGGGTCATAGCAGCAAGAAAGTAAAGTAGAGTACCTCGTATCCGGGGCGGGCGCGGGGCTTGAAGGCCTTGGGGAAGTAGCGGAGCACGAAGCCGAGGCCGTCGTCGGAGAGCAGCAGATCCGGCGTGAGCTTGGGCCGCGTCGCCCGCTCCTTCTTCTTCTTCTGATTCTTCTGATTCTGCTGCAGCTGTCCACCGGTCCCCTCCTCCCCCTCCGCCGCAGGCTTGGGGGGCCTCGGGTAGGGGGCACTGGTGTTGGGGTTAGGGTTGGTGGTGGGGTTGGCGGGGCAGTCGCGCGACCAGTGGCCTGGGCGGCCGCACTTGAAGCAGCCCGTGGGCGCCGGCGCCGCCATCGATGGCGAGGCGAGGCGAGGAGACGGACGGAGACACAGGTCAGGTCAGGTGTGGGTGGGATTGGGGATCGGGAGGCCCTTTCTTCCTCCCTCTTTTCTTTTGAGGTGGTTTTGGCGGGAGCGATGAGGTGGTGTTGGCGCCATGCGTTCCGATAGATCTTTTTTTTTTATATACAAGGAAAACCTCGTCTTCCAATTAACCATTGGCTCTAGACAAATCGTCAAAGATCAGGACAGTTACAAAATCGGGGACTTGGTTCATAAACACCGCTGAACCCGAGTAGACAGCGCTCGCCCCATGCAGAGCTAGACAATCAGCCACTTTGTTGTATGATCTCGGACAAGCCCGGATCACACATTGCACAAACGACTCCGTAATGAAGTTTCTAATCTGACGGATCAAACACCCATCCACACTCCTATCCATCTCTGTTGAGGTCAGGCCTTTCTGTAGATTTGTTGCATCTGTTTCGAGTATAATTCGACTCATTCCCAACTCCGCAACTCGACGTAGACTCAACAGCGCTGCCTGTGCTTCGGCCTGCAAGGGACTCGAGACTCTCTCCAATTTCCCACAACCCCCCTCCAGGAACTCCCCATTGTTATTACGAGAGCAACAAAGCCCCATCCGCCTTCTTGTGTACTGACCCTGAATGATGCATCCACATTGATCTTGTACAAGTCCTCCGGTGGGGGTTCCCACTTTAAAGTGCCCTTTGCTCCCTTCTGGTCCTTTGCTTTTTTGAGCTTGTCAAAATCCTTAACATAGTAGTCGATCAGTGAAACAATTTCTGGACCTGAGGCTCTTCTTTCTCCTGCATTGACTTTGTTTCTAGCTAACCACCATCGCCATAGCAACACCCAGACCCGCACCTGAGTTCCTGCATCAAGGTTCCAGATTGCCTTCACTGTTTCCTTTGCCGTCCTGCAGCTAACAAGCCTGGATCGCACCTGCTCCAAGTTCATCAAACGCCAGCATTCCTTTGCTCCTTTGCACTTCAGAAACAGGTGGCCACAGTCCTCATCGGCTCTATTGCACATCGGGCATAATGTTTCACGTTTAAAACCTCTCCATGCTATGTTCCTCCCGACTACCAAACTGTTATGCGCAAACCGCCACACAAACATCCTGACTTTATTTGGTACTTCAAGCAGCCATATCCTTTTCCAGTCAAAACTGGCCTCATCTTTCTGATTCAGCCCAGACCAAGAGGCGACTCTTGCTCTTTCATGTTCCCTCTTCCTCACTGCCACCTTATATGCTGATTTGACCAAAAAACCCCTTTTGGGTCAAACTGCCATGCTAGCCAGTCATCAATATTTGCATCCGTTTGTAGGGCTAGTATGGTTTTCGCATTCGACTCCCAGAAAATGTCTTTCACCGAAACCTCATCCCAGGAGCTAGTAGCCGAGTTCATGAGCTCGGAAACCCGCGTCAACACAGAAGCACCTCTGGGGGTCGCTGTTTTGTGGGTCATTCCAGCGGGTATCCATGGGTCAGACCAAATATCAAGCGAGTTACCATTACCCACCCGCCATACCACTCCCTCTTTAAGCAAAAGTACTCCCTGCAGAATACTTCTCCAAGTATAAGAGATGCCATCTCTTGCGCTACATTGCAATATGTTACAATTTGGGAAATATTTGGCCTTTAGGACTTGACTGCATAGAGATTCCAGGTTTGTTAGGATTCTCCACGCCTGTCGAGCGAGCATGGCTAGGTTAAAAAGATGCAGATCACGAAAACCCAGGCCCCCTCCTTCTTTGATAATGTCAGCTTATCCCAGCTCAGCCAGTGTATTTTGTTCTCCTTGTCATTCTTGGCTCCACCACCACCTTCCTATCATGGAGTTTAGCTCATCACAAAGGCCTTTCGTCATATCAAAACACGACATGGCATATGTTGGAATTGTTTGGGCAACCGCCTTGATTAGTACCTCCTTTCCTACCTTTGATAACAGCTTTTCTTGCCACCCCTGTATCCGCCCCCAAATCTTCCTTTTAATATACCCAAAGGCTTTCTTGCGTGATTTGCCAATAGAGACAGGAGCCCTAGGTATTTCTCATTTCTTGCTTCCTGTGAAATGCAAAGTTCAGTTCGGACTTGATTTTTGTCTGCTTGGCTTGTGTTAGGACTGAACAGTACAGAGGATTTATCCCTATTAATCACTTGACCTGATGCTCTCTCATACACATCTAGGATCCTTTGTAATTCTCTAGCATCATCCTTCTGTGCACGCATCAAAATAAGAGAATCATCAGCAAAAAACAAATGATTTATTCGTGGCGCCTCCCTACAGACTTTGATCCCCTCAATCTTTCCATCCTCCTCCGCTTTCTGTAGCATGGCCGACAGCGCCTCAGCACACAGAATGAAAAGGTAGGGACTCAACGGATCACCTTGTCGTAGCCCCCTTTGTGAATCACTCTGTCCGTGTAGTGATCATTCACTTTGATACGGTAGGACACAGTAGTAACGCACAGCATGATACGCTCCACCCATCTTTCATGGAAACCCATCTTCTGCATCACTCGTCTCAGAAAACCCCACTCGACTCTGTCATAAGCCTTGCTCATATCGAGTTTTATGGCTGCAACTCCCCTTCTTCCACTTTTGCGCTGATGTAAGTAGTGGGTGAACTCGTAAGCCAGTAGCACATTGTCCGTGATCAAACGGCTGGGGACAAAGGCACTTTGTGAAGGAGAGATGATCTCCGGCAAAATACCTTTCAGCCGGTTTGCTAGAACTTTTGAAATGAGTTTGTACGCCACGTTGCATAGACTTATGGGCATTAGATCCTTCAGTTTCTCTGGTTTGCTAATCTTGGGAATCAGCACGATCACTGTATCATTCCAACCTGTTGGCATAGTTCCTCCATTCAGTACCCCCAAAACCTCCTTTTTCACTTTGTCACCTACCAACGACCAGAACTTCTTGTAGAAGATTGCTGGGATTCCATCAGCACCAGGAGCTTTCAGGTCCCCCATGCTTTGCAGGGCCTTCCACACCTCGGCATCCGAGAACGGCGCAATCAGGCCCTCATTCATGGCATGAGAAACCCGTCTTTGCACACACTCGAGAACCTCCTCCACATGATCTCCTGCAGTTAACATGAAAAGTTGTTGATACTGATTAGCAATAAACATTTTTAGGTCTTTTCCCACCACCACAGTGCCGCCATCATCCACCAACTTTCCCACATGATTTTTCCGCCTTCGCTCCGACGCTTGGGCATGAAAAAACTTTGTATTACGGTCCCCCTGGATCAGCCATGTAGAGTGGGTTCTTTGTTTCCAATAAACGTGTTGCTGATCTAGCAGCCTCTCCAATTTATACCGTAGCCCGTGTTCCTTACTAACTTGGTCTTGGCTGATCCTCTCCCTTCGACATCGCTCAAGATCAGTCTTGGCTGTTTTAATCCGCTTCTCTAGCTCACCCAGGACACTACGGTCCCACTCCCACAACTCCTTTAGCAAGTGTTTCTGAATTTCCATTAGGCTTGTATCCCCCGTCTCAAGTGCATTACTCCAAGCTTCCCCTACCCTAGCCACACACTCCTCCTCCATCCACCTAGCTTCAAATTTTTTCATGATCTCCATTGGTTTGTTCCATTCTTTTTTCTCCCTCCCTCCCGTGTCCACAATGACAAGCCTATGGTCAGAATGTCTTGGATCACCATTCACAACTCGAACGAGGGGAAATTTGGCTCTCCATGAGCTATTCGCCACCGCCCTGTCTAGTCTTTCCTTCACATAACTCTCCGCTCTATGATGTTGGTTTCTCCATGTAAACACATCCCCAACAAACCCAAGGTCATGTAAGTCACATTCCACAAGAGCTTCACGAAAGCGTTCCATGCACCTTTCCGATCTTGGAGGGCCTCCCTCCTTCTCACAATTGAACATGATTTCATTGAAGTCACCACAGCACAGCCATGGCAGATTGCTTCTATTTTCCAAGATTCTCAACAGCTTCCACGTTTTGTCCTTCTCCTCACTTCTTGATTCGCCGTAGATACCAGTGAAACGCCATTTAAAGCCGTCCTCCTCCTGCACAGTTGCTTCTATGTGGTACCGTGACATACTGTTCACCGTTAAATCAACACCTTTTCTCCAGAACAGCACCAAACCACCACTCGCACCCACACTGTCCTTGACGCACATATTTGACATATTTAACCTCCACCGAAAAATCTCCAACCATATGCTGTTATGTTTTGTTTCAGACAAAAACAGCACATCCGGGGCCTCCTTCTTCTGGACATCCAGAAGACCACAAACTACCGGGCCACTCCCCAAACCCCGGCAGTTCCAAGCGATTATCCTCATTGGGGTTGGCGGGATTGACCAAGCAATCCCGCCTCAACATTGTTGTGCTGCTCCTCCCCCCTTTACTTACTCTAGCCCCCAAACATTGCTTTTTCTTCCGCTCCACGCCCTCCTCACAAACCTCTGGTGCTGGTCTCTTCTTGTGCTCGTCTCCCATGGCAATATCGGACTTTCCCCTTCCTGAAGCAGTACGGGGACGCCTCTTAAAAGTCGCCTTCTTTAACACATTCGACAAGCCGTCAGCCATTCCCCTACTGCCCCCTCAAACTTCTCCTGCAGCCCCACCTTGTTTATTTCTTCAGCTCTTACATCGGATTCCTTTCCCCCTCCACCTTACCATCCTCATTTCCATCCACTTCCATGCAAGATTTGTCCTTGACTTTCTCCCCCACGGTCACCTGGATGTTTATGTGATTCTCCCCCTTCAACTCCCCTTGCTCAGCGATATGTTTGCAAGCAAGCACTGGACTCACCCCCATCCCAACAGGATGTGCCTCTAACTCTTCGGTTAATGCGTCTTTGGCACTGCCCTCGGAGATTGGCAGTGACTCCCTTCCCACGTTCTTTTCTGCTAGAGCTTGGTCCTCAAAATCCAACCTCCTTTGCATACCGCTTCTCTCCACATTTGCCAAGATTTTTAGTGGGCTTTCGCCATCATCCTTTAGCTCCCCATCATTTGCACCAGTGATTTTCCGGGAGCCATCACTGCTAGCGTCCATCCTGGTCCCTCGATTCTTCCCCCAACTCGACTCTTTGCGGTACTGTTGGCTCCCTCCTGAGCTTCCACCTTCCGACCATCTCCCCCTGCCCTCCTTCTTTCTTGCTGGGTTCACTCGTAGCCATTCCCCGAACTGCTTCCCCTCCTGTCGCCAAGCACCATCATCACAGTCCTTCTCCGCGTGGCCTAAGAGCCCCACACGAGTAGCAAAAGATTGGTAGGAACTCGTACTTGAACCTACACCAAAAATCCCCTTCTCCTTCCCCCTTCTCCATTGTGATACCCCGGATCAGAGGCTTCCGGATGTCAATCAGTACCTTTATTCTGAGATATTCCCCCACTGCAAGGTCATCTTCATCCTTGTCCACATCCAACACTTTGCCCACCGAGTTACCAATTCGACGACCCGTCTCAGCATTCATCAGCCCCAACGGCAAATCGAACACACGGATCCAAACCGGGATGTTAATGGACTCCAAATCGTTCAGCCTTTTTGTATCATCAAAATCCACCACCACCAGCAGGTCTACCCCAAACTCCCATGGCCCATCCAGGATCGCCCTACGCTTACCTCCCAGCTGCAGGAAGGAGAAGAGGAACAGGTTGTTGCCCAACTCCTTGCAGCGTATTCCCTTCTGGGAGCACCAGATCCTACCTACCGTTTGCACCATGCCCTCTGCAAAACCCGGCTTCGGAGAGAACAATTTCCCCACAGCCTGCGGGAATTTCCCTGGCTCCACCACCTCCGATCTCCATGCACCTCGCGCCCCTTTCTTCTCCTGCTCCGTCAGCTTCAAGCCCCGGAGCAGCCCATCAAGGTCTTCCCCGCCGCCGCTCTTCGCCTTGCTCATCTCCTCCCCGCCTCCAAAACGCTACAGCGTCAACCCCCGAAGGGCCCTGCGCCTCGCCCTCAGGGGAGAAATGAGACATAGACTGCTGTAAAGGTGGATGGGGGAAGAAAATTGGTGTAGATTTGTGGAGAACAACCGGATCGAAACCCCCGATTTAGAATCTAGGGTTCGCACTGTTCCTCTGAGCTGCCCGAGCCCCTTGCGGGAGTCAAGCTGCCAGAGACCTCTGTCAATAGCTCTCGTTCCGATAGATTTGCCCCAATGCGCCGGCCGAATACGCTATTCCTGGTACGGCCAGTGTCGATCTGTTTTGATCTGATATACCGTGTTTGGGCTGAAATCTCAGCACAACGGGCCGGCCCAGTCCAATATACATAATAACTCTTGTATAGTATTACAGTAAAATTGTTTGTGATTGGTAGTGATGAAGATATAATAATCTTTAAATTATTATGTCATTATATTCTTTGTTCATACCCTTTATCGATAAGAAAAAGGTTTCACAGGATAGTCGTAAGTTCTTCCACGACCACCCCCAGTTGTAAGTTTTTCTATGACCATATAGTCGTAAGTCATTCTACGACCACATAGTTATAAGTTATCCTGTGACCATCTCGTGGTCGTGGACCTTCCTGTGACCAGTCTATCTCTGACTGGCTTGTCTACGACGGCTTACTAAATCGTGGGTCCATCTGACAAGGTGGTTAGAATGTGCGTTTATTCTTAATAACCGCGCATGATCCCTCTCTGACAACAACCACCGCACGACAAACGTGCCATCACGTCTCTCTGATAATAACTTCCGTCGGACAGTTATCACCCGAAACGTTAAAGCGTCCTTTGGTGCGGGACTACTGTGTGCACTAATTAACCCTAGACTAGTGCGATTAACACAAAGGATCTAGAAATGTTGCTCCTAAGACCAACATCCTTGAACCTAGTGAACACACCACTGGTGTAAACATGTGCAACGTGTTTATCTACAAGTGTAACTAGATGGGCTTTCAGGGATTAGTTAGTTTAAAATTGAATAAGCTCAACAGACAATTTGGTGCTTGGCTGCTAAGCAAATTTGATCCTATATCCAGAGTATATTACGTGCTGGTACAAGATCGGAACTCATGATGACTTGCGAGGATAGCAACCGTGTAATCGGCATCCCTTGCAAAGGCAAGCCTATACTAGCTACAACCCAAAAATCAGAGCTAAAAGCTTACTTGTGTTTTATTTTTGATAAGCCATCCTGGGATGAATTAACTATCCCTGTTCTCAAGTGATCAATGACAATAAGATCTGATGAACCATTGGCCCACCGATAAAATTATCAAATTCAAGATTGCCTTCATTATTTATGTTGTTACAAAATTCTTGACACCGTAGTCATATAACGCAAAATTCTTGATACCGTAGTTATATAACACAAATTCTTGGCATTACCGTCACTGAAAAATATATGTAATTTCTTATGAACATATATAATTTAAAAATATAAATAAAAAATCATAAACCACACATAAAAAAACCCATCCAAAAAATACATGAAACTAGCAGGCATGCATGTGCATTGTGCTCGGCTCAACCAGATCACATCAGGATATCAGATCGGATCGGATCAGATCTCAGATCTCTCTCTCTCTCTCTCTGTAGCTTCCACTCGATGGAGCTTTGCTCTGCTGGACCCGATCCTGCTCATATCGCTATGCTAATAACTCAGTGGTAAACTCTAGTCATTGTGCTATACTAATAATTTGTAAATCAGATTGGTAATAATTTGTAAACTCTAGTCGTCCTGCTCATATCTATAATTTGCAAATCAGATTGGTACCAAAAACATGTCGCGCAAAACAGATGCTAAGGTCGTAACATTTGCTTCAATATGTTGCCCGTGGCTATCTCATCACGAAACATTTTTTTCTCAAGAAAAAGCACAAGACAAGACGCCCTCCAATTTCTATTATATTTTAACGTAGAGCATCTATTCATGGCCCCTACCTACCGCAGAATTAACTAAAAGGAACCTTCTTCGTATACGGAGTATTGTAGTGCAAAATCAAGTTTGTGAGGGGGCTGTAGTGCAAAATGTACGTATTGTGTGAAAGAATAGAGATATTGACGAGGTCGCATCTGCAAAAGGGCATAAACCACCCGACCCGCCGTTCGTCTCCTCGCATTCTATTCTACTGCTGCCTGCCCAGTGCCCACCACCACCCAGCAGGCCAGCCTTCGCGTTGCGCTTCTCGACTGCTCTGCTCTGGATTGCCGATCGGACTAGCCAGCCAGGTAACAACGCCGCCACCACCACTCCTCCTGCTCTTCTCCTTCTTCCTCGATCTGATTCTGATTCCCCTTCCCGCTCTGGCCTGCCCTGGAAAATCTTCTCCTGGGCATGCATGTAGCATCCATCCACCCCGATACTACTAGAATCTCTGTGCTTTGAAAGGGGGATAGATGCCTCTCGCTACAAAGTAGAGAAATTCTCCATCTTTTTCTAGTACCAGTTACCATATCCATACTGCTAGGTTAGTCAGATTTCATTTCCCCTGTTCCAGTTTTCCCAGTACATGACAGGACAGGATAGATCATGGATGGATTGTTCTGGCTTTGCATGCTCTTGTTACAACAAGCTTGTCCATAAGGATCACTGCTGCTTCTTTTCTGAGAGCAAGTTGTTGTAGCATTCGACAAAAAGGGCATCTTTTTGGTACTGACTCTGCTAAGCAGGGCGCAAATCATACAAAAACATACCATCAAGGGAAGGGAGTCATGAGCTTGGGGACCCAACAAAAGATTAGCATTACCGCTGTTTACAGATAGATTGATCGGTTGACGGATTCCTCTTATTAGGATAGCAGTGCAACTTGGTATGGATTTTGAATTTAGACGGCCCATCAATAATTGCTAGATCTGACAAGTCTTGGTTTCTTCTTCTTCTTCTTTATGCTAACTCAATTAGATGCCTACACGACACAGATCCATTCTATTTAGATGCCTGCCATAGTTTGATGCTCTACAGTCTACAGCTCTAGATGTTGCTCACTTTGTTTCTATTATGAACTGTCATGATAATGCAAGGCGGTATTCTTAGATGTGAATGCTAGGCAGTATTGAAGCAGCTGTCTTACAGATTATTTGTGGTCCACATATACTTGGAAAGGATTTACCGATGGTCAAAGGCTTAACTGCAGCATGTAAATGTCCTATTGTCCCTTGATAGGTCATGTTAAGGCATTTTTTACTTGTTTGCTTTAACATTAGATGGTAAAATGGAAGTGAGATGGGTGCAGCTTACTAGCTTTATCAATACAACTGCTGATGAAGATATGTCTTGGCAGTCATGATAACTCTGTACTCTGTAGCTTTTCTTGTTCCCCGCATTTATCATGTAGAATCTTTTCCTGATATGCTTCACTGTTACTGATTAACATTGCTACTCACCTAACTCCGCTTTGTACTCTTTTCAACTGTCTTCATTTCAGAGTCAGCCTCCAGCCATGCCGGATCTGCAGGAACCCCTGGTTTGCCCGAAGAGGAAGAAAGTTTTGGTGGACTACTTGGTACAGTTCCGATGGATTGTCGTGATCTTCGTTGTCCTTCCAATTTCAGCTCTGATCTACTTTAATATCTATGTTGGCGATGTGTGGTCTGCCATGAAATCAGAGAAGCGCCGTCAGAAGGAACACGATGACAATGTGCAAAAAGTTGTGAAGCGGCTCAAGCAGAGGAACCCAAAGAAGGATGGTCTCGTTTGCACGGCTAGGAAGCCCTGGATTGCTGTTGGCATGCGCAATGTAGACTACAAGCGCGCCAGGCATTTTGAGGTTGACCTTTCCGCCTTCAGGAATATTATTGAGATTGACAAAGAGAGAATGGTTGCCAAGGTTGAACCTCTTGTAAACATGGGTCAGATCACCAGAGCTACCTGTCCTATGAATCTTGCCCTTTCCGTGGTTGCTGAGCTTGATGACCTTACTGTTGGTGGTCTGATCAATGGTTATGGAATTGAAGGAAGCTCTCACCTCTATGGCCTGTTCTCTGACACGGTCGTCGCAATGGAGGTTGTTCTTGCAGATGGTCGAGTTGTTAGAGCCACTAAGGATAACGAGTACTCAGACCTTTTCTATGGCATTCCCTGGTCCCAGGGAACACTTGGATTTCTTGTTTCAGCTGAGATCAAACTCATTCCCATTAAGGAATACATGAGGCTCACATATACTCCAGCTAAGGGGACACTGAAGGAGATAGCACAAGCTTATGCGGATTCTTTCGCACCAAGAGATGGTGACCCTGCGAAGGTCCCTGACTTTGTTGAAGGAATGGTGTACACAGCAACTGAGGGTGTCATGATGACTGGTGTTTATGCTTCCAAAGAAGAGGCGAAGAAGAAGGGCAGCAAGATCAACAGTGTTGGATGGTGGTTCAAACCTTGGTTTTACCAGCATGCTCAGACAGCACTCAAGAGGGGTGAGTTTGTGGAGTACATTCCGACAAGGGAGTACTACCACCGCCACACCCGGTGCCTATACTGGGAGGGAAGCTGATCTTACCGTTCGGTGACCAATTCTGGTTCAGGTTCCTCCTAGGCTGGCTGATGCCACCAAAGGTGTCCCTGCTCAAGGCCACCCAGGGCGAATCTATCAGGAACTACTACCATGACAACCATGTGATTCAAGACATGCTGGTGCCCTTGTACAAAGTTGGAGAAGCGCTTGAGTTTGTTCACCGGGAAATGGAGGTACGTTTCTCTTTGGGTCATCTACCATTCAAGCATGCATTTAGTCTGCTCGGAATTCGCTGTGTGATAACATGTCATGCCTGCTCACAGTGAATGTTCACTAACAGTCTTGTCTTTTTAGGTGTATCCTCTGTGGCTGTGCCCGCACAGGCTCTACAAGCTCCCTGTAAAGACCATGGTGTACCCGGAGCCAGGTTTTGAGCACCACCACAGGCAAGGCGACACCAGCTACGCTCAGATGTTCACTGATGTTGGCGTGTACTACGCTCCCGCTGCCGTCCTGAGGGGTGAGAAGTTCAACGGTGCTGAAGCAGTCCACAGGTTGGAGCAGTGGCTGATTGAGAACCACAGCTACCAGCCGCAGTACGCCGTGTCTGAGCTCAGCGAGAAGGACTTCTGGAGGATGTTTGATGCTTCTCACTACGAGCACTGCCGCCGCAAGTATGGCGCCGTCGGGACCTTCATGAGCGTTTACTACAAGTCCAAGAAGGGAAGGAAGACCGAGAAGGAGGTGCAGGAGGCTGAGGCCGCCATCCTTGAACCGGCCTACGCTGATGAGGCGTAGTTTCATCAACCGTTTCTGATTTAGATTTTTCGGGTTTTCCCGGTCTGAACGAGATGTTCATCTGAACTATCCTTCTGCTTAGAACTTGATGTGTAGTGTCTGTAGCCCTCCGTCTTCTCATCGTTGTTGGTACTCGGTACTTCACCCTATCAAATTGCTCAACTTAATCAGGATTATATTTATGTTGCACTTGGCTCGAATCTGAATGCTTTGTGGTTTGGACCGTACTGTACTACCACGTAGCCTTTGCAATCCGAGCTGCTGCTGTTTCTGATGTATCATCAAGAAGCGTCTCTGTTCGTTCTAATTTTACTTGAAGAACTTAGTGCGTGTATTGTTTGCATTTTTCTTCCGTCACATCGACCCGTTGCTTGCTTCCACTTCCTTGGTCAAGAACTCGGAAGAGCCAAGATTGCTTGGAAGGGTACTTACAGGGGTGATCAGGAAAAAATAATGATAACTGCAAACAAATTAAACAGAGTACTAGCATATTAACAAGTGATCATGGGACCAAAATTGACAGTCCTTGCAAGTAATTAATAATGGTCCTTCCAGTTATGTGAATATGTGGTCATTCACGGAAGAGCAAAAGAAAGAGACGATGCATGTGAGCTGCAACAGTGACTTCCCGTCCCCGCGCTGAACAGTGCCGCACATCTGCAACTCCTGAATGCATCCTCTCGTTCCCACACAGTCCCACAACTTATAACTGGCTGCTTAAAACAAAGAGTAAAATGCATTGTAAGTATGACAACTTATAAGTTAAATGTAAGTAGATCATACAAATGTAAATTTGCTTGTTTATGTCATTGATTTTGTTCAAGTGATGTAATGAGATACAAAACGAGATGTAATGGCGTATTTGGCGATGACATAGTGCTAGTAGTGCTTTCAGTGTGACTCAAGATTGTGTGTATTAGGCTTAACGTGGAAAAATTACAAAGAGCCTCCTGGTTTTTATTTTCTCTATTAGTTAGGCCCAAACCATCTCATATTCTCATAAAGACTGAAGAAAGCGACATGCACTTCGAACGCGCCGCCTAGAGGAGGTTCGACAATCTGGCCAGCATACACAGATGGCAACATTGGTACTTTGATTACCAGGAGGAGCACTACCTATATACGGTGAGTTATGTGGCTTGGAGAGGGGGCAGGCTAGGTGAAGAGACACAGGAGGTGGTGGTGGTAAGGAGAGGGCACGAGGGTGACAGCGGTGGGGGGAGAGGGTGCGGGGGGCGACGATTGTGGCCTTGTGGGTGGAGAGGGCGTGGGGAGTGGCGCTGGTGCGGGCACAGGCCATGTGGATGACGGTGGTGCGGGGAATTAATCGAGGGATAGTAGAATACTGTCGAAACCACTAGAATCGATCGAGGGACTAATAACTTCATAAGAATTTTTTCTCACTATAACTATTTAAGAAAGCTAGCAGTTTGGCCTTGCTACAACAGGGAGTACAGGGTACCCCTTTCTCCATGGGAGGAGGTAGAGCTAGAGACAGGAGACAGAGCTCGTATGTAAAATGAGCGGATCCTCCTTTCTCATACTCTTCTTGGGGGTTTATATACATAAATGGTATACTACCCCTTTGATAATTATAAAAAGTAAGGGTACATTAGTACATTTTTCTATGCTATTGGGCCTATTACATATTGGGTCAGTTGCAAGGCCTAGTCACGGGGGGTTGGGTCACCCCTACAATAGTACTCCATCGACAGCAAGCGCGAGGTCCTGATGGGCGAGCTGACATGACCAACTACCCCAACCCCCGTCCCCTACCAGCAAGTACGAGGTCCCGATGGGCAAGTTGATCCAATTGGTACCTCTAATCCCTAGGGTTGTGGATGTTGTAAACCTGTCGGCGCCGAGTTCTTTCGCTCAACCCAGACTTGAGGGGCATAGGCGCATGCGATGAAGTCCCATGCCAAGGGTACGATCGTGTCATCGATGTCCTATTTCTGACATGGATGGCACATGAAGGCGGAGTCATGGAGCGGGCCGCCCCTCCGAGGCGATGCCTATGAGAAGGGCGACGAAGTCCCACAACGCAGCCGAAGGCACCCCGTGGAGGTGGAGCTTTCGAGGCAGAGTCGTGGGTCGGACCGCCCCTCCGAGGTTATGCCTATGAAAAGGGTGGCGAAGACGATCGTCGACAAGACACGAGGATGATGCGATCAGTCGGGCGGCGACGAAGTCGGGGATTCTTGACCACAGAGTAGACCATGGAGCAGTCAGACAAAGTCAGGACTGTGAGGCGGTCAGAGGAAGCATCTAGGACCACGAGGTGGTCGAACAAAGTCATGACGATGAGGTGTCAGATGAAAGTTGACGAAGTCGGGTGAGCCTCGACCGCAAGGCGATTGGACAAAGTGTCTACAATCGCGAGGCGGCCGGATGAAGCATCGACGACCACAAGGCGATCGGATGAAGTTGGCAGTGGGACGAAGACTTGAAGCACGTGTGCTCCATCCCCCACCCTTTAGACAGACATCGACAAAGTCGACGGAGTCTCAACCACAAGGAGATCGGAAGAAGCGTCTACAACAATGAAGCAGTCGAAAGAAGCATTGGTGACCACGAGGTGGTCAGACGAAGTCTCGACCACGAAAGGCTTCATGGGGATATGAGATTTGGCAAGGCAGCCTCAACAGGATTTGGAGCGGCATCGATGAAGAGTTCCACCGAGGCGAAGACAAGCTCACCGGCGATCTGATTTTGGTGCTAATCACATGATCTCTTGCCGTTTAATCACAAATTTCCCACCAAGTCCGTCGCGTGGTGACCGCATCTTCTCACGAGTAACGTGGGATATTATGATAGAGAGCGATATTAAAAGCTTGAAGTAAGAAGTCATTGGCAGTGTTAATGCTAGACATGGTGCCCCTGTTCTAAATGCAAATATGATGTAAGATAGTTACATATGAATGCACGCTTGTCACAATCATTTGTCTCTATACAATATGACGTTGTTGGTTAGGAGGGTAGAAATTGACACATGCTAGGTTAGGAGGAGAGATGGACGGGCATGCAAAGGAAGCATGATAAGAAAATTCCTACAAGGTTAATATTGTTGTGCTAATCAATTAATACAGCTGCAATGCGATGAAGGGTGGGGTGGGTCGAGGTAGAGGACATAGGGTTTAGCTATAGCCAGTAAGAACCATTAGTGTTTGCTTTAAGTCTTGGTGGTGGAAGGATACATCGTGAGGGAGAAGGAGAAATAGACGAGGGAAGCTGGAAAAGTAGAATAGATAAGGTTAGAACAACGGTAGCTTTCTAAAAGAATGCTTTTAACTAACGGTTTTATTTGAATAATATGTTTCTATTACCCTAAGAGCATACTATACTGGATGAAAATTTGTATATCAAAAGTTCCATTAAATTCTCTCAAGATGTGTTGTAGCTAGAAGCATTTTTATAACTGTAAATGTATATCTAATTGCATGTAAACATCTCAAAGCTAATTTTATTACCAGTAAAATTGATTTATAGCTAGGGAGAAAATCAAACAGCTGTAAATAACATGTAACAAATTTAGCTAAGGTGAATCTTGGTCGTGGGGGCGCCTCCCCTACGGCTGGCTGGCCGCCCCTGGTCGCAATAGTATAAATGGGTTGCAATATTTTCTCCCGATCGTGTTTTTATTGATACCACTCTGGGAGCCAATTAAATCCTTTTCCCCCTTCATTAGTGGTGTTTATACTTGTATATATGCACTAAAAATAACTGTAAAGTTTACATTACAAAATTTTCTAGCACCAACCGGCTCTACTGAATGATCTAAATAGTTTGTGAAACTCAACAGAAAGCCTTTCAGATAAAGTATTTTTCGTTCAACTTTCGCTAGTCTGAACTGGTATGAAGCTCATCATTAAAGGGTATGTAAGAGAGCATTTTTTTCTCCTCTTTCCAGATCACTTTGATCAATGCTATCCACGTGCACACGATTATACTACTTAGTACTACTTGATTGGATTTGGTGTTTTTGGAGATTAGAGTAATCGATTAGTGTGGCAGCTCAACACAGCATGATTCCTGGCTAGGACGCTAGCTAGCTAGCTAGTGTATTGTGATCAATCAATGCTGTATATGTATCCCAGACACGAGATGGCAGGTTCATATGCCAAGATACACACATACACACACTAGTTACGTATTCGTGTGTTGCAACGGAGCTCATTGAATGCATAGAAAATCGTTGCACGCTTAACCGCTCGATGATGATGGGAGGCAGACGCAGACCCACCAGGAGTCAGCCCCCTCTAAATTTTGATTCTAGGTCCGCCACTAGGCCCTGCTCGATCTCAAGGCTAAATAAACCCTTGTTAATCCCTAGCTACTAGCCAGAGGCTGAGCACGCTCACAAGTTAATAGTAAGCGAGGGTGGCCAAGCTTAGTCGATCCATCCAGGGGTTTCTCCAAGTCCAAGCAGTCATCAATGGCGTGCCGGCTTGCTGCTCTTCTTCTCTTGACGATGGCCCTCATGGCCGTCGACGCGCAAGATGAAGCTGCTGCTGCTGCTGCTGCTGCTTCTGATCCACTGGTAAGTCGTTGGTTATATCTCCTTATTTGATTTGGACACATCTCAGATCTATCTAAATTCCACATGCCTGCATGCACGAAACTACAGGCGATGATGCACGACATGAGGATGAGATCCCTGCTTCAGGCGCCAAAACTAGGTACCACTGCCACTGATTAAGCACTATGCGTTGCATTTCCAGCAATATATGCGTACACATTTGTTGTTTCCAGACTGCGGGAGGAAGTGCTGGGGGCGGTGCGGCAACAACTGGAAGAACAAGATGTGCAACAAGATGTGCAACGTCTGCTGCAACCGCTGCAACTGCGTGCCGCCGGGCACCGGCCAGGACACCCGCCACCTCTGCCCCTGCTACGACACCATGGTCAATCCCCACACCGGCAAGCTCAAGTGCCCATGAGATCCATTGATAGATCCATCCATCCTAGATCTTGCAAGACCTTGCACAGTTTCTTTTCTTGGAACCTGTGTGAAATGTGTCCCTGTTAGCACATGCCGACCTCCTAGATCTCAAGGAATAAAGAATTTCTGATACTAGCTACTCGTACCTTCTTGTTGATCTAATTCTACTCGGCTGATGGCAATGCAAATAAACAAACAAAAGGTCGCCCGCAGAGCAGGTTGTTATCTTACAGGGTTGCATACACATATACACACATCAGCTAAATGCCAGGTTACACCTCCACCTAATAAGCTAACTCTGGTATCACTTGAGCAGCATTTCCACATATATAATACACAGGATAACAAAGGTTACAGTATGACAGGATAACAAAGGAAGAACTCGTAGTCTGGACGCCTGTTTCTACACACCTGGTCGCTCTTCAGTACGTTAGCCCTTGCCATCTCTGCGGCTTAATTCAGCGTGGACGATCTCTCCCTCAGAACCTGAGATGGTTGACTCGATGGGGACTCTTCTGACTCAACATCTTCTGATTCGGATCTGCTCACCTGAAACCACCATTCCCCTTGCATTAGGAGCACACGAGTAAGATGCATGATTTGACGGATGGCCGTATAACGTTTCCAAAAGAACAGAGATGCACATGTGCAATCTAGAGAAGCAAGCATCAGAGCACAACATGTGAGTATGCTAGTCACTTAAAAACATGCGCTTCACCAGACTATATATGTATGCTACCGACACACTAACATTTGACTAGGGACCAAAAGATCAGCTTAGCGCCAAAGGTCTTTGCCGATGCTCTAAGTTTCAGTCTAGATAGTACTTTGAGAGCATTACTCAAAAAAATGTTAGACCATGTGGTGGTCGTGATTAAAAGTGATGATGAATAATTAATATTTGGATTGCTTTGAAATTTGTGTTTGCGAAAGTTTCGATCGATCACAATCAAAGATTTTGAATCCAAATGATCTCGTTCAGTTCTGAGTTGCTCCGAGTGGTTTTCGTTGGCTCCTAGTGGTTGTGGTTGCTCCGATTGATGTGTGAACTCATTCAGTTTTGAGTTGCTCCGAGTGGTTTTGGTTGGCTTCAAGTGGTTTTTTATTGTTCCGAGTGGTTTTGGTTTGTTCTGAGTAGTTTTAGTTGCTCCGAGCGGTTTTGGTCAGTTTCGAGTAGTTTCAAACCAGTCCGATCGGATCCGAGTGGCATCGGACGGTTTTCGAGTAAGCACTAGAGGATCGAACGGCGTTCGAGTACCACCGGAAGATTGGATAGACTTTGAGTAGCGCGATCAAAGATTCAAACGACAGATCGGTCAAAACTACAGTTTTTTGTACGGCCAAAGCTACAATGATCTGGTCAAAACTGTACAGTCAAAAGAACAGTACTCGTAGGTGAACAGCACTTGTAGGTAAACAATGATCACGTGGGTCACCGTCTTTGTCGTCTCTTCCCGCCCCCGCCCATGCTCTGACCCCACATGTAAATTGCATAGTACCAGCATTTGTGGGTGAAATGGTAAGTGGCACCTGATTGGGCTTTACTTAGCCCCGTTAATTACCTTATCTCTTGTAACGGCCTCTACACAAAATTACAGGCGCTGTAGTATTTGCCAAATGCCAGTGGAAAGATTTTGTTAGTAGAGTACCAGTTGAGGCCCTGTTTGAAATGCGGCCGGATTCCACAGAAATCATGTGGGAATTATACCATCTTTCTTTTTACCAAAAAAAAAAAGTTCAAGCAAAGTTCATGTATTCCAAGCACGCCTTGAATATTTGGGTATCGACTGGATACAAATTTAACGATGACAGAGAACTTATGTGTGGTTTAGCAAAGAGATTCAACTCTGTATTAGTGGTAGATGCATAGCTAATTGTCAATCCATTGCACATGGCTTTGGAGAAGCATTGTTTGGAGCTGCGTCGATCAATTTGAAAGGCAAATTTGGCCGAATCATGGGCAGTTTACAAGCTTCATAATATATCAGATATTACAGGTGCACGTACTGATGTTCAACTGTTGAAAGTTGAAACAATCACAAATGTTACGAACCGAAATTTACACTCTTTTGCAGAAGAATGCAACACATGAGCAGCCTTTTACAGTAGGTACCGTGTATATATATGCCTTCATATTACGTACAAAAAGGACTACATCAGCATACTGCAGCAGTCTGAATACTTCAGCCAACATATCGAAGCAAGACGCCGTCGTTCCCAAGCACGAACCCTTTGCTATCGGCAAGGAACCTGCAGACACAGACAGCAAAGATCACCGGCCATCGAGATTTGCAGTCATACCACAAAGTTTCAGAGAAACTAACTAGATTTTTGAACAATGCTGCTTCAGTCAATATGTATCCTTACTTTACAGAGTAGAGATTCGCAGCAATGTTATCAGCAGCTTTGTCGCGGACCCAGGTCTTGCCGCCGTTTGCTGTTTTCAGCAGGATGCCGCTTCCACCGGCAGCCCATGCCTCATCCTGCAAAATCGAAAGCCGGAGCTGTTTCATCTTAATCCTGTACACAAAAGGCTAGCTAGCTCTGTGGACTGTGGTTGGTGAATACTAGACAAGCATGGACAATCCATTTCCATTACCTTTGAGCGGTAGCCCACATCCAGAATTCCAAAACCCCGACTTTGCACTGACACTTCCTCGAAGTCTTCAGTTATCTGGAAATGGAACCCAATTGGGATGATGATGAGCGTTGAGCATAATGAAGGCCTTAAAAAGGGAGTGCTTAATGCTGCATTTGCCCATTTTGCTAAACTGATACTCTGATAGTACTAACAAGTTCAAATGAGAACCTGATCCTTCGGAGCTGACTCCCGTGTCGCTCTCTAGGCGACCCGTGAGGCGACACACCTTCCTTCCCAGAGACCCCACCCTCTGTTCCTCGCTTTCGCTGCCGCCGCCACCAAGTGCGGTGACGGCGGCGGGGCCTTCCCCATCTCCTCCTCTCTTCTCTCTTTTTTAGCTCCGATGTCGGCTCCCCCTCAGTCCTAGATCCGGCGGTGGTGCTCCCATGCTTAGTCACCAGTGCTGCTCGCCGTCGTGCCTCTCCACGTCGGAGCCCCATCTGCCTCGCCGCAGGCCCCGCCCTCGGGGCTAGAAGTCTCTCTTCTTCAGATATGGTCGGTCCTTGGCAGATTTGGCAAGGATCAATGGAGCCCAGCGGCCGGATCTGAGGCGGGGAAAGCCGGAGGAGGCTGGATCTGGCCGTCTCCGGACCAGATCCGGTCTCGACGGGGCCCCCATCCTTTGGCTTCTCCGTCGCACGCGGGCGGCCACGGCGCAGAGGCGCTAGCTCGGGCGGGCGCAGGCGTGGACGAGCACGACGGCGGAGGCCGGCGTCGGCGCTGGAGTGCACGTGGTGGCGCTCATGGGCACAGAGTGTCGCGGCCATGGTGCAGATCTCGTGGGCAAGCACGATGGCGATAGCCAGCGTCGGCGCTAGGCTGCACGTGGCGACGCTCAAGGCCACAGCATCGGTGCTCTGCTGGATTCTGGGATTGGCCGCTGCACGACCGGGTGGGGCTGTGGGCGGCCGGTCGCCCACTGCCCGGTGGGCGGTGCTACTCTTGGGTGGCCTGAGAGGCGGTCACGCCCGGTCGGTGGCGGGTGTCGGGCTTGTCTCGTGTGGTGTAGTGCTGAGCTCTAAGCTCTAGGTGAAAACCATGGATTCGGTTCTTCTTCTTCTTCTTCGAAGGATCCGACAATGACTACGTCCTCGGGCGTCGTGTATCTCCTTGGAGGTGTCTGTCTTAGAGCTGTATCTCACACACCGCAGGGGCATGTGGCATTGTCCAGGGTGAAAACCTCAGTTCCGGTTCTTGCCGGATCGGGTAACAGCGACGCCTTCAGTGTCGTTCCCTCCTTAGAGGCGTTACCTTGGATCACCTAACCCTACCCTTAGTGTGGCCGCTCGTTGTCCGTTGCTTGTCCATCGGTGGTGGTCGTCCTCTCGGCATCGTTTCTACTTCCTTGGTTGTGGCGGGGCTGCTATGAGGCGTGCTGCGGTGAAGTCGGAGCAGTCGAGTCGTGGGTGTGATGGGTGGCGACGATAACTCATGCTAGTGCTTAACAGTCGCGGTCGGTATCCTAGTCGGCGTAGGGTATGTTAGCCACGAACTTTCGTCTTTGTGGGCTTTTGGAGTTATGTTTTTTTATTTTTCTGTGCCCTTTCCTTTCTTTGGCCTTTGTAAGCTGTACCACTCTTCTTCTTAATGAATGAAATGCAAATCTCTTGTGTTTTTGAGAAAAAAAGTTCAAAGGAGAACTTAAGCTGAAAAGAGTCCTCACCCCAGTTCCTTTACTGAGAAAGAGTCCACCACCGCGAACCAGAAGCCAAAGGCCACCATCTGCTCTCCATCCCATATTCTGTATTCTCCGTGCCACCGCCCTGTTGTGTGGTTGCCAAAACAACTGCAAAAATAGATGTATAGAAACGTTAAAACTCACAGTTGGGCATGCAGTAACTCAAAACGATATGAAGTAGCTTATCAACACTCAAGCTAAGCTATCGAACCTGCCCAGGCTCCCAGGTCAAATAGAAGTTCCCACGGCTGGAGACTGCAACATAGCGGCCATCAGGTGATCGGTTCACTGTGTTGAAAGTCCCAGTATAGTAACTTGCACCGCTGATGCCACTTGAAACTGTTCTGCACCACAAACAAACAAAAAAAAGGAAAAATGGGGCAAATAATGTTATGCCTTGATCACCTAGTTACACTACACATGACGGGAAGTAGCACAGGCTAAAAGGCAACGCAATGTCTCGTCAGAGTACGATTTTCTTTTTTGAAGGTTGCTGAGCTGAGACTCGAACCATTTCAGTATGATTTGTTAATATATTTTTTTACTGTTCCTATAGTTGGACAGCCAATAGGATACATAACCACTGCAGACATTCTTAACAGTACAAGCGAAATCAGCAAGATGCATCTCACCGAATTATATTATAATTTTTTTTTTATAAAGAATTCTATTTGATGCATATGTTTGACAAATTTGTTACTTGTTCCTACCTGTTAAGAGTAGCTGAGACAGTCTCTTGCACAGCAGCCTTCCAGTTGTACCCACGATTAGAAGTAACATAGATTGCTCCCTCATCGGTAACCATCTCTGCGCTCTTCTCCCCGGTAGCTTTTATGTAAACCTGCCATGTCACACAAAATACCATTTTTAATTTTTTCCCCCCTCTCCTTTTGGATGCAAAGATGACAAATCTTATATGCGAAATTACCATGTTCCCGGGAAGTTGGGCGCTCAAAGGTATTCTTTCCCAGCTCTCCCCGGCATCTGAAGTGTGCAACAAAATTGCAGGCTTGCCGACAATCCATCCTTCTTTACCCATGAAGCTTACCGAATTGAACCTGTAGTTGAAATCTTCATCCTCAGCAGAAGGGATGGAGCGAGGGAGCCAGGTGTTTCCTGCATCTTTTGTCTCAAGTATCGTCTGTCTTGTCCCGAGAAGAAAACCTAGAAGAATATGTACGCCTTGTATCAGTCATATTTTTAGAATGCGCATATCTTCATTAGAGAACAACATTTGGGGGTAGAAAATTCTGGTCCTACGATTTCAAAGTGCTTTCCCCTACTATAAAATGACACACACTACTCCAGTCCAGTACACAGTGTCATGCATCAAAACATACTACTCCCCATTGCAAAATTTACAAAAGTCAGCTAGCATTGCGTTTCTTAAACCCAATTATGTACGAAATAGCGCAGAGCCTATGGCTTTTTGAGGTGAGATGGATTAAGCATTCATGTCAAAAAGAGATGGATTAAGCATACAGCTATAGCAAACAAACATTGAATGCCGCATTCTCATATCGAAGTGGCGCATCACAGAAATTTATGTGGTGATATCCCAAAGCCCGCCTCAGTTTTATTGCTCTCTGCTGGCTTTTTACTACTTGTTTCCCCAGCAGCGCGCTTCCGAAAGCCCAAAAGGCTAAGTAAAATTGAGAATATGCTCTCCAACTAGATGGAAATCTAGGATATACCCTCTTTTAGATCCTAATTGATAATATACCCTCCTTTAGAGTGTTTTGTTGAGAAAATGCCCTTTTTTATACTATTTTGTACCTCTTAAGTATACTAATCTGTATTATACTGTATTTTGACATTAGGATGATCATTTTGCCCCCATGTACGGCTGTGAAGAAGATAAGTCTCGATTGGGCAGTGCTTGGCTAGGGTTTCCCGGACCAAACGGCGGCGCGGCAGAGGGTGTGGGGCGGAGGTCCGGCGGCCGTACATGGGGCAAAATGGTCATCCTAATGTCAAAATACAGTACAATACGGATTAGTATACTTAAGAGGTACTAAATAGTATAAAAAGGTCATTTTCTCAACAAAACACTCTAAAAGAGGGTATATTATCAATTAGGATCTAAATGAATGTATATCCTAGATTTCCATCTAGTTGGAGGGTATATTCTCAATTTTCTCAAGTAAGATAGCACAAATACTAAAGCAGCAACCTTTCTTTCTTTCTTTCTCATCCCCAGATTAAAACACACAAACGAAGCGACCAGAAAAGATTAGATTTTTTTTATCTGGCCTGAGATGCCAAGAAGTACAAAGAAATGCATGTCTCAATATGCATGCATTATCAGACAAGCGGCGGAAGAGCAAGCACTAAGCAACGGCAGCTACTGGACAGAGAGAAGAAACGTGGTGCGCGCGTACCGTGGGAGGGGTCGTCGGGGACGAAGGCGATGTCGAGGAGGACGACGCCGGGGTCGATGGGCAGGTAGATGCGCTCCCACTCGGACAGCGCCGGCGTCTCATCCGCGCGCGCAGGCGGGGTCCGGGGCAGCACAAGCGGGGCGGCTGCGGCGGCGGTGTCGGCAATGAAGCGGCGGCGGCCGGTGGTGGAGTAGGTGTGGGAGGCGCGGGGGGCGAGGAGGAGGCGGCGGCGGGAGGAGGAGAGGAGGAGTTGGAGGGAGGGAGAGGCGGTGGTGGCCATGGAGGGAAGGAGACGTGGCCGCGGCGACGGCGGGTGGAGTGGAGTGGAAGCGCGCGGGCAGCTGCTGCTGCTTGTGGCTGGGTGGGCTGCTCGTCTTATCTTGGCCTTCCTTCCTTCCTTGGCACGGCGGGGCCCACGCTCAAGGCCTGCCCTGCCACATCCCTTCCTTCCTTCCTTCCTCTCTCTCTCTCTCTCTTTCTTTCTTTCTTTCTTTCTTTCTTTCTGGGATGGATGATACTGGGATGTGGATTCCATCTTCTTTCTGGTCTTGTGCTGCACGAAAATAGGAACGGCTGCAGCCGGCGACTGCGAGGCCTCAAGCGGAGCGGCCAGGCCTGCAGCCCCTGCGGTGGTTCCCCTAAGGCGTCCAGGCCCTGCTGCCGGTAAACAACCTACCTACTTAATCTTCACTTGGCTAGCTCGCAATCCGTAATTGTTCGTGCTCTCTCTCTCATTGCTGCTACCTAACCAATGCTAAGCTTGCCATGTTCCAAGAAACAATGCCTTAAACGGTTACTAAAGCAGCAAAGGAAGGTTACTGAGCACTGCACAGGAGGTGCTCGGCGAAATGCCTAGCAAAACAAGCAACTGTGCTGTGCCGTGCCGTGCTTGAAAGTTTCTTCCTTTTGGAAATAATAAAGCATACAGAGCCATGGGCTCTTGTTCTCTACGTTGGAAATTTGCTTGGAGGGGGTGTTCTCTGAAAATTGATATATGCCTAAAGGATGAATTCTTCACTTCATTCCGTGCAGCTGCATTCCATTTCAAGCAACCATGTCGGCTTATATTCTCTTCAAAATCCATTTCTACAGATGCTCTTTCTATGACGTGCTGCGAAATGAGGCTGCAGTTCGGGTCTACGCGCCGCGCCATTTCGAGAAACTGGCCTGTCATACAATGTTCACAGCAGCAGCTCCCCTCCTCGTATTTTCGCTCTACGAACAACAACGTCCGCATCACAACCGCGTCTCTGCCGCCCAACACAAGGAAGAGGAACACAGTCATTGTGATCTCAGGCCCTACCGGTGCGGGGAAGAGCAGGCTTGCGTTGGAGGTCGCCAAGAGGCTTGGAGGAGAGATCATCAGCGCGGACTCGGTGCAAGTGTACCGTGGACTTGACATTGGTTCCGCCAAGCCATCTGCTTTGGAGATGAATATGGTGCCACATCACTTGATCGACATCATGCACGCATCAGATGACTACTCAGCTGGGATGTTCTTTCACGACGCGAGAAGAGCAACGGAAGATGTTCTTGACAGAGGCTGCGTGCCCATTGTTGCTGGAGGGACTGGGCTCTACTTACGCTGGTACATCTATGGCAAGCCAAACGTTCCGAAATCGTCCATGGACATCACGTCAAGTGTGTGGTCTGAGCTTGTTGACTTACGTCAGAGCGGGCAGTGGGAAGAAGCAGTGGAGCTGGTGGTGAAGGCCGGTGACCCCAAAGCTCGGGACTTGCATATGAATAACTGGTCCCGGTTAAGGCGTAGCCTTGAGATTATCAGGTCATCAGGTTCCCCTCCATCTGCCTTTACCTTACCGTATAATGCATTTCAGGAGCAGCATGACACCAAGCTAACTGCTGCCTCAATACATGGAACCTGCGAAGTTAAGGAGCTGGATTATGACTTCCTATGTATTTTCCTCGCATGTCCACGTGTTGAACTCTACAGATCGATTGATTTGAGGTGTGAAGAAATGCTGGCTGACACAGGAGGCCTACTCTCAGAAACCTCATGGCTTCTTGATATCGGTTTGCATCCAAATATGAACTCCGCAACCCGTGCAATAGGTTACAGGCAAGCCATGGAGTACTTGCTGCATTGTAGGCAGAACGGGGGCAGTAGCTCCCCACAGGAGTTCTTTGAGTTCCTGACCAAGTTTCAGACGACATCTAGGAACTTCTCAAAGAGACAGATGACCTGGTTCCGCAACGAGAAGATTTACCAGTGGGTCGACGCTTCACAACCTTTTGAGGCAGTTGTTCAATTTATCTGTGATGCTTTCCATGACTGTAATGCAAGGGTCGTTCCTGAATCACTTGAAATGAAAAGAGAAAGTTGCATGCACGAAAGCCGTGATCTCAAAACCTATCGTTCAGAGAACAGGGTGTTCCTTGGGGAGGATGACTGTTGTCACGTTTTGGATTGGATTAGAAGGACACAAGGGAAGTGAGGTCTACGTCTACTCTAGCCATGCTTTGCTTGTTTCCACCAGCAAGTCATCCTGCTATAGGTTTTTGAGAGATTACCACAGGGATTTCGGTTTCTACTTTTTGAATTCTGTTTTCTTTAAAAATTCATAATGCAAATGCTTTGTCAAATTGTTTGGAATGGAATGAAAATTCACTGTTGCTTCTTAGTCATCTTTCTCTTTGAAGTTTGTATAGAGCTTGGAGGTTGTTTTGTGTGGCAGACTGATTTTGCCATCTGGAATGGAACAGAATCATCCTTTTTTGTGAACTCCGCATGCCTGACTTTGCATTAGAAAGATGCCTTAGTCCTGGTAACTTCTGTGAGATTCAGGTTGCAGCACAAACGGGAAAGGTGCATTTTGCTTTTTACACCGTTTGGCTGTACCTGTATCACCCTTGTTCTGCCATGGACGTGATTGTCAACCATGTACTTGTTCTGCAGTCTGCCAATGTGCTATGGTTGTCTCTGAAAAGCTTCTATGTGATTTATTGGTTTAGCAATCTAGTTAGTACATGTTTGGGTGCCTGTATTGTACTAACAATTACTCATGAAGATGTGCAGAAGTCAAAA
Organism: Dendrocalamus sinicus; assembly: GCA_036346575.1. Taxonomy (NCBI): domain Eukaryota; kingdom Viridiplantae; phylum Streptophyta; class Magnoliopsida; order Poales; family Poaceae; genus Dendrocalamus; species Dendrocalamus sinicus. Next base: position 241,320 of record CM070657.1, on the reverse strand, counting down.
CTGGATTTGCCGTTTCAGATCTCTCTTTAAGGGGGAGCATTCTCTTCTTATTGCTACTATTTGCAAATTGCAGAGGAGAAACAAAACAAAAAAAAAAGTTGCTTTCAACTAGGAGATGGGAAGAGGGTGGTTAGGCTATCACTTTAAGTTTGTCTAATGCAGTACATGTAGTGTCAATCAACCTAACACAACCAACCAATGTATTTTGTACCCTTGTTTCTGTGGCATACGCCTGGCCCGTCAACTGGGTGAAGCAACCGTCGACATCTGAGTACGTATACAACATATACGAAGAGGTTCCTCAAACGACTGAACCGTACATATGTTACCCTGAAATTTATACCAAGAGGTCAACGAAATGGCCAGTATGTATATAGTACTTCCTAAGAATTGTTGCAAGTAATGCTGTCTTAATTTTCTAGTGTATGGTTCAGCCTAATTTCAGTTTCAACCGAAGTATACTTGAAGAAACCGAATTTAGTGGTAAACAATGGTTTGTGCTGACAACTGAAAAGCATGACTAAACCCTTAAATATGCACCCCCTGATTACTTGCCGACAACTAATAGAGTATCAAGTTCAATTTTCAACACAGAATAATCTACTACTACTACTCTTTAGCACAAATACATGTCAACGACTCATAAGGTTGAATGATGGCACCTTTGTCGGAGCTCGGTCGAGTGCAGGCGATCCCGGCCATGTCGTCTCAATGAGCTAGGGGTAATATAATATATTTTTATCCGTGGCAAAAGAACTGGTATTTAGCTAGCTAAACTAGCTATGCAACGCGTTTTTTTAGTGTGCAATGTCAACCCAAGTGGTTCTTGCTGATCGATGATTAGGCAGGGATCCAATGATTTGGTAGATCTGTAACAGCGTCAGTCTGACGATGGTGCAGCCGTGACTGCACCTGCACCTAACTGAACAAAAAACACGTCATTTTTAGTTCTGCACCTAAGTAGAGAAAATGGCAGGGGTACCAAGATATAAACCAAGACAACTCTTGTTAATTAGAAGTATTTTGGACTGAAAATTGCATGGCGATATATCTGAATTATCCTGAGATTGATCAAGTCCCCCAAAATGAGAACAATTTTCAACCATCATCGAGAAAAGGAGTAAAATTTAATGGTTGAAAGCTAATCAATTATATGTCAGCACCGTAATTTGTTTGCCATGAGAGAAGCCGCAAAGCAAGGACAATGACGGAATCAAGCCACTAAACTTAAGCACAACAAAGCAGTGTGCTATTCTATGCTGTGCCAACCTTGGTGGAAAGCACCAACATTTGGCTAAGGATGGAGACTCTTTGGCAAACAGCAAGCAAAGTACTACTGTTTCGCTTTCTTTTCAAGGAAAAAAGGCACTTGAAGAGGAGGAAGAAGCATATTTTGTACATCTACATAATCGTACATCATCGCATGCCAGCTAGAGGTGCATGATAAGCATGATGTGCTCAGACTAAAACTACATGTTTTTATGTTAACTTTGTTCCAGGAGAACACACACATATCGCCAATAAACTAAGAGAACACATTAGAATTTCTGAATTTCTTTATTCTCTTACTTACTCCCCCTTATTTAACTGGTTACAAATCTTCTCAATATATAGGCTAATACTCTTCTACTAGTATACGTATTCGGACTTCAAGTTGGACACAACTTCAACTTGAGTTACACACGAAAACGTCTTCAACTCTAAATTAAGATTATTTTTAACAATTTCCCCATTAATTTTGACTCAACATACTCTAGTTTTAGTCTCAATGCATGATAAATTACCAACCACGCCTCCACATGAAGCGTTTATATCTTTACTTCCTTCACACGATCGGTGCCAAGATGCATCATCTTCAATGCCTCCCACGCGGCTTTGCATGTCTCCTATTTGGCTAGTAGGAAGAGCGTCTCCTCTAAGATACCCTGATAGATAGCCGCCAATGCCATCGGATCCTTGCGCACATCAATGTTGTTGCTCTCGATCGCGCCCACACTCTTTGAGCCTTCATGTACACATTCATTTTGATTGCCCATGTTGCATAATTACTCGTCGTGAGCATCGGATAATACAGTGAGACAACGGAACTCTCCTTCACCATCATACTGGATGATACTTCGTCACCGGTGACACCACTTCCCGGAGAACGTGACATGATCTTGAGCACAGATCAAGAACTCAGGCTATTTTGAAGTGGCTCTTGGATTGAGGGGGGGGGAGAACAAATATGTCTCGTAACTCTGATCACATCTGGCTCAGGATCAGTTTTATACTGATTTTGATCATATACACAGTATATATGCTGAGCTTAGTATTTTGGTGGAATGACTTAATGTTTTTACATGTGTATAGGTTGCTTAAGTCATTAGAATAATGTTGTGATCATAATTTTATTTATGATTATGTTGGAATGAATCTTGATTATTAAATAAAACCGTATTTATTATAACAACTTTATCACTGACATAAAAGTTTATGTTGGATGAAACATCTAAGAGAATTTTTTTAGTAGTGTGAACTGTAGTAAGACAAGTTTGACCGATCGACCAGTCTAGAGACAAAATCATGCATGCACGCGTTTGTTTGGTCATACAAGAGGAAGACTCTTCAGAAATAGTGGTGCCTAGGTACTCCACTTGGGTCAAAGATGACGCTACGCCTATGTGGTTAGGCAACACTACACAGTCCACACCATCCGTCATATGTTTTGTCTAAAGTGAAAGTGGTCATGGACGTGGACATCGTATATGCTTTTTCTAAAAAAAATGGAAAATACATAGGGTGAACAAATACAAACTCTTGGTCTTGAAACTCCAAGGCTCCATTTAGTATTACAGTGAATTATAATAATCTTGTTTGGTTAAGCCACTCTTATATATTTGAGTGCTTGGCTAGCTACTTGTTTAATAATCAAGTTGCAAATAGATGTATTGTTGTATTACCGAACCTATGGGATGAAGTGTGAGACAGTGAGAGTACAATAATTGGATAACAAATTATCCAACTTTAATACAATTTACCAAATTGATTAATGCACTTTGGACAGCTTTATTTTCGCAATAGCTTTAAAAAAATATAAGCACACCACAGTAACGGCAGACTGAGCCTGAACCACTCGGTGTATATTTTTACACTCAAATATTACATGATGCTTATTTTACAGAGCAAAGCTCGAAAGTGGTAGGTGCTTAAAGGTAGCAATCTGTTTGCTACATTGGAGGGGGATCTTAAGAGCTGGTGTTTGCATATTTTCCGGTGAGTTTGTGGGGTCATCTATCCACCAACAAGAATTATAGGATCACACAGGCAATAGAAGAGAGTGAATAGTGCCTTTCAAATTCCCCCTCAAGTATTCACTTAACCCTTTTCTTCGATAGCTATAGAGCTATAAAGATTAGGGTTGAAATCCCACTTGAAAACTGAAGAAACAAAGCGAACACAGCAGGAAAAACATTGTGGTCAAAACTGATAACGTGGTCGAAAGCTGATAATGCGGTCATAAATTCAACAACGTGGTCGTAAACTTGACTACTAGACAGAAATATATCGTGGTCGGAAATCGACTACCAAACGAGAATCACCATAGTCGATAACCACCGAGACCAAAACTAACGAGATCGAAAATGGGTGCAGTCAAAACTAACGTGGTCGTATAAAATGTGGTCGGACGCCAACTAGTGGTCAAACAACCAACGTGATTGTAACCAGTCAGTAATCAAAGTGATCAATGTGGTCAAAATCAACATGGTCGTAAGACAACGAGTGGTCGAACAACCAACGTGGTCGGAACTAGCCAACAACCAAAATGATCAACGTGGTCGTAACCAACATGGTTGTAAAGCCGATTGTCATTCCAAACAACGAACAACGCTAGCGCCGACTGTTTCAGTTCCGAAACAAAAACGGAAAACGATAGATATTTTGATCCATACTCAAATGATGTGAAACTTTGCAGAGATCATCTCTTGGGTATTGTGAACCTATTCCAATAAACGATCATTAAAATCACAGTCAAAGATGAGAGCTTTTTCAGTTTGTTGGTAGGCTACATTAAAACTGAATCAAAATCAAAATTGATGAATAAAACTAGCTCGTGGATGGATTATGACCCAGATGAGTTTAGATGTATTCTCACATGTCACAGCAAGTTAGAACACCAAATAAATTGACTCAAAAACCCTTGGATTAAGAAATCAAACTTTGAGACCAAACCAAGAGTAAATCAAGAATAAAACAATCAAATCAAGATGGATCCATAAAAGTATGTAAAGATTGATGTATTGCTCACCTAAGAGGGTTGAGTTTATAGTCACTCCACCTTGGAGGACAAAGAGCACACCATGTGCTCCACTCTCAAAACCCTAACCCTAAACAAGAAAACACATGAGAGGGGTGGGATGGTTAACCCTACATGTCTCCATCCTACCCTTTTTATACGTGAGCAACCAGCCACCTACTCTCCAAATTGAATCCTATCCACTATTACAATGGGGGAAACCCATTAATCTCACACAATAGGTTTTACTCTCTCAAGTCTACTTATGCACGTTTTTCAAAGTACATAAGTGTGTATCTGCTAAATCTGTAGCCTTGATCCGCTAGCTCCATCTTGACCTAAACCACTCTCCAACGCATCACCCATGGTCGCAATTTTGATCTAAGATAGTTTCTGGTATGTTGGTCGAAATACCGAAATACCCCTTGTTGACTCGGTTATCACCTTCCTTTGCAAGCAATCGTCATGCTTGACACGTATAGGTACACCATTAGCTTGCCACATGCCGCCAAGTCTCTCATGTTCTAGCTCCACCGAATCACGGCTCACTTGGTCCGTGCAAGCCACCTACCGTCATCTCGTTGTTCGAACTCGCCTTTAACATTCCCGCCTTTCTCGTGCCATGCTTGAGCTCACCGTCTCACCCGGCATCCCTTGATTGTTCTGGGCCTTTAACTCCTTTATGAGCCTAGCCCCGATCACCGCCGTTGACTCCAAGCAATTCTGCACATTCAAAGACAAAAAATTCGCTTCCAGGCATAAGTTCTTTACAACTTAATCTACATTAGTCAAGACATGCATCATGCAACCTTAACCTAATGACTCATGTCAACCTACGTAAATCCATGAATCAAATCCTAAAACCTCAATTTCTGTCCACCAATACCAACAGAGAGCAATTTTTGCAAAGCTAATTGACCACTTCACAAACTTTATAATGGTCCATCAAGAATAGCTGGTTGAATCAAAATAACGAAGCAGGATGCTTGGAGCCTAAAAAGGATGGTGTGAGCACCTCCTCCTTAAGCTGCTTTGGAGACGCTTCAAGTGTGCTAAGGGAAGAATTTACTCTTCAATTTCTAATGGTAGCCCGGCAACGACGGTACTCCTCTAGTTGACCTTGCTGAAAACAACAAATGGAATAAATAGGAGTGAGCATTAGCGAAGCGTGCAGGAAACAGAGGAGAGGAGAAACTAGGAGACCGTGGAGCACAGCAACAGGCACGTGGCTCCATGAGATGAACCGAAGCTGGAGAGGAGAAAGGAGGCAGGGAATCAATCATACTGCTCGACTGCTCCACACGGAGTAGAAGCGGCGACGCGTCCTCTCCCTGGCTGGCTCCACCGACCCCATTTCCCCCCATCCCTGCACAACTTCCGCGATCCGATCCCGAATTCGCTCTCCGCTCGCCGAGATCTACCGATCGACCCCTCCCGCGCGATTTGGCTCCCCGGTTGGCCCCCATCAACAAGGCTTCCCGGACGTCCCCCCTCGGACGCGCGATTTTTTCGGCGGAAGCTTTGGTTGCCATGGGGATCTCCCACCCTCTGTCCGACGAGTTTGACGCGCCCCGCGGCGGCGTGCTGTCGCCGGAGAGGACGCCGCCGTCCTGCTGCTCGGGCGACCAAGACTACCTGGAGCACGTGGTTTCCAGGATGGACACGCCGCGCAGATCGCCATCAAGTACGGCGTCGAGGTAATCCACGACCTTTTCGTCCGAAGAAACTCCTCTCCCCCTGATGTTTTGGTTGGTGCTGCGTGCCTGGCAGGCATGTGGTGGGTAAAGCCGCTATCTTGGAATGATCTTCTTTGGGAAATCGTAGTGCAAGATGGTAGGGGTAACACTATATGGTAAAGTTTGATCTTTGCATCATCTTTCGCCAAATGCAAGGAATATAGTTTATGAAAATAATTCCATTGCGAGGCCACAACTTTTGCAGGGAAAAATATTGGTGTTCGTGTCTTGTGAGTGTGAAAATATCCAAATTTTACCCGTATTTTCGTAGTTATGGGTCATGTAATCATCTGATGTAATGCAAAATGTTGACTTTTAACATCACAAATCATGCTCTCCGGAGAGTTGATGAGAACAGTTACATGATAAAGTATTTGAATTGCAAAAATCTCGTATTAGTCAAAGTAACATGCTTAATTGGATTTATATATATCTAACAAGTTGATAAATTTTAAGTGAGTTTGATTACTGAGTTAAGGTTACTCTTTTTTGGTAGATATCTGACATTAAGAGGGCAAATAGTTTGGCGAGTGACAGCCAGATGTTTGCACACAAGACATTGCTCATACCTCTACCAGGAAGGCCCATGCCATCCTCCGTGAGGTTGAATGGTTCCGGTCAAAGGATGGAAAGGTAAATATTTCCTCATGTTTGTCTCCTGTGTTTTTGGTTCCTTTTGTATTCCATGCTGCGAAGATACGCCTCCTGCTGTGTGATGCAGGGTCCATAAATTTAACTGTTGTTGGTTTTAGTTAGTTACAGACAAAGCTGAACCGTCTTTCTCCTTGATGCTGATTTTGTAAGATCAAACTATAACATGTAAAGATGACTCATTTAGCTATACCTTTTCAAATTGGTTGTCACACTAACTGCTGTCTAGTGTTTCTTACTTGTTGCATCGTGACATTTCGCCTGCATTTTGATGACCGTTTTGCTTGGTAGATAATAGATCAATATGATAATCTCGTGACATTTCGCCTGCATTTTGATGACCGTTTTGCTTGGTAGATAATAGATCAATACGATGATCTTCATTCTGCCATCTCAAAGACCATTTTCAATTGCTCTAGTTATATTAAAGTACATTTTGAGCTTATTGTCTATGCTTTGTGCAGAGCGTGGGCTCCCAACCATCAGCAAAATAGAGACGCCACGGATTCATTAGATTCATCCAAGTGCAAGTCTGATCAGCAGCGCACGTCGCTTGCAATGAGCACCTTGCAGAGATACTATGGCTTAACTTCTCAAAAAGGAGATAACATGGATTGCAGTACTGAAATGTCCTTGTACAGTAAGGGCAGCTTCCAACGCATCAGCAGTGAAACATTGCTTGCTTCCTCTACAGCACCAGACACACAAAGTACTGGCAGAAGCTTGGACTCTGAAGACCCAATTAATGGTTTTTCAGCAACGAATGGTGCCATTGGGATTAAGAGCAATGGGGCAACCAAAGCAAAACAAGATGGTTCCATGCGTCGGCGGCAGAAAGCGGAAGCTGATCGTCTATCAAACACAACAGATACGCAGGATGACATTCTGGCAGACCCAATTAAGATCATCAAGAGCTTATTGCCAAGGCCAATTTCCAGTATCCGTCTAAATAGGGATACAAGCAGCCCAGATTCCACTCCAAAGAGCAGTATCTCATTTCTTAACGGGTTTAAATCCGTGCGGAAGTCACCAAGCGCACCAAACTTTGCAGATGAGGAGAATGGGATCTCTATGTGGTCAGGTGCAAAGTGGACCTTCAACCATGAGTCCTTCACCCGGCCATTGCTTGACGGCCTCCCAAAACCAGCGCCATCAGCCCGGAGGACCAAAGCTGCTTTGGATTGACAATCCCCTGGTCTTGGTGTCGCTGTGGTAGGTTTGTCTGCCATGCTCGCTGCACCGCTCCAACTTTCATTTACTGACAAGTGGCTGGTAGGAAATGGAAGAGGAGGCTTGGTCCAACATATCTTTTCCAGAGTTACCATTACACGACAGACAGATTATATATAGAGTATGTTGCTACGGTGTTGGTGCCCCTTTATTTGTTCGTTTGGTAGAACTGTACAGCACATCACTCCTCAGCGCCATGGAAGCGATGGCTCGTTTACTATGTCGTCTGTTTTCTTTACCTTGCTCTGATATTCTGGCACAAAGTTTACAGAATAGCACGTAGTACCTACCTGTGACCGAGAACCTATGTATCTGTCAATCGAATCAATTCGATCACAAGAAGCTTCACTCTGGTTCCCCTTTCAGTGTATTATGGTCTATGCTGTGATGTGTTTTAGTATTTCTGCTATTGTCTGTTCCACTGGAGTTCAGTCGCTCAAATGTGAGGACGAAGCGAAACCACTTGGAAATTTGTTGTTCTCGCCTCCACGAAAAAAAAATGAATTTTGTTGTTCTCGTCAAACTCTAGTACCAGCCAACCTCGTTTTTGCATGTGGTGGTCTAGGTAGTAGCGTGCAAAGCTACTAGGCTTACTGTATACAATACGGTCCTCTGTACTTTGGCTACTGCGTCATGGTCTACTATATTTGTCGTCGTATACCGTACAGTACTGCCTACGATGTCAAGTCAGTGCAACTGATTGCAGCGAATCGTATTATATAGATGGAAGATTAGTAGTAGTATTAGTAATGGGTATCGAGTTAACCTTGGCAGTTGGCAAGACACAAACAATGTCCGTGTTCCGTATATGGAGTAGCATGAAGTTAGCAGCTGGAGTCTTTAGATCACTACCCCGTTCAGCCCAGGTATATGTGGAAGCTTAGTTTTACATGCACGTGCATATATTATTGACCTCCTAATATAATGAAGTGGAATTTGAAGCTGCAAGGAGTGGAATTTGAAGCTGAAAAAAGAGTGACCAGCCGTGACACACACACAAAAAAAAAACGAATCGCGTTGTAGCCCATCATTTATTGGCAGCAATATTTTTCTTAAGGATTACTACTTATTTAAACAGCCCTGGTAGATGATGATATATGTCCTCAAGATAAGCTAGGTAGCGGAGCAGATTACAAAAGGAAATACATTAAATTACTCGCTGCCACCTCGGACTGGACCTGAGCTAGAATTTGTTTTAATTAAAAAAAAATATTGGATCAGAACTAGCTAGAATATTTGTGAGAGATTGATTGCCATCCAAACCGAAGACAGCACACAACTACCAGCCAAATAATTCGATCCGGAGTAATAAAAGATCGAGGATCATCCCCATCATCTTAACTTGCTGCCATCTCGACGTATCTGACAGGCTGACAGCAGATTAATTTTGGTCCGTGAAGCGCTTCATCATAAGAGGCTCCTGTTGTAAGGGTGATCTCCACCTAAGCCCAGCTGGCCTGTTAGAAGGTTGTAAGGCCCAAAATGAGACATGTATAATGACATAAATGCCCCTGAGAGTGATACTTAAGCGTAAGGGCATTATTGTAAAACACTTCCCATGTGGATATATATATACCGTCTAGGCCATGGGGGAAACCCTAAGCATTACTTACCTAACTATTCACTACCATACCTCTCTCTATGTTTGGTCTGTAATCACAACACTATTTATTTTGGATCATTCACGTTATTTGATAATTGCATGATGTCATTGAGTCAATATTTGGGGGTCGGCTTTTTCATTAAATTCAATAATTGAATGTCATTTGGTTACTCATTTCGTGTAGTAATGAGCAGGACAGGCGATGGCGGTGGAGACTGTGACGACAAAGAAGTTTCCACTGGCTCCTTCATGCTGTTAGCCTATGCCACCTATGCATGCCTAAATGATGATATGTCTTCGTTGCCTAAGCACCCGCCTAGAATTCCTATGATGACCAGAATTCAATGGGTAGAACTATAACAGTACCATCTATCAAATAGGCCGAGGTACCTAGCTCTGCACCATAACCAGAGTACCATCTATCAGAGTTCCCAAATAGCAGTCATCCTATCAGGATGCAGGAGGTATTTAACTTGCATCACTTATCCATACGCAAACATGTTGAGCATACATTTAGTATGTACAAGATGAAGTAGTATATACTGGGCAACATTCATAACTACGATGCCCAAAAGCATAAAGCAATAATTGTTGCCATGATAGCACTGCATAGCTTCATTTTTGATAGTGAGTTACCAGATATAGATTTTGCTAATGTAGGAGGCCAAGATGTAGGTAATACAGGTCATGGAGAAAGCAATGTACAACATGGTAGGTATGGTGCAAACTATGCCTATATGGACATGATACATGATCATATTGTAGCATCTTTGGTGGCTTGGCGTTTGTACCGTTCTAGCGATTTCAATTATCATACTTTATACACTATAAATGTCCAAGTGTCACATGTAATATTTGTAATCCAATTTATATGCCAAATTTGAACCAGTGTTTCGCTCGGTACCACTTGTTAAAGTGCCAAATACAACGCTTTAATTCAGCTCAGCAAAAAGCTAAAAGCCGAATTAGACACCCTTAGTTTTAGTCACAACTTCTTACAGCCACTACAGTGCTATTTCAGCCAAAGGCCACAGCATGGGTGGGTTCCTTTTCGCCATGGTTTATGATTTTTAGTCTTAACACGAGCACTTATGCAAACAAACTAAATACTAATAAATTGATAAACCTCTTGAAAAAGGCTACCCCAATAAGTCACTTTGAAAATCATAAGTTATAAGCTGAAAAAAAGTTTTTTTTTAGATTTTTAAGCTTTGACTCCTTGAGAAGTTGAGACAAACGAGATGATTTTTAAAATATTTTTTTGAGCTTAAAATCATATGATGTTGTATTAAAAAACTATAAATAAAAGCCGTGGACAGTAGCCAAGTACATCAGCAGCAGCCAAAACTGTTTGGACGCGAGGCATTTTGCGACCTCGGAGTCGGAGGCGACATCATACCTCGGAATCCCCAAGCTAACCCCACCCAAAACCCTAGCATAGGATGGTCAAGAAGCCCACCGCGGCCGGCGACGCGGAGGCCGACGAGAGGCGCCGCCTCCGGTCGCTGGCCTTCTCCAATGGCCTGCTTCAGCGCGGCGAGTCGGCGGCGCCGCGGTCGGCGCTCGTCCCGTCCAGTGCCGTGGCGCGGCTGCAGGGGCGTGACATAGTGCGGCGCGGCGGCCAGCGCAAGAGCCGATTCCTCTTCTCCTTCCCCGGCCTCTTCGCGCCCGCCACCGCAGCCGCCTCAGGCGGTCGCGTGGGGGAGCTCGCCGATCTCGGGAGCAAGAATCCAGTGCTGTACCTCGAGTTCCCACAGGTACGGGACTGCACGGGGTTTTTTTGGGTTCAGGGGTTGTGATTTTTCTCTCGAAACGCGCTGAAAGTTGGGATTTTCCCCCTCCAAATGTCGGGCCGTGGGTTTGTGGTGGTTGTAGGGGAGGATGAAGCTGTTCGGGACGCACGTGTACCCGAAGAACAAGTACCTGACGCTGCAGATGACAAGGTCGGCCAAAGGCGTCGCGTGCGAGGACGTCTTCGAGAGCCTCGTGAGTGTCTCAACCCAACAGTAGCTTTTAGTCTTGCGCATTTGTCAGACGCTCCCTTTGTTGGGAAATTGTTGTACGCACTATTTTCAAAGCTCCCAATTTAATGATTGGGTTTTCATGTCAAATTGTCTAATATACTCCAATTGCACTGTCAAGTTTCAATCCACAACCATTTTCAAGAACTTCTGAGTATTGCTGCTTTTATATCACCGTATCAAAAGAGTGCTTAGCTATGGTAGCAGTTATATGCTGCTAGTTCCTTTTTAAATGTGCAAAGTACCTCATTTGTTTTGAAGTTGTCTCTTGGCAGATTGTATTTTCTGAAGCCTGGTGGATTGGGACAAAAGAAGAAAATCCAGATGAACTGAAGCTTGAGTCTCCAAAACAATTTCAAAATGTGTGTGTGTGTTTTGCATCCATATTTGTTCTTTTTTTCTTATTCCTCTGTGATGCATTTATGTATCTTATATGCTTATTCATTTTGAACTGATAGGATGGGGAGGCGGCAGATTGTGATTTTAAAGGTGGAGCAGGTTCCACCAGTGACGAAGCAATTGCTAGCAGTAGACCTGGAAAGGAAATCACAGAACCCCTTTCCCCAAAGTTTGAATCCGATGGTGATGCTTCTGAGGATTCAGATCATATGGACGAGAACGGCACACCAACTATGAGTGAAGCACCTTCAGTTAGACAGTCTGCTAGAACTGCTGGGAAAAAAGCCTTGAGGTATAACTCTTTTTTGTTGGTTTGTTGGCTGACCAAAATGCTGTGCTAACTCTAAGTTGCTTACTGAGTGACAAATTTGCCTGCTAATGGCTCTGGAAGTTAATGCACTCATTTCCTCCACAAAGTACTTAATAAATCCCCTGGCTCTTTTGTAGTTACACAGAGTTATCCTCTGGAGGAGATTCAGCTGACAGTGACAATGACATTGAGGTTCCTGAGGACTTGGACGAGAGGGTAGAAGTAGAAATCTTGATTTCCTTGTAGATTCATATTTATGAATATCAATGAGTATCAAGTTATAAGCTACCTTTTCTACCAATTCTCTTTTCTTCTTTGATGCATCGTAAATTTTGTCGCGCTGTAGCTTATTTCACATTCTATATTTGAAATAGGTGAAGAGTCCAGAAGTTAAGAAAGAAAGCCAACGCGAAGACATTAAACCTGCAGATTATTCAGTGGGTTCTCTCTCTAGCAAGAAGGAGCCACTTGTTCAGGCTACTTTGTCTAGCATGTTTAAAAAAGCAGAAGAAAAAAAGGTGAAAGCGCAAAACCACCTAGATGTGTAGTCTTTCGAAAATTTACATCGACTGTCTTTCAGTTATCTGCTGTGTGCATTTTCTTTAATATTTTCCAGACCATCTACTATGTGTTTATTTTTTCTGCAGAGGTCATGCAAATAACTCTATATTATTAGATAAAGGTAGATTCAAAACTTTGCTAAGTGATGCATGGAGCTTGCACTAGATACAATCATAGTTTCCCCCTCTATCACTAGCAGGCAGCTATGTCCTTAACTTAATCCCAACTCTTGCTTAATGCATTGAAGCAACAAGCAACAACACAATCCACTGTCTTTTTTGGTCGAACATCTATCCGTTTACATGTCTTGATATCAAAAAAATTAACTCGGCATGTAACAAAATGATTTCTATTTCAGAGATCTACAAGGAGCCCGAAAGTATCTCCTGCAACAAAAGGTTCTTCATATTCTCACCATTCTAGGTTCCTTGCCTATTATTGTATTACCAAAAGCCCCCTTTAGATCAAATTTGTATTTGCCATTGTCTGTAGGTCCTACTGCTAAGAAGCAGCGAGCAAGTCCAAAGGAGAAACAGCCAGCAGGGAAGAGTAAAGGTAAGTAGAGTAGCAAGTCTGTTGTCACAAGCATCTTGTATTAGCAGCTATCTACAATCTTTAGTGTGATAGCATTTGGTCTAAGCTTCTGAAGGCCTTTCTCAGTGGAGAAGATTAGGCATGTAACAAGCCAAAGGCTCTAGGAGGGTTCTTTTAGATGCTTCCAGCCTCATCCATATAGAGGAGATTATAAACTTCAAACCATTTTATGAAGCATTTGGTGCCTCTCTAAGTCTTCCATTCATGGCCTGCCAAGTCAGAACAAATGATGGAATTAAAATGGGTTGCTGTGCTTTTATACCCAAGAATAACTGATTAATTTGACAAACTTGCCATGTTTCTTTAAAAGCTGAAATCTTTAAAGGCTATAATAAAATATTTCTTGGGTAAAAGCTGGTTTAGGAGACTTAATAGTGGTGCCAAGGCTTGGGGAAGAAGACAACTTTAGTGGCTTTAAGTGTGAGATGATCTACTCTATTGTCAATATGGCCCACGCTTTCAATTTCTCTTTGAACCTTGTATTAGTATTGTTTGTGTGTGACTGACTCTTGTATTTACATGCATGCAGCAAGCGGAACTTGGAAAAAGCAAAAGCCAAAGGTACTATTTTGGGGAATTTTAAGTTTTTCATGTTGTTTGCCCGTCGTAGATGAATGGCTTAACAGCACTGAGCAGGGTTTTTTATTTACATGTTGCTCACTGTTTGCTTTTCTGAATGCCTATTCATGAAATTGATGCCCTTTGCCCTTTCCATTTTCTGTCACAGGTAGAAGAAGATGAAATTGAACAGCTCTCAAGTTCCTCTCAGGTGAATAATTTGGTTATATTAGCTCAGATATGCATTTTTTTTGTTAGTTGTTACTCTTAACGTAGAATGAATTTGAACTTGAAATTTTAAACATAAGCTGAGTAAATCGAGGAGTATATCTTGTTGACTTGCCGAAACAAAAAGCGATTGCACGAGTGCACCACAAAAGGTGATTGCATAGCATATGTTGCCCTACCAGCTACCCATATTTATTTTTTGGATGTAGCAGATTCCCACACCTCTTATATTAGCACATTTGCTTTGTAAACCATGGTAACAGACTAGTGAGCCGTGGCACTCGGTGTTAACTAGAATGATTTTGGCGTGTACAGTTTTGAAACTAAACTAAACTGAATAGGTGAATAAAGTGCTGATTACATCCTTGTGCTCTGCTGATTTAAGTGTATATGTTTGCGGTGATGTTGTTATTCATTTCTACTCGTATTTGTGCATGCACATTTTCGTGCCTATGATTGTATAGGCGGCAGATGTTACAGTGTGCCTGATTGGTCCATTTTGTGCACTGTACTATTGTTATGGAGGATGTGCCTCCCTCCTAGCTAATCCTAATCGCATTGCAGGATAACACTGTGGATGATGATAGCGATGAGGACTGGGCTGAGTAATGCCCCTGAAAGGAATCAGATGTGGTAATCCATCAAGAATTGGGGGCTGCTGAAAAGCTGCATTATGCGTTTGCCCTTAGCTGACCGATGATGTAACTAGTATTACTGATAGCCCTAGTTATTTGACTTGTATTACTGAAAATCAGATTTTATTTTTGAAAGCAAGTCGCCCCGATTGGCCTACACTTAATTGAAATCCCCGGGACCTTGTGCTGCTCATCGCCTCAGCACAGATGGAGGCGAGGCTTGAATCCACCGATGGGAGGCGTTGGCGAGTTGCTGCTTTCAATGGTGTGTTGAATTGAAGACTCTTGGCTTGATAGCTGGTGGAGACGAGACTTGCACCAAGGTTGCCATGGAGGTAGCCGGAGCAGCATAGAACATCATCGGCTGACCACGGTGAGAGAATGCTGAAGGTTTTGGGATCGGGAAAAACCAAAGACGATGCAGAAGAAAGCGCTGCCTGGGGGGGGGGGGGGTGGAGAATCGGTCTGCTCGTACCACTGGATGCAAGAATCGGTCTGCTCGGGACTCGTGCAGAGCAGGGGTTGTCGTCTATGCATAAAGGGCCTGTTTGCAGAGAGAAAAAAAAGAGAGAGGAAGCATAGCAACCCATCCTTGCTGTGCTCTTCTCCTCGTTCACAGCGTTTAGCGTGTACAGTGCTAGAATTCCATTTTTTCCTCCTTAAAAAAGAGAGAGATTCGTCGCATCATCCTATGGTAGGAATATCCGTAGGATGGAGCCGCATCATCCTCTGCCCCTCCTTGCTTCGGTTCGGTGGGGTGCTCCAACCGCACACCTCACCTCACCTGACCTTACCTTCGTCCACCCCAGACTGCTGCATCCCTCCATCGGCACCGCGTCCAAGCCAGCGTAGGGTTGGTTGACGGCGCCGCCCGTCACCCACCACCGCACGCCTCAACAGACCCTCGATTCCATTCCAAATTGCTTGATTCCGCCGCGCCATCTCCCCTCCCCTCCCCTCCTCCCCTATTTTTACCTGGTCTGCCTCACACACAGGACAAGATTGGTGGTGCTTGCGTGCCTGTTCATCCCCACCCCCCTTTCCTTCCTCTCCTCGGGAGAGGGAGCCCTGCCCTGCCCTGCCCCGCCGCGAGAGAAATCTCTCTCCTTTCTGCCTCTCAGGTAATCTTATCATCTCCTCGCTCTTCTTCTTTTAGATTCCTCCCTCCCCTCCCACAGAATACATATTGATTGCGCTGACGTTGTCCTCGCCAATTCTTTTTCCGCATTTTTTTGGATCGGTTGTTGATTCAACAACCCTTATTCTGCCGCGTTTTCTGCTCAAATTTTCCTGCAATCTTGCGTTGGAGACTAGCCTTCTCCTCCTCCTCCCAGCTTTCCTGGAACAAAGCCAATACGATTTCTTTTGCTCCACCTTGTTCCAAGTTGTAATGTAATGGCCAAGTAAGTAAGACAAAGGGAAAGCGTGTTTCTTTCCTTTCTTTTTCGCCGCCTCACCTCGCCTCCTGTGCTAATTGTACTATTAGCAACTAAAATCTTCTGTTGATGCTAACTAATACGCAATTGGCACACGACGCATAGTTTGTGTACGCAAAATCGCTATCACCAATCACGTTCCCACCGTCCATCCTTGCCAAAAAAAAAAATACTTCATCTTTCTTTCGGTTTCTCTCTTATTGCAGCTCCCCCTCCAGCTCCCCGTGGACCGTCTAGTGCGTGGATCCCCACGAAGCGCAGCGCGTTCCTATCCTATCTCTTCATTTCTTTCTGTTCTTCAAGTGTGTGTGTGTGTAGTCAAATTACAACTTTTTTAATTTCGTTTGGCTCATATTATTTCTTGACAACCTAATTTGCAGGAGCAAGGAAGCACACAACAGTTGCGAGTTGCCGCCGTTAACCGGGCTCGGCTGTCTTCTCAATTTGACAGCCGGCCCGTGTCCAATTCCAACTCCAATTTAACCGAGGTAGATAACAAATTCTCAATCTTTCTGTCTGTGACAGCAAGTCTATTTGCTTTTGGCGTACTGACCCTGACAAAGACGTGTCCATCACACGCTTCTTCCGTTCGCTTGTTAGTTGAATGGATTGAATAATGTGGTTGACGTTGTTCTTTCTCCCACATCGGCTCCACATGTCCTCTCTTTATTTTTTTCAACACTCTAAAATTCAATTCAATTTATGCAAACCGCGTGTTAGGACCGACAGCTAAGTCTTTGTTGGTCCTTCCTTCCTACGAAGCAGGGCAGAAGGGGAGGGTGCAGGCAGATAAATATCAGACACAAGTTCCTCCTTGGCATGTGACAAGAATCTGATTCTTGAGAGGATCTCCACCTTCCATGATGGCTTCCTTCTCCGGCCCCCTCCACCGCCCCCTCTCCGCCATGGCGGTCGCTGCCTTTGCTGCTGTCTCCTCCCTCGAGCTGCCCGACAGGTTGTCCCACCACAAGCTTGCTGATACAACTGTGAATGCAAATGCAGTCGTGTCACTTCCTGCCAGCAAGCCAGATGTTTCGGCGCATTCAGCCTCTGCCCTGTCTGGTCTGCAGTTCTTGCCGCGCAATGTCAAGACTTTGGATCCGGTTAAGGCGCCTGTTGCATCTTTGCCGGTTATCCAGACGGTTTACCAATATGCAAAGTTTGCCAAGACCTCAGGGCAAGAGGGGGCGATGGCTGCGATCCATTCCTTGTCATCGGATGTTCTGTACCGTTGGCATCTGCCGGACCCCAGGGTCTGTGGTGACTCGTCCGACAAGTCTCAGACCGTGGTGGTTCTGCTCGGGTGGTTGGGCTCGAGGCAGAAGCACCTGAAGAGATATGCTGATTGGTACACCTCCAGGGGCTTCCATGCTGTGACCTTCACCCTCCCCATGTCTGACATTCTCAGTTATAACCTCGGAGGGAAGGCTGAGAAGAACGTAGAAATGCTCTCCGAACATCTTGCCGGTTGGGTCAGGGAGGAGAGTGGGAAGAAGATTGTTTTCCACACTTTCAGTAACACCGGCTGGCTTTGGTAGTATACACTTTCTTTTAGATTTCCTGCATTAAGAATTAACTCCCACCTTAAGATTTCGAGCTAAATTCCTTCATTATGTTGTCGTTGCAGCTATGGCGTAATACTGGAGAACTTGCAGAGGCAGGATCCTTCAGCAATGGAGAAAATTAAGGGTTGCGTAGTCGACTCAGCGCCTGTTGCTGTCCCTGATTCTCAGGTAAAAGATTTAGCTAGCCTTTTGGGAACAAAATTAGTTGTTTGGGTCAAGTGTTTTGCTATGTAATTATAAGGTTTACAACTGATCATGAGCTTTCCAGTTGATTTGGTCGTTATCAAATTGTCATCCAAGCCTTTTCTTCATAAATTCTGCAGATCCAAATTGCATTGTTTATGGCAAACAAATGTTCCAGCAATTGTCTTTTATTTGTTCCCCTTATTTTACATATGCTGTTATCCAGTGGCTTGTTCCTCTGTCATGTTTTGTTGGGAGAAAGTTTTATATTTGTGTGTTGTTTTCTGAACACAGGTTTGGGCTTTAGGCTTCTCGGCTGCCATCATGAAAAAACACAGCGTAGCGACAAAAGGATCAAACAATACAAGGTCTGATGTCCTAGTCGTGGAGTCCAACGAGGATCCCAAGCCAGCAGCTTCCGAGGCTGTTCTACTATCGGCGTTGGAGAAGTTCTTCGATGTTGTTTTGAACTATCCAACCATTAATAGGCATGCATCTCTTTCACATATGCGCCAGTACACGACCATCATCATACATTATATCATGACTGTCTCACGATGCAATTGACTTTTTATGGCAGTAAAGTATAGATGTGGGTGGTTGACAAATAATATAAAATATCCATCACAAGTCATACTTTGTAAATATATTACAACTTGTCATTTAATAATGTAGTGTAACAGTGTGTTAGAACTTGGAACGTTCTAAATGCAGCAAATAACTACATGGTTGAGTTAATAAACATATTATGTCCTTTTAACAGGAGGTTGTCTGATGTTATGGAGCTCTTGTCCTCTAAGCAACCAAAGTGCCCCCAGCTGTACATATACAGCTCTGCTGATAGGGTTATCCCGGCCAAGTCGGTGGAGTCGTTTGTCGAGAAGCAACAGAGAGCAGGGCACGAGGTAAGGGCATGCGACTTTGTGTCATCGCCTCACGTCGACCATTACCGGAGCAATCCGGGGCTCTACACGTCTCAGCTGACTAACTTCTTGGAGGACTGCGTGCTGACCCGTTGCGAGGACTCATCGTCATGAGATGATGTTCTTGCAGCAATACAGACATATGCGTTGTTTCTCTTAGTCCCTGGTGATCAATTGAAATGTACCAGGAATATGCAAGGATTATACATCTGACTTTTCTTTTCATTTGTGGGTTGACTTTAGGAGCACAATTGTAAAAACGTTGAGGAGAGCAAACAAAAAGAAGAAGAAAATTGTGGTTGACTGACTCATTCTTTGTTCGTTTGTGCTTGGGGATAGGTTCCATTGATTTTATGCATTCGAGTATACCCTGGAAAAAGACTAGGGACGACAAGATAACTAGTATAACTGTTAATTTGTTTCAGTGCAACAGTTTTGTTGGTTTATTTGTGAATAATCGAATATTGAATACTGTATCAGTGTGTGGTTTTGCTCCTCTGCCCGAGCCAAGCATCGCTGAATTGTATTGATTCTTGGATGCTGAATTGATCCAACAAGCTCTGCTACGAATACAAGTTGTGTTTCGGTTCCAGAGCACGCAATTATACTCGATTTGGCGACACGATTCAGCAGCGAGCTTGTTGTTGAGTTACTCCTGTTATGAATAGCGCTTGTATTCATATGAGGCCAATGGGCCAGAATATATACACAAAGTACAAGTGGTAAATATGCAAAGAACCCCTCATAACAATGGGGAATAACAAACTATACATATCTCTAACACCCCCCCTCAAACTCATGGTGGATCAACAACACTGAGTTTGGAGAGGTAGAAGCTATGCTGTGCTCGAGTCTGGGCCTTCGTGAAGAAATCCGCTATCTGAAGCTCCGAAGGCACATACTGAAGAGTAATCACCTGATCATGCACACAAGACCTCATGAAAGAAGCATCAACACCAATATGCTTGGTGAGCCCATGCTTCACAGGATCACGCGCATATCGATAGCACTTTGTCTTCGTCGACAAGAGAGAAGTCGGTGTAATGTGAAACACCAAAATCCTCAAGTAACCACCGTAGCCAAGTAATCTCCATTGTCAAGAGAGCCATAGCTCGCAACTCACCCTCTGCACTCGAGCGGGACAACTGCATCTGCTTTCTTCGTCTTCCGGGCAATAAGAGAACCACCAAGAAAAACACACGATGCAGAGATAGACCGCGATCGAAGGATCGCCCCCAAGTAGCATCCGAATAGGCTCAAGTCAGAAAGAGCTGGAACGTGGAAAGAAGAGACGGCGAGAGATAGTCCCGCGAAGGTATCGCAGAACTCGAAGAAGGTGGTCGTAGTGGACTGAGTGGGAGCGAAACAAACCGACTCGAATATGAACTGGATAAGTGATATCCGGACGAGTAACAAGAAGGTAGACAAGACTCCCAACAAGATGACGATAGCGAGTCGGATCGAAAGAGGCTCGCCATCGAGAGTCGGAGGTGAACATTGAGCTCCATGGGAGTCTCAACGATCTGTGATCGATGAGAGAGGCGCGATCAAGAAGATCCTGAATATATTTCGCTTGGGACATAAAGAAACCATCCGGAGTGGAAGTAACCTCAATCCCAAGGAAGTAACGAAGAGGACCAAGATCCGACATAAGGAATCGCTCACTAAGACGAGCCTTGACAAAGGCAATGTACTCGAATCATCTCCGTAATGATCATATCATCAACATACAGAGAAGAAGAGTCCGACCACGAGACGAAGTGTGGACAAAGAGCGCAGGATCATGATCACTAGCTGAAAAACCAGCAGCAGTGACCACGAGGAGAAGCGCCAAACCAAGCACGAGGGGCTTGTTTAAGGCCATAGAGAGAGCGGCGAAGGCGATGACCATGCCCTCGAGAACAGAATACCCGGTGGCGGATGCATGTAGACCTCCTCACGCAACTCGCCATTAAGAAAGGCATTCTTGACATCAAGGAGAAATGCATCACCGACGTGAGCAGACGCCACCGAAATAAGAGTCCGAGCAGTGGTCATGTGGGCTACGGAGCAAAAGTCTCATCGTAGTCAACACCATGCTCCCGCTGAAACCACGAGCAACAAGACGCGCCTTATAGCGCTCAAGAGAGCCATCAGAGCGAGTCTTAATCTTATAGACCCACTTACAAGTGATGGGATGAGAATGAGATGGACAAGGAACAAGATCCCAAGTACCAGTACGCTCAAGGGCAGCAATCTCCTCGGCCATGGCAAGCTGCCACTCAGGGTGAGTAACAGCATCCCGGTAGGAGACAGGCTCACGAGTAGCCGCGCCAGCAAAGGCAAAACGGGCAGGAGGCCGAATCAACTGGCGATCGCGGAGAGCGTAGCGAGGAGAAGATGGCCCATCAGGAGAAGATGGCCCATCAGGGGAAGATGGAGCATCAGAAGAAGAGGGAACATCAGAAGAAGATGGCTCAGCTGGAAGATCCTCAAAACGAGGTCGACGAGTGTAGAAGATAAGAGGAGGAGGTACGGTAGTAGGAGGAGCCTGGGGAGTCGTAGGAGACGACACAGGCGGCGACAACGGCGGAGAGGCCACAGGAGGAATATGTGGAGACTCAGTGGGGCAGTGGACGAGGGTAAAGCAGAGATAGGTGTATCTGGAAAGGTCAAGAAAGACAGACTCCACAGAGAAGCCGAAGGAGAGGCGGGGCGTGGGTAGAATGGGCGAGACTCGTCGAAAGTCACATCCCGAGAAACCCGCATCCGACGACCAACAGATCCCAACACCGATAGCCCTTGTGCTCGCATCAGATCCCGAAAGACACACTCAACAGATGAGCGGTCGGTTTGGTGCGTTCTCGAGGGGAGAAGAACGTAGCAAACGCAACCAAACAGATGAAGGCGAGTAGTCGGGAAGAAGACCACGAGAGGCGCTCAACGAGGATCGCACCCTTAAGAGCGAAGAGGGTGGATGTTGACGAGATAGGTGGCGATGGAAACGACCTCGGCCCAAAAGTGAGGTGGAATAGAGGCGGCGATCATCGAGCACGAGCCGTCTCAAGGAGGTGCCGATGCTTGCGCTCAGCGACACCATTTTGAGCATGAGCACCGGGACAAGAGAATCGGCGAGAGTGCCCTACTCAGCAAGGAAGCTGCGCAGTGACGAGAGGTACTCGCCGCAGAGTCGCCACGAAGGACACGAATAGGAGTGGAGAACGTGTGTGTATCATAGTGGCAAATTGTTTATAGATAGACAAGGCCTCACTACGAGAAGACATGAAATATATCCAAGTGTGGCGAGAGAAATCATCTATAAAAATAATATAATAACGATGACCCCTTCAAACAAAGGAGCCGGACCCAAACGTGCGAATGAACAAGATCAAAAGGACGCCGAGACACGACTCACTATGAGGATAAGGAAGTGAATCATTTACCTAACTTACATCCCGACAATCTAAAGATACGTCTCCCGAGACAGACCCGAAGACCACGACGAACTAGGGGCGGCAGGCGGATCCACACAGATGGCCAAGACGGTGATGCCACTGCTGGAAAGAGCCGGTAGACGGCGTGGCGTGCGGAGATCGGCGGCGGTGGTGGCGGCGGAAGAAAGGTGAAGCCAGTCAAGCTCCCGAGAGACGCCGTGAGTCACGCGCGAGGCGAACCAACCGAGCTCCGTGTGGCGATCCAAAACACAACAAGAGTCGAGTCGAGAATGACCCGATAACCAAGGTCGATGTCGCCCACAGAAAGAAGTCAGTAAGGTAAGGCGAGGAACATGAGCAATGAAGGAGCATGAAAGGATGAGTTGCTAAGAGATTCTCGACTGAGACGAGAAAGAGATGTACCATCGCAGTAAGAACACCGACGGGAGAATCAAGAGGTGTAATAGAAGACAGAGTGGAAGGATCGGAGTCATGTGAAAAGATGCTCCGAATCAAGAATCCACGGGAGGTGCTCGATCGTGTAGGAGGTGGTCTCTCGGTGCGAAGAGTCGATGAGCGTAACTCGCAGAACTGTCAGGGAGAACTGGCGGCAAGTAGGCGTCGGTCCGGCTATCTCTCGCTCGGTGAGAGAAGCTCTGAAGAAGTCGAGGCGACGTCGTCGTAGAAGCACTAGTGCCGTGAGAAGAACGGCGTGAAAGATGCCGCTTCTTCTTGTAGCACCGGGACGCAGCAGACCATCCTTGTCGCAGTAGGAACAGTGAGGACGGCCACCTCCAGACGGAGGACGGCCACCACCACCTGTGGTAGCCGCTGGAGGAGGCAGTGTAGCAGGCGGACGAGCGGCGAGCACAGAGGGGAGTGGCATCAGACCAGCACCACTCAAACGAGTCTCCTCTGCGCGTAACTCGTAGCGCTGACGAAGATGAGTCCACATCTGGAAAGCCGAAGGGAGTCCCACCACCTCAGAAGAGAACTGAGGTTGGACACTGGCGATGAAGACAGCAGCAGCCCGAGCGTCGTCATCGTACCACTGAGTGTAGACGGTCAGACGATCCTTGTAGAATTCCAGATCCTCCTGGTAGGTAGAGGCAGCGTCATCATCGCGCAAGCGGCGGCCTCGATGGCGGCCTTATCGGTATCGAAGGCAATGCAACAGCGTAGGCTCGTCGGAGGAATAGGGCAAGCGGGCGGTGACATCGCCGAGAGGGCGCCCGAGACGAAGACCACGCATGTGGATGCACATGTGAGACACAAAGTCGGTGTAATTAACACCATCAAAGATCACCGCAACGAGGAGGAAATGGTGCCCATTGGTAGGCGGCTGGGCGGGCAATGGCGCGACCAAAACAACAACGGTCTAACAGGTGCGCCGGGCGGCGGCGGTTAAACGACGTTTTTTTTTTTTTTGCTTTTTTAAACCTAAAACTTAACGGGCGAGGCGTTCAACACACGCCTGCACGCGCACGCGCGAGGCGGCGGCGGCGGTGTCGGGCGGCGCAGAGCCAGCGGAGCGCGGCTGGCGGCGCGCAGCGGCGGCGGCGCGCGACGCAGCGTGGGCGCGGCGCGCGAGCGACGGCGCGTGGGAGCGGCGGCGGCGCGGCCTCGGCGAGGAGAGCGGCGCCGGCGACCTCGGCGGCGGCCTCGGCGGAGGCCCGCGACGGCGATCGGGTGGAGTCGGCGGCGACTAGCGGGCGGCGGAGTCCGGCGGCGCGGAGAGCCTTCTGCGCGAGGCCGCGGCGACGACCGAGCCGAGACCGGGCCGGAAAGGCGGAGTCGTTCGGCGGCGCGCGGCGGCGGCGGAGTCGGCGAGCCGACGAGCGGAGACGCGCGAAGGCGCGAGGAGGCGGCGCAGCGGCGGGAGCCGGCGACGGCGCGAGGCCGACGGCGACCGGGAGTAGAAGCGAGAGATGGGATCTCGGCGTCGCCAGGATGGGAGGCGGGAGCGCACGCGGCGCGAACCTAGGTAAACCAAAACCCTAGTTTTGGCTCTGATACCATGTTATGAATAGCGCTTGTATTCATATGAGGCCAATGGGCCAGAATATATACACAAAGTACAAGTGATAAATATGCAAAGAACCCCTCATAACAATGGGGAATAACAAACTATACATATCTCTAACAACTCCTAGATAGGTACTCCAGCAGCGAGCTTGTTGAATGAATGAAATGTTCGTTTTCTTCAACCCATGTTGTTCATTTAAATTATATTGTTGTAATAGCATCTTGCTCCCTGGGGGTCTCTTGACAATCTCTCTCTCTCTGTGTGTGTGTGTGTGTGTGTTTGAGAGTAAATCAACAATTAGACACTAGTTTTCATGAGGATCTAGGATGGTCCTTGGGCCTCTCTGAGAACCGAGCCGAGTGGAGCGCACCAAGAGTCCAGACTAGAAGCACCACGCACACCCACACCTCCCCCTTCTCTCCTCCTCTCTTCATGGACGCCGCCGACGCCAGGGAAAAGCCATCTCCTGCAGCCGCAGAGGGCAGCAGCTCGATTTTTTTTATCAGCAATGATATGATGGATCATAGCTAGTGTTCGATTGGATACCCAAGTGCCCATCTTAGTTTGTTATATTGAACCTATATTTTATATAAATTTATAGTTATTTAAACTATAAAATTGTATACTATTATTTGCTACGCAAGAATATGTTAATTTAAGATTAGATATATGCCTAATTGATATCGTAATATTATTATACCATTCTTAGACACTTGAATCACATAATTCTTTTCACCTTAGATACTTAATGGTAACTTACTAACTATAGGTTGTACTTAAACATCGTGCCAGTCTTACTTAAGTATTAAGGCATTACATTACCCTATCATCACCTTTTAATCATGATACTTGTCTTGGACAATTATTAGAGGGAAATAACTAGTATATTTAGCTTAGTCTTGTGCTTTTCAAGACCTTAAAATTTGATGTTACCATATATGGGCGGATGGTATAATGATTAGTGCGGATGTAGCACAAGAAATTTAGTATATGGTATGTACCGTCCAAATAGCTTTAAGAATTAAATCCAGTGATAACCTCTCAATGTAAAACAATACAACTATAAGTCTATAATAGGTGTGACCTAACTAACTGATTTACATCTACCAATGCGAGTTGTACCATTGGAGTGACCCACGAGTCATGTCGTTGGTGTAAGCTATCGTGGACATGGGCTGTGTTGCTAGGGTAAGCCGCCATGGATCATTCACATGATCTAACAAGGTCTTTGGCCTAAAACGGGCTCAATTTGCGAGCTACAGCGCGCAAGTTGAAAGAACCATAAATCAATATAAAATCATTCCAATAAAATGTCAACTAAAAATTAAACAACGTAAGCTCTGTGACGTAAAGCATGGGAGGAAGACCGGCCCCAAACTCATCTGACTTCAGAGAGACAAGGCGGGTATACCTTACAAGCTCCGCTGCTCATGTCTATGCAGTATCAAACATTAGGAGCATAAAAAGGGAGGGAAAGGCACTCCACTATTCAGTACGTCAGTTGCCATTTGCCAAGTAGTTCCCCCATGCAACGAACCAAATGCATGTCAGGTTTCCAAAACAGCAAGTTGCAGCACGATACAGTACCTAAAATAACTGAAGAATCATATATTCGAATGAGTACAGAACTTCCAGTTGACATGCTGAAGGAACCCAGAAAAAAAAATGAAGGATAAACTGGAAGCATTTCATCTAGTATTAATTATAACTGGAAGCATTTCATCTAGTATTAATTATAAGTTCTACAATGATATACATAAATTCAGCTTTTCATAGAGAGCAATTTGGCTATATTAGGTCAACTAAAAGTAGCTACCCTCACAAAGAACCAAATCTACACAAGGTTTTCAGCTGCCAATGATATCCATGGCAAGTCAACATGTCTGAAATCTACTCGTAGCTGACCTTATTCAGTTCTCTGTGTATGTCTTCAAACCTAATAGAACTGGACACATTTTCAGGTGCCAAAAATACTCTAGGATGTCCAAGGTGCCACACTAAACGGTACATTGAACAAACCAAATAAATAAATAACAAAATCGATTACAGTTGCAATGAAGCTCATGCCTAGCGACTTGAATACAGATCCCAACCTGAGTCTGGCTCTTTTCGCTTCAATACCACCCCAGAGTTACTGCCACCCTGTGGCATGTTTCTCATGCGTTCATCAACAAAGTTGGTCTGACCTTGGAAAGACACGGGCCAATAGCTCCCCCCTTCCCTACGTGCACCTTCAGATGAGAGTCCGTAATTCAAATCCATGCTAGGACGAAAATAGCTCAATTCAGTAGACGAGGGTTGGATTGCCCTGCTGCTGAAAGATGGATGAGAAATGCCAACACCTAAGCTCGACAATGGTGGTATAACTGGAGCACCCTTTCCATCAACCATGTAAGGAACACCCCCTGGTCCATAGAACGGTGGCGGAAAAGACAAAGCAGATTGTGACGGATAGCTGACAACACTATAATCGGGAGGTGTATGTGCATAAGACTGCATAGATCTTGCAGGAACTCTAGATTCCACACTTGGTCCCAGAAAGTTATGCTGGTTTTGGTGGCAATGTTCTTGCTGTCCAAGTACTATTCTCTTACCCAGAATTGTAACTGCAGAAAGGTCTGACACATCCCTCCCAGAAGCCTTGACAGAAGAATCATCTACACCTCGTGAAGAGCCATCCACAAGTGACATGTCATTCAAGTCAAAGTTCCTGGCTGCAGGTTGCCTTGGAGATGAAGAGGAAGAAGGCTGACTCCAATCGCCATTACATTGCTGCCGATTCCAGAATGATGGCACATTACTTGCAGTGTTTGCAGCTTCCTCATCACCACATGGGCAGTTAAGGTCAAGTTCGAGCCCCCCACTCACACCAACAGCTGCAGAGGTATCCTTGGAAGCTAGGACAGAAGAAGCTGGCAGGATGGCTGTTGAAAGTGGCTCGTCAGCAGTAGCATTGTCACTATCAGCTACATTTAAGTCAAACATGTTGCTTGTTTTCTGTGAAGAAGCTGACGTTGACTTCTCTCTTTCAGGAGTTCGCCGAGGAGAAGCTGGCCGGAAAGCACTGGTGGCAGCAGAACCTTTCCATCCCAGTTCACCTTCAAATTGGAGTCGAGCTGGAAACACAGATCCTCTTGAAGCAGCCACAGCAATAGGTGTTGATAAATTGATAGAATTACCAAGGATGGGCTTTGTATGACAATCAGTTTCCTGTGTGCACTGATTTTCATTAAGATCTAAGTCTCCCAGTTCTGTGTTCCGTGTATGTTTTCTACTGAAAGGACCACTGTCATCCGTGATACCTGAGCCATCCTCCTTAAGAGATGAGGAACTTCCTGAATCGCCCCCTGTAGTGGAGGATTTATTATCATTCGATTCATTGATAGGTGGTTCAGGCTGCCCTCGTGCTTCCAAGTCATGACTATCAGCACGTCTGGAGTTAATATCAGGTGAACCACAGAAGGGTCCTCTGTAGTCAATGACTTCCCGCTCTACCTCAATAGCAACCAGACGAGCTACTTCCAGTGCATCAGTATCATCATACTCCGCTAATGGCATTGATTTATCTCCCTTTAGCGCAGTCAACTTTGTCTCCGCAGCCTTTGAGGAATCCCCAAAGCTCTTCATACATCTCTTCGACCTAAATTCATTGCCAGTGCCCTCTCCATCCGTATCAGATGATGATGTAGGTCCCTCTTCCTTGCCCATACTTTCTTCCTCTGATGAAGCTTGCAAACTAGGGCTTACATATGCAAGATGGTTCAAAGCTTCCATTGTATTCTTCTCACAACGTGGCATATCTTCTGAAAAGGACTCGCCTTTCTTGATATCCAAGCCAGCTGAAACATTTTGGTCCTCCACATCCATTTTGCTACTAACAAATGGATTTTCTGTTTCATTAGGCTCTGGGGACTTGGCCTCTGTAGTCACATCCGGTGCTGCAACTTGCCCAACACCACTCTTTGCACTGAGAGAGTCTGACCGGAGCATGCAATTAGTGGCCAGACCTACATCGTTGGTCGCAGAAGTCTCCTTAGTGGCGGATACATTTTCTAAACCACCATGAGATAGAAGAGATGATGCTGAGGAGTTCACATCTCCTAAAATCGAATTTCCATCTGAGGAATTTAGGGGTGTCAGCACCGGCGGTTGCTTCATTATATCTCTATTATCATTGGTTAGGGAGGGCTTAGGCAAAGGAACACCTGAGCAAGTCATCACCTCAGTCTTTGATTTATCTTCTGCAATTGCAGCTTCAATTGCTCCATCATGCTTATCATTTTCTGTCTCCTGGCTAGCTTCTGGGAGTTTAAGTTGATCCGTCTGGCATGCCTCTATTGTATCCATGTCCTGGCCATCTGTACTGCATTTTGGTACGCTGCTCCATTTCTGACAAAGTACTCTTGCCTTTTGGTTGATCTCCGTATTCCCATGAGCAAGCAGATGCTGAACAGTAGGCAGAACTCCACAAGAAGTTGCCTGCGCATTATCAACTGGAAGACGCTCCAGTGCAGTTAATACAGCAACCGTCAGATCTTCTGCTGAATTGCTGATATCCTTGCCGCAATTTTGAGCATCTTGAAGCCATTGATTGAGAAAATGAACACCATTTAGCTGAACGAAATGCTGAAGGCACTCTTCGTTTTTGGTGGATGCTAGTGTGTTTGTAGCTGTTGAACACTGCCTTATCAAGTCAGCTGTGTTAAGTCCACCAGGATTTTTCAGCTTCTGAATTTCAGAGATCAGTTCTCCAATTCTTGTTACAGTTGAAACGCCATCCTTCATCTCAGTAAGAGTAAAGAAATCCTCAAGCATCGTGCCTCTTGCACTTATGTCACTGCACGACTACTTCAGTGTTGAACTAAGTCTTATATGGTTAGATGGTTCACCAGGATTCATTCAGGTTACATGACATCCTGAAATATGCATAGCAGTTTGGTCAATAAGAAGTATTGCAGGTATCAGTTGAACACGGTAATTGAAACGTCAGTACTAATCATATGGAAACAGTGTATGTTGCCAAAAGAAATATATATGGACAACGGTGCAAGCAGCAACAGCCTTTTATCTATAGGACCACATGTGCAGCATAACCCAATACAGCCTAAGCTTTCATTACCAAGGACAACACAAAAAAATATTACTTAATGTATGGTGACAAGAATGCCTAATATTACTTAATATATGGTAACAGGCAATAATTCTTCTGTCACTCGCTTATTGCATGCTACACATAAGCTCTGCTTCAACAAGTATTCTGGTGCATTTGTTATCAATCTGGACTAGCCAACACGCATGTAATTTTTAAACTTGCGAAGGTTGGTACGAGCTTGAGTTACCTGTGACACTCTGACGGACTCATATCTTTATCATCCAGGTCATATGTAACTGCAGAGGGTCAATCGATTCTTCTTCACTTTTGTCACGTCTTCCAGCTTCCAGGTTGAAACGAGGAACCTTCTATGCGAGGGAAAGTATCACCAAGTGAGTAATGGCATCCTTTTTTTTTTCGGCGGCAGCTTAGACCTGGAAACATCAGAGTCTAACTCGTAAAGACAACGCTGTTGGCAAACTTAGACAAAAATGAGAGCAGCTGGGCATGGAAAGCGGGAAAGGCGTTGGCTTTAGTCCATCTGCTGTTTTTAGTCTGGATAATATGTAAGAAAGAAATCCACAGTTGTATGAAGCGGACATGAGGAAGACAGACGAAACTAATTAACTTAACCCAAAAGTGTGTCGAGATTCTAGAGCAATAAATAGGCAATTTTAGTAGTATCCAATTCGCATCCAATTGGTAACAAGAACACACACACACACACACACACACACACACACACACACACACACACACACACACACACACACACACACACAGAGAGAGAGAGAGGGAGGGAGGGAGAGAGAGAGTCCACGGAATTC
This sequence comes from Dendrocalamus sinicus, assembly GCA_036346575.1. Taxonomy (NCBI): domain Eukaryota; kingdom Viridiplantae; phylum Streptophyta; class Magnoliopsida; order Poales; family Poaceae; genus Dendrocalamus; species Dendrocalamus sinicus. Next base: position 211,053 of record CM070657.1, on the reverse strand, counting down.
GACCCCGAAGGAAGGAATTGAAGAGAAATTCTAACGCAGGCATAACAAAACGCTGCAAAGTCATAACTAGAGAAATGAAGTCCATCCCCCCTTAAATCCAAATCAATATTATTACTATGCGTGCCCTCCTCCAATCCACCGGCTGAGCTGAAATGAGATCCCCCTTTGGCTAGCCAAAGCGCACAGATGAGATGAGCGAGAAAGAAATCGCGAGAAAGAAATCGAGAAAGGAGAAAAGATACCTCCGGAGGCCGGATCCGGGCGGTGAATCGGGGGGGAGAGAGAGAATTTGCGCAAAAGGGGCGAGCTCACCTCGGGAACCCTAGGAATCGCGTTGGTCGTCGGCGTCGCTGTCGGGAGGGAAGGAAGGAAGAGAGAGGATTGGAGGACGCGAGAGTGCCAGCCAGGCAGGTCGCCTGTGCTGTGATGGGTCGTCTCGTCGGACCACCCACCTACCCGCACCCGCACCGCAACTCGCTTTCGACCGCTGCTTGACGTGTCAACATGCCCTAACCAGGAGCGAACCCTTCCCAATCCCCCCGGTGTTCTCTGCTCGTCTGACTCCCGCGGGGGTTTGGGCGACTCGGAGCTTTGTCCAAACCTTAAGCATTCCAGCTAGGGTTTCGGTTAATTTTTCCCCTTTTTTCTTCACCAAATCGCCCTCATAGCTGCTCGGTCTCCAATACGCTTCCCTCCCCCAAGATCCGGAGGGCAGTGGAGGAGCTCTCGCGAGGTCTTGCGGGGGCGGGGCAGGCAGATTCAGGTGTTGGGAAGCGCGGTCGTCTGGTCCCTGTTGGTGGGCGCGAGGAAGAGGTTCCGCCGGGGTCGGTGATGGCGGGATCGTGGAAGGCGTGGCGGGTCGGCGCTTGGGTGATGCAAACGAGTGGAGCCGATTTGAGTCGCTGGTCGGTTGATTCCCGTTGGAGGCTTGGGTGGCTCGAGTTCGTTCTCCGGTGCTTTTCCTCCCCAAGGTCCGAGGCGGGAGGACTCTCTGCGGGTATTGCGGGGCGGGCGGCGGAATCGGGAGTTGGGAGGAGGTTGTCCGTTCTTGTTGGCGTGTGGCGCGTGAAGCGAGGGCTCAGTCGAAGTCGGCGGTTGGCGGGTTGTGGAAGACGGTGCGGGTTGGTGTCTCTCGTGCGCCTCGTGTGCTCTGGAGGCGGGCGGGATGAGCGATTCGAAGGCGGTGCGGGAAGACCTCGATGGTCTTCTCCGGGTTTGAAGCCGACGAGCGGGAGAAGAAAGTCCGCGGCGCTGGAGGCGGAGGTGATGGAGCAAACAAAATCCCATAAGCGGTGGGAAGCTTTTACCTCAAAGCGGTTATGCCGACGGCACAGTGCAAATGGTGGGCGAAATTTGGTGCCCCGAAAGGGATCCGCCGCAAGGAGTTGGGCATCAACCGGTTCCTCTTCACCTTCTTGCAACCAGAGGTAAGCGCAGGCGGTCGGGAGGGGCCTTGGGAATTTGGGGTGATTTGTTAGTGGTAGTGGATTTTGATGATACTAAAAGATTGAAGGATCCGGAGTTCACTCAAATTCGGTTTGGATTCGTGTCTTCGATCCGCATGGGGTTGATGAACGCTGAACGGTCGTAGAATTGGTAATGTAGTGGGCAAAATGTTGGAGGTGGACAAGGATGAAGATGAATCGCGGTTGGGAATATCTCGAATTAAGGTCTTGATTGATATACTAAGCCTTTAGCTCGGGGATCACAATGGAGAAGGGGAAGGTGAGGGGAATTTTGGTGTGGCTTCAAGTGCAATTTCGCCCAACTGTTACTCTTGCGCCAATTAGGCCATGTGGAGAAGGATTGCGGCAGCGATGGCGGAGACAGAAGAAAAGCGATTCGGAGGCTGGTTGCGTGTAAATCCAGTGAGGAGGAAGGACGGTAGGGGAGGTGGTCTGAGGGTGGAAGCTCGGAGGAGTCAACGGCATCCCAAAGAGACGAGTGGGAAAGAACCGGGGACTAAAAGATTGCTAGCAGTGATGGCTCCCGGAAGCCACTCGGCGGCGATGGGAGCTAAGGGCGGCAAAAGCCCACTTAAATGTCCAGCAGATGAGGAGAGAGGTGGCTTGCCGAGGAGGTTGGAGTTTGAGGATCAAGTTTTAACAGCGCGGATTGCGGGTGGGGAGACATTACCAATCTCCGAGGGCAGTGCCAAAGGTGTATCCACCAGTGAGTTGAAAACATGTCTACCCGGGATGGTGGCGAGTCCAATCCTGGCTCCCAATCACAGCACAAGCCAGGTGAAGCCGAAGGGGGGAGGGGAGGACCTCACAACTGTCCAGGCATATGTGGGGGAGCAACTGGATGGCAAAATTAGCATGGAAGTGGATGGAAATGAGAATGAAAGGGTGGTAGGGAAAAGAGTGCATGTTGAAGGAGCTAGAGAGACAAATAAGGTGGAGATGCACGGGGAGATGGAGGAAGACAGGAGGGGGATGGTTGTGGGCTTTTCAGAAGTGTTAAAGAGGGCGACGTTTAGGCGGCGTCCCCGAACTGCTTCGGGGAAGGGGAAGTCCGACACTGCCCTAGGGGATGAGCACAAGAAGAGACCAGCACCAGAGGAGGGCGAGGAGGGCGTGGAAAGGAAGAAAAAGCAATGCTTGGAGGAGGGAGTGAGTCAAGGGAGGGAGGAGCAGTACAATGTTGCTGAGGTGGGATTGCTCGGTCAATCCCGCCAAACCAAATGAAGATAATTGCTTGAACCGCCGGGTTTGGGAGTGGCCCAGATTCGTGGTCTTCTGGATGTCCGAAGAAGGAGGCCGGATGTCTTTGTTTTTGTGCAAACAAAACACAACAGTACATGGTTGGAGATATTTCGGTGGAAATTAAATATGCCAAATATGTGTGTTAAGGACAGCGTGGGTGCTAGCGGTGGTCTAGTGTTGTTCTGGAAAAAAGGGGTGGATTTAACGGTGGAAAGTATGTCACGATACCACATTGAGGCTACGGTGCAGGAGGAGGACGGTTTAAAATGGCGATTCATTGGTATTTATGGTGAATCTAGAAGTGAGGACAAGGAGAAAACGTGGAAGCTGTTGAGAATTCTGAGAGATAGGAGCGATATGCCATGGATGTGCTGCGGTGATTTTAATGAAATTATGTTCAACTGTGAGAAGGAGGGAGGACCCCCCAGAGCGGAAAGGTGCATGGAAAACTTCCGTGAAGCTCTTTGCAGAGTGTGATTTACATGACTTGGGGTTTGTTGGGGATGTGTTCACTTGGAGAAACCATCATCATAGAGCGAAGAGTTATGTGAAGGAAAGATTGGACAGGGCGGTGGCGAATAGCTCATGGAGGACCAAGTTCCCCCTCGTTAGGGTTGTTAACGGTGATCCTAGACACTCTGACCATAGGCTTGTCATTCTGGATACGGGAGGGAGGGAGAAGCAGGGTTGGAACAAACCGATGGAGATAATGAAAAAATTTGAAGCAAGGTGGATAGAGGAGGAGTGTGAGACCAGGGTGGGGGAAGCGTGGAGTAAAGCACTTGAGAAAGGGGAATCCAGCCTAATGGAAATTCAAAATCACCTGTTGGTGGAGTTGTGGGAGTGGGACCGTAGTGTCCTGGGTGAGTTAGAGAAGAGGATCAAAAAAGCCAAGTCCGAGCTTGAGAGATGTCGAAGGGGGAGGATCAGCCAAGACCAAGTAAACAAGGAACATGTGTTGCGGTATAGATTGGAGAGGCTGCTAGACCAACAACATGTTTACTGGAAACAAAGAACCCACTCGTCATGGCTAACCCAGGGAGATCGTAATACAAAGTTCTTTCATGCCAAAGCGTCGGAGCGGAGTCGGAAAAATCACGTGGGCAAGTTGGTAGAGGATGGCGGCGCTGTGGTGGCGGGGAAACATCTAAAAACTTTTATCGCTAATCAGTACCAACAACTATTCATGTCAAATGCAGGAGATCAGGCGGAAGAGGTGCTCGAGTGTGTGCAAAGACGGGTCTCTCATATCATGAATGAGGGTCTGATTGCGCCTTTTTCGGATGCGGAGGTATGGAAGGCTTTACAAAGTATGGGGGATCTGAAAGCTCCTGCATCGACGGAATCCTGCAATCTTCTATAAAGGTTTTGGTCATTGGTAGGGCCCAAGTGAAAAAGAGGTCTTGGATGTTCGAATGGAGGAGCTATGCCAACAGGTGGAATGACACGAGAATTGTATTGATTCCCAAGATCGATGAAACCGAGAAACTAAAGGATCTTAGGCCCATAAGTCTATGCAATGTGGCGTACAAACTCATCTTAAAAGCATTAGCAAACCGGCTTAAAGGTATTTTGCCAGAGATCATCTCTCCTTCACAGAGTGCCTTTGTTCCTAGCCGACTGATCACGGACAATGTGCTCTCGGCCTCACGAGTTCACCCACTATTTGTATCAGCGTAAACGAGGAAGTAGGGGAGTTGCAGCCATAAAACTTGATATGAGCAAGGCATACGACCGAGTTGAGTGGGTGTTTCTGAGACGAGTGATGCAGAAGTTGGGATTCCATGAAAGTTGGGTCGAACGCATCATGCTGTGCGTTACTACTGTGTCTTACCGGATCAAAGTGAATGATGACTATACAAACAGAGTGATCCCACAGAGGGGGCTTCGACAAGGTGACCCATTGAGTCCCTACCTGTTCATTCTCTGTGCAGAAGCGTTGTCGGCCATGCTACAGAGAGCGGAGGACGAAGGAAAAATTGAGGGGATAAAAGTCTGTAGGGAGGCGCCACGTATAAATCATTTATTCTTTGCAGATGATTCCCTTATCTTGATGCGGGCACAGAAGGATGACGCTACAGAATTACAAAGGATCCTAGATGTGTATGAGAAAGCGTCAGGGCAAGTGATTAATAGGGACAAGTCTTCTGTCTTGTTCAGTCCTAACACAAACCAAGCAGACCGAGATCAAGTCCGCACCGAACTCCGCATTTCAATGGAAGCAAAAAATGAGAAATACCTGGGGCTTCCTGTGTCCATTGGCAAATCACGAAAGAAAGCATTTGGGTATATAAAAAGGAAGATCTGGATGCGGATACAGGGGTGGCAAGAAAAGCTATTATCAAAGGCTGGGAAAGAGATTCTAATCAAGGCGATGCCAAGCAATCCCATCATATGCCATGTCGTGTTTTGATCTCGACGAAGGGCTCTGTGATGAACTAAACTCCATGATAGGACGGTGGTGGTGGAGCCAGAATGACAAAGAAAATAAAATCCACTGGTTGAGTTGGGACAAGCTGACATTACCCAAGAAGGAGGGGGGTCTGGGATTTCGTGATATGCACCTCTTTAACCTAGCCATGCTCGCACGACAGGCGTGGAGAATCCTAACAAACCCAGAAACTCTATGCAGTCAAGTCCTAAAGGCCAAATATTTTCCAAACAGCAACATTCTGCAGTGTAGTGCAAGAGAGGGCATATCTTATACTTGGAGGAGTATTCTGCAAGGAGCCCAACTGCTTAGAGAGGGAGTGGTGTGGCGGGTAGGTAATGATAACTCGCTCAACATTTGGGCTGACCCGTGGATACCGTTTGGAATGACTCGCAGAATAGTAACCCCTAGAGGTGTTTCTGTGCTGTCTCGGGTGTCCGAGCTCATGAACCCTGCTACTGGCTCTTGGGATGAGGTTTTAGTGAAAGACATTTTTTGGGAGTCGGATGCAAACACCATCCTAGCTTTACAGACGGATGCAGATATGGATGACTGGTCAGCTTGGCAGTTTGACTCAAAAGGAGCCTTCTCGGTGAAATCAGCTTACAAGGTGGCAGTCAGGAAAAGGGATCATGAACAAGCAAGAGACGCCTCGGGGTCGGAGATGGGACTGAGAGACGATACTGGTTTCGATTGGAAGAGAATATGGCAGCTCGAAGCACCAAACAAGGTCAGGATGTTTGTGTGGAGATTTGCTCATAACAGATTTAGCGATTAGGAGGAATATAGCACGGAGGGCATTAAGCGTGACACAATTTGCCCAATGTGCAATAGAGTGATGAGGATGGCGGCCATCTGTTTTCAAATGCAAAGGTGTAAAGGAATGCCGAGATTAATGAACCCGGAGGACGTGCGAGTTAGGTTGGTGAGTGCAACACGACGAAGGAAACAGTGAGGGCAATCTGAGACTGGATGCGAGGATTCGAGATGCAGTCCGGGTGCTTTGTGGAGATGGTGGTCGCAAGAAATAAAGTCAATGCAGGGGAAAGAAGAGCTTCGGGCCCAGAAATTTGTTCATCAGTTGACTATCATGTAAAGGAGTTTGAAAAGCTGAAAAAACCAAAGGCCCAGAAGGGAGTAAAGGAAAATTTGAGGTGGGAACCTCCACCGATGGACATGTACAAGATCAATGTAGACGCATCTTTTAGGGCCAATACACAAGATGGTGGATAGGGATTTGTTGCTTGCAATAACAATGGTGAGTTTCTGGAAGGGGGTTGTGGGAGGCTGGAGAGAGTTTCGAGCCCCTTGCAGGCCGAAGCACAAGCTGCTCTGATGAGTCTACGTCGAGTTGCTGAGTTGGGAATGAGCCGAATTTTACTCGAAACAGATGCAACAAACCTGCAGAAAGGTCTGACCTCAACGGATTTGGATAGAAGCATCGAGGGGTGTTTGTTTCGTCAGATTAGAAGCTTCATTTCGATATCGTTTGTACAATGTGTGATCCGGGCTTGTCCGAGATCATGCAACAAGGTGGCTGATAGCCTAACTTGGTATGGGGCGAACGTTGTTTACTCGGGTTCAGAGCTGTTCATGAACCAAATCCCCGCCTTAGTAACTGATCTGGTCTCTGGCGATTCGCCTAGAGCCAATGGTTAATGGAAGACAATGTTTTCCTTCTCAAAAAAAATGCCCTAACCAGGGTGCGGCTCTGGTGCTGTGCCCCCTGCTGCCCTGCACTGAGCACGTGCAGGGGTGCGCTCAGGAGCCGCCACGTGTCCCTCAAAATTCAAAATAATGTTGAAAAATTCAAAAAAAAATACTTAAAAAATCAGAAGAATTGTAAAAAGTATTTTTTTAAAAAAATACTTTTATTAAAAAGTATTTTTAAGTACTTAAAAATACTTTTTAATAAAAGTATAAATCAAAAAAATTTAAGTACTTACAAAAACACTTTTTATACTTAAAAATACTTTTTACAATTCTTCTGATTTTTTAAGTATTTTTTTGAATTTTTCGGAATTGTTTTGAATTTTGAGGGACACGTGGCGGCTCCTGGGGGCACCCCTGCACGCGCTAAGTGCAGGGGGCACAGCACCAGAGCCGCACCCCCCTAACCAGCATCTTCATTGGATTTTTAGGGTTTCCTGTTCATCACTTCCTTTTCCTCTTGGGGCAGACAGGCAGTGTCCACCTGAATACGACCCTGTCTAGGATGCATGGAATCAGCACGATCAAGTCAGGTTTTCCTTCCTACAATGACGACGTCTACAATTAATCCGTACTTAACTGCCAAGCGCCCAACACAATTCGTTGTCACCTTTTGACGCAATTAAAGAGAGATGAATGATCACCTTCGTTTCTTAGTACCTGAAATCAAATCTCGAACCACAAAAAAAAACAATCTAACTTACAGCTGTGGAATTCGACCGCAAGACGCTCAACTGTGTGCACGGGCTCGATGGAGGTTCCGATCGCTCAGCGTTCGACTACTCCAAGACCACTCGATCACTTTGACAGCTCTAGCACTCCGACCGCTAAAACGATCGCCTATGCATGTAGTCGAAATCTCCCACCACTCGAAAACTTCAGCCGCTCAAACAAGAACACGCCGAAGACAATATTGTGCTCGTATCACTTGAGATCATGATGTGTTAGCACACCGCCACCGAAGCCACAGGAAAAAACAATGCTTGGAAAACCACCGAAAAGTACTGTAGCTACGACCAGTTCACTAGTCGAGATCGAAACTTATCAATTACCTGGCGTGGTTGTTCTGCCATGGTCAAAAAGACCGTGGTTGAAGCTAGACGTGGTCGTAGTCGGACATAGTTGAAGTCTGACGTGGTCGAAATACCATAGTCGAATACATGGTCAAAGCCTGACGTGGTCAAAGTCTGCTGATCGGATAAAGCCGTTCGGACCACCCAGCATAGAGCTGTTTGGACCAACGATACAAGGCCGTTCAGACCACCGACTACCAAATGTGATCGAAGCCAGTCGTGGTCAAAAAGCCATGGTCGATTTGTCTTGAGCGATTGTCGTGGTTGATCTTTCTTGAGCGACTGTTGTGATCGTAATGCTGAATTGAAAACTCCAGCAACACGAGCGCATCGACCGGAATTTTTACAAACGCAAATTCGAATGAAACCCAAATATCAATTATTCATCATCACTAAAATTCTCGACCACCACATGGTCTAACACATAGAATAGAAGATTTGGAACATCAATATGGTCAATTATTCAGTTTTTTTTGTCATAACGAAAGGAGTATAGGTGAGTAGCCTAAGCTCTACTCAGCTCAACACAGGCCCAGTCTAGCGCAAGCTCAAGCTTGACCCATCTGGACAAATATTCAAAGAGTAGTATAGCTTCAATGGTTGGTTGCATATCACCTAGTGGTCGCTATTGATTCGATGATATGGTGCAACGTTGAGCATAATTGATAAAGTCAATGGGATAGCTTGATCAAGCATATATGGTTACGAGAACATCAACAAAAGGGACCCCAGCAACAGCAGCCTTGAATATTTAGGACAGCACCCATCAATAGGCCACCAAAGTCTGTTAAATTGCTACGTTTTATCAGTATTCATTTCAGTTGCTACACAGACTTTACCAAACATACAATGGCGAAACCAGCATTATCAGAGAGGAGCCTAAAAATCACGTTTCTTTTGCCCAAATTTCCTTGACAGTTCCCCCCCCTCCTCCTTAATTTACAGATTTAAAATTTACACTTTTACTTCGGCATTTTTGTTGCCTAATTTTCAAAAAACGACACAACTCCTCCATCTGCTTTTAGCAGAACAACTCCTCCATCTAAATAGAAGCAAATTTGTATTTTGATTGTTGTTTTGATTTAACATGCTTGTAAACTTTATCAATTATGTGTAATGGCGAAGAATGTTGTTTTGATTTAACATCCAGTTAGACGCAGCTTGAAGAAGCGTTATACATGACTTTACTAGTCATCTAATTACATTGTATCGAGCTTTGAAGCTAGCTGGCTGGAATGGGCATTACAATTATATTGATGGGCTGGGCTTTCAATTTAACCAGCCCAGCCCAGCCCATTATTATTATTATTATTATTATTATTATTATTATTATTATTATTATTATTATTATTATTATTATTATTATTATTATTATTATTATTATTATTATTATTATTATCTTCTCTTCTCTTCTCTTCTCTTCCACACGAGAGAGAGAGAGAGGAGACCTTCCTTCCCCTCCTGCCGCTCCAGATCCCGAGGCTCCCCGCCATGGCCGCCGCCGCGCCGCCCTTCGACGACGACTCCTTCCTCCGCTTCGACGGCGCCGCTCCCGCTCCCACCGACTTCCACGTCTCCGGCGACGGCTTCCCGGCATCCCCGGAGCCCTACGGCTTCCGCCCCGACGCCCCCTCGCCCTTCGGCATGCCGGAGGCCAACGGCGGACTCCACCAGGATCCCTTCGCCGCCCCCGCCGACGGTGGGCCCATCCTCCAGCCGCCCACCGAGATGGGCGTCGAGGAGGGCTTCCTGCTGCGCGAGTGGCGCCGGTATGCTCCCTTGCTTCTTCCTTGCCTCTACCGCTCAGATCTGGTTTGCTTGGGTGCTAGATCTATCCACGCGCCAAGTTACACCGAGGCACATCTGTCGAGCTGAGTGGTGATCTGGCCTACAGATTACTATCACCTGCGGTAGCTCGCTGTTGTATGCACGAGATAATATTCTTCTAGCATAGATAAGTATTAGTAATCATAATTTCAGATTGCCCTACTTACTGGTAAGTCTATTCGTTTGTAGATAATTCCTTGCTCGGTACTTACTAGTACACCGAGGATGCGCTTTGATTAGCTCATCTTACAATGATGTTGCCGTTTGTCAAATACGAATGATGTTTAGTGTTATCACAGAAGCACTGAAAAAAAAAGTAAAACGGACATTTCGTAGATGTAAATGCAGCATTTGAAGTAACCGCTGCATCATGACTTGCCAATGTGATAGAATGGTTCCACATGCTACAGCATCGTCTCATGATTAGCTATGCTAAAATAAGCAAATTTATTAAATCTAGGTTTGAGTTTCTTTCGAGTATTGGCTATCACGATGCATGTATGAACGAATCAAGATCAAATTTTTGTTTGTGTCCTCCTCTATGGTGAAACCTACCTTAAGTTTGATCGCCTGGGTGTGATTGTATTATTAGCTTTTTACCAATAGGAAATGAAATTGACGCTTCTTGTTCTTGCCAGAGCAAAGCATGTCCAGTGGCAAATACAAATTCATGATCAACTCTTTTGAGTTGCATAGGAAGGGCTGTGTAGCTTATCATGTCCAGAAGAAAGTTATCTATCTCAGGAAGATTGTTGGTTTTTTGTTTGATAATTTGTGTCGTGGATTGTTGCATCTATGTTCTACCTAGGAGAACTAAAACATCTGTTAATTTATATCTTCTAGCGTTTGCTTTTAACTTGTGATGGTGCATTATTTATCTTCACTGTTAATGATTCCGCTAAATAATGCTTCTTTCTGAGAGGAAGCGTTTGCCTTTAATGTTCTTTGTCTGCTCTTTCCTGTTGTGCATTTTTTTTGGTCTACATAGGTTACCTACACTGAGAGCTGTAGTTTGCTGTAGCCTCTAGGAAATCAATTGTGAGTTAAGAGATATAAATATGAACTACCAGGGCCAGTTCCCAACTTCCTGGCCACATAATAATATCTTCAAATAAATTGTTGTATGTTTTGTTCTATATCTTCAATTAAATCACTGCTGTTGCATTAAGGGACTTGCACAGATTTGTCCGCTAATGGATGAATGCACTATTTTTACTGCTTCATGTCACCTATCCTTGTGCAAGGTAGATGCTAACACCAGCTGTCAACAGTCAAAATGCAATCCTTCTGGAGGAAAAGGAGAAGAAGGAGAAGGAGCTGAGGAACCAAATCATTCTTGATGCTGAGGAGTTCAATGAGGCTTTCATGGAGAAGTGTAAGCTGAATGTTGAGACAAGCAAGGCGCAAAACCGAGAAAGGGAGAAGGTAGGTTTTTTTAATTAAGATCATGACCCTGTGTGTTCTCTCTGGTTCTATCAGCAACCTAGTTACCTGACAGCCCCCTTTTTATCCCATGGTATTGCCTCTTTTCAGCTTTTCCTAGCCAACCAGGAGAAGTTCCATGCTGGCGCGGATAAGCGGTACTGGAAGGCGATATCGGAACTCATCCCACACGAGGTTGCAAAAATTGAGAAGAGAGGGGCGAAGAAAGATAAGGATAAAGAGAAGAAGCCTGGCATTGTTGTGATCCAGGGCCCAAAGCCCGGGAATGCGCCAGATATTGCTGAAGCTGAAGCACACATGATGCCACCTCCCCCGCTAGCTGCAGGAAAGGATGGTGGCTGGCAAGGATGCTCTTGCCAATGGCAGTGCCCCGGAGATGGAGAAGGTCATGGCTGCAGCACCAGCACCAGCAGCTGAGCCCATTGCTGCAGCCTGCTAATCATTTGCAGTAGGATGTTATGTCACTAGAGTTGCTGCACAGGAGAGGGGAAGGGGCTACATATGAGGTGGGGCTGAAAACATCTGAATTCTTTTTTCTTGTTTTTGTTAAGAAAGGGGTGGGTATCGTGTTATGGACCTTGTTGATTCGTTACTAGTACATAATAATATTGTTATTGCGTTTTGTAGAGAGGGGACGGGAGGGGATTTGTATTATTATGGCCCCGATCGTTTCGGCTTCGGCTTCTGATTTATTTCATGTATCTCATCTTCGAAAATGTCTACGACAGCCAACAGATGAAGTACCTCTGTCAGATATTGAATTACAGGATGACTGCACATATGCTGAAGAACCACTACAAATATTTGAAACATCAGAGAGGCATCTCAGAAACAAGAATGTCAGATTTTGCAGAGTGCAGTGGAAGAACCATACAGCGGATGAGCACACTTGGGAACGAGAATCAGACTTGCAGCGGGATTTCCCCAACTTATTGCCTGGACCAAGTTAATCTCGGGTCGAGATTCTTTTAAGGGGTAGGTTGAAAAGTCCCAAAATTCAAAAGGAATTTTTCTTGATTTTTGCTGAATTTTTGGTTGAAATCGAATTTTCCTTTTCGAAAGTCTCCTCTCTCTGTGTCTTTTCGCGACGCGCCTCCCTTCGGCTTGGCGCCTCGCCTCTTCCGTTCCTCCGCGCCCAGCGCCTCCTCCGCTCTCCGTGGCGCCGCTTTCCGCTTTCCTCGCGCGTCGCGCGACTTCGCGCCCGCGCTTCGCCGCTCGCGTCGCCTTCGCGCGTGCGCGCGCCGGACCGCCGCGCCGCTTCCGATCGCCGCCGGAGGCCGCCTCGCCTCGCGGATGCGTTGTCGCCTTCCTCCGCTGGGCCCCGCTTGCCATTCTCCTCTCTCCTTCTCCGGCGCGGTCACGCCGCCCACTCCCGCAGCTCAACCGCCTCTGCCGCCATTAAGCCACCGCAGAGCTCGCGTCACCACCCCATCCGTCTCGCAGAGAGACCCCGAGCAACCCCATCGTCCTCCTGTTGGCCGGAGCTCCCGCCCGTGCCTTTTCCCGGCTCCTCTCTCTCGCTCGGCATAAAGCCCCATCCCGGCTCTGCCCGCCACTTTGCTCCCGAGCGATTCTACCTCCACCACTCGCCTCCCAACACTTCAAGGAAGCTCCCGAGCTAATGATTGGACCCCGTCGTCCCTAACGCCGCCGAGGCTCCCTCGCGCGGCGACCACCGTAGCTCGATCTTCCGCTCCCTTCCCATTCCCCAATTGTTTGCTCCCGAGCTTCCTCGAGCACCGACCATTTTGTGCACTCCACTGCCAGTGTGTCACGCGGCGACTCGCCACCGGCTCGCCGCCGACCTCGGCAGCCTCCGTGGCGGCTCACCCGGGCTCCCACTCACGCCGCCGCGCGAATGTGAGCCCTCCTCCGTAGATGGTGTAATCGCGCCGATTAGCTGATCGCCGCCGGCGACCCTCCTTCACCGCCGGTGAACCTTCTTCCCTTTCGCCTCCCGTTCTCTCCTTTGCTCCTCGAGTCCCAACTCCCGAAATGGTACCCCAAGTCGAGCCCCACCCGTTGACGCTCTCCCTGCCGCCGGTCCCTTGCCCTCGCCGAGCACAACCACCCTCCCCGCCTCTTTCACGAGCTCTGGCGAGGAAGACGAGGGGGACGTGGCCCCATCTCCGTCGCCTGCCTCCTCCCGTCGCCGTCTAACATCCACCACGGATGGCAACAAGTCGTAACCGTTGGATCTTCATAAAGATGTCGCCTTCCCGTCCGATCGCTTCCCGTGCAGCCGCGCTCTCTCCCCGCTGCCGTCCATCTCGCCACGCGGCAACCATCCGCCGCGTGGCGCGATCGTGCCGGGCCGTTTCTCGCGGCCATCCTCTTCTCCTGCGCGACAGCGTGCGCATTAGGCCACGCCGCCGCTTCGGCCGAGCGGGCACTCCCGCACCGGCTACATCAGTAGCATTGGGCCGGGCGATCGTTCACATGATTTTTCCCGATTTATTCTTTTCCGAAACAGAAAAATCCAAATAATTCCTAGAAAATCACAGAAAATCCCAAAAATCCCCAAATTTCACCACTTTGCTCCAAATATTATTCCAGACCCATTGGTGACCTCCATTTCCCCAGTTTCATCCCAAATAAAATTCTAAAAATCCATTTGGAGTGTTTGTGCAATTTATTCCTTTTAAATAGTTTATTTTTCCTCGCTTGATTAGTCTCAGCCGGATTTATGTTATTTTCGGTGTTTGCGCTAGTATCGGAAATTCGAGCTCAAGTGCAGTCGCAGGATCCAGAAGCGTCTACGTTCAAGCTAGCCAAGTTCGTCCCGATTCACGGCAAGTCATAAGTCTTTGATCATGTTGCAACCCATGTTATCTAATTATGCTAATGTATTATTTGCATTGAGCTAATTCTGAAATGTTAATTCGAAAGTAAAATAAAATGTTTGGAATGACATGCTATATAGTTAAACCCACCACCGTTAAATGCCCTGTTAAATTGTTGCCATGCCTTTGTAACCCTAGAAATAAATATCATTAATCTAGATAATTGTAGGATATTAATATCATACAAAGTGTTACACTAATAAGGTTGTGGTGTGGGGCCAATAGAATTTTGAAAACCCGACTCTAAGGTAGGGTGGTATGGGACACCGTATCTTAGAGCGAGAGTGCCGGCGTGCACAAGGTAGGGTAAGGGGAGTGGAAACTGCAAGGCGGTCCTCGCCAATCTTTTACCCTAGGATTGAAGTTAGGGTAAGGGTGTTGTGGGAAGCCGCGAGACGGTCTCGCCCACCGCTTACCTTAGGTTGGGTCGCGGGCTCGGCGAGGTTGCGGACCATGTGAAAATATAAGGACCGAACCCTTACGCCGAGCAAATGTCACGGTGATCGCTCAACCACGGGAGTTGACTTGTCAACACTTGTCTAGTAGTCGCTCAACTCGATTGAAACTCTACAGGAGGTTTAGCGGTGAGGTTAGGCGAGCCGTCTTTGTGGGTGCCTAACAACGGTGAGAGTCCACTCGAAGCGGATATTTGTTTTCTCTTGTGTGGGTGTGTGTGGGTGTGTGCGTGATCCGGACAGAGTGGGTTCTCTGGGTAGAGCCTATATAAAGAGTTGAGCGATGAAACGACGACTTTCTTAACTCACCATCATGAGGTTAAGGAATTATGTGGGTAAAGTTGAGCAAACTCTGCAGAGTCAAATAAATGGTATTCGAATCACGCGTGCTCCGGTTATTGGAGTCGTGTCACTTGGGTGATTCCATTATGAAGCTTAAGTAGTTTTGTACTTGCTTTAACTTGATTAGTTGGTTAATGAACTCTTCATGAAAAACCCCGAGTTCTTAAGAAGTAGTTTTGGTCCATTTTGTAAAATATTTGCAAATAAAACGCATCCACTCAAAGTTAATAAACCAAGTATACTCCCTCCTTTGTTGATCCATGCAAGTAGTAAGTTAGGGTTTCCCTTGTGATTTCTTGAGTACGGGTCTGAGTACTCGGAAGCTTGCTATGCCACGATACCGAGAAGGAAAAGAAGGCGCTTCAAGATTTCGTGTTGGAAAGGTCTCCGTTGAAGACCCGAGGCTTTAGGTCTTGGCCGCTCAGCGGATCTTGGAGTTTTGTAATGTAAGTATACTTTGGGCTTGCACGCCTGCTTTATTAAAATGGATGTTAATCCTTATGTGAAATATATCTTTGGACTTTTGTTGTAAGCATGCAATGGTATACTCTTGCGCGACGTTCCATAACTGTTCATGCATGAATAGTTGCGAATGTCAGTCGTCAGACGCTACCGAAACGGGGCGTTAAAGAACTAGTTTTTATACGGAGTTTTTTTAAGGACTAAGTCAATTATAGTATATACTAATCCGACTTTATCTATATTAAGTAGATTTCTTCGTACTCCCTCTTACGAATAACAAAAATATAAAATTTTAAACCAAAAGTCATAAATTACGGCGCAAAAGAACTCACCTTTTTATATATGTTTGAACGAATATAACATCGTATAGAATATGTATGAAGTAGATTGAATATAGGAATGATATATTTTTTTTAACTACGGTTTATAGCTGTGACTTATAGCTGTTGCCTTTAAAATGAGTGTTCGTACGAATAAACCGAATATCGATAAGCCACTTCAAAAATACTGTTTTAATAAGTTACTTTGAAAAAGGGGCAGGGAACCCAAAAATGATACGGCTAAGTTGTGTGTGCATGTGCTACATGTTGGCGTCTACTCGAAGAAAGTACGGTGATGTTAATTTGTGTTTTTAAGTCTGATCTTATGCCTTTTTTTTTGTATTGTAGCTACTTGTTAGCTTTTTTAGCATAATTAATTAAAAAATAAAGGTTATATCATCACGTAAAATGCAAAAAAAAACAAGGGGAAATGCAAAAAAAACCCTAAAAAACTAAAAAAATTTGATATTAAGAAGTTAGAAGTCGAAAGCTGATGGCGGCGGCTTCCCCCCTCCTCGCTTCGTCTTCTTGGCAGCTCAAGGCGAGGGTCAGGGCCAGCTCCCTGTCGCCGCCTCTCCTCCCCATCCACTTCAACTTGAGGAGGAGACCTCCCGCCTCCACCCGCTCCTCCTCCTCCTCCTACAACGGCTGGGCCGACCTCGCCGCCGACCCCGTCGCCCTCCCTCTCCAACTCCCACACTCCCCTGCACTGCTCCCGCTCCTCCTCCTCCCCGTCGTCGCTCTCTCCCTCTCCCGCTTCCCTCCCTTCCCCCTCCTCGCAGCCGCCTTCGCCGCAGGATTCGCCGCCAGGCACCTCGCCCCTGCCTCCCCCCAATCCCACCGCCTCGCCGCCGTTCTCGCCGATCTCGACGTCCAGGTCCGCGCCTTCAAGGACCAATTGGCCTCCGCCGGCGCCGACGCCGCCCTTCTCCTCGACGCCGTCGATCGCGTGCGCGATGCGCTCGTCAACGCCGCCAGATTGGCTGGCCAGGGCGGCAACACCGCCGCCGCGTCCGATGCGCTCCCGCCCGTGCTCGGGGATGTGGTCAAGGAGGTCGCCGACTATTTCGGTGGCTGGGCCTGGGAGACCATGCGGGAGCTCAGCTTCAGCTCGCCGCGGAAGAAGCCCAAGGATGTCAAGGTTGCTGCAGCTGCGGTCGATGCCAAGTGTAATTCAGATGTTGCAGTGCTGGACAAGGGGAACAAGGATGCTGTTGCTGCTGCTGGTGCTCAAGCCCAACAAGCGGATGGGGATAAACCCTTGGATTCATCAATCCATGCTAGTACAAAACACAGTACCCTTGGTGAAGACAGCTCCTTGGATTCAGTGGCCATCGGTACGGGAAACGCAAGGGCTGCGCGTGACATGCTGCCGTTCGACAAAGATGCCAATGGATCGGATAATGCAGGGTTCGGTGCTCAGAGTACACAGGAAGATGGTCGCTTGGAGAGACTGGTGTTCAAGCACAGGTATGGGCGCGACGGTGTGCGGAATGATCCCTTTCATGGCTGTAGCTTTGCCACCAAATCCATGGAGTCCTCTTTGCTTCAGAGGACGCTCGAAATTCGGGACAGGTCCTACAGGTTGAAGATTGAGCGTCGTGGCGGTGATGGCCAAGTGAGTGAAGCGCAAGAGCGGCCAGCCAGCCACTTTGTGTGTAACGCTGCCAGCTTTGATCCTATAGATGATGAGGGTGCTGCCACAGATTCAGATGGTGGAGAATTCAGCCGCAATGTTAAGGAGGCTGCGGAGATCTTGAGGAAGGCGAGGGAATGCATGATGGCCAGGGCAGATGAAGAGACTGCAGATGCGTCGCTGTACAAATCAGCAAGGCTTCTTTCCACAGCTGTAGCTTTGAGGCCAACAAGTTTGGTAGTGGTGGGTCAGCTAGGGAACACGTACCTCCTCCATGGGGAGCTCAAGCTCAAGATTAGTCGCGAGCTGAGAACTCTCTTGGCCAACAGCAGGGCATATCTAAATGGAAGAGAATGTGTTTCACGATCCAGGAAGCTGGATCAAAGAATCCTAAGCAGAGAGAACATTTCGTCTGCTCTAGTGGGTGTTTGTGAGGAGTGTGAAAGCCTCCTTGTCAAGGCTGGGAGAAGCTACAGGATGGCTATGTCAATTGATTCGGGTGACGTCAAGGCATTGTACAATTGGGGACGGGCACTTATCTTTCGTGCCCAGCTACTTGCCGACATCGGACCGGTATGGACATCGATGTACTTCTATCAAACTATATGCATGCTCAATAACAAGCTGCTGTGGTCTTGATCAGTTAATACTTTATGTATACCTTTGGGTATTAGCATTGCCGCATAGTTGCCCTGTGATATTGGTAAAATGAGAACAAAAAATCAAACTATATGCATGCTCACATAACAAGCTGCTGTGGTCTTGATCAGTTAATACTTTATGAATACCTTTGGATATTAGCATTGCCGCATAGTTGCCCTGTGATATTGGTAAAATGAGAACAAAAAACATATGTTTTAGTACTTTTACGATCATTTAGCTTAGTGGAAGTGTCTTATGTTTGTACCCTAGAAAGTCAAATACTACACATCCATCAACACTTTCTGACAAAGCAACATGGTGCTTAGTCCTAAAGCTAATCTATGCCTTGTTATTTATGCATTTGACCTGAAATTTTTTCATTCTAGTTACATTTACCGGAAAAACCGACCAATGCAGGAAGCAGCAGTTGATGCTGATCGGTTGTATTTGGCTGCAATTGATAAGTTTGATGCCATGTTGTCCAAAAGCAACACTCATGCTCCAGAAGGTACGATACCACTCTGCTGTCCAAAATTCTTTGTTGAATTTACAACTTTGAACTTGTGCAAAAGGAGTTGCTCTTTCATTTCCTATGTCTGGTTCTTTTCATGTGGTTGGTCGTGGCGCTCACGTGAAATTGATACGGCATTGCATTGCAGCTCTGTACAGATGGGGCAGTGCGCTGCAGCAGCGATCCCATCTCCGCTCTGGGAACATCAAGGAGAAGATAAGGCTTCTGGAGCAGGCAAAGAGTATGTTTGAAGACGTTCTGTATGTGGAAGCAGATAACAAGATGGTAAGAGAAGCACTGTCATCATGCATATCAGAGCTCAACTACCATGGGCGATGGTTATAGCCAATTTTACAGGGGGGAATTTTGTTGTCGTAGTTGTATAAATTATGATAGTCGCCTGCATCGTTTGGTTCATTTTGCTTCCTAGCTTTGACAAATGCGCACTAGCTAGGTGTAGGGATGCAATCGGAGCGGATACGGTCGGTAATTGCTTATCTTGTATCCTATACCATATTTTTTCTCGGAATCGTGGAGGATTGAAGACAGGACCGAATAAATAAAGTAATAAGAAAGGATCTTAAATAATTAAATATAGAGGGATTTACAATTTGTTCATGTATGGTCGAATTGAATGAAGAAAATGAACAGAGACTCGGACGACACGGCTAGATATGGTGTCCCAAAATTTTGCACTTATTTATTTAATTGTGCAAAACTAATTTCCTTTTCTCAAATCCTTTAATTAAAGGAATTCGTTGAGTAAAAAACAAGGCACTATCATTGTGCAAGCTGGACAATTGTAAGATCTTTCTGAATCAAATGTATAGAAAATATGGCGATAATACACTAAGGTGGTGATCGGTTCGGTCGGGAACTATCCGAAAAGCTCATGGACAGGACCGAATAAATAAAGTAATAAGAAAGGGAGGGATTTACAATTTGTTCGTATGGTCGAATTGAATGAAGAAAAAGAGACTCGGACGACACGGCTAGATATGAGGCTTATTTAGCATAATTAAATTTTCTGAAAAATTATAAAAATATAAAACTATATCGTTAGCCCATTACATGTATAATACAAACAAATTAAATTTTTAAAAATTAAAAATATAAAACGTTAGTCCAAATAATAACCAAATAAAAAAGAACCAAAAAAAAGCTCAATAAAAGCCAAAAGTTCGAAAAAGACGAAACTTATTAATAGTGAAAAATAAGCCGAAAGGCCGGCCGAGTTGATCGGGGCCTAAGACCTGTTCTTTTCAAACTTCAAAGTTGTTTTTAGTTTTTCTCTGAGAACTAACATTTAAATTGAGTATTTTTTCAAGATAGGGTCTACTAGTTAATTGTAATGCATACTTTACTGACTTCATTTATATCGGCAAAAACTGCACGTGAATTTCTGTTACTCTGTAATCTCTCGTACAAACACTCCAAAAGTCACAAGTCGCAGCTAAAAAGAACAGGCTTTAAGACAACATGTCCTGATTTGCAAGTATAACTGAAGTATATAGTAGAGTTATTCATCACATAAAAATTGTTGGTCAAAATAACAAGCTTTAATTCATTTATGTGATCATAAGTTATGCATATTCGATATACCATAAATTGATTGTCTACACCATGATCTCCAATTAATTTAAAACAGTAGGTATAGGTGCTAGAAAGAGAATTTAGAGATGAAATTTGAGAAACTTTCTCAACAACACATTCCAAACTAAAGGGTTCATTAAATATGATATAGCCAATACTTCAACATGTGATATTTCATCAAATACTTCATTATGTGTAGTTAATTAGACGTGTGCAAAATTATAAGAATTCAAATCAATATATGGTTCGTTTAAGTCAACACAAAAAAATATCAAAAGATTTCATTACGGCAAGTATATACTCACAAGGTTGCTATATGTCTTGCTGTAGCACCAAATTAGTACATTTGTCATTATCGTCCTCATCAGATACTGTAGGTATCTCAAACTTCTCCTCTAATGACATAAGATGCACCAGATCATCCTTCATCTCTTCAAACATCTCAGTGGTATCTGTAGATGGATAGGAGCCAAAAAAATTGTTAGCATTTTTAGTTATCTTAGATTGCACCTCGCTTGTGACCATGGATAATGGAGGTATAAAACGACATCGCAATTTTTTCTCCATTTCCTCCTATGTGTACATGTAATGGTACTTGAGATTTAACCACCAATGTTGAACATCACCGATCAGCGTCGTCCTTGCCATGCTCATCTTCTCATAAGGATCAAGGTCCTGTCTTTTAAAGTAGCTATCCAACATAGTAACCTACAAGAAGTAGTCCGACAATGTATTTTTCAGCTTTGAGTGACAAGACGTATATCGATAGTTGTTATCTTTTGAGTTCAAATCTGCCCGTGATGTCATCGTAATTTACCAACTTTCTCAAACCTGTCATTGTTAGTAGAAAACAAGAAAATAAATTACAAGTATATGTTCCTATCAAGTACTAGGATCTGGAGGCTCAAAATCGCTCACACTCAACCTCTTACTAAGCTCTGGCAAGTTCTTACCAATGCAAACAGGTGGTGCAACCGGTGGCTGGTTTGCGATAAACTTGACTTAAGTGATGAGTAAAGCAATTGCTAGGACTGGTTTAATGTGATCTGCTCAGTTAGTAAGTGTAACTTGGAAGGCAAGATATGTAGTAATGGAAAACAATCAGTTAGTTTTAGAAATTACATAAAATTGAATTATAGTTTATATGAAACTCTTAGCCTATGTTGATGACCAACCAAGATTATAGCACGTAAGCCCTTGGCATATAGAAACTTTATCAACACATAGACACTAATCAAATCATATCATATCTGATTCTATCTTTAATTCCAAAACCAAAAGATTGTTTTGCTAATTCCGACGCACACAAAAGGAATTTTGGAACGGGGCCATACATGTTGTACTTACACATTCTAAACGGACTCTTGAAGCAAATTCTATGCGCGTTTGAAGTCGATCCTGTCAGGCTGAATCAACACCGGATTGTTTTGGTGCGCACATGGGGTCGACCACTATATGGGCCAAGTCAGCCAATTGGAGAAAATGTGGTTGAAGTAGTGGATGCAGTGTAGCGGGTCGAAGTGGTGGTTGCATTCTTACGGTTGATGTTCTCATCAGCTACGAGGAAGAAGAAATAAACCAGATGTGTGAGTTTGGTGTGGTCAGGAACACTTGACAACATGATCAAGTATGAGAGCATCATCAGGGACATAGATCGGGTTGATGGTGTACGAGCGAAGCTGCGGTCATCATCAACTTCCACGAAGTGGTTGGGGTTGTGCCCTATGTTGTGAAACACGGATGCTCCATCTTGTCGATTAAATAAGCATCGAGAGAAGGTAAGGCGGAGTATGGCGTGTAGGAGCCCCCGACAGCGGGCGAGCTCATCTGCGCGTGACACTATTGCGTAGCGCGTGCACACATGGATGGGTGGCCATGGGTGCTGTACATGGGAGGGGGTTAGCTCAAATGTGGAGGCAAGCGCAACCAAGACACAAATACGGCGGGAGTGGCAGTAGGATAGTGGCATCGTGGCGATGGGTGCTTGTTTGCTGCGACTTGAGAGAGAGAGAGAGGAGGAGGGAACGCGTCTTGCTAGTGTGAGTGCATGGCGTCCCGAGTGGTAGCCGATATCAGCAAAGAACTAGAGCCCGATCTGTCAGGTTGTTCTCTGGTGGCGAGGGAGGTGTAGTTCTCCCATGGGCCATAATCAAAATGGGTGACATGAAAAAACAGAGGCACATTAATGTAAATTGGAATAAAAAAAGATCATTAAAAAAAATAGAGGCACATTAGTGTAAATTGGAATAAAAAAGATCATTAAAAAAATAGAGGCACAGTAGTGTAAATTGGAATAAAAAAGATCATTAAAAAAAATCGTTAGTACCAGACACAGGGGGTGTGTCGAAAAATGCGAACTATGCAGGGTCCGTTGCGGAAAACGCAATGCGAAAATTCCCCGTCTCACCATCGTCGTCGTCATCTCCTTCCTCACCTCACCGGTGAAGTGGTGAGTTCCCCCATTCCTGGCCAAAACCCTAGGCCTAACTAACCGCCCATGGGCAAAGGCCGCCCCCTCGCCGCCACCACCACCACCACTTCCTCCTCCACCTCCGCCTGTTCCGTCCCTGAAGCGCCAGTGTTTCGCCCCACGGAGGAGGAATTTGCCGACCCCCTTGCCTACGTCGCCCGTATCCGCCCCCTCGCCGAGCCCTACGGCATCTGCCGCATCGTCCCACCGCCGTCCTGGTCGCCTCCGCAGGCCCTCGACGTCGCCGCCCTCTCCTTTCCCACGAAGAGGCAGCCCATCCACCGCCTCCTCGCCCGCCTCGCCCCCGCTGACCCCGACACCTTCCTCCTTGACTACACCCGCTTCCTTAGGGCCTCCTCCGGACACCGCAGAGGCCGCAAGAAGGCCCCGCCAAAGTCGCCTGCTCTCTCCGACGGCCGCCCCCTCGACCTCTGCCGCCTTTTCCATGCTGTCAAGCGGTTCGGCGGGTACGACGGTGCCTGCGAGGGCAAGCGCTGGGGCGACGTGGTCCGCCTCGTCGACGACAGGGCACCGAGGCATGTCTCCGAGTGTGCAAAACACGTGCTCGCCCAGCTGTATTACGAGCATCTGTATGAGTATGAACAGTTCACAAACAGATCGGTGTCACGGGATGGGAAGAAGCAGGGGGACTGTGGAGAGGCGGAACTTGTTGATCAACCATCGGTTTCTGGCTCACAGGACGAAGTGATGAACAATTCCGATTATGGAGGAGTGACGGATGGGGAGCTTTCCAGTGTTGGAGGCCGGAAAAGGAGAAATCCGATCCATAAGAAAGCAGGCAGAATGGCTTCTCATGGATGCCATGGCAACAGTAGCGGCATTATTCGAAAGAATGCGGCGTCTGCTGGTTCTGTGAAGCGGAAGAGGAGAAAGTTTGATGCAACGGCTACTGTGGTTAATGAGGCAGTGGATCAGGTCTGTGAACAGTGTAATAGTGGGTTGCATGGGGACGTCATGCTGCTATGCGATCGCTGCGATAAAGGGTGGCATTTGTACTGCTTGTCACCTCCACTCGAGAGTGTGCCTCCGGGGAACTGGTATTGCTCAGACTGCATGAACTCCGATAGGGATTGTTTTGGATTTATCCATAGGAGGAAGACTTGTTTGCTCGAGAATTTACAGCGATTTGACGAGAGGGTGAGAAGGAGGTGGTTTGGGCAGAGGAATCCCAGCCGTGTTCAGATCGAGAAGCAGTTTTGGGAGATTGTGGAGGGGAAGACAGGGGATCTAGAGGTTATGTATGGGAGTGACTTGGACACTTCAATTTATGGAAGTGGGTTTCCTCGTCTTGGTGATCCGGTGCCATCATCGGTGGACCCAGAGATGTGGCAGAAGTATTGCTCGAGCCCGTGGAATCTGAACAATTTTCCAAATCTGCCTGGTTCAGTTCTTCGGACGGTCCGGGATAACATTGCTGGTGTAATGGTCCCTTGGCTCTACATAGGGATGTTGTTTTCGTCATTTTGTTGGCATGTCGAGGACCATTGTTTTTATTCAATTAATTATTTACATTGGTACGCAAATCTCCCTGAACTAGCTTCTTGCAAATTGTTAAGCATTTGTACTATCGAGTGTTGCTCCATGTATGTCTGGTTGCTGCACGGTTATCTTATAATTAAATTTGAATAACATGTAAACTTGTTTTTTTGGTGTGAACATAGAGTAAGCAAGAGGCGCTATGATTGAACTTTATAATGATGTAGACTGGTAAGGATGCTTATTGCTTAACATCAAAAGATCATCCAGAGTTTGGTTTCTTATTCAATAATTCAAATGAGCTTGAAAGAGGTTGCAGAAACCTGCTTCCAAATTAAGGGATGGCTATGATATATTGACTTACTGAGCCTACTTTTAAGTTCAAATTGTGTTTAACACATGCTTGTTCACACTCATGTCTTCTTAGAGCTTGCAGTTCCCAAATGTATGCACACAACACAACTATCACCATTCCATTTTATTCCTGGTTCATAGGTTGGTTCCTTGGGTCCATTGAAAAATTGGCAAGTTGATACTGAAGAAATATCCCCATTGCGTTATATCATGATCTGTTTATTATTTAGCTTAGTCAAGATATTTAGTGGTTCATGTGAAGGCTAATCATATAACCATTACGAGCTCTGTTTTGAGTGTTTGTGTGTTATCCAACATAATGGATATGCACCACCAACCCCACTGACATACACATCCCTGAAAAGAAGTGGTGATACCATGATTAAGTACCTTGAAGGATGTTGACGCAAAGAGTTTAGACACTTAGACCGGGACACCAACCATTTGTTGTAGTAGTAGTAGGCTTGAGTAGATTCCTAACTCCTAAGCAAAGTGAGGACAGATTGATGTATCATGTAATGAATCAAAGAGCGGAGAGAGAAATATGATTCTTTTCCCGTGCATGGACTGTTAGCTTCTATAGATTTTTATGGTGTTAGCATTCTATAGATTTTTATGATGTTAGCATTAAGGTTCAAAGTTAGCTGAATTTCTGATGACGGTGAGAATGTTTCCTGTTTCGCAGGATGTGTAGACTTATTTGACCCACATAGCAGTTGCATTGGTCTACGCAACCGTCTCATAGTAATATCCTTCTACAGTATATAGCATTGAGACATATAGGCATAGACACATTTACATGGATACATAAATGGTTAATATCTCCATTTTATACCAAGACCAGTTCATGCTTCCTCTGCTTTGTTGGGTATGCTATCTTCTATGTTGGTTATCAATTTTTTTCTTCATATTTCAATCTATGCATTGTTTTTTTACTTTTGTTTTATTGATTCATCATTTACTGCAATGACAAAATCTATTATTTGATCTTATCTGAGGAGTTGCATGTTAGCAATTTTGTTATGTTCTATACGTACTGTTGTTAAATTATGAGGATACAATTAGTTGTTCATCTTGGGGTACAATGTGACTATTCGCCATCTGTTTCAGGGGCGAGCCAAAATGTTGGTATGGGGTACCTGGAGCAGAAGCAAATGCTTTTGAGCAGGTATATTATAATGTCGTAGGCATAATATTAGTATCTCAGTTTCATACAATTGAATATCGATCATTACACACAGGAATACTTTACATTCTGTTCTTGCACAACTAGATAACATATCATCTTTGCTATAGTGGGAACTGGGAAGTGGAGCTTATGTTTACTTTTGTGTCAACTGTGGTAACTCTTTTGTTACTACTAGTAGCAATTGTTATTGTGCTTGCCTAACTGCGTTTGGGCTATAGTATAATCATAGTATAAAACGTGTGGCATATCTGTCACTGAAAAGATTGAGCCATTTCTTGGATTGATTAGTTCACACACACCATATCTCTCGTGGAAAGAACACTGATAATACTATTAGGGAAGTTATGAACAAATTTTGTTCTGACTATATGCATGGCTGTCACGGCAACCTTGGCGACCACGGCGCCTAAGGTGCGTTAGGACGCCTAGTCGTCCTCTAGGCGATGCTAGGTGAGTTAAGGCATTCTAGCAAGTAGCAACTAGCAGACACTCAGACAGAAGAGCAGAGACTTATAACTTTCTAAGCAGCGCGGCAGCAGACAGCAGAGCAGAGGGACTGAGGGAGGCCGAAGGCACACAGCAGGCAGCAGCAGAGAGCCAGAGAACAAACGGGGAAGCAGAGGGTGGGAGGCGGCGTGGCGGGAGGGAGATGGCCGAGCACGGTAGGCAGGGAGGCGGCCGGAGCGTGGTAGGGAGGGAGGCGGTGCGGCGGGAGGGAGGTGGCCAGAGCACGTGAGGAAGACGACCGGAGCACGGGAGCGAGACAGTGGGAGGTAGCCGGAGCGCGGTAGGGAGGGAGGTAGCGTGGCAGGCTGGAGGGAGGCGGCCGGATCGCTAGAGGGAGGAGGCGCGGCCGGAGAGGAGAGGGGCGGAGGACGTACCTGGCGGTGGCCGGTGAGGCTAGGGTTCGGCTTTGCCTTCCCAGTTGCCTTCACCTCTTCGCCTTCCCAGTCGCGACCAGGTATGCTTTCGCCTTTCGGTTTCGGTTCGGGGTTTCGCTGCTTGAGGCCTTAGCCTTATCCTTCGCCTCGCCCGCCCAGACCGACGCCGCGGACGCCTCGTCGATGCCGCGGACGCCTCGTTGACCTGGGCGCCCGCCTAGCTGGCCAAGGCGATGCGCTCCTCCCCGGCGCCTAGACGCCAAGGCGACGCCGTGACAAGCATGACTATATGTTTGTTTGAAATGTTCTGTTCTAATTATTTTTTCTCTAGTGTCTTCCGTCTTCCGTACCAGATGTGCATTGATTGATGCATGGTCATGTATAACTTGTATATGCTTATAACATTGATATTAGAAAAAGACATAGACATAGTTACCCCTGTGTATTTTGGTTATATTTTGAAGAAACATACAACAAAATGCTCCTGTGACAGTCAGCGAGAATTGCTATTTAGGTAATATAATAATATGATTCTTTCACTGTTCATTCCCTCAATAATTCCTGTTAATGATCATATAAGTGGCTCATAGAAAGAACAAAAGACAGTGATGCTAGTATCTTCATGGTTGAATGATGAAACATGGAATTTAGTCGACCGTGGTTTATCATTTTTGCCCCAAAAGGGGCTGCAGATCATGATGATTGGTTCTGAATGTAAATAAATGGAGTTATGCAACATTTGAGCGTTGTTATGTGGGACCTGAACATTTTATACCCCTGCAGGTTATGCGCAATGCTTTACCTGATCTATTTGATGCACAACCTGACCTGCTCTTTCACCTTGTCACAATGCTGAATCCATCGATTTTACGGACAAATGGTGTTCCTGTTTATAGCGTGATGCAGGTTAGTGGAAACTTTGTTTGCAAACAGCCAAACATTTGAACACAACTGGTATTTATAGATGTTCTTTATGACATGGTGATGACATAGTTCCATGGTATGGATGTTCTTGCTATGCCATTTTATCTATTTATTGTACATGCTACTGGTTGCAGAATTGCAGAAGTATTCTCTTTACTAGTTTCATTCCTTTGATAATGTGGAATTTGAATCTACAGTAAGATTTCTCAGATCTGCAATATATCTAGAGAATTTAACTTGATTTGTTGTTGGCTTTCTTCAGGAACCTGGCAACTTTGTAATTACTTTTCCCAGGTCATTCCATGGTGGTTTCAATTTAGGTAATACAGGCAGTCATGCATAGTCATTTCCCTTTCAATTATGATTTATTCCAAATTTGAGATGTACCATTTAATTTTCAGGTTTGAATTGTGCCGAGGCTGTAAATTTTGCTCCTGCTGATTGGCTACCTCACGGTGGTATTGGAGCTGAACTATATCGTTTGTACCGTAAGGCACCTGTTTTGTCACATGAGGAGCTTTTGTATGTGGTTGCAAAGGTCAGAGAATGTCAATTAGCTATGTGCTGCCCTCGTCTTCTGTATAAGTTTGGTGTGATTGTTCTGCTATGCTGCTCTTTTGTCACTAGTCAGCAAACCTCCTTTGTTGTAAAATTTGTATGCTACTATCCTGGTTATTGGAATTTTGGTCATCAGTTTTTAAATTAGCTACTTAGCTTTCTGAAGGAAGTTTCAGCATTCAGTTGTTGTCATATCTCATAAGTGACAAAATATATGCAATTTATTCAAACTGCGAGTGCAGTGTCTTGTTTATGTTGTCCAAAAACAGTAAACTTCTGGGGCATTGTCGCGTTAGGGCACCTATCACGTAAAGCAAAACTGCTGGAGGGTACGATTGTCCTGAGCTTCTTTACCACAAAGGGATACAAAATTTGGTGTTCCTCTTGCTGCAGTGTACTTACTAGGCACTGTGTAATCATTACTCATTAGTGACTATGTGATTCTGCTTATTGTTTCACTTTGGGGTGGGCCATTTACATACCACTCTTACAATTTATCTTGTTGAAGAATGAAGAACTTAAAAGGTTATGGTCCTGGTACCTAGCACCATGATGCTGGGTAACTTGCTCATCCTGTGTTATAGTGAATGAATTAGGATACCTGATTATAGCCTTTTATTTTTTTCAATTGACCACAGTTTAATTACAATTTATCTTATTTTGCTACATAACGTTCTTATTCTAGTAATTATAATCTGCGCACAATGCTAGCTTCTGAATGTCCATATTCCTTTATGTTGGACAGAATGGTGTGGACACTGAATCACTTTCCTACTTAAAAGGAGAAATAGAGAGGCTATTTATGAAGGAGAAAAAATGTCGATACGAGCTATGGATTAATGGGATTGCTAAATCCAGTGTAATGCCATCAAAGAGTAACCCAAACTTTATTGGAAGTGAAGAGGTACTTTTACTGATATTGATATATCTTCATCCCATGTCATGGTAACTTCGTTGGTGTCTTTTGAACCATTCATAATTTTTACTATGCAGGACCCTACGTGCGTTATTTGCCGACAGTATCTGTATCTTTCAGCGGTTTCCTGTAACTGTAGGCTGTCTTCTTATGTTTGCCTTGAGGTTCGTCTTTTTTATGCCATTGTTTTGCTTGTTCAGTTGTTAATCCATGCCATCTTTATGCATTGTTCCAGTTTTTATTGCCAAACTTGAGTGAATATTATAGTTTAGCTGCTCTACTGAAGCAAATGAACAACTTTTGATGAGGAATTTCATCTTATGCAGTGGCACTGACAGTGGTTCTATATGATGGATAAGTCTCTGTACTGTGGTCTTTGTGGGGCTGTGGTAGTTTTTGTTTTTTGACTGCTTTAGGACAGCATCTGCTTTTAGGACAGCATCTGCTTTTGCTTTAGGACAGCATCGCTTAGGACAGCATCTGCTTTAGGACAGCATCTCGCTTTAGGACAGCATCTGCTTTAGGACAGCATATTGACCGCTTTAGGACAGCATCTAGGATAGCATCGTAGCATATGCTTGGCTGGTTCTCACCTATAATTTGTATCCCCAACCCTCAAAGTTGGTATGGCATTTGTGTGAGCAATAACAAGAAAACTTGCCCCATCTCCTAGTGTCATCCTCTCCATGAGAGTAAGGATCTTGCTATCACCAAGAGCAAGAGTCCAAATGACTAACAAGTGGTATCGAGCCTTAATATCCTGTAGCTCGAGCATCTCCCGCTCATCTCCTTCTCCGCCTCACAAAGAGCCCACCAGTGCAGCGGCAGCTCGGCCGTCCCTCGCCACTCTCTCCGGAGACGGCAGGCTGTCGGCAGCCCTCTCTCCACGCAATGCCCTCAAGAGCGCGCCATGTCCGCAGGGCGATCGCCTTCGGTCGCCTCGAGCATGCGGCGTCGTGACAGCGGCCGAGCTCGTCGCGCAGAGCAAAGCGAGCAAGCGGCGGCAGAGACGCCGCGCGCGAAGGGCGTCAAGGCCGGGGCAATGCGCGAGGCGGCAGCAGCGGAGCATGAGGCGAAGCAGCGGCGGCAGATGCAGCGTCAGCGCGCAGGCAGCAGAGGTCAAGGCTCATGCGGCAGCAGAACAGCAGCTCGGCTCATGATGACAAAGACCGACGCGACTCACCGCTGGAGAGGAGGCGCGCAAGCGGCGAGCGGCGCAATAGGCGGCCGCGACGCCACGAAGCGGCGGCAGCAGCAGATAGCGCGAGCGCGCGGCGGCGCTCTGAAGAGGCGACACGGCGGTGGCGCTCTGGAGGAGGCATGCACGGCGGCGGCAGACGGGTCGACGGAGAGAGCGCGACCACAGTAACGCGCCTCTCCCGGTTCGGCATCGTGGTCACCACGAGTACCAGGTCGCCGCCGGGGACGCGGCCGGCGGCGGGTGGCCTACCCTCACCAAGACCAACTACGCCGAGCGGGCCGCGGTGATGAGGTGAAGCTCCAGTGCGGCATATGTGGGATGCGATCCAGACGGCGGCGACGACTACGACGGGATCGGATCGACGGCGTTGGATGCTCTCATCGCCGCAGCCCCGCCGAGATGCGCTTCGCTACCAACAAGCGGATCGCCAAAGAGGCTTGGGACGCCATCGCCGCAAAGACGACGGCAGCGATCGCGCGCAAGTCTACACCGCAGCACTACGCGCGGAGCGGGAGAACTCGCCTTCAAGCGGTGAAGACGCTGATGACTTTGCTCCGCCTCAACACTCGTGCGTGTTGGTGCGCCGGGTGGCGACACCTACAGCGAGAGAGAGCCGTGGAGAAGCTCTTCCGCCGCGCCCCGAAGTACGCGCGCGATGGCTCGCCGATCGGGTCTCGCTGACCTTTCTACGATGACCATCGAGGAGGCGCGGTCGCCTCAAGGTCGCCGACATCGATGAGCCACAGAGCCTCTCGACCCGTCACCATTGGCGGAAGCTCCTCTCGCTCGGAGCAGCTGGTCACGGCCAAGGTGACAAGAAGAAGGGAGCCTTCTTCCACGACAGCGCCGCAAGAGTGGCAAGCGCGCAAGCCGCGCAGCGCGCCAGGCGCGATGCGGCAAGCAAAAGCGCAAGACGAGACGACTCTTGCCAACCGTGGCAAGCTTGGTCATGGGCCAAGGAGTGTCGACGGCCACGACGCGCCAGCCCACGTCGCGCGCAGCGAGGAGAGGAGGAGCGGCCGGTCCTGCTCATTGCTCATGCGAGCATCGAACTACCTCCACGGGCACCGCCGCAGTGGCTCTCTCCACCTTGACGAGCCAAAAGCACACGCCTCCTGCGGCGGCGATTCCGCAATGACAAGACCGACGCGGTGCTCGACACCGCGCCACCCACCACATGACCGGCGGCGAGTTCTTCTCCGAGCTCGACTTCAGCGCTCGAGGCACCGCTGCAAGTTCGGCGACGCCCGCCGTGGAGATCAAGGGCGCGGCTCTGCTGCTCTTAAATCGCCGCCAAGATCGGCGAGCACCGCCGCTCACGCGCGTCTACTACATCCCCGACCGCGAAACTCCATCATCGCCTTGGGACACTGGATGAGAACGGCTCGCGTGTCGAGATCGAGCACGGTGCCGCGGATTTGGGATCTTCGACGCCGCCTCCTTGCCAAGGTAACCAGAGGCGCAAATCGACTCTACACTCTTCACGCGCGGTGGCACAACCCTCTGTCTCGCACTCGTCGGGACGACGAGGCGTGGCGATGCACACGAGCGCTTTGGGCACCTTCACTTCGAGGCCCGGCGGCTCGGTGCCACGAAATGGTGCGAGGCTCGCCGTGCCTTGACCATGTGGAGCAACTCTGCGACGTCTGCGTGTTGACGGCGGAGGCGACTCTTTCCCAAAGAGCGAGTTTAGAGCAAGGAGAGGCTCGAGCTCGTGCACGGGACTTGTGTGCGGTGACACCGCCACACCGAGACGACGCTACTTCCTCGCGCCGTCGGCGACCTCTCCCGCTACATGTGGTGATGGTCCTCAGCAGCAAGCGAGAGGCCGCGGGCGCCATCAGCGCGACGCAGTCGCCGCGGAGGCGAGCGCGGTCGCAAGTCGCGCGTGTTGCGCATGACAACGGCGCGAATTCACGGCCGACTCGCCGTCGCACCGATGAGGCATTCACACCGCCACTACTCGCGCCCGCATGGCCGCAGCAGAACGCGCGTCGTCCGAGCGCGCGCAACCGAGCGGTTGTGGGGATGGCTCGCCCTCCTCAGCGCAGGGATGCCACCGTCTTACGGGAGAGGCGGTGGTGATCGCCGTCTACATCCTCAACCGCCGCTTACCAAGGCGCTCGGCAGGGACGCCGTGCGAGGCTCGGCACGGGCGCAGCCGGCGGTCTCCCACTTGCGGGTCTTCGCCCTCACGCTCGCCAGGAGCTTGGCCACATCGCAAGCTCGACGGCAGAAGCACCGAGTGTTCATCGGCTACGCGAGGGCTCGAAGGCCTACCGCATCTCGACCGTCACACGCCAGGCGTCGCATCTCGCGTGACGCCGTGTTCGACGGCAAGGCGAGGCCGACGTGGGACAAGGCGGTGGGCGATGGTTCGCCCGACTCGGGGACTTTGTTGTCGACTACGCCCACTTCGAGAGAGCGGGAGCTAGCACTGCGTCTTCACCGAGCTCGCCCACCTCGACACCTTGCTCGCCACCGGCCCGGCGAGTGCTCCACCACCTTCTGGCACCGGCCACGCCCGCCCTTCACCACCGGCCACCACTCTCTCTGCACCGGCGCCACACCACCGAATCGCCCCAACAGCCTTCCGGCCTCGATGAGGCGCGCACGTGGAGTTCGCACTCCGCCGCCCCACGACGAGACCGCGTCGACGCCTACCACGACGACGAGCCTCTCGCGCTATCGTACCATGGACAACATCCTCGGCGAGCTACCCGCCCTCGATTGGCGCAGCGCGATCGCGAGGCGGAGTCGCGACTTGGCATGCGACGACGGCGAGCCCCGCCCTTCGCCGAGGCGGAGAGACGCGGCGTGGCGTGTCGCGATGAAGCGTGAGATGGACGCCGCCGAGCGTAACCGACGTGGAGCCGGCGGATCTTCCCGCCGGCCACCGCGCGATCACCCTTGCGGGTGTTCGCCGAAGCGGGATGGCCGGCGCCATCGCAAGCACAAGGCTCGCTTGGTGGCACGAGGCTTCGTGCGGCGAGAGGGGTCGACTTCGATGACGCCGCACGCGCCGCACGGATGGAGTCCGTCGCGACTCCTCCTGCGCTAGCTGCCCAGAAGGTCGGCGTGTTCATCACATGGATGTCAAGTCGGCATTTCTTAACGGCGACTTGAAGGAGGAGGTCTCACGTGCATCACCGCGGATTTGCGATCCCCGCAAGGAGGCAAGGTGCTCGCTGCGCAAGGCCCTCATGGATTGCGCACAGCACCGAGGGCGTGGAACGCTGTCGACTCCACCTCAAGCAAATGGGTTCCAGCAGAGCGCACACGAGGTCGCAGCTTCACGGCGGGGCAAAGCGCGCAACGCCTGCCGCGGGTGTCTACGCCGACGACTTGGTGATCACGGCACCAAGGATGCGAGGTGGCGGCATTCAAGGAAGAGATGAAGGCCACCTTCCGGATGAGTGACCGAGGTCTCTCCTTCTACTTAGGGATCGAGGTGCACCAGATGATTCCGGATCACGCCGACTGCATCGCCACGCCAAGCGCGCCGTTGAGCTAGCCGGGCTCACCGATCGCAACCCGCCTCACCCAATGGAGGAGGGAAGTCGAGCCGCGACAAAGACGACGGAGGAGGCGGACGCTACGCAGCATCGGCGTCTTGTGGGAGCCTTCGCTACCTCGCCACACACGACCGGACTTGGCATTCTCCGTCGGCCACGTTAGTCGGTTCATGCAACGATCGACGACGAGCATCGCAGGTGTGAAGAGGATCATCCGCTACGCTGCGGGACTCTTGACCACGGCCTCCATTACCCGAGGTGTCCCGCCACACACACTTCGTCGGCATGCGCGACAGCGACCACGCGCGACATCGACATCGGCAAGAGCACAAGCGGGATTCTCTTCTTCCTCGGCAAGTGTCTCGCTTCATCGGCGATCGATCAAGCAAAGCAGGTGGTGGCCCCGCTCACCGTGAGGCCGAGTACATAGCGGCTTCCACCGCTCGACTCAGCACTCGCTCGCTCGATCGCTGGTGATCTCTCGCAGGGACATCAAGCGGTGGAGCTCGGGGTGGACAAAGAAGTCCGCTCTAGCCTCGCAAAGAACCCCGTTTTCATGAACGAGAGCAAGCACATCCGGGTGAAGTATCATTTCATCCGAGGTCGCTGGATGAAGGAAGCATCAAGGCAAGCTACATCAACACCACGGATCGCTTGCGGATCTCGCTCACCAAGCCTCTTGGAAGGATCAAGTTCCTTGAGCTCGCTCCAAGATCGATGGTTCAACCCTCCCACAAGACGACGCACAAGACTTAGGGGAGAATGATGGATAAGTCTCTCATCGTGGTCTTTGTGGGGCTGTGGTAGTTTTGTTTTTTGACCGCTTTAGGACAGCATTCTTTAGGACAGCATCTGCTTTTGCTTTAGGACAGCATCTGCTTAGGACAGCATCTGCTTTAGGACAGCATCTGCTTTTAGGACAGCATATTGACCGCTTTAGGACAGCATCTAGGATAGCATCGTAGCATATGCTTGGCTGGTTCTCAGCCTATAAATTTGTATCCCCAACCCCTCAGGTTGGTATGGCATTTGTGTGAGCAATAACAAGAAAACTTGCCCCATCTCCTAGTGTCATCCTCTCCATGAGAGTAAGGATCTTGCTATCACCAAGAGCAAGAGTCCAGCGACTAACACTATAAAATATATTTAAACCAAGTGGCACTGACAGTGCTTCTATAAAATAGATTTAAACCAAGTTTATTAAGAATAATTCCATTTCTTTCTTTCCCAGCACTGGAAGCACCTTTGTGAATGCAGTCCAGAGAAGCATCGCTTACTTTACCGCCACACCCTTGCAGAGTTGGGTGATTTAGTTCGAGAGGTCTCTAAGACTAGTCTCCCAGGGGAGAATGTTAAGCAGAACCCCTTCTTGCTTAATGACATTTGTGCGCCATCTAAAAAGGTTTGATATGGAGTTATGAACTACAGTGCACTGCTCTGTCAATTACATTACTTGTTAAGTTCTGCATATTTGCATTTAGTTGTCCATTAAATAAGAGTACGCACGGAGTGATTTGCTTGCCTTTTTACATTGTATTATCAATTGTTTCTTTTACCATGATTTCATGACCATCTGATGCAGTAAGAAATTATGCTGCACTATATCGAATGTCATCTCGATTATGGTTTTATTTTTTTTATCTTGTTTTTAAGGGGTGCTTTATCTGCTCATTTCCAGGTCAAAGATCACTATGTATCATATGCACAACTTGCAGAAGATTGGCTTTCAAAATCTGATCATATTCTTAATATGCCATTCCTGGATACTGCATATGCCACTGCCTTAAAAGATGCTGAACAATTTCTTTGGGGTGACCATGACATGGATTCTGTATGTTTCTTCTAGTGAACATGCTGTGACTTGCTTAGAAGTCTTGCAACAATTGAATGACTTGTATTTACTATGGTACTGTCTGCTTCTTAGGTCCGGAACATGACACTTAAATTAACCGAGGCAAAGAAATGGGCTTTGAGTGTTAGAAAATGCCTTTCCAAAATTGATGAATTTCTGCTTTGTAAAGACACTTGTTCCGAGAAAGTAAATTATGTGGAAATCGAAGAATTAGTTGCTGTAAGACACATCCCATGCTGTGAGCCTAGTCTTACACAACTGCAGGTATGTAAAATCGAGTACTCTTGTAGTCCTTTTTGTAAGGCCCTAAAATTTACTGTTATTTTGATTTCCCTGTTGCAGGCCTATGTAGAGAAAGGAAAAATGATGATTAATGAAATAAACGTTGCATTATCATCCTGCTTAACAGTAAGCATATTTCAACCGCTGTTGTTTTGTTCATAAGCAAACCTGTAGTTTTTTCCATTAAATAACTACAAACCAGAAACACTTTTCTTTAAGATACAGAACAAAGTTATTCCGCTGTTCCACCTTCTATTTCATAGATTTGTTGACAGTGTTTCTTCATTATCCTGTTTTTTTAGGTTGATGACTTGGAAACTCTGTACTCTAGGGCTTCAGAATTCCCAGTTGAGCTAACAGAAACATCAACTTTGTCTTGTAATATTTCTTCTGTAAAGGTATAAACTCTCTGGGCGGAAAATGGATGATCTGATGTTTGTTATATACTAGTGGAGTTTCTTTTTCGATCCTAATGTAATGGCCATTTTTTAACATATTGAGCGTCTTAACTTTTGGAATGTTTACATTTCATTTGTGCAGTCTTGGTTGAAGAAAGCATGCTATTGCCTTGAACAAAATAAACTGGGCACTATTGACATAGATTTCCTGAATAAACTGAAATTAGAGGTTTGTTTTTTTCCAGAATTTTTTGCTATGTCAACTTCCCCTTTGAAGTTCATTCTGATGCACTCTGTCCTTCATATGTTTCTGCATGAACTGATAATCTGATCTGACGGGCGTTTGACAATGTTTTAAACCTTGATAGATGGTACAGCTTCGAGTTTTAGTTCCGGAAATGGACCTTATTTCAGAGTTGTGGAAAGAAGCTGAATCATGTAGAATCCGTTGTCAATCATATCTTCAAGACTTCCCTAGTCTGAAGGTTACTAGCCCTCCTCTTTTGCCTTTCTTCCATTGTATTACATTTGAATGAATGTAGACTTTTGTGGTAAATGCCCCAGGAGCTGGAGAGTTTCCTCCTTGCAGTGGATGGTACCAAGTTCAGCATCCCAGAGCTGAACCTTCTTAAGCAACATTATTCAGGTGCTTGCTCTTGGGTGAATCATGCTAATAACATACTCGGAAAACTGTTTGAAAGGAATGACTATTACAACGTTGTTGAGGAGTTGTCAGGCATTCTGAAGGACGGAGAATCACTGAGAGTAAAAGGTATGCTGTGTAATTACTTTTGTTCAGGGTGATTGTTATATTTGAAACAGTTAGTTATTATTATTCATGTTCACGAGAGATATCATTCTACACAGTTGATGAATTGCCCATTGTTGAGAAAGAACTAAGGAGGTCCTTCTACAGGAAGCAAGCATCTGAGGTGTGCTTTTCGTTTCCTAGTTTGACAAAAACTATTTAATTGGTTTCTCTTTAGCAGACATCTGGATATCGCATTATTAGACCATCATTTGAGTCTTGCAAATTTTGGATTTGCAATGCAGCTCTTGCTGATGAGTGGACACTGGAGAACTTTCACTATGTAGCTGTGTCTAAATATTCACAAAACCGAAACATATATATTGATTAAAACTAATGACCAAATATTCAAAACTGAACCCAACATTCATTCTTTTTTACTTATGTTGAAAATCCTATTAATTGCTCCTCATTTACGAATATATTAAAGACCATCATTTGTGGTACAGAGACCTTTCCACTGTCATGTATCTATGTTTCGATCCTATCCTAGTCAATGAACATCTTAGTATAATTTATTTTCCTGTCACACATAGAATGAATTTCTTCAGCACTGATTTATTGTGCTACCTGAGCTTTAACGAGTGTTGTAGAGTGAATTAGTTTCTCATGTAATTCAAGTTTTGCAGTAAGCATTCTTCAGTGAGATGGCAAAATCAATTCTCTTGTCCTTAAGTTCTGTTTATGTTGTGCCCTATGAGCCAATAGTGCAGTTTGAGCAGGCTGTGATTATACTTTCGCCCCTAATTTCCAGTATCAGAGCCTAGTTAAATGTTCTGTTATCTTTGCCTGTGAATATATCTACTTGTTCTTGTCCATACATGATTGTTTGGTAGTTTCCACACCATTGTTCAGGGTGGACATATTTTTCTATGCTTAGGTAGATAATGAATTGATCACATAACATCCAAGTATGTAACAGGCTCTTGCAACACCAATGTCCATGGAGGTGGTTGAAAAAGTTCTAAAAGAAGCTTCCATGTAATTTAAGTGACTTGTCACTCTTTAAATATTGTATAGGATAATTATTTGGCTCTGTCTTACTATTACTAATCTGCCAGATTAACTATTGAAGAGGAGCAACCATTTGTTGATCTCTCCCAGACGCTGAAAAATGCCACCGCTTGGGAAGAGAAGGCTCGACTTATTCTCGAGCAATCAGCTTCTCTCTCTGAGTTTGAAGATCATATGCGGTACGAGTTGTCATGGAGAGCTATATTCTTATGCTATTGAATCAGATGATTTTTCCTACTGAATCTTCCAATTTCAGGTGCTCAGAGAACATACTAGTTATCCTTCCTTCTGAACTGGATATGAAAGCAGAGATTGCTATTGCTAAGTTGTGGATTGACAAATGTCAGGCCTATCTGAGACCTAGACGTGATAAACCTGCATTTGGGGGTTTTCTTAAAGTTGATGACCTAAAGGTTCCTATAATATGGCTCAGTAATACGACTTATTATTTATTTGTAGTGGGCATATTTATTTAGATAACCTTTTGTTCTTCATTGTGTCACAGGATTTAATCAGTCAGCCTGCAAGTATGAAAGTCATTCTTGACACTTCAGCACTTAATTCTATTCTCAGCAATGTTGAAGAATGGGAACATAATTCACTAAGTCTGTTAGGCAATTCAATAACCTTACTGCACTTGAATGTGATCGACTCTAACCCACTTAAAAGTAATTTGGAGGAGCTGCAAGATAAAATTAATGCAGAAATAGAAAATGGATTATCTCTTGGTTTTGAGTTCAAGGTTCTTCATGAACTGAAGGATTGCTTGTTGACACTTAGGTGGATATTGAACGCACTGTCTTTCTGCTGCATGATTCCCTTGTTGGAGGTAATTTGTTGTTCACATGCATACTATCACCATATTAACTGTCATTTTCTGCATCTGCCATTTTGATTAGTTATTTCCTTGCAATGTAAAGTAGGGTACTGTAAGACTGTTTGATTTATGCTTTCTAACTTATACATTTGCTTTTATTGTTATAATGAGACTCCTATGTTGTTTTTCCTCTCTTCCAACTGCACTTTTGGTTCCATGGATGAAGATGATCATTCTTAGTTGTAACAAGTATCATGATGTGCTATTTATTCTTCAGCAAGTATTATTTTGAAGTTCCCTTTTTCGTTTGCTTAGGGCCTGTTCTTTTTGGCTGCGGCTTGTGGCTTTTGGGCTGTTCGTACGAGAGATTACAGAGTAACAGAAACTCACGTGCGGTTTTTGCCAATATAAATAATCAGTAAAGTATGTAGTATGTACTACAATTAACTAGTAGACCCTATCTTGAAAAAAATACTCCGTTTGAAAGCTAGTTACTGTAGAAAAGCCGAAAAGCAGCTTTTAGAAGCTGAAAAGGGCAGGGCCTTAGTTGGCAATTGGCATCACTTTAAGTCTTCAATTGACATTTGCTTTTAAAATTTGTGTTTTCTCAATGTTGGATTTCCTTAAGGCCAGAGTTCACTGGTCCATCCTCACACCATAGTACCATAGTATTGAGTTGGTTTTCTTGTCGACATGCACTTCTTTTCTGATCCTGACTGACCGTTGGAATTAAACTGTAAAGTAAATTTTTTATTGTTTGCTGTCTAAACCTTTGTTGTCTTCACAAGATAGTTTTCCTCTTCTCTTTGTATGCCTTCAGTATTATCTTAAATGTGTTGCTGAATTTGCGAAAGCATTAAATTTTGATTCTCTAGCGTAAACATCTAAATTTGACCTTTCAGGATGTTGATAGATTAATTGAAGAAGCTGTCCACCTTCCTGCCTCATTGTCGAATTGCTCTTTAGCTACATTGTTGATGAGGGGATTATCTTGGCTAAGAAAATCACTTACTTTGCTTCCTGATTCTGAAATATCTGTAAAATCCAAATTGAAAAATGTTGAAAATATTTTAGCAGAATACCAGGCAAGTATTTTGAACTGATCCGCCTTTCCCATTTGAGTATTTAACATGCACTTGTTCGGTTGTTCTTTGGTTTCAACTGCATTATATTTTTGTTTGTCACAGGAAATTGCTGTTCCTTATCCTATGATGACTGCCAAGCTTGAGGATGCTATAAACAAACATAAGTAAGTCATCTATATCCAAAATGCTTGTGCTAAGCTAAATATCTGTGTGTTATTCATGGGCATAAATATGAATACTGAGGTCATGCTACTATATTGGAGTTGAATTACACAACTGCAGTTGTCTTCAAAATGACAGATTATACTAGGCTATCACTCTTTTCTGCTTTGTGTGGGATGTGTTTTGTGCACTCCTTTACTGCACTTGAGTAATGTCGCAAGCCAACAATTTGTTTTATTATTTAACAAATCTTCCTTTCTTTCAGTTCATGGATGGAGCAATGTAACACCTTCTTTGTGTTGCCTGGTCACCAGTCTTGGGCTGGACTGCTAAGGCTGAGAGTACGTTATTAGTGTTACAATATCTAGATGCTGAATGTCTTATGCATTGTGCTTATGTTAACTTTGTAACATTAGTACAAAAGCCTTGTAAATGTTTTTGCAGCAAAGCTGCATTTTTTTTGTATTGATGTTTTTTTGTTTAGCTGGTGCTAAAATTTAGTTTTGTAAGATATCCAACATATTGAGCTTCAGAAATTACTTACCCTCATCCATACATTTTGTTGAAACAATGATTATATTCTATCATGCTGGATGTCTTATCCTAACTTCCGTGATACTTGAACCTTTATAGGACAGTGGTCAGTCTGTTGCATTTGATTGTTCTGAGATGGATAAGGTGGTTGTGGAGATTAAAAAGGTTGAGGAGTGGCTCACCCAGTGCCTCTGTACTCTGTTTCCTGATGGCCATGATAGTGTTTCTTTGCTCTCCATACTTCTAAAGGTTTGGTTTCTGTTTAAAGGTTTGCTCTTTTTGTTTTATTTCTTGGCAAATACTCTGACCATTTTAGTTTCCTATTTTCAGATCAGTGGATCATTGGACGACATTTCTATGTTATATGTTGAGAATTGTAAGAAGAAAGGATTCTGTGTCATCTGGTCATGTGATGTGGGAGATATTGTAGCATCTAGATGTGTGATATGTCAAGAATGGTAAGGTACAGGTGCTTGGATTGGTTTTTCATGTTTGCCTGAAGTGCCAATTGCAGAATTTTCCACTTCTGTTTATCACGGTTTTAGAATGATTAGTGTGTGTGCGCGTGCGCCCTCACAGACACATAAATCATTAGTTTACATGAGATGCACTGTCCAACTCCGAAGTAACAACATGCTCTTTGTCTGCTCAATTCATTGTGTTAAAAGGGAAATAAATATTCAAATATGTAAGCTGCTAGTATTAAGTCAAGGCAACCGAATAGTTCTGTCCAGGGTTCGGATTACCGGCGGTTACCGGCCGGTAACCGCCGGTAACCGTTCTTCCCGGCGGCGAGCGGTATGAAAATACCGGCCGAGATGGAAATTTGAAATGTTTGAATTTGTAGATGGTGGAATGGGTTCCAGGGGGCATTTGTAGCTACTTTGGATGGCTAAGCATATGTTTAGGAACAATACCACAAATTCACTCTTAAAGTTGGTTAGCTTAACATTGTTCCACCTTAATTAAATAGATAGGCAACTCTGAATTACAAGTATGATGCATAGCAATGTAGAATACTAGAATACAAGCACTATAAATCTAGCATGGGTACTTCTAATATCACATGATAATGTATACATACATTAGTTATCCAGAATTCCAGATGCAATTCAGACATGGCTAACTTAGTCCAGTGACTGACCAACATCTCTCAACTCCCAACTATGACCATTAGCTGATG
This sequence comes from Dendrocalamus sinicus, assembly GCA_036346575.1. Classification (NCBI taxonomy): domain Eukaryota; kingdom Viridiplantae; phylum Streptophyta; class Magnoliopsida; order Poales; family Poaceae; genus Dendrocalamus; species Dendrocalamus sinicus. The sequence continues at coordinate 169,417 of CM070657.1, read as the reverse complement.
ACATCTAGCCAATGAAAAATTATGCGGTTAAATAGTTAGCCATCCCAACATATACAGCAAAGGATCCCACAAGGGTAGTCTTATGCGGGTTTTACTTGTTATAAAAAACTTAAGCTTTTGCCAAAATATCCACCCATAACTTTCAATTTACGGCAAAAAAAGTGGAGCTCCAACTTCCATACAAATTCCACCGGTTTTTCCGGGTTTTTGACCGGTAAAACCGGTAACCGGCCCGGTTACCGGCCGCCTCCCGCCCCGACAAAAAAAAAATGTTTGACAAATTTCTTCCGGTTTACACGGATTTCCGTTACGGCGGTAATACCGTTACCGTACCGCCAGCGACGGATTCTCTCCGGAACCGGTTTTTCAAACCTTGGTTCTGTCAAACTAATATCTCCTTGTTTTTGAATGTCACGTTTTATATTGTTTTTGTGCAATTTTTTTTGTCCTCTGTACTGAATGATTGATTGAGCAGGTACCACAGCTCTTGTGTGGAACCACTGCTTGCTTCTACACAAATGACAAGTGGATGGGTTTGTCCATTTTGCTTCCATTTAGAAAGTGGGGATCCATTAGAGAAAGGAATACAAGAAAAGGTAACTGTTGGTTTGATAAATCTGATTAAGGCAATTATTCCTATTGTAGTCCGATATCAATGGAACTTTTACAGATGTCTAAAGGGAACCGTCCTGCACTTACTGCACTTATTGAACTCCTCGATTCTGCAAAGGGTTTCTACACAGGGTAATTTTAAAAATGAATATTTAATTTAAACTTACCTTCCTCATTCTGCTTGACTAAAACTTTACATTTTACAGGATTGAGGAGTTAGATTTGTTGGAAGAAATTGTCAAGAAGGGCCTTAACTTAAAGTCCTATTTGATGCAAATTTTGCATGATGCAGATTCTTACCATGGAGAAGATCTTGGTGTCATGTACAAATCTCTTCTAGTTGCTCTAAAGGTGATCGTTGGCAGTCTTGTCCCTATTTTTAACAAATGGTTTGGTACTTTAGATGCTCTCAATTCTGAAGTGATGGATGTGTTAAAAAAATAAGCAAGTGTGCTACTTCTGTTCACTTTTCTTTTTGTCATTTTTGATAGGCAACATTAGCTGCTGGCTTATATGATCACCAAGTCAGCCACAACGTTGAGCTAGTGTTGAGCAGATATTTGTGGAAGAAACAAATTCATAAACTTTTATGTGGTGGAAAAAAGATATCGATCCAACAAGTACTGCGCCTTGACAAAGAGGTAATACAGTTCATGTTAAACATGGAAATCGTCTTATTAGACCATTTACTTGGGAGTTCAATAATGGATGGAGCACCATATTAGCCTATTAGGTGTTTTGCGAATCACTGTGATACCAATGTGTGCAACTGAGATGCACAGAAAATAACAGTATAAAGGGGGGGGGGGGTCTTTTACAGCTGTGTCCTGTGTTACATACATACATGGCATTTCAAGATTGGCAGGATTGGTCCTGTACTTGATATGGTGTGGTGAACCGTTCACCTACCGTTCTGATAATGGAACAGATTCCTTGCGCATGTCTCTTGCCATTGAAAAGTAAAAACAAATATCAAAGTTTTGTATGATGTTTAAGTGATTAATAACTCAAATTTATTTATCATGTATACTGTGGCCATATTGACAATTTTTGTTTAGTAACATGTTCATGATTTGTTTGCGAGTTGTGCCCTTTTGTTGTATGAGCCTCTTAGGTTTGTGTTTAGTGCATCATTTAAAGCTGTATCTTTAAAAAAAATTGTAATACGAATTTAATCTTGAATTGACTCTGCCTGTTATATGTCTCAAATGCATTGATGTTTCTAGGGTTCAAATTTAGAGATATGTGGTGAAGATTTCTTCAAGTTAGGGCTTAGTAAAATAAAGGAAACCAGTCTGCGGTGGCTGGCCAAGGCAGAAAAGGTGAGACGTGAGATCTTTTTGCTATTTGCTTCCCAAGATGGAAATGGAACTATGCAAACCATGAAACTATGATGTGATGCAGGCTGCGTTTGATTCTGGTGAGCTTGCACTTGAACTTGTTTATGGACTTATTATTGAAGGGCAAAGTCTATCTGTACATGTTGAGAAGGAACTAAAGGTAGGTACATATGTCAATGCTAGATCTCGTTATGTCTTGGGCATTTTGTTTGCTCTTTTCTCACTAACAACATTTCATTGCAGTTACTCAGAGATCGCAGTGTTCTTTATTGTATATGCCGTAAGCCATATGATAACAGGGCCATGATCGCATGTGATCAGTGTGATGAGTGGTATCATTTTGATTGCATCAATTTGCATGGACCCCCTCCAAAAACATTCTATTGTCCTGCTTGCCATCCTAATAATGGTGAAGCGTTTATATTGCTTCCACGCTCTGGCCGTGATGAAGATAGGTATGGACATTCATTTTAACTATTTCATTCCTAGCCTACCTCAATTAGTTTAGGACAAAAGACTTTGTTGTTGTATTATCACGAGTGCTTCTTTATCAGTGGAATCACAACTTGCAAGATGACAAATAATAGTTTTGTTTATGATTATGCGCATAATACATAAAAAAACCCCATTAGCATGTCAAGGTGGTGTTACAGTTGATTTGATGTCTCGTTTTTATTTATCCTGTGTATGTGGTTGTGTTCTCTTCTGTATTGACTCTTTTTTCCCATGTCCAGATCAAGCACCGAAGCAGGACCTCACACTCCTCCAGCATCTTGTGATGAATCAGAACGAGTGGAGGCTAATAAGTCTAGCAGTAGCCCACGGGATAAATCCCAGATTAGGGTTGATTTAATAAAGCTTCTGCGTTGTCAGTGAAATTGATAGCTCGTGGAGGGAGAGCAAAAGGGTTCTCCATCGAACAGCTAGAAGACGGGATCACGGGAGTAATTTTGTAGGACCGTTATAATTTTTCGACCAGATTTCTTTGTCAGCTTTGGGCTCCTCATTTTAGTATGTAGATTCTTCAGGCAATTTCTTAATTCTTTTATGCGCTGATGGTGTCAATGGATTTCTGCAATTAATTCATTGCGGTTTGAGCCATCAGTTTTTAACCTGCTGTCATTTGTAGCTTGCCAGAAATAGTTGTATTTTCTTCCTTGTTAGTGGTTAGTGGCGGTGTTGCACCGATTGGATGGATTAAACCTTTCAATAATCAATAGATCATTCTTGTTAACATTTTGACCACAGTATAGTCAAACTTGGTTCACTATGATATTTGTTGCGGAAATAGGCAGGTTTGTTGGACATCTTTATACTGTCATGTTTACTCTTTTTTGCCGGGTTGATAATGATCTTGCAAGCCCCCAAACAGCAGCCCACCAACAAAGAAGCAGAAGAACGATAGACTCCGAATCCGTTAGTTTTCGTATGTATTATATATGTGATTTTTTGCCCCTAAAAAAAATCACCAGTCGGCCATGGCATATGTAAAGCTTCGAGCAATACACTAATTATGTGTTCCTATGTACACTATCAGTCCCCTTTTTTTTAAAAAATGGGTTGGTATAGCACTGGAGAACTCCATTCCGACCGGTGGTTCTCTTTACCTTGCAAATGTTTATTTTTTTCTTCTTTGAAACTAAGGAGCATCCGGTGTCTGTCTTACAATCCTATCGTAAAGACAAGGTTGGTTTGCTTATACTCCACATTGACACATCTTTTATTTATTTAAAAGTAGACTCCACGCTGACGCATGAATCCAAACTCTTGCAATTTTAGCAAGATTAGGAAGAGAAAATAAGACTATGACAGGTGGGCCACAGAGCTAAGAAAGGCGTGATGTAACTATGACCATGAGCTAGATACTACTATATGGGTTTCGCTATTGATGAAGCGCTTATATGGGCAACATCATACCAATTAAGAAATCTATTTATCACAGTGATAATATATTGTGATGTCGGGGATGTTCGTGGTTTATTTACTAAATATTTGAGATATATGGCTGATGATAATGTGTACAGGCTACGCTCCTCTCTTCAAAACAGGGACTATATTGTCCCTGACATTTTGCTACAGAGTACACTCTTGAAGCAACTCAATACCATGTTTCTGAATAATAGATTGTCGATGTAATTGTATGATCTTCCTATACCGTCTGACACATCCGATATCGATGCTGCCAATCGGACCAGCCCTGCTCAGACCTGAAGGAGATAAGATCACCATGATAGCTAACTTTGTCTATAATGATTTTCTGTAGAATTATGCTGACCCTACTTACTTAGCACAAAGGGCTATCGTTTGCCCCACTAATTCAGTGGTCAGTGAGCTAAACGATACTATGCTTGCTAAGGTGCCTGGAGAGGCCACATTATTTAAGCTGTGGTACAATTTCCAACACAAATGAGCACGCCGCGGACTTACACATTTTGTACCCACCGGAATTCCTTAATTCAATAAGCTTAAACTACTTCACCAGCTAGCATTCCCCTGAACCTCAGCACAGCAGCAAAGAACCTCATCTACCTCTGAAAAACATGGGAACCATCCAGACACCACCGTCATCATAGGTCAGTTTGGGTAGCATGATTACATTACATGGAAGAGAGAGAGAGAGAGAGAGAGAGAGAGAGAGAAGGGGTCCGTTTGGGAAGCGATCGACGTACGGGCGCATGCAGCGCGGGAAACAAGAACGCTAGCTGTGACCACGTACGCATCCTTGTGTTGGAGTTGCATCGATCGTATGTTTACGCGTTTGGCGGATCAGACGCGGCCGAAGGCGATCGAGTGTTCCTTCGCCCGCCGTTTCTTCCACGTACGCTTGCTTGATTTCTTTCTTTCACCATCGATCTTCCCCTTCCGTACGTTCTCTTAGATCCGACGAGGCCAACGACGTCCGATACTGAAGCAGCTTCTGCATGCTCGGGGTGCAAGATCCATCTAATTTTAGGCGTGGAATTGGGCGTACGTAGTACAAGGATGTGGCTGCATCGGCATGCATATTCGCGGAGGCCGTTCACCGTCGATGAGGACCGGCCGGGACATGCATCTTGATGACGCATGCATGCAGCGTGTGGACGAGGGGCCGGGCCGATTGCAGCGCTGAGTGACGGCAGGCACCGACCCTAGCTCTCTAGAGGATGCCGCCGGAGATCAAACGGTTCTTGTGGGTATAGTACTGCCCCTAAAAATTCCTCGTTTCAGGAAAATTTCTTAGCAAAATGGGCTGGTGGTTGTTCTCAAGTTGAGCAAGCAAATTATTCCTGATCGATATTACACAATTTAAACGTACGGTTCTTTCAAAGATCGATGCTGCACCATGTTAAGAATAGTAGCCTTCCCCAGCTGACTGGTTGAAAGAATTCATGCATGGCCTGCAATAGTTTCTGCTTCCATGAGTATTGTATAATGCAATTAATGTGATTAGTGTTCTGATGTGATCTGGACATCTGCTGCCACCTCATGATCTGATCTTTCCTAGAACTTTCTTGGTGCTCTTACATATGCTTTTTATAATGCGATCCATTGATTGGGCTGCGTTAATCTTTTATCTAAAAGTGAAGTGTTGTTTTGACATTGCATTGAGGTCTACATCAAGGCATTCTCAAACTTGACTCCACTCACCATCAGGTGAGTGAAGGCATCCAACATTGGGCAGCTTGTAAAAATATCTGGAATTGTGACTCGCTGCTCGGATGTGAAGCCCTTAATGCAGGTGGCCGGCTGTTTATACATGTGAAGAATGTGGTTTTGAGATATGCCAGGTATTTTATCCCGTTTTAGGTTCTCATTTCTGACATGACTATTCGTCAACCCTTGTAACAAATCTTCCTAGAATGGTTCAGTATGTAGTACTCTTGAGAATGTTCGACAATATTCTTCCTAGCTAATACACGATAGAATTAAATCTGCCTTTTCTCTTAGCTGCTAGTCACTTGTATGTGAAAAGTCCCCAAAATTCAAAAAGGAATTTTTCTTGATTTTTGCTGAATTTTTGGTTGAAATTCGAAAACTTTCCTTTCGAAAAGTTTCCCATGCGCTTCCCTTTCTCGGCTGCGCTTTCTTTTCTCCTTGGCGCCCGCAACTTCCCGCCTCCTCTCGCGCCCAGGCGCCTCCCTCGCCCCTCACTCACGGCGCTCGCGCCTCCCTTCTCCTTTCTCTCGCGCGGACGCCACGCCCGCTTCTCTCTGCGCGGGCCTTGCCCGCCGTCCGGTCGGGCCGCCTCCTCCAGCTGCGTTGTCGTCTCTCACTCGCCACGCCCCGCTTGCCGCCCGCGCCTCCTCTTCCGCGCGACACCTCCCCACGCCGCTCCGGCCACCACCCCTCTCCGTCGCCATTAATGCCTCGCAGGGCCTGGCACCGCCCCACACCGCGGAGAGACCCGCCACCAGCTCCCCCGTCCTGCCCCTTGACCCCGGCGCCCTCGGTCACCCCTCCTTCCTCGGATTCCCCTCTCCTCGCCGGGCATAAAGCCTCCCTCGGTGCCCGCCCAAGCCTTTGCTCCCGAGCTTCCAGCGCCCCATTCGCCTCCGTCACTCCCGCGCGGCTCCCGAGCTCCCGATTGAGCTCCGCGCCCGATCCGCCGCCGCCATCCTCCCTGGCGGCACCCCGTAAAGAGGCTCTTCGCCCTCACTCCCTCATCACTTGATTCCCCGCGTCCGGAGCATCCCCTCCACTTGCTAATGCCATTGGTACCCTTGTCTGGCCAGGTAGCCGCCCGTGGAGCACGGTCACCGAGGCTCGCCGTCGACTCCAACCACCCTCCTGTGGCCAGACCTGCAGAAGCCTCCCCAGCTTCCACCGCCACCGCCATCGTGAGCACCACCCTCCTCTCTCCGTGAAACCACCGCCATTTTAGCTCAACCGGCCCCGGAGACCTCCCCCACCGCAGAGGACCCGATTTTCCCCCTTCTGCCTCTAGCTTACTCCACTGACCCCCGAGCTCCACTAAGCCCAAAAATGGACTCACTGTGGTGAGATCTACCCGTTGACACCTCCCGTTGCCGCCGGCGAGCCCCCTGGCGCCCGGACCGCCACCGCTGCCGTATCCCCGCCGCGGGGAGCACTGTAGCGTCTGGAGGTTGAAGACGGGGGACGTGGCCCCATCTCCGTCGCTCGTTCCCTCCGTGCGTCTAACCTCCACCGCCGGATGGCAACAAGTCGTAGCCGTCGGATCTTCGTAAAGTCCGCGCTCCATCTCCGTTCGATCTCTTCCCGTGCCGCCGCCACTTTCGCACCGCAGCCGTCCGATGCCACTTAAGTTCCCTCCTCTCCGTCCATCTCCCTCGCACGGTTCGCCTTGTTCCCTTTCTTTCCGGCCGTTCGATTCCTCCTTCCGCCTTGATCCGGGCCGTCCACGCTCGCCACCGCGCGGCCGTCGCCCGCCACGCGGCGGCCATCCAGCCACGCGGCGACTTCTCGCCGTGGGCGTTTTCCTCGACCCACCTCTCTCCCCTGCGGCGCGCTGCGTTTGAAATCGGCCGAACCGCTTCAGTAGCACCGGCCGGCCCGACACTGTTCATCCCTATTTTCTCCGATTTTCCAATTTCCGGAAATCAGATAAATCCAAATAAATCCTAGAAAATCACAGAAAATCCCAAAAATTCCCAAATTTCACCACTTTGCTCCAAATATTATTCTTGACCCATTTTTGGCCTCCACTTCCACAAATTCATCCCAGATAAATTCCTAAAATTCCTCATTTGCGGATTTATGCATTTTACTCCTTTTTAAATAGTTTATTTTCCCTCGCTTGATTAGTCTCAAGCTGGATTTAATTTATTTTATGTGTTTGCGCTAGCGTCGGAGATTCTGGAAGCTCAAGTGCAGTCGCAGGATCCAGGAGCTTCTACGTTCGAGCTAGCCGAGTTCGTCCCGGTTTACGGCAAGTCCCAAATCCTTTGATCATGTTGTATCCCATGTTATTTAAAATATGTTATTATGCTATTTGCATTATGCTATTTGTGAAATGTTAATTCAAAGTAAAATAAAATGTTTGGAATGACATGTTATGTAGTTAAACCTACCACCGACAAATGCTCATTAAACTTGTTGCCATGCCTTTGTAACCTAGAAATAATTATCTGTTAATCTAGATAATTGTAGGTTATTACTATCATGCAAAATGTTACACTAATAAGGCTGTGGCAGTGGGCCAATAGGATTTGCAAACCCGACTCTAGGGTAGGGTGGTATGGGACACCGTGCCCTAGAGCGGAGAGTGCTTGCGGGCACAAGGTAGGGTAAGGGGTTTGTGGTGCGCCGCGAGACGGTTATCGCCCACTCTTACCCTAGGATTGAGGTTAGGGTAAGGCGGGTTGTGGTGCGCCACTAGACGGTTTCGCCACCGCTTATCCTAGTTTGGGTCGCGGGCCGGTGAGGTTGCGGACCATGTGAAAATATAAGGACCAAACCCTTACGCCAAGTAAGTGTCACGATGTCGCTCAACCACGGGAGTTGATTTATCAACATCGGTCTAGTAGCCGCTCAACTCGATTGAAACTCTCAGTGTGGCGGTGGAGGAGGTTTAGCGATGAAGGTTAGGCAAGCCGTGATTGGGTGCCTAACAACGGTAGGGTTCACTCGAAGCGGCACCGTTTTCTTTTCTTTGTGTGAGTGTGTGTGAGCGAGCCAGACCCGAGTGAATTCTACCGGGTAGAGCCTATATAAAGAGCTGAGCAGTGAAACGACACGGCTTTCTTAACTCTTTAGCGGGAGTTAAGGGATCGTGTGGGTAAGGCGAGCAAACTCTGCAGAGTCAAATAAATGGTATTCGAATACGCGTGCTCCGGTTATTGGAGCCGTGTCACTTGGGTGATTCCAGTATGCAAGCTTAAGTAGTTTTGTACATGCTTTAACTTGGTTAAGTTGGTTAATTGAACTCTTCATGAAAAACCCCTGAGATCTCGAGAAGTAGTTTTGGGTCCCTTTTATAAAATGATTGCAAATAAAACTGCATCCACCCAAATTAATAAACCAAGTATACTCCCTTCCTTTGATGTTCGTGCATGTAATAAGTTAGGGTCCCTTTGGGACTTGCTTGAGCAGTTGATTAGCTCACGGCTTGCTTTTGCCCTTCTTTAGAGGATCAAGGCGAAGGTGTTTGCCTCCCGTTGAGGAAGTCCGGAAGGTCGCTTCTTCGACGAGGATCCGTGGCTTTAGGTCTTGGCCGCTCAGCGGATTCTCGAGTTCTTGTAATGTAAGTATACTTTGGGCTTGCACGCCCATTGTCAAAACTGGATGTTAATCCTTATGTAAAATATATCTTTGGTCTTTTGTTGTAAGCATGCAATGGTATACTCTTGCGCGACACTCCATAGCTCGTTCATGAGTGAATAGTTGCGGGTGTGTCAAGTCCCAGACACGCCCGGAAGCGGGCGTTACAAAAGTGGTATCGAGCGGGCTCTTGACCGTAGGTTGAGACCTAAGGCAAACTAGGAAGCGATTTTATCGCAAAACTTAATTTAAGCCATAAAAGGGTTTACTAAAATATAAGTATTATTGCTGTCTTTTTCCTCTCTCGTTGCTACCTTATCTATCTTAGTTTATACGCTTAAGTCTTACTTTGGCAAAATGTTTCTTCGCTTTACTTGTCTAGCTTCAAAATTTCGTTTCCCGGCAGCTGGAGGAGTAGCCGTCGTTCGCTAGTCTAGACTGACCCTGAGTTGTAATAGTGCTTTTGTAATGTAAAGCAGGTGTAATCATGAACCCTAAGTGGTTTGTGTGCCACTTGCATATTGTAAATCTATATTCACTATTCTTGTATGTTGTTTGCTTAATTATCAGTAATCCCCCTGTGTTCAAAGTTTTCTCCTGTCCCTTTTCGCTCTCGTTCTTACCTCTTTCGCCCTATACTTACCTTGAAATTCAAAGTCTTACTTATCCCCTCTTATTCTCCAAAAGCCGCTGCAAAACTGATCTCCAGTTCTCAATTGGCAGATGGACCCAACACAGCAGAGTGGTCAGACCAACGGGCAGGGTGCACCTGCCACAGATCAAGTCCAGATGCCAGAACAGCAAGGAGAATCTCTGCCACAGTTCATTGTCAAAGTGACACCCGAAGAGTCAGTGACAGCATCAAACACAACTGCATTGAAGTTTACAGCATTCCTGCAAACTCAACCCCCAAAATTCCCTTCAACCACAGAGTCACTGAATGCAGATGACTGGTTACAAGGTATTGAGAGAAGAATGAATACTATACGATGTACAAATAAAGAGAAGGTTCTTTTCGCCACCTATCAGTTGTCCGAACCCGTAATCACTTGGTGGAATGCTATCCAGTGGATGCACCCTAAGGAGAAAGATATTACATGGGAAGACTTTGTGAAGAGATTTCGTAAAGCCTACATTTCTCCCGGAGTTTTCACCGAAAAATATCGGGACTTTCTTAATCTTCAACAAGGAGAGAACTCCATCGCAAAGACATACCTAGAACAATTTTATCGATTATCCCGATTTGCTCAAGAGGAAACTAACACGAAGCTAAAAGAATGGAGTATTTTATGAAAGGTCTACAACCCAATATGAGACAACGCCTTCAAACCATAAAGTTTTCAAGCTGTTGAGCACGGTTGATCGAGCTCTGCAGATAGAAGAAAGACCATGTTACGTGAAAGTCATGACACGAAAGAAGCCTTCGCCTCCATCACCAACGGCTTGTTTTCACTGCCAACAGGATGGGCATTATCGTGACCAATGCCCCCTGAAGTCCTTACCCGAAGAAGAAGCTAAAGATCAAGCAAAGAGGCAGACATCATCATCCTGCCTGCCACCGATGGAAGAAGATGAATCTTACCCTAAGAGGACCAGAATGGAGGATGACAGAAAGCGTAAAGCAGCGCACAAGTCTCAGTCTTCACACAATGCTCAGTGGAGTAGGACCACGGGATCATCCTCATTTCGATCCCAACCCTTCCGCCAGTTTGAGACGATCACGAAGACCAAGTCGGACCGTCTCGTGAGATGCCACTCCTCACCACTCGCTATCAAGTGCCTCACCATGCAGTAGCAAGCATCTTGCTAGTAGCTGCCCAAAGAGATCAATGCTTGTTTCCATGAGAGAATTGGACATTACAGAGATCATTGCCCTCGAAGGAGTGCGCCACCGATCTTTGCTAAACTCCAAGTCCAAAACCAGTAGGCAGTCAAGAAAATATGAGCCATGTAGAACAAGAAATGAGATGATGTACTTTTGGTTACCCTTTTGTAAACCGGTTGGAAGAACTTAATGGTTTGTCTATAAATTACTTTAACTAAGACTTGTGGCAAAATTATGAAGATGTATGCAGACCATTTGTGTAAAGTGAAATGGGTGTGATGGTCATGTTGTAATAGAGTTAATCCCAAAGCAGACCCAATCATATCCAACCTTTACGACATAATTCATCTAAGTGGGAACTATCACCACACACGCAAGGATGATGTACAGTGCGAGTCAATCCAGAGAAGGTTAAAGCGGTTTGTTGCAACCAGGATCGCAAGGGTTAGATGCCATTTTTGGTATGAACTGGCTAGCTCAGAACAAAGACAAGGTAGATTATGAGATCAAAACAGTATCATTGGTAACCCTTGAAGGTCAAAAAAAAAATCCGAGAAGTGTTGAAGGATGCAAGAGAGCGCATGATCAACATGCTAGCAGTTACACCGGATCAAACGCCAGTAGTACGAGAATACCCTGATGTGTTTTAGAAAGGATCACCAGGCAGACCCTGACAGATAAGTAGAACTTGCCATAGAGTTGATTCCAGGCACCAAGCCAATTGCCAAGTACTAGTACAGAATGTCAGCCAGTGAATTAAAAGAGCCCCAGAGGCAGTTAGATGATCTGCAAGAGAAGGAGTTTATTCGACCAAGTGTTTTGCCTTAGCCAGCACCAGTTCTATTTATGAAGAAGAAGAATGAAGAGCTGAAGATGTATGTTGATTACAGAGGATTGAATGCTGTTACAACCAAGAACAAATACCCCCTCCCAAGAATTGATGACCTGTTCGATCAACTCAAGGGAGCCAAAGTATTCTCCAAAATCAACTTGCGCTCGGGTTATCATCAGTTCAAAATCCGAGAACAAGATCGAGAAAGACAGCCATCACGGATATGGATTATTTGAGTTCACGGTCGTGCCTTTGGTTTGACCAATGCGCCAGCCTATTTCATGAATCTTATGAATCTGGTGCATATGGACCAATTGGACCGCTTCATGTTAGTCCTCATAGATGATATTCTGATTTACCCCAATAATGAAGAAGAGCACAAGGAGCATTTACACAAGGTATTGACAAGATTAAGAGAGCATAAGTTGTACGCCAAATTTGACAAATGCAGCTTTTGGTTGAAGGAAGTTGCCTTCTTGGGTCACATTATATCTGAAGATGGGGTCAAAGTTGATCCAGAAAAGATTTCAGCAGTTATGGAATGGAAGCAGCCAAAGACCGTAACTGAAGTGAGAAGTTTTCTTGGATTGGCGGGTTATTATCGCCGATTCATAGAAGGATTCCCACGAATTTCTCGTCCACTTACCCAACTTCTGAAGAAGGACAGACCATTCACCTGGACAGATACTTGTGAGGAAAGTTCTCAAATGCTGAAGACCAAACTAACAACAACGCCAGTGTTGATTCTGCCCAATCCAGAAAAGGAATTCCAAATCTACTGTGATGCCTCAAAGCAAGGTTTGGGATGTGTGCTCATGCAAGATGGAAAAGTTGTTGCCTATGCTTCCAGGCAGTTGAAGCCGCATGAGGAGAATTACCCTACACACGATCTGGAGCTAGCAGCTGTAGTACATGCACTAAAGATTTGGCGGCACTACCTGCTGGGGAATCGATGTGAAATATTTTCTGATCACAAGAGCCTAAAGTACCTATTCACACAGCCAGAACTAAACATGAGACAACGCAGATGGCTGGAACTGATAAAGGATTATGATGTTGATCTTCAGTATCACCCGGGCAAGGCCAATGTAATTGCTGATGCCCTTAGCCGCAAGGCTCGTCCAAACAAAGGCAGTCGGTCAGAGTACCCACCAGAGTTGCAAAGAGATATCCTACGACTGAACTTGGTGATCACAGAGCAAGGCAGTATGACAGTGTTAGAACTTCAACCAATGTTGACAGATCAGATCAAAGCAGCACAAGATGAAGATGAAGAAATTCAAAAACTGAAAAAGAGAGTTCAGGAAGAAGACTCAACAGAATATATGAAAGACGAGCAGGGAATCCTTACCTTCCGTGATCGCTATTGTATACCCAACAAGAAGGAGTTAAGAGAGTTAATCTTATCCGAAGCTCATTCGTCCCAACTTTTCAATCCATCCCGGAAGCGCCAAAATGTACCAAGACTTGAAGAAACAGAATTGGTGGAACCAGATGAAGAAAGAAGTGGCAGAATATGTAGGTAAGTGTGATGTCCGCGTGAGATCAAGATAAACCACCAAAATGGAAATGGGATAGCATTGATGTGGACTTCATTGCTAGACTTCCCAAGACTTGTGAGGGTTATGACGCTATCTGGGTCATTGTTGATAGACTGACCAAGGTAGCTCATTCTCCCCGATTAAGCAGACCTACGGGAAGGACAAGTTTGTAGAATTGTACTTGACGAGAATAGTAACCCTCCATAAAGTTCTGAAGAAGATTGTCCCAGGTAGAGGAGCACAGTTTACATCCAAATTCTGGGAGAAATTACATGAAGCTTTGGGCACTGATTTGAACTTCAGTTCAGTGTATCCCCCACAGACAGATGGATAGACAGAGAGAACCAACCAGATTTTGGAAGATATGTTGAGAGCGTGTGCAATCGGGTATGGTGCAGCATGGAACATCTGCTTACCGTTTGCTCAGTTCTCATACAACAACAGCTACCAAGCCTGCATCCAAATGGCACCGGTTGAAGCACTTTATGGCAGAAAACGCAGGACCCCATTGAATTGGACAGAAACAGGAGAACGACAACTTATTGGCCTCAAATTGCTCAAGACGCTGAAGCACATGTTAGGATTATCAGAGAAAGACTCAAGGTTGCACAAGACCGACGTAAGAGCTATCTTGACAACCACGTAGGGACTTGAGCTTCGAAATTGGAGACTTCGTATACATCAAGGTCACACCATTCAAGATAGTCAAGAGGTTTCAAGTCAAAGGCAAACTAGCACCGAGGTATGTGGGTCCGTTTCAAGTCATCGGAAGAATTGGAGAAGTAGCCTATCAAGTACAACTACCACCCAACTTGTCAAGAATACACAATGTGTTCCATGTATCTCAACTTCGAAAGTGTCTACGACAGCCCACAGATGAGGTACCTCTGTCAGATATTGAATTGCAAGATGACTGCACATATGCTGAAGAACCACTACAAATACTTGAAGATTCAGAAAGACAGCTCTGAAACAAGAACGACAGGTTTTGCAGAGTGTAATGGAGGAATCACACAGCGGATGAGTCCACTTGAGAACGAGAGTCAGACTTGCAGCGAGATTTCCCCAACTTACTCCCTGGACCAAGTTAATCTCGGGGTCGAGATTCTTTTAAGGGGGGTAGGTTGAAAAGTCCCCAAAATTCAAAAAGGAATTTTTCTTGATTTTTGCTGAATTTTTGGTTGAAATTCGAAAACTTTCCCTTTCGGGAAAGTTTCCCGCCTTCCCTTTCTGGGCCTGCGCCTTCTTTTCTCCTTGGCGCCCCGCAACTTCCCGCCTCCTCCCGCGCCCAGGCGCCTCCCTCGCCCCTCACTCCGCTGGCGCCTGCGCCCTCCCCGCCTTCTCCCTTCTCTCGCGGGCGCCGACCCCGCCCGCCTCTCTCTCGCGTGCGGCTGCGCCACGCGCGCTTTGGACCGCCAAGACCACTCCGCCACCCGTCGGTCGAGGCCGCCTCCTCCCCGCGCTGCGTTGTCGTCTCCTCACTCGCCCTGGCCCCGCTTGCCAGCCCCGCGCCTCCTCTTCCCCGCGCGCGGACACACTCCCACGCCGCTCGGCCACGGCCCCCTCTCCGTCGCCATTAATGCCTCGCAGGCACGCACCGCCCACACCGCGGAGAGACCCGCCACCGCTCCCCGTCTGCCCCTTGACCCGGCGCCTCGGTCACCCCTCCTTCCTCGGATTCCCTCTCCTCGCTCGGGCATAAAGCCTCCCCTCGGTGCCCGCCAAGCCTTTGCTCCCGAGCTTCCCACGCCCCCATTCGCCTCCGTCACTCCCGCGCGGCTCCCGAGCTCCCGATTGAGCTCCGCGCCCCGATCGCCGCCGCCATCCTCCCCGGGCCGGCACCCCGTAAAGAGGCTCTTCGCCCTCACTCCTCATCACTTGATTCCCGCGTCCGAGCATCCTCCACTTGCTAATGCCATTGGTACCCTTGTCCGCCGGTAGCGCCGTGGAGCACGGTCACCGAGGCTCGCCGTCGACTCCAACCACCCTCCTGTGGCGGACTGCGAAGCCTCCCGGCTTCCACCGCCACCGCCATCGTGAGCACCACCCTCCTCTCTCCGTGAAACCACCGCCATTTTAGCTCAACCGCCCCGAGACCTCCCCACCGCAGAGGACCCGATTTTCCCCTACGCCTCTAGCTTACTCCATCGACCCCGAGCTCCACTAAGCCCAAAAATGGACTCACCGTGGTGAGATCTACCGTTGACACCTCCCGTTGCCGCCGGCGAGCCTGGCGCCGGACCGCCACCGCTGCCGTATCCCGCCGCGGGAGCATCATAGCGTCGGAGGTTGAAGACGGGGACGCGTGGCCCCATCTCCGTCGCTCGTTCCCTCCGTGCCGTCTAACCTCCACCGCCGGATGGCAACAAGTCGTAGCCGCCGGATCTTCGTAAAGTCCGCGCTCCATCTCCGTTCGATCTCTTCCCGCATCGCCGCCACTTTCGCACCGCAGCGATCCGATGCCACTTAAGTTCCCTCCTCTCCACCGTCCATCTCCCTCGCACTGTTCGCCTGTTCCCCTTCTTTCCCGGCCGTTCGATTCCTCCTTCCCGCCTTGATCCGGGCCGTCCCACGCCGCCACCGCGGCCGTCCGCCTCGCCACGCGGCGGCCATCTGTGCCACGCGGCGCGACTCGCGCCAGGGCGTTTTCCCCTCGGCCCACCTCTCTCCCACAGCAGCGTGCGTTGAAATCGGCCGGCCGCATCAGAGCACCGGCCGGCCCGACACTGTTCATCCCTATTTTCTCCGATTTTCCAATTTCCAGAAATCAGATAAATCCAAATAAATCCTAGAAAATCACAGAAAATCCCAAAATTCCCAAATTTCACCACTTTGCTCCAAATATTATTCTTGACCCATTTTGGCCTCCACTTCCACAAATTCATCGCAGATAAATTCCTAAAATTCCTCATTTGCGGATTTATGCATTTTACTCCTTTTTAAATAGTTTATTTTCCCTCGCTTGATTAGTCTCAAGCTGGATTTAATTTATTTTATGTGTTTGCGCTAGCGTCGGAGATTCTGGAAGCTCAAGTGCAGTCGCAGGATCCAGGAGCTTCTACGTTCGAGCTAGCCGAGTTCGTCCGTTTACGGCAAGTCCCAAATCCTTTGATCATGTTGTATCCCATGTTATTTAAAATATGTTATTATGCTATTTGCATTATGCTATTTGTGAAATGTTAATTCAAAGTAAAATAAAATGTTTGGAATGACATGTTATGTAGTTAAACCTACCACCGACAAATGCTCATAAACTTGTTGTCATGCCTTTGTAACCCTAGAAATAATTATCTGTTAATCTAGATAATTGTAGGTTATTACTATCATGCAAAATGTTACACTAATAAGGCTGTGGCAGTGGGCCAATAGGATTTGCAAACCCGACTCTAGGGTAGGGTGGTATGGGACACCGTGCCCTAGAGCGGAGAGTGCTTGCGGGCACAAGGTAGGGTAAGGGGTTTGTGGTGCGCCGCGAGACGGTTATCGCCCACTCTTACCCTAGGATTGAGGTTAGGGTAAGGCGGGTTGTGGTGCGCCACTAGACGGTTTTCGCCCACCGCTTATCCTAGTTTGGGTCGCGGGCTGGTGAGGTTGCGACCATGTGAAAATATAAGGACCGAAACCCTTACGCCATGTAAGTGTCACGATGTCGCTCAACCACAGGAGTTGATTTATCAACACTGGTCTAGTAGCTGCTCAACTCGATTGAAACTCTACAGGTGTGGCGGTGGAGGAGGTTTAGCAGTAAGGTTAGGCAAGCCGTGATTGGGTGCCTAACAACGGTAGGGTTCACTCGAGCGCACCGCTTTTCTTTTCTTTGTGTGAGTGTGTGTGAGCGAGCCAGACCCGAGTGAATTCTACCGGGTAGAGCCTATATAAAGAGCTGAGCAGTGAAACGACCTGGCTTTCTTAACTCTTTAGCGGGAGTTAAGGGATCGTGTGGGTAAAGCTGAGCAAACTCTGCAGAGTCAAATAAATGGTATTCGAATACGCCGTGCTCCCGGTTATTGGAGCTGTGTCACTTGGGTGATTCCAGCCGCGAAGCTTAAGTAGTTTTGTACATGCTTTAACTTGGTTAAGTTGGTTAATTGAACTCTTCATGAAAAACCCCTGAGATCTCGAGAAGTAGTTTTGGGTCCCTTTTATAAAATGATTGCAAATAAAACTGCATCCACCCAAATTAATAAACCAAGTATACTCCCTTCCTTTGATGTTCCGTGCATGTAATAAGTTAGGGTCCCTTTGGGACTTGCTGAGCCGGTTGATTGGCTCACGGCTTGCTTTTGCCCTTCTTTAGAGGATCAAGACGAAGGTGTTTGCCTCCCCGTTGAGGAAGTCCCGGAAGGTCGCTTCTTCGACGAGGATCCGTGGCTTTAGGTCTTGGCCGCGCTCAAGCGGATTCTGGAGTTCTTGTAATGTAAGTATACTTTGGGCTTGCACGCCCCGCTGTCAAAACTGGATGTTAATCCTTATGTAAAATATATGCTGGTCTTTTGTTGTAAGCATGCAATGGTATACTCTTGCGCGACACTCCATAACTGTTCATGAGTGAATAGTTGCGGGGTGCCGTGTCCGTACACGCCCCTGGAAACGGGGGCGTTACAGTATGCAAGTCTGCTTATCTGTCTACAGGTCTTGACTTGAGCTGTTAAGAAAAATTACGTTGATTGTGACAACGGCATTCAGGGGAAGGTACGTATGATATGAGGACGACTCCAGCTGAAAGCATAAATCTTCCTCTAGCACTTTTGTCACGTTTCGACCTCCTTTGGTTGATACTGGATCGTGCGGACATGGAAAGTGATCTTGAAATGGCAAGACATGTTGTTCATGTACATCAAAATCTTGAGTCGCTAGCACTAGGGTTCACGCCACTTGAACCAGCTGTTCCTAGGCAAGTACAGTCGTCCTGGAGCTGTGTTATTTGAATTGTGCTAATCTAGGAAAAAATTGCATTCGGTACACCCTAATTGCAGGAAGCTGAATGTTGAAATCAATGTAACACAATTTGGAAATTATAGAAGCTACAAATGCATACCTCCGGGATTTTTCATAGTTTCATCCAAATGAGACTGAACAATAGTATAGTCAACAAACGCATTAGTCTCACATTTCGATTTGTCACTAATCACCAAAATCAAAGTAATAGAACTTGAACTTACAAACTAAGAGGCTGAAATAAAAGTGATGGGTAGTGTTTAGTACTTTTGTATTTAACAATGTTGACCTGATCACAGAGCATACATATCTGCTGCAAGAAGGGTCGTTCCTTCTGTTCCTCATGAGCTTGAGGAATACATCGCAACTGCCTATTGCTGACGAAGCGGCAAGGACAAATAGCATGGATGTGAGATACGCTTACGCTCTTAACTTGATCTCCAGAAAGGTAAACATTCTACATGCATCAAATGGTACCAATGCTACAACTCACTGTGGCCTGATTGCTAACCAAAACATTTTGCTTCTGCCCTTATGTACATAAAATAGGTATATAGTGAGGCTCAAGTGAAGGAATGCTTGGAGGAGTATGCATCCCTGAACGTGTGGCAGATCCATCCGAACACCTTTGGCATCCGCTTCATTGATGCAAGAATTAAAAGCTTGTGTGCTCCCTTAGAGATAATTCAATGGACATATTATTGGAGATATTGTCTCTAATGCAGTCTTTAGGTGAGATAAAAATCTTAGAAACAACCTTAAGAAACAAGCTATTTTACGTACGTACCCTGATAGCTGGCCTGGTTTCACGCTGTATTACTCGGTTAATAACTATTGAAACTTTTGTTCCGTAACCATTATAATGCATTACTTGGTTAAAGTTTGCTTGGTTAGAGCATCTCCAACAATCCCCCTAAATCTCCCCCTAAATCAAATTATTGGGAAATTGTGTAAAAAGTCTTCTCCAACAACTCCCCTAAACACCCCCCTATTTCTATTCCCCCCCAAAACTCTCCCAAAACTTAGGTAGAAACAGGGAACTTTCAGGGGTCCCCTTTCCTATTAGGATATATTTAGGGGAGCTGTTGGAGGAGGAGGCTAAAATAGGTTAACAATTTTTTTGGGCTGCCCCTAAAAAGTGTCTTTTGGGGTGGGTTTTTAGGGGATTGTTGGAGATGCTCTTAGTACTTAGCCTTTGAAACCTTCGCTCCCCACGATCCATGCTGCGGGCTTAAATTTATATTAGAATATTGTTGCAGTTTTGTCAATTCACTGTTTGCCTTTAATTTCTTCTCTTGATAACTGGTTATCAGCTTTGAACTTTACTGAGATTCTCGTTTGTTTTATAGACCATAAAGTGGATAGTCAAGCCTCTTCTTTGTAAAAGGAATAGCAAAGTATCGATTGCAAGTTATCTATATTGAACTCGCATGCTGTTGTATGACTTATATATATAGATTGTCCATGCCAATTTTTGTTGTGCAGGTTTGTAGCTGCCAGGATAATGTCGTCCTCACAGCAAGGCGCAAGGGCAGTGTGTATCACTGGCGGACCCAGGGCCCGGCGACCCTGGGCCCCTGCCCGGGCTCATACGACGGAAGCGAGGCGTCCAGCCCTCGAGGTATGCTTTCTTCAGTTGCGACGTCAATGCCATCGGCAGAAAGTTATGCAAAAGTTGAAGCTAGGTCGCAACAATCAGTGCTAATTCTTCACTAGAATTTCTACACATGTCAAACAACCACTTCACTGGGGTTTTTCCATATGTCCTAAGGAACTTCAAATGCCTAGCTGTTCTGGATCTTGGCCATAACAAGTTATCTGGTACAATTCCTTCATGGATAGGGTCAAGCATTCCTTCGCTAAGGATTCTCCGGCTGCGATCGAACATGTTTCATGGAAGTATTCCTCGGGAGGTAATACAACTGACTCAGCTCCAAATGCTTGACCAGCCATGGCTATAGCCTGTCAAATTCGCCCAGGCTTGTCAAATTCTCTGGGTCCGCCACTGGTGTGTATCATGTCGACAACAGGAGCTGTCTCTACAGCAACCCTTCATCAGGATGAGGTATGTTCTGGCAGTGTAGCTACATATGAGGTATGTTCTCACGGGTGTTAGTACGAATAATCCAGAGGCTGATATATGTATGCCTTCTCGTCTTGTCTTGTGTGGCTCAAAATATTACGAAAATTGTGTTCTAAATATATTCGGATTTGTTTCTTGTGTTACCCTGCAATTCTTATAGCTGTCACCTCAGAAAATTATACTCCACACTGAGCACTATAAGTTTTAGCTTTTTAACACAGCCCATCATGTTCAACATCCAATCATGTATGATGAGCTCCCTTGGTTGAATAGAACCATAAGACCATGTACAATAGTATGAAGTTAGCTGTCTGTAAATTTTATTATATAGGATATAAGATGATGTAGAGGATATAGAGAATTGTATCATAGAGAAGCTGTCTATAGAGATATGTAAAAAGATAACAGAGTGTAAGAGCTGTCGTCTATAGATGATACTGAAGGGTATTATAAAGAATAGATATATTCTCTAAGGCTAACAAAAATAACTTCAATAATTATGCCCCAACTTTTCCTGACAAGCTTATATGTCCATGTTTTTGCTAAACAGTACTGTTAACACTTGTAACCACCCTGATTTTCAACTAGGTTTAGCTACGTTGCCGACTGTAAAAAATTTACTTAGGTTGAGCCACACTACTGACAAGGCTAGGGAGCAGGGCTGGTCGAGCCACGGTACTGGCAAAAACTATAATAAGTTGCTTCTTGTTCGTATGCATTGCATTGTCGTTGGCCGTTCGTCCATTCGTTCGAGCGTTCATTCATTAGAGATCTAGTTATAATCCTAGAACCCTGAAAGATTATTTAGAGACTATTATTTCCTGTAGTAACCAATTGCATTTGCATAGCATCAGCTTTTTTAAGAGGAATCAAGTGTTGAAAATGCTTTTCAAGAAGAAATGTTTTGCGTGTTCGGTGAACACACAATCTTGCTGTAGGAGTACTAGACATTTGTTTTGGAAAACTATATATAGTTCTTTTAGAAAACAGCTATTTTCGAAATTCCTAGACTACTGGAATGGCACCGATCAATCGGGACACAATTTCAATAGAAAGAGCATTAAAAAATAGGAGTATTTTGAAAACTATTGAAAATAATTGCATAATCTGTTTTACAAAAAGGTCCAACTAGGCCACTCTTGCAGGAAGAACCTTATGCTTGGGACAACTATAGAATAGCCCTACTCTTTTAAGACAACCGAATTTTTAGAAAATGTAAGGGTCTTCCTGCAATATGTTTTCAGATTTAAAGCAAATCCAGATATAAACCTGGAGATCTCCAATGAAATACCAAAAATGCCCTTTGACTTCTCAAGTTTTTAGCAAAATGCCATGAAGGTGATTTTACCATTTTAACTTCAAATGCTAGGTAGCCCCTTGGTGGCAGCTCCTCGCTAAATCAGGATTTTCCTTTTCACAGAAATAATCAACAGCATTATGAGGATTTCAATGGAAGGAACACATGAGGGCGGGTTCGACAAGGCTTAAAGCCGATTTATGTTCGTACTATTTATAGTAATTAGCTTTTAAACGATGTATTTTTTAATGCAGGTCAATAAGAAAATTGTACTAAAAAGTATAATGTACCAGCTAAAATCACATATGACTATTTTTGTGTGCATACTACCTCTCGCAAATAGTCAGAATTCAAATATTTAAACCATAAAGATAAGGCTAAAAGAACACACCCATTATTATCATAGTAGCAAGCCACCGGTTAGGCTTCTGGTCATTTAGGCAGCACGGTGAGCTCATCCCAGCTTCTTTCCTTCTTGCTGTGTTCCTTCCCATCATGGCTAATGCATGTGTGTCTGGCCATGGAAGGGAAGGAAGCAAGGAGAGGAAAGCATGCATCAATTGTTCAAGCATCATCACGCTTTCAGTTTCAAGCATGCATCGAGCAGCAGCAGCCACATCTTATTTTCACTAGCACAAAGGAACTGTTTCCCTTCTTTGTTTCTCTCTTCTTTTGGCCTGCAGCACTAAGCAACTTTGCTGCAGTTTTGTCCGAGGAAAGGAGCTAGGCAGAGAGAAGGGGCAGCAACATCATCATCTCCAGCATTCCATAAGCATCATCCAGCATTAGGCAATCAGGTTTGAAGCTAAAGAAGACATTTTGGGAGCATCAAGAGGGGAGGAAATCAAGAAACATGCTTATCTGTCGCATCAGGCACTGAAGGTGTGTATATTCTCATCCATAAACAAATTATTATGTGTGCGTGCATGTTTCTGGAGTGGCCATCAATGTGTGTTGGTTGTTTCCTAAATGATTCAATATATGGTGCTTGTTCAGCTCAGATAAATGTTTCTATCCATGGGCATAATTGCTTTTATGAGTCCTGTTAGATCTCTCGGTGAACTTCTGTTTTATGGCTCCGGGATAAGGTAGAGCGTCACGGCGTATCACGCATCTCACCTCTCTCGCTCCTGTCTCATGTACGTATCTCTCTCTCTCATTTTCGCCACCGGTCGCATCCTCCTTCTTAAAGTTACTTTTTTCAGCCACTACTATTTATTTTTAGTTAAAAAATTCTCTCTCATCAGCAACACTTGGCAATATCATGCATGCTTTTATAGTTAGCTTCTTCCTTGGCCACCAAACGTTAGGCAAACACACTATATCTATATATGCTAGAGGAGCCCATTTCTTCTTCCAACCCCTCTCTTCTCCAAATAGTAGCCACTAACCATCACCATACCAATGCACGCCTCTCTCTATCTCCAAACTACAAATACCAGTGTAGTAGCAGCAGCAAGCAAGGCAACAAGAAGCTGGAGACATAACAACTGCTGCTGGCTATAAATAAACAAAAAGAAATTAACTGGCATTCTATTCGTTGCACTCCTATTGCTACATATATCAGCTGCAAAATGCCTTCTCCCTCTGGCTCTGCGTCTCTCCCGGCCTGTGTATAAATTAAGGCAGACACACAGCACAAACACCTCTCTCTCCCCACAATCCACCACACATTAGCACTAGCTAGCTCCCTCCCCCTCTCCCCCCTACCTTTCTTGTGGTTCCTGCATGCACAAAAGGAGAGAGAGAGAGCACAAGCAGTCTCATGACATCGACGTCGTCCGAGGAGTGCCCCCTCGGCTCCGGCACCGTCGTCAAGCGCACCAAGCAAGCGGCGTCTCCACTCGTCCCCCGTGCCGGACACGACGTCCTCGGAGAGCACCACCACCGAGGAGGAGATGGCAACAGTCTCATCCACTTCGCTCAGGGCGCCGGCGGGCAGCTGGTGCTCACGGCCTCGCCTCTGGCTCTGGTGGCTTAATTGCCACTATTAATCGATAGTATACTAGATTATACTCCAGTTGACATACATGCATGAGGGGGAGATGGACAGCACAGCCAGGCTAGCTAGCATATTAACCCACTCCATTGGCCTAATTGCATTGCCCAGATTGGTTCTTTTCGTTTTCTTGTCTTTTAACACCGATCGACGTCAGCAATACGTAATCTTTTTTTTTCTGGGGGGGTACCTACACATTATAGAGTAGTATCGTGCTTGCTTACACAGCCAACTAGCTTAGCTTGTTGGTTGGCAAGGGAGCAGCAACATGTAATCAATGAATATGCATGCATGCATGTAACTGTATTGATTCCTCCAATTCTCTGGAGAAGATTAACTAGCTAGCTAGCTAGCTACTCCGTATATATAGCCAAATGAAATTAAAGTTGATCAGCATGCATGTAATTCATATATACTACTGCTTTGCTGGTGAAAAATCAATAAATTGAAATCGACTGTGTGTTCTTTTTTAGTTTGTTCCAAGCAACTGGCCGGTGTGGACGCTAGCTAACAAGTAATAACTATGGTTTTTTCCCATTATAACTAGGATTACATTACAGACAGCATCGCAATTAAGAACCTAGAGAAGATACATTTACCAATCAGTGAAGTCACTTGTCTCCATCTTCCAGCCTGGCCATATTATTATTAGCTAGGCCTAGGACACTCATACTACTGCTGCAAAATACAGTTACAATTACACAGCGGGATCGAACTAGATATGTATGTATGACACCTCTCCACGGCAACAGGTTACTTATTACACATAATATGGCTATGAAGATGATGAAGAAGAGCTTACAGTTACAGGGCAGGGGGAGATGTGACATTCTTTGGCGGAGGCTCCATATTCATATGCGTGCAGACTCTCTCTGGCACTCCCTTCAACCACAGGTTTCGCAGCTCCCTTCTTTTCCAGCCAAGCGCTATCAAGGTGCCTGGAACCAAAAGTACGTATATGCAGACGTTGGTCCCAAGGATGTGAAGCAACACCAACTTCATTAGGCTCCAGGTGATACATAGGTAGGTAGAGATGGTTACCCAGTGTGAAAGGCACGATGTAAAGAAGAGCAGGTTGGCCATGCCCGTCCATAAGGTTCAACGCAACGTATGTAATAAGAAGTCCTATGTGGGCATGAGTTACAGCAAGTTAATCACAGAAAATATTAAGTCCTAACTGTGTGCAAAGAGGAAAAGAACTACACTGTTCACAAGATACACTACAGCCTTAATAAATCTGAATGTGCAGAGAAGTGCCTTCTTTTCCCCTCAATTAAAGAGGCGCATGGATCCGCAATGGAACTTACCGGAGCCATAGGCCACCATTGACCACAAAAAGTAACCAGATTGCAAACTTTTCTTGGCAGCGCAATCATATCTGAAGAAAAATAAAATGAAAACTAGATGCTGAGATCAATAGCAAAGCAAATAAGGCACACTAAGAGATTTCAAAACCACAGTTGCAAATAGCAGTTATATCTCCCACATGCCTGCTTGTACTCACATCGAAGGACCCAACCTTTGGTAAACTAACCTTAATGAAAATGCAACTAACAGCCCAGGAAGAAGGATATCACCAAAGCCAATGATGCTGTATCCACCCCATGGATCAAACATTCGTGGGATTTTTAGCAACATAGGCACACCATCTTCATCAGTCTTATCACCACGTGCAACCTACAAGAAGAACACCAGCATAACCAGCAAGCCTAGATAATGATGCCACCAAACATCAGAATAGCCTTTCATAGTAATTACCACAATCATTACACTCTCATGAAACCACCTCTTGGAGACGAATACCCAGAAAATGTCATACAAGAATGCGCAGCTGAGAAGAACCGAACCCACCTGATCACAGCCAGAAGGTAAACAAAACTCTCTCACACACAAAAAAAAATTACAACGAAAACTCGTACCAAAGCTGAGCACCATGTAGATAATCAAAAGTCAAGAACAGTTAGATTACCTTGAGGTTAGGTACCCTCACAATTTGGATGACAGTAACTATCAGTGCAATACCCTGAAAGTACAAAGCCTGACATCAATTGCTGTGACAATTACATTCGAATACATTGAATACTACAGATAGTTGCACTCACAAGAATATCTTGCCCAATCCAAGCATAGGGCCAATGGCGGTAAACAGCCCACAGAACAGCAAATACAATGCAAAAGGGGCAAACTGCCACAGTAAGGTATGAAACAGCTCCAAAGAATGGTACTTTCACAAAAGATTCCGCAGCACGTCTAAACCATCTGAAAGATTCCATGACTTTCAGTCAGTAATAGTGGGGAAAAACACTCAAGGTGGCTGGAGAAGTTCCAGAGCAATAATGAATGATTCAAACAAACTCTCAGGCAACTCCAGTGTACCTTGATAATAGAGCCACCAAGCATGTTTGCAGACCCTGCATAAACAGATGCATTGATTAATGAAAGGAAAGGCAGCAAAAGATTAACTAAAACAGCAGTTTGGCATAGCAGTAAACTTGCAAAACAATGTTGGTTCACTGTAGTAGTCACAGATTATCCTACTTGGTGATTTGATAGTACTTACACCACGAATAAAGACTCAGAGCAACTGATATTATTTACTGTGTAAGCAACATCACATTTTTCATAGCCATGTTTCTGAAAGTAAAAGTGCAAGTCAGATGAAGAAATTGCACCTCTACACCACCGATGCAGAAGATTACCACCAGTAGCTCCACAAACCACGAAGACATCAGCTTGTAAAGCATTATTAAGAAGCATGATGCAAGCACAACAAACATTATCGCGGATGTCACGTTGATATCTACCATGCCACTAGAACCTCCATCCTCAGCATTCAGTATGCCTTCGTGGCCATCCTTTACAACCAGTGCATTTGTCAGTGCCTCATTTTAAGTAGAAGATATATAAAAACTAATTTTCATGATATTAATATTGTAACCTTCATGAGCTTCTCCTGTTCACTAGTGGCTTCTCTAGCGCTCCATGCTGACCAGTATGACGCACAAAGGACAGTACCAACAGCCATGAGCCAAAGGAACACCTCTGCAGTATCGACTACAGGACGATCTGGAGAGTACAGCTGCACAGAAACTAAGGGAAGAAACAGGGATACGTCAGTAAGCTATTTTAGGTAGAATACAAGAACCAGAATCCAAGCCAACGTAATGGCAAAAGCAAGGCTGGACAACAAAAGTGAGCAATATCACGTTTCACACAGAAATCGAAATGTTGGTGGCCACGCTGAGTTGACGGCTTACCTGAGTTACCACCTGTAAGAAGCGTATCATGTAATGCAGCACCTGCATCTTTTGGCAGAAGAACTGCAGGTATGTTTATATCAAGGTCTGTTTCGTTCTTTTCACAGACCATCTTGTATAGCTCTGCAGCGTAGACGCATGATATAGGTGAAAATCAGATATTTGTCAACAGAACATGCACAAATGCACCTATAAATACATGGCAGGCCTTCAAATATAAATGCATGTACTCATAAACATTCATATGTGCATTAGCATTAGCCTTTTTTTCCTCCTTTTTTGGAGCAAGTTTTCACCCATTTCCATTAAAAAGGATGCATTAGCATTAGCACATTGCCATTTTCAAAACAATCCAGCAAAGGGGAAACCAACAAGAAAGTGGATTGATAGTTTAATACCATAGTGACAACATGCCATCAATGAAGAGAGAATAAGACGAATTTTAAACAATGCAGTCATTAAACAACAAAATGAAATGTATACATGAACATTCATGGGAAACATGTACTCCTGAGCCGCTGCCTACATATATGATCAAGAGGATGATTTTTTAGTAGAAGGCTACAGACCATAAAAAGCACAAGGATAAATGCCTAAGGGCTGAGGATTTCATCATCAGAGAGTTAAAGTGAACTTCATAGCAACAAAAAAGTGGCATCTACACAGTATAGTAAATTATGGAGCCACTCTCAGTTCCCATAATATAGGAGTATAGGACAGGATATTCCTCAAATAGACTATACTGTGTAGATTATATGTAAAGGAACATGGCTAGGATTATATGTAAAAAAATTTACAACGAGCAATGTCATAACTCGTAAATAGGGAGACAACGTACCATGGACATGGTTTATGATTAGTATAGCAGAAGCACCAGCAGCTTCCGCAAGCTTTGCTTTTTTTGTGAACTTGCATTTCCCCCTTTGGACTAAAAGAACATCTCCAGCAACCTAGGAGGGGGGAGGAAGCTGCGATTACTGGGATACAAAGCGAGGTGGCCGGAGAAAGACAAATAGGTGTAAGTTATCGCAGATGAGAAACCTTGTCCTTTGGAGGAGTGCAGCAATCAAAAGGGTCTGCCAAGGTAAGCTTAGTTCGATTGGCGTGTTTTTCCTTGGACACTATTTTGGGACCAAAGCGAGCACCAACACCAACATACTCATCGTCCTCTTTGCCATTGACCCAGCTTTGCACTTTGACCTTAGATTAGCGGGAGGGAGAAAGAGCAAATGACTAATAGCAGGAAGAGTATCATAATCCATAGGGAGGGCAGCAAGTAAAGTAAAGCAATAATCAGCTGAGCCGGAAAATAAAGAAAGTGCTATGCTCACAAGTAGACGAGCGAGGGATTCTCTCTCTAGATTTACGTACAGGGAGTGGATGGATGGAATGAATCGTAGGATTGGTACGAGGTGCGCGTGTGTGTGTGAGAGAGAGAGAGAGAGAGATACCAGGACGAAATCGTTGGAGCATCCGGGGATCTTGGGTGCCTGGTCGTCCTGGTGGACGATGTCGCCGCCAGCGGCAGCCCGCGCGAGGGCGGACGCCATGAGGAGCGCCAAAACGGCGGAGGCGGCCATCGAGATGGATCGACCTCTCGATCTCCCTAGACTAGAGACTAGGGTTGGGAGGGAGACTGGGGAGGGTTGGGGATGACGACGACGAGGAGCTGGAGGAAGGAGGACGCGATTAAGGTGGAGTTGGAGGCAGGTAGGTAGGCCGGCCCATTCCACCACAAGGCCGGCCCACTCTCGTAGATTTTTCACGGTTTTGTCCCAATTGAGTAAAGTCCATTACCGGTCCTTAAACTTTTTATGCTGTGTCATCTCAGTCCATAAACTTTTAAAGTATGTCATCCCGATCCTTAAATTTTCAAAGTGTGACAATATCCTATGTAGTTGTAGCAGTGAACTTTTTATGCTGTGTCATTCCGGTCCATAGACTTTCAAAAGAAATTGCAATAGTGTAGTCACGTGGTTGTCACTGGCACGTACAATAGTGTAGACAACTGCTATCTATAATATCTTTCATATCATCTATAGATAATACTAAAGACCGCTCCTACAATATGGTGTTTTTTACATGTCTATATAGACAACTCTTTCATATACAATATATCTTGTTTTTGTGTTATAGTCGACTATTGCATAAAAGATGGCACAATTCTCTATACTCCCTCTATCTCCTCCACATCATTTCATATCCTACGTAGCAAAACTTACGCAACTGACGTCACATCATTATACATACTTTTAATGGATGGGTAGCCATTCACATTTAATCCTCACATACTCCCTCCAACCACAAATGAAAGTAGTGATGTTTTGAATATTGGCATGCTCTCTAAAAGGCAGGTTGGACCATCAAACACCAAGTTTTATCGTAATATTTAATCTTTATTAAAATTGAGTGCCAAACATTTACATACTCTCTCTACCGTCTGATACCAATCTAATCTACACTATTAATCCACCAGTTCAAATTATTTTACATCTAATCTACACTATTAATCCACCAGTTCAAATTATTTTACATCCACCCAACAATTACCTGCTCTACAGTCATAACCTTAACTACGTCTACACCACAATATGCACCCAGAAATACACCATCATAAAAACGTGCGCACCAGATTAACTCTCATCTATTCTCTCTCCTTACTCAACCATATCCGACGGTCATCCTTCAATGGATCTGCACTACCCCTCACATCCCGCTACGCAGAAACCCCTCCGTTCTCCGCCTCCCCGCGCCTCCTCCGCTCCCTCCGCCTCCCCCGCGCCTCCCTCCGCCTCCCCCCACCCCGCATCTCTTCTCCCCATCCCGCGGAAACCGCCTCCTCTTGCGCCCCCCACGCGCCGGTGCCTCCTCCTTCCCTCCCCACCCGCCGGCTCCTCCTTCCCTCCCCACCCGCCGGCGCCTCCTTCCCTCCCCACCCCGCATCTCCTTCTCCCCATCCCCGCATCTCCTTCCGCATCGCCGCCGCTTTCTCTCTCTTCCCAAATCCCAACCCTAACCCTAACTCCGGATTCGCGTTATCCGAGTTGTTGTGGGTGAAAGATTTTGTTTTGGGGAAGGATTCACGCGGTCTCCTCATTTCTGAAATGCCCCGGTTCTTGATCCCGTTGTTCGTGGCGGTCGTCGGAGAAGGAGCTCTTCCACGTCCGCAGTCCGGCGATGCTTTGCCGCCTTCTCTCCTCGCCCCGCCGACCTCACCGCGCCCTCTCCTCCGCAACAAGGGCGGCCGCTCCCTCCTCCACGTCGCCGCCCTGCCCACATCCGTGCAAGGACCGTGAATTCTCTAGCCTCCACCGATGCATTCGGTCTGGGTTTAGAGGTTTTGACGCCTGCTTCGCTATGTGGTGGTGGTGGTTTAGGTGGTGATTGCGCTTGTGGAGGCGGCGGTGATGCCCCGGCGAGCGTCATGAACGGGAAGGACGAGGAGGGGTGGGCTTCGATCCACTCGGTGGGGAGCAGCGGCAATGCAGAGATCATGGCCATCCTGCACGATCGAGGTACAGGATCTTACCGTTGCATTTGCGTGAACTGTGCTGTTTGTGCTGCAAGTATCTACAATCAGCTGGTGAAATTGGTATAGGATGAGTTGATGTTTTCTGATGTTTGCACGGGTAATTTCTACCAAGTGCAGTAATTTGTACGGTAATTAGTAATTTTTGACATTTGCATAGTTACTCATTCGCATTTGAGGTGAGTCTAATTTATGCATCGCTTTGGATATTTATAATGTTTAGATCTTCTCTCATGCGTACCCTTATCTTCTCTTTGCAGAAGTCGTGTTTCTGAGAATTCGATCCAACCACTGTTCCGTCTAGCCCAACAGCCTCATTCCCCCCAACCGCTTTTCTACTCGCACAATTGCTCCTTCAACAGCAGAGGTGAGAAGATCATATATATGCCTCCATTTTTTTTTCTTGCAACAACCAAATGAGCAATGTCTTGCTATTTAAACCATCCATGATTTTATCCTTGCCGTTTGTTTACCATCCATTGTTTCACTTGATTGCAGCAATTTCTGGTTGTACAACTATTGATTGATGATTTGAAAGTTATTTTCTTTGAGGTATGCATGCAATAAATAATCTCGGATGCTTATTTCATGTACTATCTCGGTGCTATTATAGTGTGGTCGTATTTGATCTTGTCCAGCGTAGATGTGGATGTTAGCTTCCCTTGCGAACATGGTAATCCACAGTACATCATGTCTGCAGAGTTTCTTACTCTCCATGTGTGAAACAAAACAATCATTGATAGTTCTTTCTATAAGTCTTCATTGCATCTTGTTAGAGGCATCCTTACAATGATGTTGTAAATCCTTGAGGTTTTCTTAAGCATAAAGCAAATAATTAATAGAACTTAAAACAATATGTGTAATATGTCCGATACTCGATGTATTTCATACGTCCTTACAGGGTTCAGCAAATGTTGGAAAATCTTCATTTATCAGTGCTTTGCTAAGTATGCCCTTCCATTCTTGAGATCACTGCTCTTCTTTGTGTGCAGTTCAAGAGGTTGTCCTGAGAAACTCCAATGGCTCCTAAAGGTACAGAAATATTATTGCAGGTTTCTATTTGTGCCTATTTTTGATTGAGAAGATTGATGTCCACATGTCAATTGTTTTAGATTGGGGATCATTCAGTAGTTCTTGTCTGCTTTGCATGTCGTAATATATTGGTCTCACTGCTGAATTGAATATGGTCTTTGGTATTATGAATTAATTGCAATGATCTACACAATTAGTTGGTGGTCCATTTATGTTTGTTCTTTAACAGGTATAGAACTGGCAAATTCTGATGCATACATTTCCTTTGCAAATTTAAGGGAACTTTGACACTATGCTCTCTGTTTTGTTAGCAATATACTACGCACACTATTGTTTGCAGCGTGCCGGAAACTTGGCTCATACTGTACTTAATCATCTCATGCGAATACATGAACCTTCTTCAATCTGGCTTTTTAAGTATGGCTTACTGGCTACAACATTAGATTTGCTATGTTTATTCAATTTTACTGTTTGATTTGCTATGTCGTGTAGCTAAGTGATCAAATTTGCATCTTGCAGGCCTGATGGGAAGAAGAAGGCTTACGTGAAGCTGACTCCAGACTATGATGCTCTCGATGTGGCCAACAAGATTGGCATCATCTAAGTTAAGAGGGTGCTGCAGTAGGCATTTGTGTCCTGTTTTTTATGTGTTTGGAATTTTGTTGCTATTATTTACCGAAGGGCCTCAGTGGCTCATTACCAATATGGCAGCACACTTTCATGAGTATGATATCATCCAAGTGACCTATTTTGAGCTTTAGTTTGCGAGAAGTAAAGGTAATTTATTTTGTCGGTAGTGAATATATCATATATGTGATCAAACTGTACTGTCTGCAAGTTGTTTGATTAACACAGAACCATCCTTCTGCAGGTCCTCCAGAAACTAAATCACCCTAACATTGTGAAGTTGAAGGAAGTGACAATGGAAAATCATGAGTTGTTCTTCATTTTTGAAATCCTAAAACTCATGGCATGATTGTAGAATAATAAAATTAGTTACCCTTCTAGAGATTGTTGGCGATTATGTTTTGCATAAGCTCCTCTTGCCAGTGCATAGAATGTGCTGATTATGATTAAGACTTCTATTGTATCTTTTACAGTTTCTTATTTTATTGATCACCATAACTTTGTTCTTATCTAATTGCAATGTACGATTGACATTTTATTAGCTGTTTCTTCAATATTCATTTTCTTACATATGGATTGACCACTTCATTAGGTATAGATATTCATAAATGGACAAAATGGATAACGATTCTATGTTGTGTCAGGAAGAACATGGGTTAATAAGAGTAAAAAAAGGTCAATAAGAGATGTCGTCTGGTTGATCAACTCCAATGCTATCTGAATTGTTCACTTCAAGGTATGATGATGCCAAGACGGCAAAGGCGATTGCATAAAAACTTCTTGGTAAGCATGGAAATTCACCTTTGTGTTGCTGTGTTGCTTCACAAGAATGGAAATTGACCATCGATGATGCTGTGATGGGGCAATTGCATAAGGTTTCTTGATGAGTGTGATGATACATTAATACCATATCAGGGTAAGAAATGGAGATTTGATTGCTTCATTCCTTAGTCTTGGTTTACCTCACTGGAATGACATGTGCTCGGTTTTCTGGGCTGGTTTCACAGTCTTTTTCTCCATACAAGCTATCACAAATTTGCACATTTTTAGATTCTCTGCCACATATGTTTGATTGTTTGAGGCAATATTTCAATCACCAGGGGGAGTAGCTCAATCAGGCAAATGGTAATGGACAACTCTGAGTCGAGGTTTGATCATGTTCATGCGTGCAAAGTGGGTTCTCTGTACACAAATTTCGTGCTTTTTTGGTGGTATTCAGTGCCTCTCTGTGGCCTATGATCCGAATGATAGGAATGGGCCACTAAATTGGTGCTGTAGGTTGGAATGAGTTCTTGTCATAGTCAGGACAGCTTCTATTGTGTTATCGAGCTCGATTGATCGGATGTTTGTGCGATTATATTATCACTATTCTTTATTACCTTACAACTTGATTGACAGGAACAACCAACTAAATTTGTGCTGTTGGTTGGTATGTGTTCTTATCATGGTCCAGTCAATTCTGTCATGTAATCATGTTATGTTCTGCAGTTGCAGGAAAAATATTAGTGATGGCCATCCGACTCTTAGGGATGCCCGTGCAGATCATTGTTGGATGATGTTCAAGAAGAATGTTCCAAGTTCGGCCAAGTAAGACACATTTTTGTGGACAAGTAAGTCAACTGGTTCATATATTATTTTATTAAACAACTATGTCATGCTCTGCATTCAGAATTCTTTTTGGTTGGTTCAATATTGGCCTATTGCATTGCTATAACTATCTCTGGTTTTCCTATAGATCATCATACATAAATCTGAGATGCACTTCAGTCCTTTTTTGTTTCAGACAAAGTAGTGCGACATCTCTCTCTCTCTCTCTCTCATTTGCTCAATTTACATTTGGGAGGTTACTATGAATTTACAATGATGATTTTTTAACATGCATATTCAAAGACTGTAACTACTATTCGATGGTTTATGTACCTAGAGGCCAATTCCTCTCGCAGATTGGGCCAACTTATTTCTACAAGCTAACTCTCGGACTATTTGATTTGATGTACCATTCACTGTACTTTTAGCACGTACCGTTTCTTAATTTGCAGCGAGTTGTTTTGATACTCATTCCTATGATCGCTCTCTGATTGCTGGGTACGATTTGATGGAAAATTGCTAATAATATGACTTGTAATTGGTTAACATTTGTCTGAGTAACCAGCAGCATAATTACAACTTACAAGAGATGTTATGTCTTTCTCAAACATGTCATGGTTGCTTATTGGAACTTAGTAGTGCTCTTATCACATTTATTCGATGTTTAATGTTAACCTTTTGTTTGTCGGGATGCTCGCCGAGAGTGATTACATTCGACTTGTAATTCCTGCAGAACTTGAGACATATGTTGGTGTTGATGCGGTCCAGAGTGGAAAAGGCTTCGTGAGCTCCTTTATCGATAATTAGTTTCTTAGGAAAAAGTTTTCCATTTGTAGTAGACTCATGAATCTGAAAAATGCATGATGGTAATGCATTCTCTCTTTGTGCGTATAAATGAAATAATTTTATTGTACAATATCTATGAATATTTCGTGGGTTCATAGATCCTGGTGGCAAGGGCCATCATTAGGATTAGCTATGAAATGGTGGTTTGTGGGATGGAAAGCTTGCTTCAACCTTGCTTTCCACACTATTTAAAAATTGTAAAAATCATGCAATACTTATGGAAAGATAAGACCAATATTTCTCGAAGCAAGATAGAAGGGAAATGGCATCTCGTGAGGACCCAACTCCTCACAGGAAACATCCATGTGCAATGCACCTCCCTGTGAATTCTAGACATGTTTTATTGTCACTGGCTATGATTTGCATATTTATTGTGCTTACTAAGTTTCAATATATTTGTAGGTATGGCACTTTGAAACAGAGATTGAGAAATTATCCATCCGTGTCAGTCATCTCGGAAAAGGTAGACACTATAATAGGTATTGGCTTTTCAGGCATGAAGGCTTTTTGTTGAAAGCGCAGATTCCAGAGAATGGGGATACTATAGCACAAAGGAAGAGGTGATTGCTATGCTCTGATACCTAATCTGATCTCTCTGTATTTGGTATTATGATTGTACAATTATAAGCTTATTACTAGCTGAATACCCGTGCGTTGCTATATATTTAAAAACTTCCTTTGTTATAGTAGTGTTTGCTGGTGTCATTTTTTATCTACTATATTGTTGGTTTTTCAAGACTGTTGGAGGAAGCAGAAACTTGGTGATAGTATTAAAAAGCCGCAATAGTGGACATTGTTATAGGTCAGTTGTTGTTTGGTATTGTATCGGGACAAGGATATCTTGTCTTTGCCTTGGATGATAAGATTTCCTGGGCATTGCTCTATATCATTTCTGTATTTGACTTGAAAAGATTATTTGTTAGTTATAATTCTACTTGCTTCCGTAATATGGAGTGCACTCAAGCTATCGTAGCCGCCTTGGGGATGCTTAGCCAAATCTAGCAGAAAATTATTAACTCCTGCCATTATCCTGGAAATGTATGCTTTGCAATTTGACCAAACCTGTCTTAACATCACTGAAGCAAGGCTATATAGATGTGGTTTAGGTGAAACCCTCTTCCATAATTTTCGTTGAAAAAGCCCCTCTTCTATAATATGAGACGAGATGTATCTTGTTCATTTCTTTGCTGTTGTAGCTTGCTTGCTTAATACAAAATAGTGCACTGCATCTATTATTTTGTTTACAGCTATTGAATGGGTATAGTGCTACAGAGTTAACTAGCACCATAACTTTTCTCCTGATCAGTGATCCATCAATTCATATCACGGCACTGTCTGAGGCTGCTGATCTGATCTCTCATTTTCTATCACAAATTATCGAGTGACCTCAACGCCTATAGCGGATGTCGGAGTCATAAGCCTGAACCTTTTGTTTACAGCTATTGACTCTCTACAGAGTACAGAATCTTTCCTGTTTCATAGTGTTAACCATTATTGCATGTCTTGCAATGGATTAGATAAAGCTAAAGATGTTGTAGTTTATCAACATACTATATTCAATAATTATCAACATGTTGTAGTTAGAATTCTCTATATATGATCACCTTAATTATGGTTATAGTTTAATAGGAAAGATCATTATAAGCAATTAAACAACCAATCCTGATTTCTTGAAATTGAGTCCAGGGTGACATCCTTTCTAATAGCTTATACAAAGAGGAGCTCTAGAATACATTTTGAGGCAATCAGATTCCTCTTTGTACAGGAGTCTCACGAAAATATGTTGGTGGGATTTTTTTAGCCCCAAATATAGCATGTGAGAATTTCCTCTTTCAAATTCGAAGTCTTCTGCTGTAATGACTTAGCTACACATGATTTTTGCAGGCTTATCATCTATTTCACACTTCCTGCCTTGTACACTGGACTATTTTGTGTCAATATGAGGTGCTGGCTGACCAAATTGCTAACAAGAGGAAGAGCAACCGAGGAAGAAAGGCAAAAACAGCACCAAAGAGCAGGATAACATCCATCCTTTGCCCAGAGTGTCAGGGTACAGGAGTCCATGTTGAGGGAGATGAACTTGAAAAGCCAACTATTTCTTTATCCGAGGTTTGGAGCACATTAACACTGGTTTCTTGTCAGCTAGCTAATTTTCTTTCAGAGAACTTGCTTTAATTCATTATTGTGCAAGTAAAATGTGGCGCTTCTGAAAATTCGGTTTATTTTGGCAGATGTTTCGCTATAAGCTGAAGGCAGATGTTTCGCTATAAGCTGAAAGCCATTGAAGCGCACAAAGCATGGATGAAGAGTCCTGAGGTGCTTGAGAACTGTTCCACTGGACTTCATTTCCCTTCAGAACATCTGGAAAGCTCTGAGGTAGCTCCCAAGGCAAATTTAATTCCTATTTTTTGAATTGAAATGCATGGATTGGATCACTAATGCTACATCCCTCTGTTGTAGGAGCAGGTGATGCCACTGAAGTCACTTCCTTTCTATGCAGTGGATGGATAAGAACGTATTTGGGTCAGCTCGTGAACTGTGCCTCGCGATTGCCAGAAACGAGAGGACTTAATCCAGAGTCTATGTAAATTTACTAGAGCAGCTGTAAATAAGCATGCATGACAATACTGGGAACAGTGATGTTAGATGCTGACACTGTAGTTTGCTTATTTGGTTGTTTGTACTGTACCTATGTTTAACCTGTATGCCTGCCAGATACCATGGCAGTAACTGAAACTTCAGCAAACTTGTATTCGACTGGGTTTAGTAACCATATATATATGCACTGCTCTTTACTGTGTTCAACTCGGCCGAAGTCATCGCAACTACCGTATTTCTGCGCTATGCTCTCTAGCTTTGCACATTCTGTTGAGACTTCAGGCTTATGGGTTTCCATTTTTGGTTTCGTTCTATGCATTGCGTAGTGTGTAAAGTCGCGGTTTATAATGCTATATGAGCTGATTACGGTATAATTTGTTCATAGGGGATTTAGCTCATGAAATGAGGACAACCTAAAAATAGCATTGGCGCAAACGCTTTACACAGCCACACAGGTGCACAATAAATCTTAGAAGCGCCTGTCATTCTGGCAAGTGAATGGTTCCATTTTGGGATCGCTTCTCTAGAATACATTTTGAGCCAGTGTTCTCACATGAGCAGCTCTATGTTGCGTTGTCGAGGGGTGTGTCCAGGCAAACAACAAGAATTTTGGCAAAACCAAAGAAGGAATTAGATCCAACAGGGAAGAGCACCAAAAATATTGTGTATAAAGACGTCCTCGACTGGTGAAAAGGTGGTAATAATGTCCTAAATGACTATTTCTTTTTTTCTTAATAAATCTGCAGCTAAATTTAAACTGAATCAAGTAGCAGCTACACAGGCCTTTAAGTTATAATGTGCTTCTGCCTATTCTTATAAATTTGGAATCTCATATCTCATAAATTTGGAAAGCAATTAAGTAAAATTTTAGGATGCATTTTCTTTTTGCAATGGTGGTTTCAACGTTCTAATAACTTCATCCATTCGGTTGCAGGATTAGATCCCCATCCTGATTTGGAGCATTGGAGTGGATGAAGTCTTTTGTATCAAACCATCTTCCTTCTACTAATATGCTTCAGCCGCACCGGGTTAGATCATTGCTCAATGGATGCTGCCCTGAGTTGCATGTATTATGTGGAAGCACCATATCATACACATGTGGTCATCTATATTTCAGCGTTCATTGACTTGTAACTGAACTTTTGCCATTTGGATGTCTTCAATTATTTGTAGTGACTGACCAAAATAATCTGATGTATATGTCGGCTTTCATTCATGGATAGACTTTGTTGCCAGAAACCCAATTATCCAAACAAAACATGTATGGCCATTCAAAAATTGGCTTTGACAGCAGGAAACAAAACATGTATGGCCATTCAAAAATTCGTTTTGTTGATTTCGTGTGCATCCCTAAAATACCGCCGTGGCGTTAGCACGGGCACTATACTAGTGAAACAGAAGAAAGACACTCAACTAACCGTACCACAATCTAGAACCTACCAAATACTTGTAAGAAACAATAAAACTTAAAAAGGGCGTGTAGATTTGTCGTCGACTGGCCGGTGTGCACGCTTAGCATTTGCTTATTCGTCTAAACAATTCCTTTTTCATTGGATAATTGACCTATAAGTCTTCCCATACTAATTAAATTGCAAAAGAGAATAGAATTACCACAACAACGTCGGGCTCAATACTGGCGTACTTATAGACCTTGCAAAATTATAGAATTATGAAAGGACCTTTTCTTTTTCTTTCTTTGACAGATGAAAGGACTTGCCGAGACCATATAATTTTCATACATTCAATCAAAATATGTATCGTGTATTTTTATATATTTGAATAGATTAAAATACCACTATGACCAAATTACAAGTAATATCACTGGCACAACTACAATGCAGTGAAGTGTGGGGTGTGATAGAGTTAACAATGGTACATTGGGAAGTAACAAGTATTTGTGAGAAAAAACTTTTATAAAAACATCGAAGTATTTTATGTCGAGTATATATCTAAGAACGAAGGAGTAATTTAGTAAACTACTCCCGCTAATCACAAAAAGAGAAATCGTTTTGAGTAACGTGCAGCTAAACGCTACAAACTTGGGTTGCCAATATCTTTTTAAATATTTAGAATAGACACATGAAAATAAAAAATATATATATCTTAAAAGTAATTTTATAATATTATAACTTTAGTATATTTTATAAACATGTTACGATATTAATGAGTGATTAAAGTTGTATTTTAGGGATTAAGCCATGCTGGGGTTTGACCGGACGAAGTACTACAGGGGGGGCTGATCGAGGTGCTGATGGAGTGCGGTACACCCGGATTACCAGCTAGGTAGCATGCATGCGATGCGTATCGATCAGCGTCCTCTCTCGATCAGCTGATGGAGTGCGGTACACCCGGATTACCATATAATTGAGGAGACAAATTGACCAGGCAAGGCCTGCACTGCACTTACCAGCGTCCTCTCTCGATCCATCCATGCATCTACACCTGTGGCCGCCGGCTCCACTAATTACTCCATCATTCCGGCCTGCATAAACATATGTCACCTCAATATACAGCTAGCTAGCTTAATTATATGCATGTTTTGAATTCGAGAATGTCATTCTTAATTTGCCACAGAAATTAAGGGCAGGATCACGATCAGTTTCCAGTGGAAGGTGCTAGAGATCGAGGGCGCCGTAAATTAATTTCCTTGTCCTAGCTAAAAATAAAGATTAAATATTTTGCACCAGTTAAGTTTACCTAAGTTTTACTTTACATCAGTTTTTTTTAATATTTTCACTTTTACACCAGTTACATAAAAAAATTTGTTACAGAAAACACCATCATCCGATATAATATTATCCCTATTATTTAGATACAATATTAAAAACAACCTCTCTAGTCATTTATATCTTGAGCACGGTCTTGTGAACGCATATTCCTCCTAAGGGTGTGTTTGGTTTGAGGGATGGGATGGGATGGAATGATCCAAAGTGGGATGAGCCCGTGCAAATTTAGAGAATATTCTCCTTAGATGTTGGACCATGTGGTTCCACTTTTTTTGTGGAACCATCTCATCCCATCCCCATCCCATCCCATCCCACTCCATCCCAGCAACCAAACACATCCTTACTAGTCCCACGTAATGTCTTCTCTCCCTTCTCTATCCTTCAAACCGTGTAGTGTAGATACAAGCTCTCCTCCCATGCAATTTTTTGTCTTTATCCAAGAGCCTAACTCGCACCTCGTGCAAGATACAAGCATTTTCTCTCTTCTCAATCTGTATCTTCCACTCACCACAAATTGTAGGGTCTCTTTATTTGGCTCTAAAAGACATTTTTATAATAACTAGCTTTTCTACAGTTAATAACTTTCAAATAAAGTATCTGTTTAAAACATAGTCTATAAGTTGATTGTAGACCACAATCTTCAGACTTCGACCACAGCATGCTTCGATCACGCATGAATACGACTACAACTATGACAGTCTTCGACCACAGTATGAACACAACTACGATTACGACCGGCTTATGACCACGGCAGTACGACTTCGTCCTTATGACCACATTAGCTTTTGAGCACGTCTGGCTTTGACCACGGCAGTACGACTTCGTCCTTACGACCACGATAGCTTTCAACCATGTCTGACTTCGATCATGGTAGTACGACTTCAACCTTATGACCACGGTAGCCATCGACCACGTCTAGCTTTGACCACGATAGTATGACTTCGGTTTTACGACCACAGCAGGTAATTGTAGCTACAGTACTCTTTCATGGTCGTAGCTACAGTACTCGATAGTCATAGATTTTACTGATCGTACTCGATAGTCGAAGGTTTTACAGGTCGTTAGTCGTAGGTTTTGCAGACTACCTTCATGGTCGTAGCTACAATACTCAATGGTTGTAGGTTTTGCAGACTGCTTTCATGGTCGTAGGTTTTGCAAACTACTTTCTTGGTCGTAGGTTTTGCAGACTGCTTTCATGGTCTTAGGTTTTGCAGACTGCTTTTATGGTCGTAGATTTAGCAGCCTTGTTGATACTCGTAGACTTCACAGTCTGTTGTTCTGCCTGCGGTAGTTACAGGCTTAGCGATCGGTTGCCATAGGCTTCACGGTCGGTACTCGTAGACTTTCATGGTCGATACGAGTGCTTCACTCTTGTGATTTTCGAGTACATCAAGTACTCATGTTGGACCAGTGGTTGACTGGTCGGTGAGTGGTGGTCGATGATGGATGGTCATTGCTTGAGGTACTCATAGTCGAGGACTCGGTACTCGGTAGAAGTGGTTTCACGATCACGGTAAGTGGTGGCTGATCGATATTTAGTAGTCGGTACTTGATAATCGGTTAGTAGTGGTGCGAGTGGTTTCCAAGTACTTGTGGGTTACGAGTACTCTGAGCTAACTGTCGTATTGTGTGGTCTGAAGGATTGTTCTAGTTAGCGATGGTCGTAAGCATTTTGAGGCATGGTCGTAAACGATCTAGGGATGGTCGTAGATGAGCTGTTCTTGTCTGGGGATGGGCAAGGGTGTGTTTTGTTAATGTGTTGTACAGGGAGATGGTTTCTTTGGTCTTTGCATGTGCAGGTGGGCATGGAGGCGGCCATGGTCGGTGAAAGCATCTAGACCCCTAAAAAGGATTTTGGTAATTAATGAAATTAAGAGAATATGGAATATGGGACTAACGTGTTTTAATGAGTATGCGAAAGGATAGTCCACACACATGAGCGACAAGATGCAAGCCAAAGGACGCGTGAAAATCAAATTGGCTCAAGACAAAGGTATGCTTAGAATAGGACCCCTTTTGAATTTTACCGGTCTTAGGTGAATGGTGGAAGACCGGATTATAGGATAGATGATCGTACCATCAAGAGGGATCTTGGCTAAGTAGCTTGAACACTTATCTCATGTGCCAAATGGTTTTGTCTTAAAAGTTGCATCCTTTAAAGAAATCTAGTTTTCAAAAGAAATCTGTGCTCTCATGCGGAAGAGCGGTAGTACTGCAGATTTTGAACGTCGGAACTACCGGAAAGCGGAAGTTCCGCAACCAAAATGCGGTAGTACCGGCCAGCGGAAGATCCGGTTTAGGAGCGGATCAATATTTCCAGAGAGCACCCTTGGCTCATTCCAAAGTCTTGCGGGAACGGAAGTACCGGCTGCTTGAACGCCGGTACTACGGCATGCGGTAGTACCGCATCCTAAAGCGGTACTTCCGGACCCCGGAAGATCCGGAGGGAGAGCGGATCAATTTTTCCAGAGAGCGCCCTCCGGATGAAGCCTGGATTTCTCTGGAGCGGAAGTACCGGCTATTTCAACGCCGGAACTACCGCTGCATGCGGTAGTTCCGCCACTCAGAGCGGTACTTCCGGAGTCCGGAAGATCCGACTTCAAAGCGGATGTATTTTTCCAGAGAGCGCCAAGTCTGGGACCCTTTGGAGTTTGGCTGGAGCGGTAGTACCGCGCCGACTTTGCGGAACTACCGGGTAGCGGTAGTACCGCAAATATCAACGGCGGTAGTACCGCGCCGCCGAATCCAACGGTCACTGCAGACGTCTGACATAGCCGTTCTGGCGCGAAGATTTGGTAGCGGTAGTACCGGTCTTTGGGAGCGGTAGTTCCGCTCGACCAGAAAATTTTCTGGAAGCTGGGTCAAACGGCTAGTTTTGGTTGGTGGAGGCTATAAATACCCCCACCACTGCTCAAGGGCTAATGTTAGAGACTCATTGCATATTGCTCAAGCCCAAGTGCATTCATTTCACCTCAATTCTCTCTTTGCACATCAAAGTGAGGTGGTTGAGCATTTAGTGCTAGATTTCATTTGCAAATCCATTTGGCACTAGAGTTGCATTCAAGTGAACACCGGGATTTATTACTCTTAGTGCTTGCCGGCACTTGGACGATCCGGTGGAAGTTGCCTCGGTGATCTTCTCAAGAAGATTGTGAGAAGACCCGGCAAATTGTGAAGGTTGGAGCTCACCTACCGGAGTTGGGAAGAGCTACACTAGTGATCGAGGTGCTTGGCTCAATTCGTGGAGCCGGTCCGATCGTCCGGGCTTACCTCAACGTGGACTAGGGGAAACCGGCAAGTTTCCGAATACCACGGTAAAAACATCGGTTGTGTCCTTTGTCTCTTTAGCTCTTGTTCTTTTGCTTCATTGAGATCACTTATTTGTTTAGAGCTAAATTGTTGACTAGAATTGCATAGGATTAATTGCTTTACATCATTGTCATTTAAATTGTGGAGAATTAATCAAGTAAACAAGAAAAGTTTAAAAACCTCCTATTCACCCCCCCTCTAGTCGGTATCCTTGATCCTACAAGTGGTATCAGAGCTTGGTCTCTCACTTTTAGACTTAACCGTCTAGAGAGATAAGGATGGCTAGTGAGGGGATTTCGGTAGGAAAGGCACCTCTATTTGATGGCTCAAATTATGCTTATTGGAAGATTAGAATGTCAATTTATTTAAAGGCCATGAGTCCTAATATTTGGAAAATCGTAAATGATGGTTACGTCATGCCACTTGATCCCGACAACCCAACGGAACAAGATGGGCGTAACACTCATTTAGATGCCCAAGCCATGAATGCTATTTTTGGGGCCTTAAACGCGGATGAATTCAATAGAGTGAGCAATCTTGAGACGGCTCACGCTATTTGGAATACCCTTTCGGAAATACACGAAGGGACATCCACGGTTAAGGAGGTAAAATTGCATCGGCTTAGGATTAAATATGAGACATTCATAATGTTGCCCCATGAGGACATCAATGAGATGTACACACGGCTCAACAACATTGTGAATGAGCTCAAAGGCCTTGGCACTAACCTCTCGGATCTTGATGTTGTGAGAAAGATGCTTAGGGCTCTCTGGGAGAAGTACAAGATGTTGGTAACTCTCTTCCTCAACTCACCGGAATTGGCAAGAATGACGCCAACACAACTCTT
Source organism: Dendrocalamus sinicus (assembly GCA_036346575.1). NCBI lineage: Eukaryota > Viridiplantae > Streptophyta > Magnoliopsida > Poales > Poaceae > Dendrocalamus > Dendrocalamus sinicus. The sequence goes on along the minus strand of CM070657.1, from coordinate 125,374 downwards.
GGGTAATCTAATTACCAATGAGTTGTACAAGAAGGACAAGGAGGAACTTTTGGAGCAATCCACCTCCAAAGGGAAGAAGATCACCGCCTTCAAGGCAATGGCGGTGGCAAGTGAAGAGTCCGAAGATGAAGAAGAAGACTCCGAAGAAGAACTTGCCCTCCTTGTGAGAAGGATGAACAAGTTCATGAGAAGACGCTCAAATCGAGGAGGAGGCTATGATAAAGGAAAGAAGTGGCAATCATCCTCAAACAAAAACAAATATAGCAACATCCGTTGCTATGAGTGCGATGAGAAGGGGCATATAGCTTCACAATGTCCCACAAAGAAGGATGACAAGGAGAAGTCATCCAAGAAGAAAGGCTATCATGGCAAGAAAAAGCTTTTCAAGAAGCTCCACAAAGACGGCAAAAATGAAGCCCACATTGGTGAGTGGGATTCCGATGAGGAATACTCCGACTCCGAATCTAGTGAGGATGAGTCTCCCAAGAAGAAGGGACTTGTCGGCATCGCCATCAAGGAAGCTCCATCGCTATTCTCCACCCCCACATGTCTTATGGCAAAAGGGGAGAAGGTAAAAACTCTAGATGACGATGAACCCTCCTATGACGATTTGATGGACATGTTAGTAGAACTAAATGAATTTCTTGGAAAAGAAAAGTCAAAATTCAAGGTTTTGAAAAGGAGCACATAGCTCTTCAAAAACCTATGAGGAGCTAAAGGAAGCTCATGACTTGCATACAAATAAGTCTAGTATGAGTATTCGCATATCTTGCAATATTTTGAATGAGATGCCTAGTGTAGAGAAAGTAACATCTAGCATGTCTACCTCTTGTGATGACTTACTTTCTATGCCATGTGCTTCTAAGATTAATTCATCTAATGCTTTGTCTCATGTTCATGATGATATGCTAGTAGATGAAAACCAAAATTTAAAGGAACAAGTCCTAAAATTGAATAAAAGTTTGGAAAGAGCATACAAGGGAAAAGACACCCTTGATAAATTGTTAAATACCCAAAGATGCTCTTTCAATAAGGAAGGACTTGGATACATTCCCAAGAAAGGTAAGAAACCGATATCCAAACCTCCAAGGTTTGTAAATGAGAATGGTAAGTATTGTACAAAATGCCGGAATGTAGGACATATGGTAAATGATTGTTCTAGAAATAGTGTGCATTCCATTGGCTTGTATAATTCTTGTTACATGCTTAAAAAATCTAAAAATGGAAATGTAATTGCTCATTTTATTGGCACCTCGATTTTGGGTGCTAAAAGGAAATCCATTTGGGTGCCCAAAACCTTGGTTACTAACCTCCAAGGACCCAAACAAATTTGGGTACCTAAAAGAACTTGATTTTCTTTTGTAGGTGAACTATAAAACCGGCGGAAGGCATTGGGTGTTGGATAGTGGTTGCACTCAACACATGACCGGAGACCGGAAGATGTTCACCACCTTTGAGAGTGGAAGCAATGACAAAATCACCTTTGGAGACAATAGCAAAGGAAAGGTATTGGGATTGGGCAAAATTGCTATCTCTAACGACCTTTCAATTTCTAATGTATCACTAGTCGAAACATTAAATTTTAACTTGCTATCTGTTGCTCAATTATGTGATCTAGGCTTAACATGCTCATTCTCAAAAGAAAATGTTGTAATCTCAAAAGACAATAATAATGAACTAGTCTTTAAAGGCTTTAGATTTGGGAATCTCTATTTGGTAGATTTCACTTCAAATGATGCTTGCTTAAAAACTTGTTTAATTGCAAAAACTTCTTTGGGTTGGCTTTGGCATAGGAGACTAGGTCATGTGGGTATGGTTCAACTTAAAAAACTTTTCAAACATGATCTAGTGATTGGCTTGAAAGATGTGAAGTTTGAGAAAATCGACTTTGTAGTGCTTGTCAAGCCGGAAAACAAGTCGCTAGTTCTCACCCTTCCAAAAGTATCATGTCAACCTCTAGACCATTGGAGCTCTTACACATGGATTTGTTTGGGCCAACAACCTATAAGAGCATCGGAGGAAATAGCTATTGTTTAGTCATTGTGGATGATCACTCTAGATACACATGGGTCTTCTTCCTAAATGACAAAAGTGAAACCTCAAGGATTTTCAAAAGTTTTTCAAAAAGAGCCCAAAATGAATTTGATTTTAAAATAAAGAAAATTAGGAGTGACAATGGTTCAGAGTTCAAAAATACAAAAGTTGAAGACTTTTGTGATGATCTTGAATAAAGCACGAACTTTCCACAACCTACACTCGGAGCAAAATGGAGTTGTAGAGAGGAAAAATCGAACATTGATTGAAATGGCCAGGACAATGCTTGATGAGTATAATACTTGACAAGTTTTGGGCGGAAGCTATTAACACCGCTTGTCATGCCATAAATCGCCTTTACTTACATCGACTTCTGAAAAAGACTTCCTATGAACTACTTATTGGAAGGAGACCGAACATCTCTTACTTTAGAGTATTTGGTTGCAAATGCTATATTCTAAGAAAAGGTGTTCGGCTCTCAAAATTTCAAAGTCGTTGTGATGAAGGCTTCCTTTTAGGGTATTCCTCAAATAGTAAAGCCTATAGGATCTTTAATAAAAATTCGGGATTAGTTGAAGAATCATGTGATGTACAATTCGATGAAACTAATGGCTCTCAAGAGGAGCAAGAAAATTTGGATGATGTAGGTGATGAAGGATTACAAAGCTATGGAAAACATGCAAATTGGAGACATCAAGCCAAAGGAAGATCCATCTTCACCAAGCTCATCAAGACAAGTAGAGCCACCTACTTCATATACCCCAAGCAATGTTCAAGTTGTTGAAGACGAGCAAAAGATCAACAACAAAATAATTTCAAGATTCACAATGCGATTGCCAAGGATCATCCAATAGATCAAATATTGGGTGATGTGAGTAAGGTGTTCAAACTCGCTCTAGAGTAGCTTCATTTTGTGAACATTACTCTTTTGTTTCTTCTCTTGAGCCTAAACTTGTAGATGAGGCTCTAGATGATCCGGATTGGGTAAATGCCATGCATGAAGAATTAAACAACCGCTCAAAATGAAGTATGGACCTTGGTGGAAAGACCAGAAGAGCACAATGTGATTGGCACCAAATGGGTCTTCCAAACAAACAAGATGAAAATGGCATTGTGGTAAGAAACAAGGCAAGGTTAGTAGCTCAAGGCTATACTCAAGTCGAAGGTTTAGACTATGATGAAACATTTGCACCGTTGCTAGACTTGAGTCAATTAGAATCTTGCTTGCTTTTGCATCTAGCTTTGATATTAAATTATTTCAAATGGATGTTAAAAGTGCTTTCTTAAATGGAACAATCTCCGAACTTGTATTTGTTGAACAACCTCCGGGGTTCGAAGATCCTAAATGTCCTAATCATGTTTATAAACTTGCAAAGGCATTGTATGGTTTAAAACAAGCTCCTAGAGCTTGGTATGAACGACTTAGAAATTTCCTTGTTTCAAAGGGATTTAAAATTGGTAAGGTAGATACAACGCTATTCACAAAAGTCATTGGTGGTGATTTCTTTGTATGCCAAATTTATGTTGATGACATTATATTTGGTTCTACTAACCAAGATTTTTGTGAAGAATTTGGTGATATGATGTCTAGGAGTTTGAGATGTCCATGATAGGAGAATTAAGCTATTTTCTTGGACTTCAAATCAAGCAACGTAAAGATGGGACATTCATCACCAAACAAAGTACATTAAAGATCTTTTCGAAAAGTTTGGCATGAAAGATGCAAAGCTCATCAAGACACCAATGGCAACCAACGGGCATCTAGACCTTGACGAAGGAGGTAAGTCGGTAGATTCAAAGCTTTATAGATCCATGATTGGTAGTTTGCTTTATCTTACCGCATCTAGGCCCGATATCATGTTTAGTGTATGCATGTGTGCTCGCTTTCAAGCTTCACCAAAAGAGTGTCATTTAAAAGCCGTAAAAAGGATCTTGAGATATTTGAAACATTCCCCAAACATAGGACTTTGGTATCCTAAAGGTGCTAAATTCGATCTAATTGGATATTCATTCCGATTATGCGGGTTGCAAAGTGGATAGAAAAAGCACCTCGGGAAGTTGTCAATTTCTAGGTAGATCCTTAGTGTCTTGGTCCTCAAAGAAACAAAACTCCGTAGCACTCTCAACCGCTGAAGCCGAATATATTTCCGCCGGGAGTTGTTGTGCTCAATTATTATGGATGAGGCAAACATTGTTGGATTATGGAATAAGCTTGATAAAGTGCCTTTATTGTGTGACAATGAAAGTGCCGTGAAAATATCCAATAACCAGTCCAACACTCAAGAACTAAGCACATAGATGTACGCCACCACTTCTTGAGGGACCATGTTGGTAAGGAGATATTTGCATTAGCCACATCCGGACCGAAGACCAATTAGCGGATATATTCACCAAGCCATTAGATGAGAATCATTTCGCAAGCTTAGGAGTGAATTAAATGTCTGGATTACTCAAATGTTGCATAAATTTATGGTAAATTTAAATGCATGCTCTTAGAGGAAGCTTGAAAGGTTGTTTGAAATTATGTCTTTATGCAAAGGACTTTGATTTATAAAAGGTAAAATGCAAAAGTATTTGATTATATTATTTTGTTCATTTAATGCATAATGATCCTTAAAGACTTTAGTTGAATGCAAAATCTAGGATCATTTGCATCTATAGTCCTAAAGTTCAAATTGCGAAGTCTCGGAAAATGCGGAACTACAGCGCATGCAGGTACTTCCAGAGACAGTACTTCGTCAGGAAGCGGTACTACCGCTTGGCGGTACTACGGCCGCATCCGCGGTACTACGGACTTGCATTTAAGGGAGCAACGCCGCGCCCGAGGGTTCTCCTCTGTTGGCCCCCACTCCACTCCGGTACTTCCTCCTTCTTCCGCCGAGCCCGTACCTCTCCTCTCTCTCTCTCCCACAAAGAACCACCCAAACCGCACCGCAAAATCGTCGGATCGGTGGTGATTTCTTCGTTTCCTCAACGCAAATCAATTTCCCGGGTTCAACTCCTTGATCCTCAAGGTATTACGGATCAAAACCTCTTTTAATCTTCTTCTTTTTGAACCCTAGGTCGTGCTTAAGGTTAAATCGAAATATAGTTGATTTTGCCAACTATTTCTAGGAAATTAAGTATATTTGGTGTTCGAGGGTATATACAAACCCATTCCATGGATTCACTCCAAGAAAACACCAAAGATTCATTCACATTTCCAAAAACCTAGAATCGACCAGAAAAGCGGAACTACTGCTCGGCGGTTTGCGGTACTACACGAGCGTACTACCGCCCGAACAGCGGTACTACCGTTTTAACTGACATTTTGGCAAATTCAATTTATTTCTTTTTGAATCTAATTTGGCCATATTCCCTCTATCTCATAATCCATTCTTCTTGTGCCTAGATGCCTAGAACAAGAGCGGCTTCCAAAAAGTCCTATGCCTCAGGGAGTTCCTCAAGCCCTCGTGCTCTTCCATCCCCCGAGGTGACTCAAAAGGCAGCCCAGGATAGAGGGAAGAGGCCTGCGCCAGCCCCTGAGTCTGACTCTGGATCTGAAATAGAGTCTGAGCATCCTATTCCTCCAAGCTCTCCCATGGAATCATCTGAAGAAGATATAGCTGGAAGGGAGTGTCTTGAAATCAATCTAAAAGATTTCGTCTGATGAGTATGCTCGCTGCGTCATACCAACATATGATCTTCCATCAAACTCAATCAATCCACAATTCCATACCAAGTTCCAGAGAAGATATTTGATGAGATGTATGGACCGATCGCGGTTTGCGGATCATAAATTCATCGATCGGGATCATATTGATGGTATTGACAAATGCGATGGCACCTTCCGGTTATTCAGACGGTCGGTCTCAATCGACTTGTAGCACTAGGGCGTGACTACAATGAGACCTTCATCCGGCGATTTATGCTACGGTGCATATCTCTCCGACCTTGAACATGACTTGGATGACGGTATGTACCGGATATGAGGCCACCAAGCATGACTTTGAGCTTGTCTTAAGGGGCGAGAACTAAGTGCTTATGAGAAGGTATATGACAAACCTGCTCTCAATCTCAATCTGGATGCCATATATCCTTTCTACAACAACTGCGAGAAAAATTCACGCTTAGCAAGAATGTTGGACTTCAACCCATTCCAGCTTGATCAATCGCATCATCAATCATACCATTCTTCCAAAAGGTGGTAACTATGATGCCATTCGAGGACATGTATGGAATATCCTAGACTATATTATGAAGGGGAGAAGTTTGATGTAGTGGATGTAATCATGAGGAGATAGTTGCCTCCAAAATGATCGCTTCAAGCGCATTAACTATGCACCCTATATCATGGCCTTGATTGATTCTAAGTTTCTCTATCGTGGAGGTCGCGGTGGTGTGCATAAGCCATACAAGCCAAGACCGAGCCTCCCATTCCCACTACTTTTCGCTAAGCAGTCGGCTCGAGCGCGAGCTCATCATCTGCAGCGGCAGCAGCAGGAGGAGCGACCACTCGATCTCGAGAGCACCGCGGCCCACCCTTCAGCGGTTCTACTCTTCTATGATTGAGGGCTTCTCTACTCTCAACTCTAGGATGGATAGGATGGATGAGCGTCTCGACTCCATTGACAGCGATTTGACCTCGTTAGATGGTGGGTTGCGATCTTGAGCGCTCACCCTCGCCTCGTCGCTATGGTCGTCGCCGTAAAACTGCTCATGATCCTCCGCAGCCCTCTCAGAATTGATCTCTTTTTTTTGGTACTTGATGCCAAAGGGGGAGAATATTTTGGGAGTTTACTTTACTTATGGTATTTGGACCTATGGGCTCATCTACTATGTTTTTAATTATCTATGGATGGTTGTAATGAACTTATGTTTGGTGCTTGGATGTAATGAACCTTATGATCATGGTTGTAATGAACTTATGTTTGGTGCTTGGATGTAATGAACCTTATGATCATGAGTTGATGATATTACTTAGTTGTCTATCTCTCATTGAATAACTTTGTCTTGTGCATCTTGTATAAAATGTCGTAATCTTTATCTATGCACATGTTTAGGGGGAGTCATATTCCCTCTTGGACTCTAAAATGAAAATAGTTCTTTTTATCTAAATAAATCTTATTGCATAAGAACTACTCTCTCATTTAAAGTTCACATAGAATATACAATTTGTTGTCTAACAATTTGATATATTCAAATCTTTCATCTCTCAAAATTTGGGTTGTCATCAATTACCAAAAAGGGGGAGATTGAAAGCATCTAGACCCCTAAAAAGGATTTTGGTAATTAATGAAATTAAGAGAATATGGAATATGAGACTAACGTGTTTTAATGAGTATGCGAAAGGATAGTCCACACACATGAGCGACAAGATGCAAGCCAAAGGACGCGTGAAAATCAAATTGGCTCAAGACAAAGGTATGCTTAGAATAGGACCCCTTTTGAATTTTACCGGTCTTAGGTGAATGGTGGAAGACCGGATTATAGGATAGATGATCGTACCATCAAGAGGGATCTTGGCTAAGTAGCTTGAACACTTATCTCATGTGCCAAATGGTTTTGTCTTAAAAGTTGCATCCTTTAAAGAAATCTAGTTTTCAAAAGAAATCGTGCTCATGCGGAAGAGCGGTAGTACATGATTTTGAGCGTCGGAACTACGAGCGGAAGTTCCGCAACAAAATGCGGTAGTACGGCCAGCGGAAGATCCGGTTTAGGAGCGGATCAATATTTCAGAGAGCACCCTTGGCTCATTCCAAAGTCTTGCGAGCGGAAGTACCGGCTGTGAACGCCGGTACTACAGCTGCAGCGGTAATACCGCATCCTAAAGCGGTACTTCGGACCGGGAAGATCCGGAGGAGAGCGGATCAATTTTCGAGCGCCCTCGGATGAAGCTCAGATTTCTGGAGCGGAAGTACGGCTATTTCAACGCCGGAACTACCGCTGCATGTGGTAGTTCCGCCACTCGAGCGGTACTTAGTCGGAAGATCCGACTTCAAAGCGGATGTATTTTTCGAGCGCCAAGTGCGGGACCCTTTGGAGTTTGGTGGAGCGGTAGTACGCGCCGACTTTGCGGAACTACGGGTAGCGGTAGTATCGCAAATATCAACGGCGGTAGTACCGCGCGCCGAATCAACGGCCCTTCGAGACGTCGACATAGCCGTTACGCGCGAAGATTTGTAGCGGTAGTCTGGGTCTTTGGGAGCGGTAGTTCGCTCGACCAAAAAATTTACGGAAGCTGGGTCAAGCGGCTAGTTTTGGTTGGTGGAGGCTATAAATACCCCCACCACTTTGCTCAAGGGCTAATGTTAGAGACTCATTGCATATTGCTCAAGCCCAAGTGCATTCATTTCACCTCAATTCTCTCTTTGCACATCAAAGTGAGGTGGTTGAGCATTTAGTGCTAGATTTCATTTGCAAATCCATTTGGCACTAGAGTTGCATTCAAGTGAACAGGATTTTTATTACTCTTAGTGCTTGCCGGCACTTGGGCGATCCGGTGGAAGTTGCCTCGGTGATCTTCTCAAGAAGATTGTGAGAAGACCCGGCAAATTGTGAAGGTTGGAGCTCACCTACCCGGAGTTGGGAAGAGCTACACTAGTGATCGAGGTGCTTGGCTCAATTCGTGGAGCCGGTCCGATACGTCCGGGCTTACCTCAACGTGGACTAGGGGAAACCGGCAAGTTTCCGAATACCACGGTAAAAACATCGGTTGTGTCCTTTGTCTCTTTAGCTCTTGTTCTTTTGCTTCATTGAGATCACTTATTTGTTTAGAGCTAAATTGTTGACTAGAATTGCATAGGATTAATTGCTTTACATCATTGTCATTTAAATTGTGGAGAATTAATCAAGTAAACAAGAAAAGTTTAAAAACCTCCTATTCACCCCCCCCTCTAGTCGGTATCCTTGATCCTACAGTCGGTGATGAGGAGGACTGGGACTAGGAGGGGATAATCTGAGGTCCAGGCGGTCGGGATGTCACACGGGGTGGTCGAGCTCATGATAGAGCACATGGAGGTCAAAGATGAATACCGCGTGGAGGCGTGGAGACGATCATGGTTGGTGACGAAGAGGACCGAGACTAGGAGGGGGTAATTTGAGGTCCAGGCGGTCAGGTGGTCATGCGAGGTGATTGGGCTCACGCGAGAGCATGCGGTGATGGTGTACAATGAAGATACAGAAGGGGATATCCTGAAGGCTTTGTCGTGTGAGTCGTATAGAGATATGGATGGAGTCCATGACTTGTACGAATTGGTTAAAACCTATGTTAGGAAGGGTTTGGGTTCCTTGCTTTGAGGAAGAGATAGAGTTGGTGTCCAGGTGGATAGGGACATGGTTTTGAGGTGTTGTATTGGACATGCTTTGTGCGCTAGCTATAAAAGTAGGGGAGGCTGTAGGCTAGCATATAGGGTTTTAGGGTTTTCATGGAGAAGGATTTTAGGGGTGCCGTGAGGCGCCTTGTAGCCAAGAAACTGATGAAGAAATACTAGATCAAATCTGTTCCAGAAGAAGTTCTCTGACGACTTATTTTCATCTCTGCTTTACTTGCTCTGTTTTGTCGTCGGCTTGTACTCATTCGGGCGATGGTCGAACGACGAGGGACATCAGGCGGAAGGAAGTCACAACTACGTGTGTCATTGTTGTGCCAAGCAATTGGAACAATCCAGCGATCGATCTGAGGTTGTACCGAGCAATCGGTATGAGCAGGCAGTTGATCCGAGATCGTGCCAAGCGATCAGAATGATTGGGCGATCGATCGAGTACTCGTAAGTGAGCGATCGTAAGCGAGCGGTCGAAAGCGCGGTCGTAGTGTTTGGTCGTAACGAGCAGTCAGGCGACCGAGGCTAACGAGTGGTCGTAATAAGCAGTCAGGCGACAGAAGGCTTACGACCATGTACAAGCTGATAGCTGCTGTTGTTATTTTCATTCGGTAATTCATATCAGTTGTCTTTTGTTCCTTTGTACTGCGCTTTGATTTCAGGTGATAAAAACACAGTGACAATTATTTATCTCCCTCTAATTGCGCCATTCGATTTTGCAAAAAACTATAAGTTAAAGTAAAATAACAAACCCCTAACATGGCATAGGTACAGATAGAAAGCTAGAAGGACCGTTGGGAATGCCTTTACGTCATCTGCTCCAGAATACAACTAAAAGTAAACTAGTTATTAGAAGTGCCTGTCGTGCTGAATTTAGCTGTTCAAAAGAAATAATTTTAACACATGCATTAACCTAGCTAGCTATAATTAAGTGCGGCATGCAATGATGCAATCCACTAGCTGGTTAGCGACATGCATGATCCATATATATGTAACACCCCCATTCTTGGGAACAGGGACGTCTTACCAACCGCAACAGCCCAGGAGTTCTGTTGCGGCTTAACAGTGTATCATGCCTGCTCACGAACAATTAAAAGATGTTAATTTCATTGAAGTAAGACCTAATGGTCAACTTTAGTAACAATACGGGTGTCCGAGCCCAAAACTTAACTTACATACAAAAGAGCCGAAGAAAACTCCACAGGAACACTTGAGTGCAGACGTAACCCTAACACGAACACTCGCAGCATCTTCTTTTCTTCTGGTATCTTCTTTTCTCCTAGTACCTTTGTTATTTAAACTCCAAACAATTATTTTCATTTATTTGATCCTCCAAATACCTAATAATTTTCATGGCAACCCTATTAACCTCATTAATCAAATCTTGACTACTTAGCTTCCACTTAATAACTTCAATCATGACTTCATGGATCTGACTTCAGATCTGTTATAATCCAACATCTTTATTTTTAAGTCCACCGATACCATTTACATCATAACTTGCCTTAGAAATCCGATTCCTCCTGTTATGGTTTCACAATTTCAATATGCTCATTCAATCATCAACTAAAACTCTTATTATTTACTTCTAAATTAATCCACTATTATAAGTCTACCAAAATTAACATTTTAGTCAGGGTTGCAATCCATAACTACCATATTTAACATCCACCGAGGAGAATACTCTGACTAGTCTTGCAATCTAGCTATTCACAATTATCAATATCCATTACGAACATTATCATTGATTAATCCTAAAATCCAATTATCACATTTTCCATTTTCTCAAAATTCAGCTTATTCGTTTATCTAATTAATTCAATTTCAACAATCGCCATATCATCATCCACTATGAATAATATTATTGATCAGGCTTAAAATCCAATTTTTACATTCTCCACTTCTTCAAAATTCGGCTTATCCATCTATTTAGTCAATCCGATCCAACAAATTTCATCGTTTCCTACACTTGAAATTCACACTATTATTATTATTATTATTTATTTATTTATTTTTATAATCAAACCTAACTCCTCTAACACTTATGGTTATTCATCACATCATATTTCAATTCCTTATGGATCCATGTGTCCTCTTATAATTCTTCTGAATGGGATTTTAATCTATTCATTGCAATCAGGAATTTGCATTTAAGTCCTTCCAAGACTTAGAGCCTGATAGGTGAGAGAAGAGCAAGAATAGAAGAATACAGGCATGAATTGAGACGAAGTGAGGTAGAAGCAGAAAAGTTTTTCACATAAACTTTACTTAAAACCCAAAAATTAGTTTGCACAAATTGCTTATATAGTAGCCTAACAGGCTAGTAGTGCAATTTGGCTATTCTTATAATCAGAAAACTTCATCTACTCAAATGGTCTTTACCCGTTATGTCAAGGGAATCAAACGGGCATTCTATACTCGCTATTCGAACGGTGACCTCAATTTTTCAAAAGGAAAAGTTTTGGTCAAGGCATTCGTGCTATCCTTCGTAACACCATCCTTAGCACTTCTACTAAAGTTAGTTTTCGTTCCATTTGGTCAAGCCTTACAACAAGAGGTTAGTCTAAACGACTACTCATATTTTTGAGATTTTGACAAATCCAAACCAAAGCTTTTAATGCATGTCTAAGAAAGATAAGGCAAACATAGGAAGAGTGAGACACCAAATATTACTTATAGTTTTCGTAATTCTTTTGTATCAGAAATTAAGCTTTTATAAAATCGTATTCCTATCGAAATCCAACCTATACTTAGGGTTACATCCTACAGTCAAGCATGCTCTGATACCACTTGTAACACCCCCATTCTTGGGAACAGGGACGTCTTACCAACCGCAACTGCCCAGGAGTTCTGTTGCGGCTTAACAGTGTATCATGCCTGCTCACGAACAATTCAAAGATGTTAATTTCATTGAAGTAAGACCTAATGGTCAACTTTAGTAACAATACGAGCGTCCGAGCCCAAAACTTAACTACGTAACCCTAACACGAACACTCGCAACATCTTCTTTTCTTCTGGTATCTGTGGGGGAAAATTTTGCAAGCCTGAGTACTCCAACCCCGTACTCAGCCAATCACATGTGGAAAATAATATATAACTATATGCCAGGATTCTCAAGGGAAGGGAGTATAGTGTTTTATTAAGAGGTGGATGCAATTTTATTTGCAAACAAATAAAATTTTAAAACCATTGCTCCTTAAGATCGGGGTTTTCTGTTATCAGATAAAATCTCATCATTACTCAAGTTAACAACATCAGAAATTCTACTTATGCCTCATTGTTGGAATCACCCAATTAACACAGCTTCATTAACCGGAAGCACGGCGTATTCGAATACCATTTAGTTCACTCTGCAGAGCTGCCCTACTTTACCCACAAGATTTCTTAATTCCACGTCTGACATTAAGAAAACAAGGTTTTTCGCTGCTCAATTCTTTATATAGCCTCTACCTAGTAGGCCTCCCAGTAAGCTCAGGCAACTCCTGACTTACCTTAGCCTACTATTGTGCGGCTCATTTAACAAGTGATCAAAGTTCAGATCGATCGGTCAGGTTGTTTAAATAAAATAACCAACTTCCATACGGCCCTTCTTAGCCCCTTCCATATGGACTCGCACAGTGCCTCCAAACTGCGTCTGTAGAGGTTCAATCGAATTTGAGCAGCTACTAGACCAGGGTTGACGTATCAACACTTGTGGTTGGGCGATCACTGTGTCTTTTACTAAGCATAAGGTTCTTGCCCTTATATTTTTCCTGAGGTCCGCAACCTCCACTCTAGGGTAAAGCGGTGGGCGAAAACCGCCACACGGTCCCCCACAACACCCTTACCCTAACTGTGCACACCGGCACCTCCGCTCTAGGGCACGCTCACCCTAGATCGGGTTTTTCCAAATCTACTAGTCCACGGTTCAAACCTTAATAGTGTACATGTTGAAGGGTAGAGCGATGGGCGAAATCCGCCGCACGGTTTCACGCCACACCTCTACCCCACCCATCACCGGCCTAGGGTACGGTGTCCCATACCACCCTACCCTCTCCGGGTTTTTCAAACCTACTGGCCAACGGCCAGAGTCACTTAGTAGTGTGTAATGTTGAATGAGATGATGGTACATACATTTATACAATCCTTCAATAATTACTAAGGTTGTCAAGGTGAATATGACCATCAAAGTAAATAGGGCTTTTATCAGTGGTAGGACTTACCTAAATAGCATGTCATTCTAAACATTTTACTTTACGCAAACTATCATTTCGCAACTATCAATAATGAAAATACATAAGTACATAATGTAAATTTCATGGGATTCAATATGATAAAAAACATATGACTTACCTTCTTTTTATTGCTCTTGATCTTCTCGACCAGCTTCACACTTACTTCATCTCCTTTTTCTGGCCTTCCATTGACCAACTCGCTTGGTCCCGTCACTAGCGTAGAAAATGAGATCAAATAAGTTTCTGCTTTGCAAGATGCAAGTTGGGAACAAAATACAAATTAAAAATAAGACAGAGTATAAAAAGAAATGGGTTGGGTTGGGAGATCGAGGTTCAACGATACTTGGTGGGTTGACATGGCTAAAATTGAGTGAGAGAGGTTTAGGGCTATCAAAAGACGTATATGTGTTGGATAGATTTTGGGACTACAATAATATAGACACTTAAAAGTGGATGGCCAATTTTTGAATTGGGTTGAATGGTATTTTATCAAGATTTAATTGATAAAATGGGAAGTTGGAATTTATTTGGAATTGATTTTGGTAGAAGGGTGAAATTTAAATTAATAAAATTTGAATTTGAAGAAATAGAGGTCAAATTTGAATTCTAGGTATTAAACTGGTCAAAACAGTGTACTTTTGGTATTTTTAGGGTTTATGGATTTTTCTAGGATTTTTAATCATTTTTCTGAATTTTATAACTCGGATGAACAGTAGACTACAGTACTGGGCTAGCCCGTTGTGCACAGTGCAGCCCACTCGGATTTTTAAAACACACCGGCCGGGTGGGCCGGCCATTTTGGCCTAGCGGGGCGCGGCCGAAAGGCCCAGGCGTGCGCGCGGGGAGGCTTCGCCCAATGGGCGACACGCCGCTAGCGCCGACGGCTCAGAGGCGCAAGGAGCGGACAGCCCGGATGGAGAAGGCGGTAGTGAGGCCGACGGTGGATATGCGGCCACGTCGCCCCTCCACAGTCTTCTTCTTCCTCCGGCTCCTTCTTCCGGCAGAAAAACAGAGGAACGGCGGCTCCAACGGGGCGACGCCGGTGGGGTTTCTCTGTAGAAAAGGGTGGCGCCGAGAGGGGTGGATTAAGTTTATGAATCCGTTTTATGGCTTGGGGAGATTGGAGGAAGTATGATGATGGCTGGCGGCAGATGGGAAGGCGACGGCCTCCATGGCGGCGTTATGGTCACCTAAAAGTTTTTCGGTCAAATTGAAAGGTTTTTAACCATCAATGGAGTGTCAGGGTTGCAATGGCAGTGGCGGTTTAGGTCGGGAGTGGCTCAGGTGAGCTGGCCACGGTGAAGGCCAATTGACCATCGGCGACTTTCGTTGCCGGCGCTCAAGGCTAATGCTACTGCTTGAGTGAGGGTGCCATCATGATTTGCATGTAGCAAGGATCATACTGGAGCATGGAATCGAAAAATAATGGACAAAATTAGGAGATTGCATTTAGGGTTTACTGGGCTCAGGGGTGGCGTTCGCCGGCGGTAGGGACGATGGGAACCCAATCGGCTGCTCAGGGAAGTTTGTGGGAGTGTCTAAATGAGCTTCACAATGGTTGTAGGGCTTTATATCGCGTGTAGGTCGGTTCTTCGCGGGATATTTTCCTGGCTGCATCGGGTTTACGCTGAGCGGAGGGGAGTGAAGGCACTGGAGCTGCGCAGAGGAGGGAGTTCGCTGACCAGTGGGACCAGGGGTACGGATGCAATGCCGGGTGAGGAAGTGCGGCGCCGATATTTTGAACAAAGGAGTGACGACGTGTACCACAGCTGAACGCAGAGGCGGTGGGATGGCGTTGCACGCTGAAGCGCCAAAGCGGGAAGGAGCCGGGATGAACGGAAGAGGAAAGCGGAAATTCCAGGGAGATTGCCAAATTAGGAAAGAAAAAGGAATTCAAGCAAAATTCGATAAAAATTCAAAAACTCTGAATTTTTGGGGTGTTTCAATATATGCATGGTATAGCAGAATCAAATCCAAACTAGTGGGCGGTGTTAGGTGAGATCATGACATTGGTATATATACTACGTGGTAGGCAGCTAGCTGCTAGCATTGTATTATATTACACGGCCTTTTAACCCGACGGCGACGACGACGACACTCCACTATTGATCGCTTCTCTCAGGCAGCCCAGCTCAAGAATTAAGTGGGTTTAGCATTACATGCAAATGCAAGCGATGTTCCAGCAGCGCACCTATAAATACGTGCGTGTGCCCTGCTCTCTCTCACCACGCCTCAACTCAACAAAACCAAAGCACTACACTAGCTGCTCATTAATGGCCAGCACTCTAGCTCTAGCTCTCCTCCTACTCACCACCCACCTCATTGCCGCCACAAGAGCCCCGGTCTCTGTGACCGGCATTGACGGTGGAGGAGACGGGTACGGTGGTGGAGGTGGAGGAGAAGGCGGTGGAAACACCGGGTACGGCCATGGTTATGGCTACGGTTCAGGCTATGGCACTGGTTATGGCTCCGGCGGTAGTGGCGGTGGCCATGGGGGTGGTGGCGGAGGTGGATATGGAAGTGGTGGAATGGGCTCAGGGTATGGCTCTGGCTACGGTTCTGGGGGTCAAGGCGGCGAAGGAAGTAGTGGAGGAGGTGGTGGGGGCGGATCCGGCTATGGCAATGGTGCCTACGGCTCAGGCTATGGGTCTGGGTATGGGGAAGGTTATGGCTCGGGAGGTGGCATGAGTGGAGGTGGCGGCGGAGGCGGTGGGGGAGGCGGCGGTGCTTCTGGGTATGGAAGTGGGTCTGGATACGGTGCAGGCTATGGGAGTGGCTATGGATATGGGGGCGGTGGGGGTGGAGGTGAAGGTTATGGTGGCGGAGCCGGGCATGGTTATGGCTCAGGCTTCGGGGCCGGCGGCGGACATGGCAACTAAACATCATCGTTCATCGGTGGTAGTTGTTAATGGCTGGTGTTAATGGAGAGTAATAAGCAATGTGGCAAGGCTGAGTATATACGTACTACGTAGAATCTGGTGGTGTTCTTAGCTCAGCCATCTTGCCGCTGTATGCATGTATGTACGTATTCGTGTACGTACTCCTACTTCAGATGAAATAAACTCGGCTGTGATTTTTATGCAGACGATCGAGACGACATTGCATGCATGTGATGGTTTGGAAGATCAACGAACGCAGATAGCGTAATTAGTTTAAGTTTCGAGCATGTGAGATTATACTACTCCAGTCCATATTCCATGCCTTAAACCATCGCATCGCACCACCCATCTCTGCATTATCTCATCCTTCAGTTAATTATTTACGAGTATATATGCAGTACAGGTGCCATGCATGCATGGCAGAGGCCAATTTGCTCAGAAAGCCAACTACTGCCTCGGCATGCATTCAGCAATCCTATCTAGCTCCTAGATGAATATATATATATATCCTCACACGAGCAATTCTTGAGATAGAAAACAGATATACCCTCATCTAACTTGGCCCGTTCTGCTTCAAAAAAATTGGAATCTGTTTCCTTCTCCAGAAAAAAAATATATCCTGTCTCAGAACTGGCTGAAACACACCCTCTGCATGATCATAGCCTCAGCAGCGTAAATTGCTTCTCATGTCCCTGTGATAAACACTTTCCTGCAACACAGTAAAATTAGAGACATGTTGCCTTTACAAGCGTTGAGCAAAGGATTTCGCAACACCAATATTTTGAAATCATAAAATACCTGTCACAAGTCCCAGCTATGGAGTCAACCCTATCTGAAATCTTAATCCATGCACCACTAACCTGCCCTTGAAGGAATTTTCAACAATTAGGAAAAATGAAAGACCATATGAAAAGGTCCAGGTTAATGTTATGATGAATTGTTGCAATGTTTGTAGAGTGGTTACGTGAGTTTGCAAAGAGCGCTCTTTGTCTAGTTTGGTTTTGGGCAGAATTTGAGAATTTCGGGATTTGGGTCATGGATTGAGGTATGATAACTTGGGTCATTAGATTAAGGTTACATGATGCATGTCTTAGCTAATGTGAGTCAAGTTGTGAAGAACTTATGCTTAGAAATGATTTTTTATCTTTGAATGTGCAGGGTCACTTGGAGTCAACTATGGTCAACAGCGAGGATCGGGGCTAGGCTCAGAGAGCAGCTGAGGCTTAGAATGATTTCTTTGGTGTTCTAACTTGCTGTGATATGTAGGAATACATCTAGACCCATCTTGGTCACCATCCACCCACGAGCAAGTTGTATTAACCTATTTCAGTTTTGAGTCGATTTTGGGAAACCTTCTAACAAACTGAAAAATGTCTCAATTTTGGTCATGATTTTCATGAACGTTTATTGGAATAGATTCACAATACCTTAGAGAAGGTCACTACAAAGTTTTATATCATTTGGATCTACATGTCAAAAGTTACATTAAATTTGGTTTTTGAAACTCTGCTGAAAGCCTCTGTTACAACCACGTTGTAGTGGCTACGATCACCTCATGTGTCGCTATGACCGCTTTGTTGGTTCTCCGACCATACAGACAGTCGTTACGACCACACTGTGATCTCTCCGATCACGTCTCACTGCTCCGACCACGTAGTCATAAACTTCAACTGAATTTACAACCATGTTCACCGCTTCTCTGCGCTGCACTTTCTTCGACCACGCCCGATCACCGTAGTCGTAGCTCTTTACGACCACGCAGTGATTCTGTCGACCGCTGTGGTCGTAACGCTTTACGACCACGCCTTCTTGCTATGGCCGTAACGTCTTCCACTGTGGTCGTAACGACTTATGACCACGTCTTCCTGCTATGTGACCGTGGTCGTAACTCCTTCGACCACATCTGCTGCTACTATGCATGCCGCCACTCGATTGCCGTGGTCGTAACTCCTTTATGACCACGCCTACGATCTCCTACTCACTGTGGTCGTAAGTCATTTACGACCACGTTTGGGAACACAAAGAACTCGATAGATTTTTCAGAGCCAAACCGTTATTCTCTTCTTTACTTCTTTCTCTCGATCACACAGATCGCTCTCTCTTGCCTCTCGATCACACCGATCACCTTGGCCTCTCTCGCCCCTCGCCTTTCTCGCCCTACTCTCTCGGTTACATGACTCTGCTTTTTATACCCTACTCTACGACTTCGACTCGGTTACGACCACTACTATTACTCGAACTTGGCTACGGCTATGAAACAGACTCGAACTCGACTACACAGTGAAGTGGACTCGTATATGACCATGACCCGACTCATACATGACTCCGACCACTCTTCTGAGGTGCTGGGCCTATTGCATCCTGTATTGCAGATTCTAACGTGTCTAAGGTAGCATTTGCACGTGCCCTCAATATATCATGCAGATTATTTCCATTTTCCAGGAAAATGTAATCGGATGGGTGCTTTTTAGTACTCCCGGCATGCACCTCAAAATAATAAGGTGAAACAGCCTGCAACCCATGGTAGATTGGTTGGATTTTCTTAGCTGGCATGGCAAACTGGTTTGATTGGACCCGGGGTTGATCTCCGCTTTTTATGTTTGATTTGAATAGTGGTGAAGTGCAGCTCCTTCCTTGCTTTGGAGCTTCCAAGAAAATTTGCATGTCTTTGCTACAAGGATTAGAACGAGAAGGAACAGGACAGGACGTAAGAGTATTTGCGGACAGAATGTGTCCAAGGCCAAATACTGTAAGGCACTTCGGACTAGAGCATTTTCTAATTGAAACAACTGTAGCTACATTGACATTCTAGCTGTACATTGTCCGTATTCTACTCGGTTACAGACAATGATGAACAAATCAGCTGTGTACTGTACGTAATGGACAAAGAAGGCGACTCAGTGCTTTTGGAAGATCACCATGCAGAAGAAGGCTACGCAGCGGAAAACTACCCCATTCGCGACAAGAACGACTATACACAGAATCTTGTCATTGATGTCGTATCCACTCTTGATTAGTGAACCGCATCGCGTTATCAGCCACACGCCAGAGTACCTGTAACCACGAATTGGCTCTCATATGCCTGCAAAATTTATGAACTCGCAACGACCACAGCTGAAACCCTTATTGGCCATACCTCTGAGCATTTGCAATCACAAATGCTTCCAGAGCCCACTTCGTGTAGCATAAATTAGCAAAGAAGGTGTCCTTCTGCTGGGTTGCTAGTAGAGTCAGAACAACTGGGAGCAGCGCCGACCACTGCATCAAAATAAAATCGTGTATTAGAACATCTATAACGAAATTTCCACACTTTCTTTCTTGACTCTTGAGATGGAGCAAATGCTTCTATATAAAACAGATCACCAGCTGTGCAGAACCAGGCTGGAAGAAGATGGCAAAAGTGTAGCCAATTCCCGTCACGCAGTAGACAAGCGCAAGAAGAACAACGTAGTTTTCCCAGATTGATGACCTTGGGTTGTTGAAGAAGTAGAACATGGAGAGGTAAACGATTGGCTTGATAATCGTGTTGAAGTGATCTATTGTGTCTTTGGACAAGAAGTATGCCAGTGAGCTCATGCCAGATGCTCTCTCTCTCCAGTAGTGTATCTTCTCAAGTGAAAATGATCTCAAGGCTCCAATCTTGCACAGCAGAGCTGCAGTCGACAGTAGCTTAGCAAATGAACCTTAAGTTTCTATTTTTTTTAGTTATCGAATTCAAATATACTGTAATTTTGAGTCGTTTCTTATCATGTACAAATAGCTTCAGGTTAATTTTGAGTTCTAAATACACATCAATGCATTTGACTTACTGTATTCATATAATTTTGTTCCTTTTCTATCCGTTCTATTATATAAACCCTTGTAGTCTGCCTTGGAAAAAAATACAGTGAATGGAAATGGAAGGTACCAGCGTCATAAATCACATGGATAAACGCCTTCATTTCAGGATAAAGAAAAACTTACAGACAGCAATGACTGTGTATGTGTAGCCGAGTGCTCCAAATGTCTCGTCGCTCACTTTAGCTAGTGTCCCTAGACAGATACCAGCAAGGCCCAATATCAGATAGTCAACTCCTTGTATTCTAGCTTCACGAAGCCTCTGCTTGCCACATCTGAACAAAATACACGACGGTGCTCATAAGAATTGAATGCCTCGAAAACTCCACCTCAGAAGCTTCAGAAAATCTCTACTTTGATAAAATAATGTACCTCCCCAGGTAGTACTTGTACTGCCTAAGGATGCCAGGAGTGCGTCGATTAGATAAGTTTTCAGAAGACTTATTGTAATCATACTCATCCTTCTTCTGTCCAACTATGTCCCTGACATTACTCCACACTTCACCAGCAATGGATTGCCCAGAGTCACCGCCAGGGGTGTGATCCCCTCCTCCCCTAAATGATGATTCTGCCTCAGAAGCACTCTGCAGCATATCTCGTGGAACTTCGTACCCATTGTGCAGCATCCATCTCAGAGGGAGATCTTTGACATTAACTGCTGCATTTGTGTTTGGTTTCACAATTCCCTCCAAGATGTCTATATAGTAGTCCGGTGGGTTCACACGCTCCGGGACGACAATTCCTAATCCTGCAAAGTACTCCTCCACTTTCTTCACAGGCCCATGGTAAACCGTCATACCACCTTTTGCGAGAAGTATTAAATCATCAAACATCTTATACAATATATAACTGCAAGTAAACCCAATTCAGTTTAATTAAATTGAGTGTAAGGCTGCTTATAAGTCATGATGGTGTGAATTTGGAAAGAACCTGGGTTGATGAACCACCATAGAGATGTTGACACCTTCAAGAGCTTCCCGGCGTAGGGCACGAAGTAAAAGAAGGGATGAAGCACTGTCCAAACCAGATGTTGGCTCATCTAAAATCAACACCGAGGGTTCCATGACCATTTCTAGCCCAACATTTACTCGTTTACGCTGGCCACCAGAGATGCCACGCTGTTCAACAGTTCCAACCAAAGAATCACGAACTGCTTGCAGCCCCAAGGACTCGATAACTCTTTCCACAACAAGAACTTTATCAGCTTTTGACATGTCAGCAGAAAGCCTGGAGCACAACAAGACATGTGCAGGACATCTCAGTCTAAGTTTACTAGCTGATGAGTAATGAATCTCAGCATCTAGAATGCAATACACATACCTGCATCTTGCATTAAACCAGAGGTTCTCTTGAACGGTCAAGTTCCCATGGACAATATCATCTTGTGGGACAAAGCCAATGATCTTCTTGTATGCACGGATTGGTTCTATTTTCCCGTTTATAAGTATCATACCTGTTGTCTCGCATCCAGTTGCCTTACCAGCAATAGCACTCAAGAATGTGGTCTTTCCCGCGCCTGATGGGCCCATCACAGCAGCTACCCGTCCAGGCATAAGCTTGCCTGTCACAGACCTTAGAAGTTTTTTCTTGCTCCCCTTCAAGATTAGAGTGAGGTCTTTGAACGCAATCTCAATTGTAGGCCTCGTCCTGATATCTTCTTCAGTAGCCATGGATATCACTCCTGAAAAGGTAAGATTTTTATTCTGCTGTTCCATTGCCTTTTCTTTTTCAATTTGTCCGTATGCATACTTGAAAATTTGGCTCTGAGTGTGCGCATGTCTCCCTTTGGTTTTCTTTTTTTCTCCTATTTCCACATTGAAGCCTTCACCTTTTTCAGGGTTCTCTTCAAGCGAGCGCATCATGTCAGTAAGATTATTCGTCTTTCCTCCTGATTCCTTCGATGGCTTTGCATCAGGTTCAGTTGGAGGCAGACTGGTACCTCCTTTGGATGGCTCATGTGTCCTGAGAGTCTTCTTGCGTGAGAATGTGCGGGACAGAGATGACTGCAGGCCAACGGCATGCTTCTTTGCGACATCTTTAGCTGATTTCCACCTTTCACGAGCCAGCGCAGTCTCTCTTGCATGTCTTGCAGCAGCCTCCCTAGATTTTGCTTGCCTTTTCTCCCGGTTGATCAGAAGTTGTCCAGAGAAGTTGTAAATGATCAACAGTACTAAACTCAAGGCACCCTACAGAATCGTAAAAGGGAAGATGTCAACTCAACTTCTTATGTTACAAGATATATCATACTATTGATTCCCACTCGAACTGTATGTTACCACTAGCAATGCACCAAATATTGTAATGTCCTGATTTGCAGAATTTGGTTTACAACTGCCCTTGTTGAAGCATTCTGCAGTTAAGAAGAAAAAAGCGACCACACTCAGAGGTTGTCACATTTCAAGCAGAAGATGGCACAAACATAGGTATTAAAAAAAATAAAACAGTGGATTTTGATCCTGTTTCATAATTTGGGGAAAAGCTAAGCTTTGACTAAAAGAATGAATAATATAAAGTTATATGTTTACATGAAGATCTGAGATGCGAACAAATGAATATATGTATTCGAATTCCGCTTCCTAGTATTCAATCATATTAGAAGTTAACGGAATGAACCATGCATATATATTGATATATGGATAAAGTAGAAATAGGAAGCATCCAATTATCAGGTTTATAAATTTGAAAAGATAAGTTAACTTACTGGTTTGGGAAGTTGATCCCTTCCTGCAATAGAACCTGAAAAAATGCAACTTACACTTGTGTTTGCAAAGGATATAGAATTTTAAGCCACCGGCCGCATAAAGTAACACAAATATTATTAGTGTAGTGGCATGAGAATCCTTATAATGATCAAGATTCTAGAAGGTTGACTGAACGAGAATTGAAGCATTTGATAGATAGAATTACCCACGACTACAAGAGAGCTTCTTTATAGTGCTTGGACAGTAGTAACCAGCTGGACAGAAGACATCATCAGTACTAACGACATCTGCCCATCTATCAGCACCGCCGCAAGTATGATTCGGCTTCCCAGGAGGTGGTTGGTAGTTGTATCTGCACCGAGCATTTAGTTTTGACAACATAATCCAAACGCCTTCCATATGCTGGAGAGAATAATAGAACTAGCAACTCACGGATCACAGATTCCAGTGGTTTTGTTTAAAGTGGATTCTGGACAGTACGCTCCCAAAGGGCAAGCTGCATGTATTGTAGAGCAACAGTGTAGCTATCAGGGTATTATTATACTATCAAGAAGTAAATCTTTATAATAAAAAAGGAAATAGCTTCTCCTGGATAAATGCTTGCATGGTGGTAGTGGTTGTCAGGGTTTACTTACGTATCATGCAAGTGAGGCCGTGCGGGCAAAAGAATCCAGCACAGCAACCTCCGCAATCAAGCGTTCTAGAAGGGAAGTTGGTTGCATCTTGCAAATTGATCTTTTGGTCCTTGCCAGCACTGCATGCCCATCCAGGCTCACAGCCATCAATCCATGATGTGAGGTTGCAGTTCTTGTTTGGTCTGACGTAGTTCTTTTTTCCATTGCTGTCGAGGAAGCTTTCGAAGTAGAACTTCATCTCGGCAGCCGTGCACACACGCTGCGGTAGGTCTCCTGTTGATGATCCACTCATGGAGGAAAGAACGGGATTTGCGTATATATGAGAATCGGATCTGATCGATACTAGAAAACGATCGATATGCGTAATCGTGAATTCAGAGGCAAAGCATTCCTTATGCTTGTTATGTACAATTGCGCTGTAAGCCTGTAGCTACAATTAACTTTGGTTCATAGAGATCCTTCTACTGCAAGCCAAATGGCACATAATCGAGCAGAGCATGCATTGGATTCCATTAGTTCTTTTTGCTGTTCAAGACAGACAGTACGGACTCTATTTTAAAAAAAACATACATCTTTAAAAGCTAGTTACGGTAGAAAAGACGCATCTTTTAAAGCTGAAAAAAGAGGCCCTCTGCCTAGTCATTTTTCCCATTCATTCAAACAAACAGAAAAATCGATGGTAATGTTCTCGCGAAAGACGGTGCCATTTTGTAGAAATCATCAGCATCGCAAAGGCAAAAACAAAAGAAAGGGAATGGAATTGGCGGTGCAGTGCGTACCTCCGGTCTCCTTCATGCAGTTGGTGAGGAAGATGGGATCGGAGGAGAAGTTGAAGGCGGCGTTCCACTCGTCGTCCCTGCAATTTGCGTAGAAAGAGAAGGATTGTAATGAGAGATGGGAAAGAAAAAAATTCCCTTTCGAATTGGTCAGGGTGATGGGGAGGTAGATGATCCTTGACTGACGTACGTGTCCTTGATGCAGTATCGGAGCTCCTTTCCCATCTGTTGGGCAAATGCGGCGGTGAGGGACTTGAGGCGGTCGTTCATGACCCCGGCGACGACGGGGCTCCCACTTCCAGCGGCGAGATCGGCGAGGGAGCGGCGGGGGTTAGCGGCAGCGGCGGAGAGGAGGAGGAGGAGAAGCGCGCGCGCCGCCATGGAGACGGTGGGGATGGGGACGGAATGGCGGTGGGGTTGGAGGAGGAGGAGGAGGAGGAGGAGAAGGCATGGGGAGTCGTGTCGCCGTCGGAGCGAGACATGCGGAGGAGCTGCGGTGGGTGTTGGTGGCGCGGAGACATGAGCGGCGAAGGATGCGGCGGGGGAGACGAGTACCCGCCTTTACCGTCCAAATACACACTGCACTCGTACAACTCTATCTCGTCTCGTCAGTGTTTTCACTAAGAGGGCGACGGCACCACGCTACACCGTTCGGGTCTGATGGAATGGTATAGCATCCAACCGTCTTTCGTCTCTCCACCTCGTACTCTTCTCTTGTATCCCGTACGGTAATTAAAAAATCTAAAAAATGGTATCCCATTCGGACGCCATACGATGGTATAAATCAGAACCGTTCGATCTAAAGTCAAGCACACGAATCTCAGAGCCCTACTCCCACGCCCAACGTATTCATTTTCCTCAACACCACTCTATTCCCATTCCATTCACCTTGCATTCCCCCTTGCCACTCTACTACACTCCACATAACCTCTCAGCTAGGGTTTCGGTTGCTTGTGCGCGTCGTCTTTCCTCATTGCCGCTTGGCATCCTCCTCCTCAGTCACGCGCGTGTAGTATGTGTGCGTCGGGAGCCCTAACTCACCGACGCGCTCCTCCTCGGCAACCGAATCCACGTGGACGACGACACACTTCCATCCGGTGACTATATCCAGTGCACACAACCCTCTCACCGATACATTCTTACATGGTCGTAAACCGCAGTGGTTGGAAGCTATACGTGGTTGAAAATCTATGTGTGGTCGGAGCTACAGTGTTTTGTGAGTGGTCGAAGCTACAGTGGTTTATGTGTAGTCGGAGCTACAATGTTTTGTGAGTTGTCTGAGCTACAGTGGTTTGTGAGTGGTCGGAGCTATATTGTTTCATGTGTGGTCGGAGCTACAGTGTTTTTGTGAGTGGTTGGAGCTACAGTGTTTCGTGTATAATCGAAACTACAGTTTTTTTGTAAGTCACTAGAGCTACAGTGTTTTGTGAGAAGTCGGAGCTACAATGTTTTTTGTGAGTGGTCGGAGCTATAGTGTTTTGTGAGTGGTCGGAGCTATAGTGTTTTGTGAGGAGGTCAGAGCTACAGTGTTTTATGAGTGGTCAGAGTTACAGTGTTTTTGTGAGTGGTTAGAGCTACAATATTTCATGGTGTTTGTGCAAAATTATCACAAGTTTACTCTCAAATAGAATGAAGTCAGGCATTTCATCAAACACGTTGCATGCAAAGCAGAATTTGTTTGGGAGTGGGGTAGCGAGAAGAGCATGAATCTTGCCTGAGATATGGTGGTCTAATAAGCTTGGAGATTGATTTCAATGTTTCAAACTCTACAACGTTTCAGGCTTGGGAGACTTAAAGCCAGTGTCACTTATGAGCTCAGCAAAGTGGCTCTATCACGGAGTACTACATCGAAACGATGCTCCCTGTTGCCCATGATATGCACTGTGTGCAATTGGCCCTTCTGTGCCTTTATCTCCATGTATACCATAATTTTCAACAAGTATAATGCTCAGGGTTTGGTCGCATGAAGTGCGGCATTCGCGTGCCTCTCCCTGAAATAGCCGATTGTGTTGTGCAGAACACCTTCTATGATAGCAACGAGAGGCTGAGAACGAAGACCCCTGAGAACCCAATTGTACACCTTTGCAAGGTTAGTCATCATTATTCCGTACCTTGTGCTGTCCGTGTCGTGCAACAGTGACTACTTCTCCAATAGTTTTCCCTCGATCCACTGCGAGAACTACTTAATGTTCTGTGAGCTCCTCCTCCTCAGACCAGTTGGGTTAGGCTCATCGAGTGCTGCCACGTATTCCGGTTGTGATGCCCCAGGCATGACGGGCCCCTTGCTCCTCTCGTCGATGTGCTTCCTACTATGCTCGTCCAACAACGCCCACAAAGCATCAAATTTTTTCAGCTGGTTCTACATAGCAAGCATCTTGAATAGCTTCATCAATTTTGGGAACTGCTTGAAAAAGTTCACCCCTAGGTGACGAATGCACCATCTGTTCCTTATATCCGGCCAAGAAAAGGGCTCCTCGGGGTCTTCCTAAAGTTTTTCTTATGGCCTTTCCAATCCCGGCGTGGCGATTATGAATTGCGCACACACCAGGACGAGTGCCGACAACTCCAACCCTAACATGTCTGAGGAACCACAACCGGCTTTCATAATTCTCACTTTCCACGAATGCGATGGCCATTGGCAATATTTGGTTGTTGCCGTCAATGCGTATGGCCGTCAGGATCTGGCCCTTGTATTTGCTAGTAAAAAAGGCCCCGTGAACTGAGATCACCGGCAACATGTGCCTAAATGCCTCAATGCATGCACTAAATGCTAAGAAGGCTCTCTGCAACACCGCATAACCTGGCGGCCTTGCGGAAGGCTTGTCCTTCACAACGATATATGTGCTTAGGTTCCTGTCCTGCAACACCAGTATACAAGGAAAATTATCGTACGCTGCCTCGAAAGACCCAAACCATTTTTCCAACACCTTCTGCTTCGCACGCCACACCTTCGCGTAGCTAATCTTGTACTTGAATTTTTCTCGATAGCTATCACGATGTGCATGGCCTCCATGTCTTTCTTCTCCACTATCTCTCCATATATCAGATTGGCTATAAAGGCAGACGTTAAGTTATGATGCCTCGCCAAAACACTACTGAGAATACAAGAGCGCGGCTTCACCTTCGACACAATCTAGTGAGTCTCATACTTGGGTCTACGTGCATGCATCCTCCAAGGACAACCGGCCTGCTCGCACTTCACAGTGTACTACTTCTGGCTATATTTCATAACCCGAAAAGTCCATTGCCGGGACACAACTTGATGGCATCCTGCAGCGACGCCTTGTCAGCAAACATTGAATGCAACCGAACTTCTGTCCCATGATACTCCCATGGTGATTCGTGCTCGTCATGTGCGGAAACACCCTCAGCATCAAACCGGTGCCATTCCTGCAGGATGGGAGCTTATCCTCATCCGAACTATCCTCATCGTCCTCCTGTGCAGTTTCCTCTTCAGCCCATGTCGTCTGATCATCGCACTCCATCTACTGCACTATATACTCCATATGCTCCCCTTCATCAGCTTGTCCTATTCCCTTACCATGGCAAGACCATTCTACCTCTCTTCCATGTACCGCATCGGGCTTGTCACGAGCATCTTCCTTCTCTTCACCAACATGTGAGCTGCCCGAGCTACTCTCACCTCCCGGATAATGCCCGTACGCACGACCTTGCACAACTTCTAATGGGCATAGTTGCACAAGCATCACACACTCGTATCCAAGACGTCGGCACCCTTACACAAACCCCTTCCACGCAACAGCGTGCATCAATGTTCTCAACTCCCATTTAATGCCCGTGGGAGATCGGATCCAAGCCCTTGTATGACGACGCTGCACACTTCGGGGTGCAACGAAAAACTACGGGTAAGCCAATGCATCACATCTAAGATTCGAGCATTCTCACCGTCCGGGTGTACCAGTGTAGCTTGCACAAAACCGCTTAAATCCACACCATTCGGACCTTCACGAACGATTCCAACATCGTAATGCACTCTCAATATAGTGGGTATCGGCATTGCTGATGTCTGCCTGCATATATGTTATAATTTTGCAATGTGTCAAATCGCATTGCACACCACGAAAGTACTGATGTACTGCAATTCATATTTCACTAATCGTTCACCTGTCGTAACCAACTAGACTAACCTCGTAGTATTAACTTCCTATCAGCAGCCCATGCACCGACACTGCACTTTTTCCCGCTAATCAAGCTGTCCCCTGCTGCAAATAATTCCTAATAGTTTTGACAATTTGCATAGCATATCGATTTAAGTGCCTATATACCAGTTACAATGGTACACACGTATTTCCAACGTACTAACAACATTACATTCATTTGTATTTAATCATAAATATTACGTATTATTGTTTTTTACAAAGCAAATTATGAAATTCTAACATAAATATTAACTAAATTTTGTAATACCTACAAAATTCTACAGACAATTAATTTGTACGTAACGTTGATTGAATTTTGTACAACTACAATTTTGTACATATGCCATTTTGCTAACGATGCTAATTTTGTAAAACTATGTTCACTAAATTATACACAACTACACGCTACTACGGCTGCTAATTTTCTAAAACTACATTAATTAAATTTTCTATACCAAAAACTGAACTATTTCTATCTACATCCACAATTTTCTACTAACACTAATAGTAAATAATATATCTAATACATATACAATATTTGAAATACAAAAAAAAATTAACTAGGGTTGCTTCTTTCTTTTCTCTCCTCCCTCTCGTCTCTCCTTTTCTCCCCTCCCTCTCCTTTTCTCTCCTCTCTTTTCTTTTCTTTCCTCTCCTCCTCTCCTCCACCGTCTCCTTTCCTTCTCCCTCTCTTCTGTTCTAATATGTGGTTCTGTTGACGGCGCGGGAGAGCGACCTCGGCCGCTCAGGCGCGCCCTGCTTTTTATCTTTGCTTCCAGTCATCCAACCCAACCGTTATGCGACTGGAAGCCCAGTCGCTTGCAGTCATCCGATAGTTCGACGACTGCAATAATTTGCCCAACGGCCAGCGGATTGCTTGCATATCGCTTGGCCGTTCAGCGTAGGCTCCAGTCGCCCGACGGTTAAAAAATGTGGCCGTAGGTATATTTTTGTTATTTTAAATAAAAAAAGATTATTTGTAAAAAAATCGATATAGACACACGCGGCAAGGCATAAGAATTCTCCCTAAAAAGAGATAATTCAATATTTGTTTTGGAGGAGAAAGAATTCATGATTGATTTCGTTAGAAGGACAACACAAATCGAAGGAAGGGAAAAGAAACACTACTGCCCTTTTAGAAGGATGAATTTCATAAGATGTTAACATAAATTTTATCAAAAATAATTTAATTCTCGCACGGAAAATCGGAAAAATTCGTACGTTCCTATCCGGACCCAATAAAGAGGCGGTAGAAACAGGAGGCAGAGGAGAGGGAGGACAAGCATTCAAGCAAGACGAGGAGAGAGAGTGTGAAAAAGGGAGAGAGAGAGAGAGAGAGAGAGAGAGAGAGAGAGAGAGAGAGACGGTGGTGACTCGCGGCCATGTGGCCGCCATGGGCGTGCGCTGCGTGGACGCCCTGACATCTACGGCCGCACCGCCTCCGCCGACCTCCATGCCACAATGCGCGGCCTCAAAACCCCTCCTCCTCCTCCTCCGCTCCCCCCTCTCGAGGAGGTGGATTACTTACTCCCTTCCCTTGCTCGATTTCTTGATTCGCTGCCTTGCTTGGTTGGACCATTAATTCTTCCCTTGCTCGCTTTCTTGCCTTGCAACTGCAGGGGGACATGGCCGAGGCGCCGCCCTCCAAGCTGCTCTACATTGTCGTCGCCGACCACGGCCAGAGGACCTTCCGCTACACGCGCCCGGTCCTGCAGAGCACGCTCCAGCTCATGGGCTGCAAGGCCCGCCACGCCTTCAAGGTATATTCAGCCCCTCCTCTTCTCTGACAGTCCTCTCCTCTCTTCTCAGTCCTCTTCTGCCTGCTCTGCTCACCATGGCCCGCGTGATGGATACGACTTAGGATCTGACTTGTTCTGGGTCTGGGTTTAGGTTGATGATGATGATGGGATTACTAATACTTCTTGCACGGAAAGGTGCCTCCTTTTCTGAATTCGGTCAGTGGCGTGTAATGTGAATTTCCTTGTCTCCATGATTTATGGTTCTAGATGATTAGATCAGACTGAACATGGTAGTATGACCATCCTTTTCATCATCATTCATTCGGCTGGGGATGTGAGTCGACTGTAGGCAGAGGGGTTCTTTTGGCATGGAAAGATTTGTTTGGATCACTGGAATTGTTGTATACTCCCTTGCTTAAGGGTCTTTATCGCTAGTCCTGTCAGCAAAACGTTTTTCCTTTGCGTCGTCGCTTGTATATGAATTACTATTCTTTTTTGGGCTATTATTATGTTACATATACTGAACATACATACATGACTCAAGCCATCTTCTACAATTTCTATGCCCCTGCTAGTCGTCGTTTGCATGTGCTCTTTTGCTTTGGAACTTTATATGGTAGCTATTGCAGCTGAAAGGCTGCATATTTATGCATCTACAATCTAAAATCGACTTGAGTTGGTTTTTGTTCCCTCATCTGCCTTATTTAATTTCCAGTTTTGTTATGCTGTTTGTTATGAACTCATTTGCCTTGTTGCTGCCACCAGATCAGCAAGAGAGTTTTCGATGTGATGAGGAGTGGATTCTTCGATTCATCAAAACTGGATGGACTGACGGAGGAAAATGGCCCAGAAGCTGCTGAGATGTTGAACACAGAAAACATGGAAACAACTACTAACATACCGTTTGAATTGTACAAGACCAAGACAACTATTGTTGTTTCAAGGGAGGAGTTCCTAAATGTTGTATGTGATGCCCTGACTTCGTACAAGTATGTCGGGCCCAATCAGAGAGCTGACTTGCTTCTTGCCTGCAGGTAATAGTGTAACGTGATTTTGCTGGTCTTATTTGTTTCCTGAGTTCACTTGATAGATATGCAACTAAACTCTGCCACCGACCTTCATAAATTGATTGGATTTAAGTGGAATTGCCATTGCAAATAGAATACATATATTATTTGTCATAAAAGCCACACGTGAGGTATTTTGATAGACATTTTTGTCATCAATGATAGTTCCTTTTGTGTGTTTCCCCATGTTTTACATCAGGATTAAGGAGAGAAAGGAATCAGTGACAGTACTATTGTGTGGGACAAGTGGATGTGGCAAGTCCACTCTATCATCTTTGTTGGTAAGTTTATATCTTTAACTAGGGCAGCCCTCCAATGGTATACAAGTCGATTAATAACTTCTGCACAGATTGGTATTGAATCACATACTATCCATGTATCCATGAAAAAAACTTGCCTTGCTTGATAGAAGTGTATCAGAATGACTCTTCTGTTTTCCTTAACCTGCTTGTTTATTTTTTCCCCAGGGTGGTAGGTTGGGTATCACCACAGTAGTTTCTACTGACTCCATACGACACATGATGAGGAGCTTTGTAGATGAAAACCAAAATCCTCTCCTCTACGCTTCAACCTACCATGCAGGAGATTATCTAGACCCCGTAGCAGTTGCTCAAGCTAAGGCGAAACGCAAGGCAAAGAAAGTTGCTGGTATTTCTCACTCAAATTCAGATGGAGACAAAGATGGTGGTACTCCAGATGATAAACCTAATCACAGATCCTTGGAATTGCCTCCTAGAACTGAATTGATCAGCAAAAAGCAAATGGCAATAGAAGGATTCAAAGCGCAAAGTGAGATGGTCATTAGCAGCCTTGACAGATTAATTACGGCTTGGGAGGAGCGGAAAGAATCTGTAATTGTAGAAGGAGTTCATTTAAGCCTGAATTTTGTGGTGTGTATGTTCAACAACCATGTCATTTTATTGAGAATAGTTTTTCCACATGTATATGGACGTCCATATACTATCACCATCATCAAATTCGCCGTGAGATTAAATCAAACTTTCAAAATTCAAACCACTGTCCACCTTCTTGTCCTTTGCACCAATCTTAAGTATATAGACGTCCGTATACATGTGGAGTTGTTATTCTCTATTTTAATTTGCATTGTTACATTTCCATAATTACCTTCCTTTTCTTTTAGAGTATGCAGTGAAGTTCTTCTATTTCTCTTGTCTGATAGATGGGCCTAATGAAGAAGCATCCTTCCATAATACCATTTATGGTATATATCACAAATGAGGAGAAGCACATGGAACGGTTTGCAGTCCGTGCAAAGTATATGGCACTTGATCCGGCTAAGAACAGATATATTAAGTACATCCGGAATATTAGAGCTATCCAAGAGTACATCTGCAATCGGGCTGACAAATATCTGGTGCCCAAGATTAATAATACCAATGTTGACCGGAGTGTGGCAGCCATACATGCCACAGTTTTTAGCTGCCTTCGCCGGCGCGAGGTCGGGGAGCAGTTGTACGACCCCAATACAAATACTGTAGCTATAGTAAATGAAGAGTACAGGAACCAGTGCGCTGCAAACTCGTTGAGTTCCAAGGGCATGTTTCAGTTGATTCAAAGGAAAGGGTCTTCTAGGAATCTGATGGCTCTCCTTAATACCGATGGTTCAGTTGCTAAGGCATGGCCTGTGGATACCGGTGATAGCAGTGGAAGCATAAATGATGTCACAGGCAGTGAGAAGTCTGTTGGGAATCCTCTGTATGGCCCATTGCAGATTGGGAAGGCGGAGCCTGTCAATCTTCAGTTTGGCTCTTTTGGGATTAGTGCATGGCCAAGTGATACAGAAGGAACCAGTCATGCTGGAAGCGTTGATGACTCGAGGGCTGATGGCACAGATACGGGGAGTAGATATTTTTCCTCATGCTGCAGCTCTCCAAAGATGTCAGAGGACCCTTCCAAGGAGGTTTACCTGTTAGACTTTATTTTGTTTTTTGTGATTCTGATATTTCACAATTGGTTATGCATATGGAAATAAGTTACGCTATGATAAAATATAATGTTTGCAACAAATGCTGCACCAGTCATGATAGTTATATGCACAGATATTGAAGCTTCAGATTTTTCATATATGATATCTGTAGCCAAATATGAAGTGTGTTAAGTAGAATGCTGACGCTGCACTTGGGCTGACAGCCTGACACATGGTTTAATCTAATACAGCTTATGGATGAGTATTCAGTGTTTGGCAGTGAAGAAGACGAAGAAGTTGATGATCCCTGTGATGCAGAGACTGATGAGGATCTAACCGAAGAAGTAAAGGGCATTCAGGAGGTAGTGTAAAAAGAATATATATATTATTCAGCTCCATTTTTTTTCTTAGCGGTATTGTGATGACAAACACGTTGAGTGAAGTCGATTTTTGAAACATATAAAAATGAATTCAGCTCCTTTGGTGCTGCATTCTAGAGCGACAACATCAAGTCCAAAAGAAAGAAGAGTGCACTTTACTGATAATCCTTTCTCGAATTTTGCCCCTGATGACTGTATGATAAACACGAGCAGATGGAAGCAGGCTCTGTCGATGAGCATTCGACTAAGTCCGATGAGGAGTATGATGACCTAGCCATGAGGGATGTGACAGAAAACGGCTACTGGTCAGATGATGAGCAGCAGACCCTGAAGAAGCCCCCAACCCGGGATGCAGCTGATGAGGATGATGCCATGGATCTGTTTTTGGAAATGACAAGAGAAGCTGCTGCTGCTGCTGCTGCGATGCCATGCGCATACCCTCTCACGAACGGTGGAAATCGTAGCAGTGATGCGAAGATCAGGAGAAGATGAGCGAGAGCGCGACTCGGTACGACGGTTGTAGCACCAGTGGACCGGCAACACTGAAGTGGTATGGTGGTGGTTTTATGAAGAAATGAAGCTCTTGTGTTTTAGTGCAGCTGCGCAGGCCAACCTAAGCTGAGGTAACTGTACGTGGTGCTGTTGTAAGATGTCCTGGTATTTGGGCTGCCTGCCTGCCTGGAGTTTGTGCGTACTGCAAGGGAGACTTACTGTGTGTACCTGGGGAGCATGCATTGCATTGCCCTAGCTAGTAGGAATTAATGCATAATAAGAGAAATGGATTATAAGATATTATTAGTACAACAGAATGGAGTAACTAGGCAGGCTAGGTGCTTCTTGTTCTACCGGAGCCTCCGCAGGTTGTGCAAGAGCGAGCGGAGGAGCACCTGTTGCAATACGTCCACTTGGTCGGCAGCCTGCCAAGTGCGTGTGCGTCCATCCACCCATGGCGATGCCACTCCCAAGTTAGTATATTGATTGATTGATTCCAACATAGTATTTATTATCTAAAGAAAAAAAATAATAATTCCAACATGGATGGATGGATGGGAATTGGAG
The DNA here is from genome assembly GCA_036346575.1 of Dendrocalamus sinicus. NCBI lineage: Eukaryota > Viridiplantae > Streptophyta > Magnoliopsida > Poales > Poaceae > Dendrocalamus > Dendrocalamus sinicus. The sequence goes on along the minus strand of CM070657.1, from coordinate 90,664 downwards.
GATTGTCGGAGAAGAAATTGGATTAGGGATTACCCTGCGGTGTATCTGGTGGCCATGTTCTTGGCTGCCTTTCTGGCCTTGCTGGCCGTCTCCTCCGACAGCTTCTTGAAGACGAAGCCCTCCCCTTTGCACCGCGGGCACAGCCCCGTCCCGCCGCAATCCGAGCACTCCTCTTCCTGCTCTTCCTGCTGCTGCTGCTGCGAGGAAGAGGAAGAAGCATAGTCGCCTGCAGGTGCCTTGCCCAGCAGGAGGGTGGCGGCGACTCCGACTAGTCCGGCGACGAGCACGGACGCAGCAGCAGTCTCCGGCAGAGCAGATGGTGGAGGAGCAAGCAGAGCAGAATGACTCTGCCGCTTAGTTGCATTGACGACAATACTTGCAGAAGCAGCAGGGGTATGCGGCAGCCGACTGGTGTTGGCTATCTGGAGGAGGCGGCGGCAGCAGCATCTGGAGGAGGAAGACGACGACGACCGAGGCCGAGGGGTTGGAGGAGCGGCGGCTGCTAGTGAGCAAGAGGAGGGTGCTCGTGCTGCCATGGCCGGCCAACTAGTAGCTATGGCCAATCCTCAGCTCCTCCGTCCACCATCAGCTCATCTCCCTCACATTGGTTGGCATTTGTTTGGCTCATATCGGCCGGCTCGCTCACTCCCAGTCTCTTACCGTTATCCATTGGCCTTTCTGGTAGCCCACGTACACCAATCTGGCTGATCCTCGAGCTTAGTACTTGCTGATATTGGCTGCGGCCCATATTTTTAGTTATAAATAAATAGTAATATATAAAAAAATAGTTTTTAGAGTAAGAAACAAGCAGTAAAGACAGTGAGATAGAGGTGTGTCCGTGAGACAGCAATGAGAGGAGTGAAGTGTGTGATACACCCGTGACAAGAGCGAGAGAAATGAAAAACCGTTTCGAGAAGCCGGTTATTCATATTGCCTTCTGCTTTTAACAAATAAAAACAGAAGTTGATATAAATTACCTAAACGCAGCGAAGGCAGAGGAGTACATGGTATTGCCTTAAGGCACATCTCAACCATTCGATTTGGAAATGGAAGCGAAGATCAATCGCTACATGATTGTCGCTATAGTGCTCCATAGCGAATTCATCTACAGTACATACCACAATGCGGTTTGGGATGCGGTTCTCTCTGATCCACCAGCCACTATCGCCGAGCACCATTATATCCGATCCACTGACCGCTATCGTCGAGTGTCGTACCGTTGATTGGAGGGGCGATGGGAGATGGAATTGGTGGCAGTGCCTTGAGGAAAGTTGGGGGACTGCGACCAGACACTGTCGCGCGGGAAAAGAATTGGTGGCGGCGTCGAGGAGGAGGAGGCATAGCACGAGGGTTCATGGGAGAAGAAGGCGGCGATTGTGGGAGGTGGGGAGGCGACGGCGGGCAAATGGGGAGAGGAGGTGGCAGGCAAATGTGTTAGGGAGGCGGCGACGGGGGATGCGACGATCTTGGGGAAGTTGGGGGATTGCGACCACACGCTGCTACACGTGGAAGGAATTGGTGGCGGCACTGAGGAGGAAGAGGCGCGACACGAGGGTTTGGGGGAGGAGGTGGCGGTTGCGGGAGGTGGAGTGGTTGTGGAAGGCGGAGGATGTGGGGAAGAGAAGAGGAGGAGCGTGACCCACGTGTCAGTCTGACCTTTTTCTATGAGGAGTGGAAGAACTACCTACATGCAAATCTGGACAGCTGATCTTTAATCGAACGACTGAGAAAAGAGGAGGGAGAATGGACCGACAACCACCAACTCACATTTTTATAATAGTAAAGATATATATATATATATATATATATATATATATATATATATATATATATATATATATATATATATATATATATATATATGTTAGACAGTTTTAACTACCAACTGTCTGTGATTGGGAGAGTATCATAGATAGTTTGTATATAGAACCGTATGTGATAATCTGACCGATGGGCCCGTTGATCCTCCCCAACCCAATCCTAGCCAATAGAAACCCACCAACCTCCACCACATGGATCATAACCCCACCTCTCTGTCCCTGCGCCAAAATTTTTTACACTCCCGCCTCTCCCTCCTCTATAAATATTCACCCAAACCCAGCCTCCTCACCTTCCTCCTCCTCGACCCTTACCCTAATAGCCCACACGAAGCAGACGATGCACAAATCTACAGGAGACAAGGCGTCGTGGAAGCAACTGGCTACCAAGACGATGCTCAAGTTGGCGTCGGCGATGGCAGGCGTCAAAGATATCAGGGCCAAGAGGGCCTAGGCATAGAGGCCTCGTCGGCGCGGTTTAGCTTCTACTGTCTACTAGAATCTTTGCTTTTTTTTCTGTTTTTGCCATGTTTAAGAGTTAGATTCGTAGGATTGGAAGATGTGTTCTTTACATATTCTTGTTGTGTTAGCTAGATGAGTAACCTGCTCGTTATCTTAGGATATTTTAATGGTGAACTCTAATTTCAATGGAAATGGAATGTGTTACTGTGTTTGTTACTGTATTTGCTTATTTTCAGAGGGTATAGTTAACATTTCATGAGGTTAGCCGAAAATGGGAAAATTTTAGGTATAGAATGAATTATTACAGACGGTTCTGTGAAGGATTATCATAAACGACTCAAACCAAAAATCGTCTGTGATACTAGCACATCACCAACGTTCTATCTACCAACCGTCTGTGATGGGCGAGTACCACAAATGGTTCTATATACCAACCGTCTATGATACTCGCCCATTACAGACGGTTGACAGCTAGAACTGTCTGTGATGTGTGAGTATCATAGATGATTTTTGGTTCAAGTCGTCTGTAATAGTGTTTTTCACAGACGGTTCTAGTTACAAACTGTCTGTGTTATGATTATTACAAACGGCTCATAAACTGTCTGTGATAACCTCCGATTATCGTTGATCCATAAATTCAGACGGTTCAGAAAACCGTTTGTAATAACAGTTTCGAACCGTTTGCGATGACGCTTTTTATAGTAGTAGATGGAGGATAAGTTCCTAGCAATGCTGGAGCTGGCCGGCTCCGGCTCTGACTCCTCTTTGGACCTGGACACGCTCATCAACGACGCCGAGGCAGAGCTTGCCCGAGCAGCCGGCTCATCTTCTTGAGCTTGACTAGCTGCTGCATCCTCCTCCTAGCTGTAAATTGTACTAGCTAGTATATGAAGAGAAAAGTTTGCAATGGCCACCGATGTACTACCTGCATGTTTGTTTCGTTTGTACACGTCTGACTGACATTATCTACGTTCGTTCGTTTTGCTCTAGCTAGCTTCCGGCTAGTCCATCATTCCCTGCCAATCAAGTTAGCTAGTATTCCCCCGAAAGCTGAATCTGCCATGCATCCCAGGTAGCTAGCGAGTACACGTACTCGGAATAACTAAAATGAAATTACTATGATAGTGTACACCAGCTCAGCTCTTCTTACTAAACAGCCCCATTGCAATAGGAATTCAATTCTGTCGATCTAAGATCAGATCCATCCGTTTGTCACACAAGGAGGAAACTGTACCAACAAATGGCTGGCCAAAGCTGATGTCTGTATTACTGTATACCTATTCAGAGTACACTAAACTTACCAAGGTTCTTTACTTGTATTTCTCCATTATACGCCGCGCTTCTTCCACAGGGTCTTCCGATGAATTGGCTCCTTCATCCACCCTGGAGCCCTCTTTTGGGTTCATCGCCAGGAAGCCGAAATATATAAGCCCCATCATCGCCTGTCATGTGACCCTTCATTAGAGATCTTGTATCACGGAAATTGCAGCACAACGATACAGCACGAGTGATTTCTGACTATAAACATTCTTTGAGCTGCAGTAAATATTATTTTGATTATAGGGCATGTTTGCAATTGTTAACTAAACCACAACTATGTGACTAAATGTTATTGAACTGAACATTGTGCACAACACATTGCTGACCTACAGCAGTACATACAGTCAGCATAGAACAAATGGTATGGTGTGTTTGCGTACCAGTACAAAGAATGCAGTGGAGACAACAGACTTGAAAACAAAAAGGGCGACTGACACAGCAACGACGGTAACACCTATCCTGGCAATTGGCCGTGGAACTGAACCCTGTCACGTATCAAGAGGGAAAAAATTATTAAATTAGTCCAATTTCATAGCTTAACAAACTGCGGTTGTATTTTTTTTAAAAAAAATGAAGTGCAGTTGCTTGTGGTCAGTATAGTTTTCGAGAGCTAAGAATACATACATGGAATTGAGTGATATAAATGGCTAAGGAACACATACTGGGACAAGAGTAGTTCCTGCCTCCACAGCATCCTTACCAACCCTCCATGCTGTTTGAACAACTGTTGCGGTATACAGAGTGTTAAAAGAGTACCACAACCAACTTATTATAATTTCATGGTGATCAAAACAAGGCCACATGCCATTCTTAACAGGGTACAGTACAGACGCATCCTTGGAAATATGTGGCCCAACATGAGGATGTGCATATCATGGTATACATACGCATAGTCAGGCAATTTCATCAGGGAACAAAACGATACATTACTCGTGATGAAGTGAAAACAGCAGCTATTGAAGGCAGCAGACAACATGCAGGGAAGGAAAAGGTGACATTTTCAGATTAAATACATAAGTGTTGCAACAGCATAATGTGTAGCTCACTGCGCTTGGCCTGACAATGACGTCCGGGTTTAAGAACAGCTAGAAACCTGACAGGATCACGCATCATGTATATCCGTTACTAGAATCAGAAAGTACAAACGCAAATATGTGCGTCTTTTGGAGTGCTAGCTAAAGTAGAGCCAACAGAAGAAGGAAATGTTCCCTTTGTGCAAGGAAGAAGCTTGCAGCCGATCCATCAGGTAACAACAGTCTAATATGATATGAGGGCAGCATGGATTTTTTACGAGGACGTAATTTCGCTTGCATACACAGACAGAAGAGAAGCAGCAGTGATCTGTAGCCCCAAATTAAAGAACTACTGATTAAAGCCTACCCTAATTAAGCATGGAAATGGAAGGAGCGAGAGTACGCAAGTTAAGAATGCATACACTAGCTAGTAGAAAAAAACAGTGAGAGGAGAAGAGAGCAGAGCAGAGCAGAGGATAACAAGTGAAGGAGAGGGACCTCTGGAGAAGTTGGACTGCGCCGAGGCGACGACGAGGCGCGAACGCGAGCGCGACTGGATGGGAGGAGTCCGCGGCATGGTGAGAATTGGAAGGTGTGGAGTCCGGCGCGCGGCGGCCGAAGGAAATCGGGCGGCGGCGGCGGCGGCGGCCATGCCCTGGATGGAGTTGGAATTGGATTGCCCGGATGTGAGGAGGAGGAACTCGGAATCTGGATTGGATTGTCTGGTTGTTAGAGTAGATCACGGCCGTTGATTTTTGCTTGTCTGGATCGACTCGCTTCATGCTGAACCTGAATCAGCCACCCATCCTTGGCGTCTCACGTAGCACCTACACGTGGGAACATCGATACGACACCGGTATAGATATATGACAAAAATAAATTATTTTAATTTTCTTATGTGACTTATATGTGAAACATGTGTGACATGGCCCGATCCACCTTAGCCAAACTAAACAAAGTAAATTGCTTTGTGGCTTAGACGAGCGTGAAAGGATAGAGAAATCACATCTAATTTAAGGTCGAGGTGTCGCGTAAAGCTAGGGATGAGCTGCCGCCGCCCCTCTCTAACTCACTTCCGATATCACTGTCGCCCTCTAGCTCACTTCCGCCACCGCCATCATCGACCCTCAAGCTTAGGTTAGTCTCTTTCTCCCTCCTTTCTTCTTCCTTTGCTCTACTTCTTGCTTTGATTTGGTCTGCTTGCGCTGCCCTTACTCTTTGCTCTTCTCTGCTATGCTCTTGCGCTGCTTCTACTTTTTGCTCTCTGATCTCTACTTGTGCACGAGCTTCTTGCTTCTCCTTTTGCTTTGCTCTGCTTCTTACTCTTTGCTCTCTACTCTACTCTTGCACGAGCTTCTTGCTTCTTTTGCTCTGCTCTCTGAGATAGGTTAGGTCTGAGAATTCTTAACTTCGTATTCTTCTTCTTTCTACTCTTGAGTTTTAGAAAATGGTAGCATGTTTAAGTACTCCAGTAAGATGAGGAAACAAACAACATCAAGGCTCTGTAGTGGAATCATGTTGACATTCTAGATAAGAGTAGTTTGGCTGGAGAAAATGTGAGATGGAGATGTAAGTATTGCAAATATGTTGGCATTAGTAGTTACTTTAAAGTCAAAGCGCACTTGCTGAAAACTACTAATAGTGGACGCAAGGCATGTCCTAAGGTGATAGCACCTATTCTTGCTTAGCTTAGAAGTGAAGTGGCAAAGGCTGAAGATAAACTAGCAAAAACAAGGTCAAGAAGTGTGCCATTGCCAACCACTATTGCTGATTGCTAGTGTTGCTTCATCAATCATGGACTCGACCATATCATTACTATTATAAAAGAATGAGTTGGTGGTCGTACATCATTTCTCCTCCAACCGTTCTATTCTCAACTTCTTATCACTCTCTACTTTTCAACTGATTAGAATAGACTTCTTCTATAGCATGATTCTGTATATATCCAATAAATTTTGTTGCAACGTACGAGCATATGACTAGTTAGGGAATAAGAAGCGAGAGGAACCTCATTCATCATTGGAGAAAGCTTGGGCTATGGAGTTGCCCGCTCAGTTGGATGCTACAAAATTGCAAGACTGTTCTATTCTAGAGGTATGCAATCAACTTGAGTGCATTGTTTCATTGTTTGAAGTTTGAACTTGGCTACTTATTATCATTTATCAATTATCTGTTGGAGGGTTGTTGGTTGTTGCTTAATTACTTTGAACCTTTGATTGTTCAAGAATCAAGTCTAAATTTTAAATTTGCTGGTCATGTTATTTCTTTTCCCATATTAATGGAATTTTGAATTACTGATATTAATAAGAATAAGTGAACATATGATGAGTTTTGGCACCAGCAAGCAAGCCAAGGAAGGAGCTCTCGCATCTCGCTATCCATCAGCATTCAACAACATGGACAGACTGACTCATTGACTCTGCTTATCCCTGAGCTGATGGCTGGGCCACCGTTGTTTCCCATAGACGTGGCCATTTCCAGCCACACTCCTGCTAGATTTCATTTCATTTCATTTCATTTCATTCCGCTTGCTGTAAGATAGCACTAGCTAGGATTAATTTCTGTCTGTCTGAAAGAATCTCCACACATACAATTTCAATATCTCCAGAACTGTTTTCTTTTAGTTCCGTCTTGGAGTAACACGCATCACCAACCCCTCTCTTGTATGAATTGTTGCTCCGCTTGTCATCTCCACCTGCATATATAGTGCCGTTCCATTTCTTAGTTGGCATTTAGTTGTCTTATATTACTGCCCATCCATGTCAAAATTATTTGGTGAAATCAAACAAACACGTTACTATTAATATTTATTTATAGAGTAAATTGTACCATACCTACATGAACTTGTGAGGTATGTGCAACTAGGTCAATGAATTAAGAAACCATGCATCTAGGTCAATGAACTTGTTTAACCGAGCAAGAGAGGTCCAACAGTGATTTTGCATGTTGATGTGGCTGCCATGTAGGAATAGATGTTGATATGTCATTGAGGTGGCAATTCTTCCCCCTTTTTTTCACGATCTAGCATAATACAAATTGTGACAATATTTACATAGATATACCTGAAATATTTCTTTCATAGAAAAGAAAATGTCGCTGATGATAACAGAAGTGCTTCTAAAGATTAGCATCAGCCATCAAGAATGGATACGAATGTTAACGGCTTTCACAGAGGCTGTCAGGATATAAAATAATTACTCAAATAGCAGTGAACAAAAAAAAGGAAGATAGGTATAACTATATGAGTTATATATAGTTATGACTAATGTCAAAACGTGTGGTAGTGTTACTAATAACTTTCCTATTAAGATATAACTACATCAAGGATCAGCGTTAAGTTCATACATTTTTTACCCTAGTAATAGACGAGGTCACACGGGACATACAAGGAGATATTCCTTGGTGTATGCTTTTCGCTAATAATGTGATGCTGGTTGATGAGAGTAGAATAGGTGTTGATAGGAAATTCGAGTTGTGGAGGAAGACCTTAGAATTGAAGAGTTTTAGGTCTAGTAGGACTAAAACTAAATATATGAGGTGTGATTTTAGTAGTGTTAGGGCAGATGATGGAGATGTTAGATTGGATGGACAAGTAGTGCCTAAGAAGGACACATTTCGTTATTTGGGATTGATGCTACAATGGGATGGTAAGATTGATGAAGACGTGAGCCACAGGATAAGAGCGGGGTAGGTGAAATGACGCCAAACATCTAGTGTCCTGTGTGACAAAAAAATCCCTCAAAAGTTAAAGGGTAAGTTATATAGGATGACGATCAGACCCACGATGCTATATGGAGCAGAATATTGGGGACTAAAAGACAACATATACAGAAAATGAGTATAGCGGAGATGAGGATGCTGCGGTGAATCTGTGGTCACACAAGGCAGGATCACATCCGCAATGATGATATACGTGATAGGGCAGGGGTAGCATCAATTGAAGAGAAGCTTGTCCAACATTGCTTAAGATGATTTGGACATCTCCAACGACGGCATTTTGAGGCACCGGTACGTAGTGGAATTTTAAGATGTACTGAAAACTTAAGAAGAGACAGAGGTCGACTAAAACTAACGTGGGAGGAAGCAGTTAAAAGAGACTTGAGGGATTGGAATGTATTAAATAATTAGTTTTGGATAGGAGCGCTTGAAAGTTAGCAATCTACATACCGGAACCATAAGAAAGTTAGGAGCAGTGTTTTAGCTTCTCAGCTCAGATAGCATGCTGTACGGCTTAGGGTTTTAGCATTGTAGATTTTTTCAAGACTCTCATCTCTTTGATCTTGAGAAGGTTTCATTCCTAATTTATCCCACCTTGGACCTCTCTTGCTCGGTTTAGCAAGTTCGATGATCTAGTTGCACTGTATCATAGTTTATTAATCTAGATGCACCTACGTCACAAGTTCATGTAAACGTGGTGCAGTTTTTATACATACAGGAGGTGCCCCTGGAGCCATCTCAAAGTCAAACCGCCTCACAAGCATTGCTGTCGCTACCACATTCTGTGGCATCCACAAATAAGTTCATTACCATGGTATCCATGTATGTTCAGGTTTACACATTACTCTTAACTCTTAAGGCTCTACCTCGAAGGTGGCAAACGCTTCCCCAATACATTTCCTTGGTCCACCACCAAATGGTAAGTAACTGAATATAGTATAGAGCACATTAAACAGTAAGTTTATGCAGCCCATCGGGCATTGATTAACCATGCAAAATTAATACTGTAAAATTGTGCACCCATTCCAAAGTAGGCAACAACTACAGCAGCTCAGTACAGCCTACAGGCATGGAAATCAAACCTGAAATTCTGATTTATCTCATTCGGATTCGGCCCATCCAGAGGCCATCGTTCTGGTTTGAAAACATCAGCATCATCCCAGAGCTTTGGGGAGTGGTGCAAGTTCCACACAGAAATGAATATATCTTCTCCGCTGGTATTAATCAAATGAACATCAACATAGTTTCAGATTTCTAGTTGAACTCTATTTTCGCTAGGGAAAGGAAAAGCATGAGGTTACAGACATGACTATTGCTGATCATTAACCCCCCCCCCCCCCCCAAAAAAAGACAGGCTACCAGTCTACCACAAATCGTAGTATTTGGCAAGAAGAAAGAAAAGAAGTCAGAACAAAATATGCTGCAAGGAGAGGTAGCCAGGCCACCAGCATGAAGAAAGAGATGAACAATCCTTGCAGTACATGAGACAAGCGCTAACCAAACAGACTCATACATCAGTAATTTCATTCATTAAGGGTGTGTGAGAATGTTCTTACGGTCCAATAGGATACTCCCCAAGAATATCACCTTCAAGTGATCGACGGATTAGAACTGGGGGTTGTGGGTAAAGTCTCAATGACTGCAAAACAAATGAAGATGTAAGGTTTCAGAACTCATCATTTCAGCAACAAGCACTTTTGTTACTTGATCATATGCAAAGCTGTTGGGCACTAGTCAGTAGTCACATACTTCATTAATCACTCGAGTAGTATACTTTAGTTTCTTCACATCCTCAATTGTTGGTAAACGATCACCCAGAACACTATCAACCTGAGGATATTGAGTGAATATTTTTTAAGGTTGCATCCGGATGTGAAGATTAGGAAATGCCCATAGAGGGAAAATAAAAGGTGAAAACTACCTCATTTTGGAGCTTTGTCATAATCTCTGGATACTGCAGATAAGCAATATGGAAAAACAAGTAAATGAATGATAACTCTATTATAAAGTAATCAACTCAATACTCAGAAAGCAAAATGCCTACATCTTCATTACAGCCTGTGAAATCAAATCAGCATATATACTATTATCTAGAATCAGATACCGTTGGCAAGTCAATTAGTTAACAGGATATGATCTCAACTTATTTTAGCATCCAACATATACTCCAAAATACCTAGCTTAAGTGGCATGACAAATGAACATGTCCTCACATTGAGAGGAAAAACATCATAAATAGATGTGACAACACTGCGCAATGGACATGTCAGTATCCCTATACCTTACATAGTAGGAAAAATGTCCAAGTCAAGACTGCTGCAGAGGTCTCATGACCAGCTATGAGAAGTGTCATCAGATCATCGCGGAGTTGCTTGCTGGACACCTAGTTAATGCAGATGCGACAAAGCAAGGTGAACACGACAATATTGAAATATCTGAATCATATTACAAGTACATTTGGATGATACATCGTCTCCAGCTGCCACAAGGAAGTGAAGAATACTAGGATCTTGCTCGTTTATGTATTCGTCATGAAACTGCAAATCCTCTTGCTCCACAAATCTCTGATATTATTAATGAGCAAAGCAGAATGTTAGTTTTTTTAGGAATAACACTATGGAAGGATCTTATTGTACACAAAGAATTACCCTGCAAATAGCAATGAGCTCATCAAGAGTACTGTTAAGCAATGCAAGGGCTTCCTTGACTTTCCTCTGCCGAGGGGAGATATGTTTCCATATGGGTATTTCCCAAGTTGGTATAGGAGAAGTGCTCCTCATTTCAGCTTCTTTCAACACGACATACACCGCCTGATCATCGAGCAATAAATGAAGACAGGAAACAGGGGTGGATTGAATCAATAAATCAAATGATCGAGCATGAGGAGAGTAGGCTAAGCATTGACCTCAACTATTCCTTTATCGTAAGTTAACGAATCAAACTCATAATTGAAGACCGCCTTCCCAATGACATCCAAGGTCATTCGAGAGAAGAAAGACTCCATGTCCACATTCTCTCCATCCAATGCAGCCTTGTCCAATTTGCTGCAGAGTCTATGCGAGGCTTTTCCAAACAGATCAATCATAGCAGTTATATACTGCAGATTAAGCACGAAAAAAATCAGTTGATAAATTGAGCCCATACGAACAAGAGGAAAGAAAAAGGACAGGGCAGACCTTGTTATGCAGTGCGGGGACAATAGCACGTCTGCGCACACGCCAAGTCTCGCCATCGGCTGGGATCAAACCCTTACCCATGACAAATTCCAGTATCTCTGACAAAATACCCTGCATGAACCCACATCAAGCTTTTCGTTCCTTTTTTTTTGAGGAATCCAAAATCAAGATTAAGCAGGTCAAATGCTGGTATTGTACATCTCTGTAGCTCCAACCACGCTTATATTATCTCTTGTTGGAAAGGAAAGGGAGTAAGTAATATCCAGAAGAAGTAAGGATAAAAACAAACCTTGGAATAGGCTTTGGAATTGTCTCTGAGGATGTGCTTAGCTATAACCGGATCAGAAACTATGAGAAAAGACTGGCAGGAAGAAAATAATAAATTGGGCATTACTTAGATAAGGGACTCAGGAATTGGAATGGACTGATGGAGTATATATGAGCATGTGTGGGAGGGAGAGGAAGGACCTTGGGGCCAAGGGTGAGGCGAAAGATGGAGCCGTGGGTGAGGAAGAGGTCGTGCATCAAGAGGAAGAAGGCCTGATCTGTGAAAGCAGCCGGCGATGTCATCACCTGTGGTGGTATCTGATTCTGTCCTGGTTCTGCTGTAGCAGTGGCAGTGAGGAGCGAGGCAGCAGCTGCGCTCATCTTGGCAGCCACAGAAGCAACCCATCTACATTAATTGCATATATAATCAATCGAGACGAAAATTAATTCAAGCTTGCTTGCCATGCCTCAGCGAAGGAGGAGGAGAATCAAAGAACTAGCTGCTAGTGCTCATGCTCACCCGGAGAAGGAATCATGGTCCTCTTTTTGAGATTGAGGAGGAGAAGAGGCCGCGTCAACGCTTTTGTCGCCATCATCGCCGCTAGGGAATCGCCCCCGGCAGCGGACGGAGAAGCGGCCGGCAAGCGCAGAGAGAGCGGGTGAAGGTGACACGGCGAGGTGGAAGTTCCGACGACGACGACGACGACTTGGACTTGGTGCGGTGGTGGAGCCGCATGGAACAACCGCTGGTAACACTTGCAGCTTAGCTGCAGATGCCATGGCCAAACAGTCTGTCGTATACTGCAGTGTCTAGCTAGCTATCCTTGGTTATTATATTCAGCTAGCTAGCTCCGTCGATGGGCTGGATGAAAAGATTTCGAGGGGCGATGAGACGAATAGAACCCTAAATTAATTTTGAGTTTTTTCTTCTAAAATCTTTATTTCAGTGGAATAACACGTTAATCTCACCTAACACCGAGTTTTACTTTCTTACACACGTTTCATAAAACGGCTTACAACCAGTAACATATTTGTGAATCAACACTTGATCCACTTAACATTTAAGCACATACAAGACCTAAACTAGTTAAGTAAACGCCGCGGTTTCACACATTAAGGAAACGGAAAACTTTGTGAAAGACAGTTGCGATTCACACATTGCGATTCACAAAGTTTTCCGTTTCCTTCGCCACAAAGAATCGCGCGTGCTTCGCAATTTTCCATATGGCCTTAATGATTTGCCGCCAAATCTCTCACGCGTCCGTATCCCCATCAAACTGTTCTCGCTTGCAAACGACCCAAATCACTAGGCGCACCATATGCTTCTCCTCGTGCATTACGGAACATGGCTTACATAACAGCATAGGACCTCGACTCCTTCTTGAGCCTAAGCTCGGTCCACCTTACCGTTGCCCATCATGTCCACAACCGGTAGCTCACACTTTGATTCCTCGTTGTTCTGGCTTGTAACCACCCCGCAAGCCTCGGTCATCTTCGGCGCCTCCCTAACCATTCTGGACCTTAGCACCATCCTGTGCGTAGTCCCGGTCCTTTTACGCCTCGCCATGACCTAGCTCCAAAGTCCTACAATCAACAACAATAAGCAAACTGTCATGTAGTACCGCACAATACACAAAATCATCAATTGACATAATTAATCCATAAAATGCTGACATAATTAATCCATAAAATGCACCATCCAAAATGTATGCAACCAAAATATTGATCCTAAACCTAGGATTAAACAATAAACCCATGTGCATATAAGCAACAACACACATATCATGACCACATGGTCACTCTAACTCAATCCATAACTCAAATGCCAAAACCCTATTTTTCTGGAAAGATTGGCAGTACCACACCTACAATGCTGGCACTACCGCACCCCAAGCCGGTACTTCCGCACCCAACTGGACCGCTTTGCAAAAAGCGTACCGCCACATAGTCAGAACTACCACCTTGAGATAATACTGTACAAATACCTACGGTACTACCATCCTGTGGTACAAGTGCATTCACAACTGTGGTACTTCCGATTTTTCTGGAACTTCCAGAAAACAACCCAACACAAGATGTGATCTTTGTAAAAATACTTAACCACTCTACAAACTTTGTAATGATTCATCACAACATTATTCTGAATCTTCTCACATGGTCCGTCAATCCCCCCTTGATGAACCCATTGGCAATACTCAAAAAATGCAAATAGGAAGTGGTTTTAGGCAAAGAAGAAGAGTTTTTGCAAATAGAGCTCCAAATGATCATAAGAAAAATGCAATGACTAAAAATGACCATATGAGGAAGAAATGGATAGAAGCTACTGAAAATAACAAGTTTTCCACAAAAGCTTCAAATCCACCAAATAAGTTAGGAAATCTCACTGGATCCTTATGAAAGAACAATTGTTCAATTTGACCTTAATCATGACGAGAACACATGAAAAGCTTCAAATTACAAAAATCTACACAAAAGCTCCAAAACATGCTCTAGATATGCATTTTGACTGATCTCCCCCTTGACAATGGAGTCATCAAAGATAGAGTATGAATGAAATAAATTGACTGTATTTTATTTATTTTAACCATTAGGAGCCATAAAAATTATCAAAAGTGACTTTCCAAATATTACACTAAGTCACAAAAAGGGAAAGTGTTATCTAGATCATGATAGGACATATATATCCAAGCTAAAGCCAAATAAGTATTGATCTGAAATTAAATGGCTTTTTAGCATGTCAAGATGCTCAAATTCATAGTTTAGCTAAAGGAATCTAAAGATGAGTCATGCCACGTCAATATTCTAAATGAAACCAAGAAACTATAACTGAGTCAATTTAGAGTGCTACAAGTTTAAGAATGAAATATTCTATTCAAGCACTTGAGACTACTTGTAATTGAGCAATATTAGCACATTTGGCATTGTTCTTTGAAATTATTTTTGGTTTCAGTTAAGATTCAACCATTTTTCATAAAATTTTGTTTAATTAGCCATGTGCTAGATCTCAAGCCTTATGCGATCACCTCAAGCAAAACCTTAAGGAAGTGGTCTTAGTCATCTAACCCTCCCGGTGTTCATGCTTAGTGCAATGGTAAGCGGTCTCACGAGAAAGAATTGGTGAAATCAATTTTTTCGCACAAAAGGGATCATTTTTGCATTTTCTTAACTTAGTTCAAGAACAAAAGGCTAATACTAAATCATGCTTTAATAAAGAACTAACATAACTCAATCTAAAACTCAATTTAGGTTTAAAGACTCAACTTAACTTATTTGACATTGTATGAGTCATAAGAAGATCGCTAGATCAAAATTAGTCACAAAATCCAACAAGATATGATTTAATTCAAGTTATTCACATTTAATAAAGTTAGCATAGTAAAAGCTAAGCTACACACAAAAGAACATGATAAATCTAGGAAGCTAGCACAATATATGGTAAGATGTAAAACAAAAAATCATGTCACATAAGAATAATAGTCGACGCTCCGCTATTTGCACAAGAATTCATGTATATATAATGCATGCTAAAATTAAAATGCAACATGATACATATGAACACAGAAAACGAAAGCTACCCCTGAAAAGCAGCTCGAAAGGAAGGAAACTCCAACTCCCTTTTGAGAAGGCAAATTGAGAATAACCAAAAAAATTTAGTGTAAAATCTAGAAAATGAAGGTATAAACTTAACGAGATGACTCCCAAACACACCTTTCCCATGTGGTTTCTAGCCTATAACCTCATACCATAGAGACGGAACAAAAGGCAATATTAGCTATCGTAACAAAAGACACTAGTGGCCAACAAGAAAGCTCAAACTAGGTAGTAAATAATTCTAAAGAACCATTTAGATGAGAAGTGTGACTGAGACAAAATCATCTAGAGTTAGTTCCTATTTATCCAAACCAACCATCCCTACCACTAGAACAGGAATGCTATGCAAGACCAAGTAGTGGAAAGCAAAAAACTGAAGGTCATAAGGGAGCAAACCTCCGACACATTGCTTGACGATGTGGTGAAAGTTGACTGAAGCTGCATCGTGAGATAAATTGAAACCTCCACCAGAAGCTCAAAGGAGGTGAGAGACCCAAAGCATCCACACAAGCCACATGGTCTCCCCCTCACATTCACAACCTATAACTCAAACATAGGAACAACTGGTGTCCTAGTACTAAGGTAAATGATATACAAGAATGGATCCAATACTGAAGTATATGACAACAAAAGTAGCATGACAAGCACAAATGACAAAGAACACATAAGAACACACCCCCACACAAACTCTATCTAGACATCACCAAATCATGTAGCACAACAAAGCTTAGTGCAAACTAAATCTAGAAGAAGCTTGTGGACTAACCAAAGTTCTCATAATATCTAGGCATAAGTACAATCTAAAACTACCAAGATGTCATACAGACTATTTTTATTTCAAGACAGAATTGAATAAGTTCAAGATATACATGCATCTCAATAAATCACAAACATACACACATAGCAAATGACAAGTGAAAGTAATAAAAGCATATGCTAGCATGGAAACAAGCATAAGCATGTACACATGAATCAAAAATGATAAAAAAAGGCATGACTAAATGTAGCATCTTGATATAGAAAACTATCCAAGATGTAATCAAGCTCAAAATATCCATAATCAAACATGCATCATGTAGAGATACATCATGACATACAAAAATTATGGAAAGTATGCTAACATGTATAAATAATAGTGAATGGACATAAGGAGCAAGATGTAGGCAATAAAACAGAATAGATACAAAAAATCACAAAATCATGAATATACTTGATTCCTAAAACACACAATCAATAAGTAACTTATACTCAAGAAGTTAAGTTAAAACTTAAACATCCAATAAACTAATTCATACAAACATGACACATGGATACTAAACAAAAGACTAGCAAAAGCATGCTAATACATACATCAAGGAAAATATATGCACAAGGGTACAAGATAAGGCTCATATATCCACAAAACATGAGCAATTGGCCAACTCATTAATATACAAGCAAAATGCACATAAAAACATAACAAGAATGTAGTAAAATATACCAATATGGTATAAGTGAGCACATAGATAACCACAATATGCTAAATATTATCAAACATGAATCTAATAGCATGCAGACATATGATAGCTCATCAAGTAGGTGGAAACGCCAAATTTAAAAGCACATACCTCCTGAAGGCCATCAAAAGGGAGTAGAGAACCATCATGTGTTCCAATTACGTGATGAAGTAAAAGACCGAAACCCAATCAACCACATGTTCTCCATCACACGTCTCGGTACCTACATATGAGAAGAACAAGGTGCTCTAGTGTTGTAACCTGAACGGTTAGTAAGTAAGTACTTGGGAACCTAAAACTTAGACAGACCAACATTAGAAGTATGCGAGTTAGCATGATGCAATGGATGGTTCATGCAAGAAAATTCAATCTTGAAGGCACGCCGTAAATGGACAACTCGATGAGAAAAACGAGTGCCATTTCTAGTAAAACACTGAATGCCTTGCTTAAAAACACCATGATGAGAACCAATAGTAGCATCATAAGAACTCACAACTCCTCGTTTTGGGTGCGCACCTCGATGGGAAAAACGAAGTCCACCACATGAGAAACAGTGAAATCCTTCCTTAGGATAGCACATGGACTAAAACCAAAATAATGAGAATCAAGTCCACGACTCTATTCAACACCACTACAAAAGGTGTCAAAGAAGCTATCAACAAACCGAGCCTTCATGCTAGATTCACAAGTGTTCATGCTATGAGAAAAGCTATGCACACTTGGAGACTTAGAAGCATGGCTTCAACGCATGAGTTTGGCACGTCGAAAGCAAAAGTCTACATGATGTCCATCATTCCCACAAAATAAGCAATGGTGCAAGGGTCTACTAAAAGATATGGTTTAGGAGGACAAAGTAACTTTCTTGCTCAAAAGAGAAATCCTTTGGAGCAAGCATGAAGACCCCGTATTAGTGCTAGGTCCACACGTGCCATAAGATCGGCAATGTGTGTTCCTAAACACTCGATGACAAACTCGACGTTTGTGCTTAACACAATGAAAGCAAAACTCAACAATGTGTCTATCCTTCTTACAAAAGGTGCAATGATACTTCTCTTTGAGAGATGCAGTATCATGTGAGGAAGAAACACTTTTGTTTTTAGAAGTCTATTGGACAACACCAGAAGAACCATAAGAAGCATCACTAGTCAACTAGGAGCTATCCAAAGTAATGGCAAAAGTACCAACATCAAAATGACTCAAGAGAAGCATGAGAAGAATCCAAATTTTTATTGCAAAGAATCAAGATCATTTTTTAAAACATCAATCTCAGATTGGAAAGCAACACAAGAGTCACAAGACTTGGTGCTCATATCATTGTGTGCTCTCTTTAAAGAATCAAACTCATTCTTCAAAACAGTGCAAGATGTGCAAGAGATTGAAGATGCATTGATAATGTGCATGGAATACAAAGCATCAATATTATTTAATAAGCTAACACAATTCTTACAAAAGAGTAAATCATCAAGCAATTTCTTAGTTTCTAAGCACATATTTGGAGGACTAGACTTAAACCCATCAATTTCAGTTGTAGCATTATCTAATTGCTCAACACAATTGAAAAGACTCAATTTCAATTTTTTATTTTCAGCTCTAGGAAGTTCAAATTATTCTAAATATGTGGAATAACCCAATTTTAACTTCTCAATTTCAGCAAGCATGCTATCACAAGAGTCTTGTTCATTTTTAGCTAAAGATTTAAAATTGCCTTTTTCTAACTTAGCATTATCAAGCTCATGATGTAAGGCAACATAAGAATGACATGTCATAGAAGCATTTAATCTAAGCAATTCATTTTCAGTTTTGAAACATATAAGAGAAGTTCTTAATTTATTATTATCCACAAGTAATCACTCATAAGACTCACATGGTAAATATAATTTCAACCTTGCTACTTCATCAAGCAAATCATTCTTTTCTTTAACTAGAATCCTCATCTCTAATTTAAAAGCAAGTAATTTTAAGATGAGTTCCTCCTTACTCACCATTCTTAGCTTGAGTTGATGATAAACTTTGAAAAACTCATAATCATCCTCAATGGTCGCTCTGCCCAAGCCATTGGGTTTCTTCTCCTTCTTTGGATCCAAAGCCTCATCATCCTTGGCACAACACCAAGAAGAGTAGCTAAAAACACCACATACGCTGGAAGTGTCACGATTTGCCATTTTGCATTTTCTCACAATTCGGTTAATGAATTCAAGGTCACTAGCCTCATCAAGGTCATTAGCCAAAGAGTCATAAGAAGATAGAACAAAAGAATCACAAGACCTCATACTAGCTGTCATGCTCATGATCAGTTAAGACAAATCAAAGAACAAACCTCACTCTGATACTAATTGTAGAATCGAGTGTGGTGACTAGAGGGGGTGAATAGGAACCCAAATTAATTTCGAGGCTTTTCAAAATCTTTTTCTTTAAACGGAAGCAAAACTCTTAACTCTAGTAGCAATGGAAGCTATGAAGATTAAAGACAAATACTCACAAGGAAATATTTGATCAAAACAAAGAAAAATGTGCTTTGCGAACCCCCGGTGGTCTGACCTCTGCATACATGGCGGTCAGACCACCATGAAGGGGCGGTATGACCCCTAGGCCAGTCAGACCACTGTTTAAATGGCGGTTAGACCGCTATGAATAGTAAAATCCGGGAATTCTATAGTAACCTTGGTCAAACCGTTGCTACAGTAAATTCAGGGATGAACAGTATTTTCAGTTCTATCTCAAAACTAAAAATCCTTCTAACTTTTGATTGGTTGATCCAAATGACTTGAAACTTTGCAGTGATCTTCTCTGGGATATCAGAAACCTATTCCAACAAACAATCATGTACCAATGTTGAGACATTTCTCCATTTGAGTAGAGAGATTACAAGAACATAACAAAAGAGAAAAGCTTCGATCTGCTCTTGCTCGTGAATCATAGATGGTCTAGGTGACCTGGGATGGGTCCTCATATATCATAGCAAGCTAGAACGCATCACGAATTCAAACTAAAATACCCACAAGAGCAAAACCCAAAAATCACCTCTCTCTCTTAAGAGAAACCGAGCAAACTCAAGAACTTCCTCTAGATCATACCTAGATGGATGGGATCTTGTCCACAAGAGACATCTCCACCTCTTACACGTCCTAGGCACCAAAAAAGCTCAAGAGAAGAGAAATCCAACCAAGAAAGCTAAGAAAATAAAAAACACATAAGGGGATTCATGTCACAACTCACTTGGGCAAAGTTTGAATATTCATTTCACTTAGAGAGGAATATTTTTACAACCAATCCCTTAGGATAGCAGAGCTCTAAGACTGTAGCACACACACAAAGCTCTAACACAAGGAAACTCTAACCCTAATCTCTCAAATCTATCACCCATAGGAGGAAAGAAGGGCTAGCCACCACAAAGACTTAGACAAAATCCTCAAACCATAGCTCGTGCCTCTCCTCCCCTTATACAGCCTCATAACCTAAACCAAAATATAATGGATCCACACATTAGGCCAAACCAAAAATAACCTGTTAACCCCACCTAACACCGGGTTTTACTCTCTCATGCATGCTTCTTGAAGCGACTTACAACCATAAACTTATTAATGAATCAACACTTGATCTACTTCATATTTTTAGCACATACACGACCTAAATCACTTAGGCCAACGTCGCAGTTTCATATACCGTCACTTTTTCGTATTGGGCAATTTATCAAAATACCCCTCTACCGCGTTCCACAAAGTTTCCCATTTAGTTTGCCACGAAGCATCGTCCATGCTTCGTCATCTTCCACATGGCGCTAATGATTTGTCACTAAGCCTCTCACGCGTCCGGATCCCACTACACTATTCTCACTTGCAAACGACCCAAGTCACTTAGCGCACCACATGCTTCTCGCGCATGACAGCACCTGGCTTCCTTGACCGCACAGGACCTTGGCTCCTCTTTGAGCCTGAGTTAGTATTAACTCTTTGTTCTTGAACAAAGTTAAGAAAATGCAAAAAGATCTCTTTTGTGCAAAAAACTGATCTCACCAATCCTTTCTCATGAGACGACTTGCCATTGTATTAGGCATGAACTCAGGAGGAGTTTTGGATGACCAAGATCACCTAATTAAGCTTCTTGTTTGCATTGGTCACATAAGCCTTAGATCTAACACATGGTTAAGAAAACAAAAACTTGTGAAAAACGGTTGAAGCTAACCATGAAATTTTGAAAATGCCAAACATGCTAAATTTGCTCAATTACAAGTGATATCGAGTGTTTGAACACAATGTTTCAATCTTGAACGTGTAGCACTCTAAATTGACAGTACCAAATGTTTACATTGAAAATATCCGGTGAACAACTTGTTACCATCAGGTTTTTGAGTCAATGAATGTGCTGAACTTCTTTATCTTCCTCACCAAATACTTCGGATCTTGCAACATCAACATAATTATTGATGGTCACAGAAGCAGAAAGTAGATTGTCAATGATCTCTAGGGATATGTAGAACTTGCACCTCAGTAGGGGGATTGTTCATCGAAAGAGAATTAGAGGAGATTTATTTAAAACCAACTCAAGTTGGTGTCGACTTTTGGTGTAGGCGTCGCTGTTGTTGTCTAGGTGAGTTGATATAACAAAACCCATCACGGGTAAAATAAATCCGGCACAAAACCCGCCAATGAAAAAACTAGAATAACTCGATTTAGGAAAAATACAAAAAGTAAAGAAATATAAAATTACTATTAAAAACCACAAGTCCCCATCCAATCAACGCTGGCAATAACATCAGAGAAGAGGAAAGGAACCGGCGACGGAGGTTAGCGCCGAAGCTCCTAGCGGTGGCTAGGTTTTGCTCACTGGTGTGCGGACTATGCTATGTGCGGTGTGGACATGTCATACACCTTATTGTGTATGACTGACTGTTACTCCTCACTATTGCCAACCATTGCGGGCCTCTTCTTTTCAGTTTTTCTACAATAATTAGCTTTCAAATGTAGTGTATTTTCAAAGCAAAGTTTACAAGTTGATTGTAGTATACTATAGCGACTTTATTTATATTGGTCAAAACCGTACGTAAAATTTTATTACTCTTCTATCCTATTTCTGATGAATAATCAAAAACTATAAATCGTAGTAAAAAATAATAAACCGTAACCAAAAAAAAGAAGAAGATAGTCCCTCCGAACCAGCTAGTTAACTAGGCCCAGATCAGCACCGTGATCTCGATTCTGACTCTGTACCGCAGGCACAAGCCCATATTAGAGTCTACAAGACTTGGGCCCAGTATCTTCAGAGTCTGTACACATCACCGGTACTCCAGGTCCAAGGGAGGGAGAGCAGACTCAGCAGAGGGGAAAGTACTAGTAGGCGACGCGACGAATCTGAAGAGGGAGATTGGATCATATACCCTCCCTTTAGTTAGGAAATTGAGGATCTACCCTTCACATCTCAATGACACGTGGAGTCATCATAAGTCACTGACACGTGGGCCAGGAGGGTAAATTCTCAATTTCCATCTAAATGGAGGGTATATGATCAATTTTTTCATCTGAAGAGTTGTTCGAGGGAGGAGACCGAGAGTCGATAGATCTAAAAAGATGATGGATATGTAGATGAAAGGGGGGATCGATCAGCAGCAATTCAGCATTTTGTAGTAGATCAGCAAGCAAGAAAGGAAGGAGAATCGGATCGATGGCGGTGGCGTCTCTGTACCGGCGGGTCCTACCGTCGCCGCCGGCCGTGGAGTTCGCCTCATCGGAGGGCAAGCGCCTCTTCTCGGAGGCCCTTCAGGGTGGCACCATGCAGGGCTTCTTCAACCTCATCTCCTGCTTCCAGACGCAGTCCGAGCCCGCTTTCTGCGGCCTCGCCTCCCTCTCCGTCGTCCTCAACGCCCTCGCCATCGACCCGGGGAGGCAGTGGAAAGGCCCTTGGAGGTGGTTCGATGAGTCCATGCTCGACTGCTGCGAGCCCCTCGACAAGGTCAAGTCGCAGGGCATCACGTTCGGCAAGCTCGCCTGCCTCGCCCACTGCGCCGGTGCCAAGGTCCAGTCTTTCAGGGCCGACCACGCCACCATCGAGGACTTCCGCGACCATCTCGTCCGCTGCGCTTCCTCCCAGGACTGCCATCTCATCGCATCCTACCACAGGAAGCCCTTCAAGCAGGTTTTGGTTGCTTGGCATCCGCATCTCTCCCCCTAAATCGGTAAATCCTAGAGCAGCTGTCGGAGTACTAACCAGTTCGTGGATGCAGACTGGAACCGGCCATTTCTCACCCATCGGTGGCTACCATGTTGGACAAGACATGGTGCTCATCTTGGATGTCGCCCGCTTCAAGTACCCTCCTCATTGGGTCCCATTGCCACTTCTTTGGGAAGCCATGAATACGATTGATGAAACAACTGGGCTTCTCAGGGGGTCCGTTCTATAATCTATAGTCTTCCGATCCTCTTTCTTTCTTGGCCATTTCATTAGCCTGCATGTATTCTGTTTACGAGGCTCGTAGCTCTTGGATTAAGTAACTGTATTTGGGCTACACTATGAGTCTATGATGCATCGACTACAGGATAATAGGATATTCTGGGATTACAATTGATGAAGGAATTCGGCTTCTTAGGTGGTCCGTTGTATCTCGTTCTTCCCTTTTAGCAATAAAACTCATGTTTCGTTGGACAAGACAAGAAGGCCTCTATGTATGGTTTTTTATTTTTACCTTTATTTTTGTTCTAGACTTCTAGTAACCGTTGCTGTTCGCAACCAGCCCTATGGACTGCAATTTCATTTGTTGGGCTCTTGAGATACGTTGTTGTAGGGAGCATCCGACATGATTTCTTCAGTTTGAATTGTTTAGTTTTTCCCTTTATATTGGTTTGACATGTTCATTGGGAAAGACTGGGTGTTTTCTCTAGCGATGTGCTACTTTCAGGATTCTGCTCATTTCGGTGATGTACTTGGTTTAGATAAAATATTAGGACAGTTGTAGTTTTGTAATAATAGCAACTAGCTGCATTGTACAGTGTAGTGTTGTAGACCGTAACATCACATTACTCATGTGTTATTTCCCACACACTCATAACAGTTTTCTTCTCTATGGCCAAATTAGTTTCCAGTTGGCCTTCGCTTTTAATCATGCCATGTTAACATGTTGGCATCTTGATATTTGATAGGTTCATGCTTATCTCAAGGCACACTTCAGCTCCTTCATTGCTCTACACAGTGGTAGACAGGCCAATGCTTGGTGTATTGAATGTAAATGGACACTTTTGATGTATTTTCCTTGTTCTCATTCCTTTTTGAGTTTTCTGCAGAGCTGCGGAGATGAAAGCTGGAAAAGTATGGCAAAGTATTGCGTGGAAGATGTACCCAGTCTTTTGAAGGATGAGAGTCTGGACAATGTTCCAACACTTCTGTCCCTCTTATTGGAGTCCCTTCCAGCCAATGCTGGAGATCTGATCAAATGGGTTATTGAAGTTAGGAGAGGAGAGGAAGGTGGCTCGAGCTTAAGCAAAGAGGAGAAAGAAAGGCTTATTTTCAAGGTCATTTTCCTCTTACTTTTACTTATGCTGGGTCAAACCTTTGCCATCTTCTGTAACACCTTATAATTGGTGTTCACTTGCAGGAAATGGTATTACAGCAAGTCCGCGATACTAAGCTTTTTAGAATAGTCTATGAACTACAATATGCTAAGCAGCCATGTTGTAGTTGCTCATCTTCAAGTGACGAAGATTCCCTTGCCCGGATTGCAGCCACTGTGTGCTGTCAAGGAGCCGCATTGCTAAGAGGGAACCTTGCATCAAGAGATGAGTTCTGCTGCAGAGAAACATGTTTCAAATGTGTACAAGCAGATGGTGATGGGCTTAAGACTGTTATCTCAGGCACTGTGGTATCTGAAGGCAATGAACAGGGTGTTGACGTGCTTTTACCAATATCCTCATCAGAAACAAGCATGTGCAATTCAAA
Source organism: Dendrocalamus sinicus (assembly GCA_036346575.1). Taxonomy (NCBI): domain Eukaryota; kingdom Viridiplantae; phylum Streptophyta; class Magnoliopsida; order Poales; family Poaceae; genus Dendrocalamus; species Dendrocalamus sinicus. The sequence continues at coordinate 65,882 of CM070657.1, read as the reverse complement.
CTTGAGCAATGAAATTGTCAAATATCCATCAAGCACAGATGTTCTAACCGTTCTACTGTTGGCTTTACATCCCCGCACATGGTTGGGCATTAAAGATGAGCGGCTGAAAACTGAATTTCAGAGTCTTGTTTCAACAGACAATCTTCCTGATGTTCTTAAACGGGAGGTGTGTTGTCTCAATCCAAGCATCTTGCCTATTTGTTTACCTTTGCTCAATAGCACGTGTTTTCATATAAAGAAGATGCTTAATTTATTTCTCTTATGAAAATAATGCCAAGCTTTGTGCCAAATGTATAAGTAGCATACAACCTACTTCATTTGGAACTTGACAACACCATCCGAAACCATCACTACCACCACAAACAAATAGACACAGGCAAGGAAAACAACAAAAGAAAAAGGGGAAATACCAAGCATGCTTTACATTAATGTAGTTTTTAGTCTCCTAATTATTTTTTGTGCTAGTGTAATTGTTAAAGTTGTTTTAAAGCATTTATATCTTTCTCCATTTTTTTTTGACAAGCCTTCATTCCATTTGGGGGGGGGGGAGTTCCATTTATATCTCCCTGATTAAAATAAGGGATAATTTGCTCAGTAATACTACACTGATATATGGCCCCATGGCCCACCTATCATCACGTTGAATGTTATTTAACAATTTGTACATTGTGGCAATGTTATTGGGCAAATTTTCCCTTAAAATAATTTATCATGCATGGTTGTTTCCTCCTTACAAATGAATGCCAAAAGCTTTTGTTGCACCATGCGAATTTTTATTATTAAACCTTTTAAAAAATATTTTTATGAATGACCCCACACCTAACTTATTTCGAAATATGACCCTTTGGGCAACGCCGTTAGTCGTCCCAGTGTTGTTTTGTCATGTCACGACCAATGGCGTGGCCAAATGGGCCATTTTCTGGCTTGGTGCTAGACTTCCCATGATGTGGTAGTATTGTTTGCCACACTATGGACTTGTTCTTTTTGGTTGAAGTTTATGACTTTTGGCTACGGCTTTTGGCTTTTGAGCTGTTTGTGCGAGAGATTGCAGAGTAACAGAAACTTACATGTTGTTTTTGCCGATATAAATGAAGTCGGTGCAGTATGTACTACAATTAACTAGTAGACTCTATCTTGAAAAGATACTCCGTTTAAAAGCTAGTTACTATAGAAAAGTCGAAAAGCACCGTTCAAAAGCTGAAAAGAACATGCCCTATGGTTGTTGGCGTGGCCAAAATGGTCATTTGGAAATAAGTAAAAATATATTAAAAAGGGTTCAATAACAAAAAGTGCTCAACTATGTAGAGTAACTAGTACTCTTTATTTGTTGACAGATATTGCATCTAAGGAGGCAGCTACATTGCTTGTCCTGTAATGAAGAGGAGGCATACGAAGATCTTGCGCCACCATCCCCTTAGCAACGATGCTAAAGTGGCAACCCACTCACTTGATTAGTGAATTTTACTAGAAAATTGATGTCAAAAGAAAAACATGAATGTATTGCTTTCCTTGCAAATAAGGACCACAACTATTCTAAGACCAGTGATGGCATAGATTTCTTATTGATTACTTGTGGTGCACTAGTGTTACCACTTTGTTATTTTGTAGGTGAGTTCCTTTATAAGTGATATTTTAAAGAGAGGCTAATGTTCCTTTGCACATGAAGTTCTAAACCACTATTTCTTAAATTGCCATTCCCATTTATGCATGTGGCATGCCCTATTTAAGTCTATAGGTGACCGTTAACCATTTTGATTACCGGCTATGTAGACTAAAGGTATATGGTTCTATACGAAAACAAAATTAATGAGGTAGTAAAGAGAGTTAATTTTATGGTTTATGGTTTTATGAGTTAGGGTTTAGGGTTAAGGATTTTGGAGTTTAGGGTTTTGGGGTTTAGGGTTTTGCGGTGATAACTTTTCGATGGTTCACTAGATTGACCTCATTTGGGATGTCACTAGTATGACCCTGTTTGTTTCCACTTAAGATTATTATAATCTAGCTTATAGGTGGGAATTATATAAGCTAGCTTATAATAAGCTAGCTTATAATAAGCTGGTGGGATATAAGCTGCCAGGTGTTTGGCAGCCTAGATTATCAGAGTTATGGATTATTGTATTCGAATGTTTAAAGACTACAATACCCTGGGAGAGAGAGGCACGGGAGTTGGGGGTTGGATGAATGGCAAAGGTGGGTAATATTCCTAAAGTTTTATGGTCATTAAGATAAAAGGTGGATCTATAAGCTGAAATAAGCTCCTTTTTTGAGCTTATTAGATTACAATAATCTGGGCTATTAGATTATAATAAGTTACCTTATAATCTGAGCTGTTTGTTTCCACTTATGATTATAAGTTAGATTATAATAATCTTAAGTGGAAACAAACAGGACCTATGTCAAACCTGATAGCTTTACTGAGCAAAGACCTAGCAAACTCCACAGTACAATCCAATACAATACAATGCTAGAAGAGAAGAGAAGACTCTCGACCTGGCGGTGGCGAGCAGCTGTGCGGGTGGTTCGGATTAGCTGGGTTAAGTGAGATTGGACAGCCGAGGGGCGAGGCCATCGGGCGGCCGAGGTTAGATGGGCGCCGACTTCTACTGCAAGAATTACTTACTAGCCTTGGGGAATTAACCAGGCCCCAATTTCTAACCTGAAAAGCCCAACCAAAGCAGCAGCAGCAGAGCAGAGGCACAGTGCTCCGAGTCCAAAGCACGGCCGCCTCCTCTCGCCGACCCCGTTCCCACCTCCACCGTCCTCCCTAACGCCGACCACCCTGCCGCCAACCCTAACTCCGACCTCCCCAACGGATCCTCCGCTGTCGACGGGAAGAAGTCGCGCCGCCACCGCCGCCGAAAGCAGAAGAAGAACAAATCATCCTCCAACGCCGCAGATACGCCCGAGGCCACCGACGAGGACGGTGCCGATCCAAAACCCCAGGTACGGGGAGCATCTCGTGCTCGTAGCGGCTTCGGTTACCAATGGTTTTTGCTTGCCTGACGTTCCAAGCCATAGGTGGAGGTGGAGTACGTGCCGGAGCAGGCCGACCTGAACGACGGCCTCCTCGCCGACTTAAAGACCATCTTCGAAAAGTTCACCTTCAAGGAATCCGCCGCCGCCACCGAGGTACGCGAGTCTCCACCACATCCCCTTGTATCCACCCACATCTTGGATAGGCAAAACGCTATGGAATTTCTCGTGCTGCAAGTTTAGTGCTTTTCATTCAAACCACTACTCTCATTGGCCTGCAAATATGCAGTAATTTCATAACAGGTGGGTTGGTGTTTTTCTTGTTGGATGATGAGAACAAAGATGAGGCAGCACTGATGCTACAAAGAAGGGGGCAGGATCCGATTCGGAGGATGACGAGCAGGCGACCCAGCAGAAGAAGGAAGGAGGCCTGTCCAATAAGCAGAAGAAAGTTTGTTCTTCGTCTCTTGACTGTTGTTGGTAACATGTTACCAGGGCTTCTTTTGTTTTCTGTGGTCCTCACCTTAAATCCATGTTTGGTTTGTGTTTTCAAGTTGCAACGAAGGATGAAGATTGCAGAGTTGAAACAAATATGCAACAGGCCCGACGTTGTTGAAGTAAGCCACTCCTTTTTGTGGTAATTAAGTGCCGTGGGCAGATTTGTCTGAATGAATGTGTATATGGATGACCTTCATTTGATACACCTGTGTTCTTCCTGCTAGGTCCAGGATGCAACCGCATCAGATCCCAAGTTACTTGTTCATCCAAGTCTTACAGAATACTGCACTGCCCCAAGGCACCGTGTCAAAACGGAAATTCTTGCGGTTTCGTGATACATCTACCATGAATAAGGACCTTTGCTTTGCGTAATTATTCAATGAAAGTACCGCTTGTATGCTCAAAAATAAACCACACAAATCGTAACCATCATCTTGCTTTGAAATCCACTTGTAAAAGCGTCGAGGCACCTCCCTTAATTAATATCTAATAAGTATTGCATGCTTTCTTTATGGAAGGGTTGGGTACTAAGAGTTGAGGAACATAATGTCGATAAGGTTTCGCCTCTTATACAAATATGTAATTCTTGCAGGATGTCAGAACAACATGGGGGCAAGGGCTTGGTAGTACATTACTTGAATGGTTTCTATAGCATAAACTTGTGGTGTTTTATCTAGTTAATTCACATGTGGCATTTTCTGTGAAAGTGATTATGGCCTGTGGTCTTGACCTTTAACCCTCCCTAGTAGCTTGCATATACGAGCATATCATTTGTCCGAGTCATTGCAGATATTTTTTTTTATATCTCAAAACTTGAAGTTATGCTTTGCTCCATAGTTTATCTATACTTTCCAGTTCAGATTTTACATCACCATGTTGTTTCTTTCAGGGCAAGAGAGGTATTGAGAAGCAACCTTTCCAACTGTTAAGGGTATTAGAGATAGAGTTGTATTAGGATATAGAGTTTGTATTCTATTCCATATATGCCTTATCTCTATATGGCATATCCTCTTGTACTCTCCTATATATATGACCCTTTGGGTCTCATATCAATACACACAATATTCATAATATGGTATCAGAGCTTAGGTTGAAAACCTAACCTAGATCTACTTCTGCTGCTGCTGCTGCCCCCGGGAGGATCGATCTCCTCTCCCGGGGGCAGCCATCTTGATGGGCTGCTCGACGACAACGACGCCGCTCGCCTCTTCTCCAGACAAGCCACCGTCGTTTTGATCCGCAGCTCTCGCGCGAGGTCGCCGTGGCGCCGCTGAGGCCGCTAGCGCTGCGTTGCGAGGCCGTCGAGTCGCCACCGCGAGCTCTGGTGGTCGCGTCGCGCCTCGCTGCTCCACTCGCCGGCCGCGCCGACGCGCCGATCGCCGCCACGATCCGGCCTCCTCTGCGCGGATCCGCCCGCCCCAACCAGATCCCCGCCGCGCCTCTCTCGCGCCGCCGCGCCTCTCGCCCGCGCCGTGCTGCGTGGTCGACCGCGCGGATCCGGCCGAGCTTGTCCGCCGCCGCCGCTTCCATCGCCGCCGCCGCCTCCTTCACGCCGCTGGCTGCTCGCGCGCAGATCCGCGCCGATCCGGCCGATCTGTTGTCTTTGCCGCCGCGAAGCTCGGATCGGCGCCTCCGGCCGATCCGACCGTCTTCCGCGCCGCCGCCGCTCAGCGTTGGTGCTCCAGCCGCTGCGCGCCGCCGAGGCTCCCCGTCTAGAGCCAGCCGTCGGTCGTCTCGGCCGGCTGCTTTCACTCGGCTCGCTCGTCACCTCTATCTCGGAGTGCGTGCTCTCCTTGCCGACGCTAACCTCGAGGGTGGAGATTTTTTGGGGTGGCGGCTCGCTGTGATGGGGAGATTCGGGTGTGGTGTGTTGCTGAGAAGGAAAAGACAGAGGATGGGGCGAGAGAGAGACGGGAGGAGGAGGCAGGATCTACAGATTACAGCCGTGGTGGAGAAGGGGTTATTGAGGATGAGTTAGTCTCTGGCTCTCTGCTAGTATTAGTCCTTTGTTGCTAGCGTTTAGCTATTTTTCGTGCTCTCTGCTAGTATTAGTCCTTTGTTGCTAGCGTTTAGCTATTTTTCGTGAGTCTTATGTCGCGTCCATTCAAGTCCGCAGTCTTTAATTTTTAGTTCGCTCAAGCCGTGCGAGTCCACAAATTTTATTGTCAGTCATAGAAGTGTAGGAATTTTCTTTTGCATGGCAGCAGCCGCTGCTCTTTTCCTTGAGCTGCTGCAGATCGTAGAAGTCTTTATGATGCCGCCGTTTTTCTTTGAGCCGCCGCCCCGAGTTTTTAAGGCCGCCGCGCTTCTTCTGCACCGCGCCTCCGTTGCGCTTTTTGTGCATCTGCGCTTGCTGCCTCGAGCTTCGATCTGTGCCGTCATGCTTCTATCTATTCCTCTTCGGCTTGATTTGTCAGTTTATTCAACGACTGCACGCAACTACGACTTTATCACGACTCGGATGTCGGATATTTCTTGTTTTAGTATTAACCTTTTTTTTCAAATGCAATGCTATTGCATACGCCTTGCATTTGTGGGGGGGGGGGTGTTAAGGGTATTAGAGATAGAGTTGTATTAGGATATAAAGTTTGTATTCTATTCCATATATGCCTTATCTCTATATGGCATATCCTCTTGTACTCTCCTATATATATGACCCTTTGGGTCTCATATCAATACACACAATATTCATAACACCAACTACCTGACTTCATTGCTGCAACTGGAATAGAATAAATAAGACAGGTAGCTTATCTTAGTTCTTTGTACCAGTGCTAGGGACATAGTATCTTCTCCCTTGTCAACTGGTAACTTTGGGAGCTGTTGTTTGAATTTAATTTATATTTCACAATTTCTAACCAGCTATCCAAATGCATTTTCAGGCATATATTGAAAAGGAGGATAGCAAAAAGTTGAAGCAGAAGCAGCGGGAGCGTATGCAGCCCAAAATGGGCAAGATGGATATAGATTATCAGGTCAGTTCATTCCCGTTGAAGGCAGTTTGGGATATATAGAAGCCCAATGCTGATATATGTTTATGCTTTTCCATGAGCCTAAATTCTGATACACAGTTGATTTCCCCTCATTTCTCTGAGACCATGAATATCATATTCCTGTGTTTTCTTCTTATTCCATACTAACATCTACATGCGTATCGTGTGGTTTGTGAGGTATTTTATTAACTTCATTTTTTGTCATGCAAACCTACTACCTCTGCAAGTGCCAGTTACTGTGGTTCGTTGTCTCTAAATTTATGGTACTAATGGTGATAGTGTTCATGTGGAGCTGTCTAACTGATATAGTTGGATGTATTTGTTTCATATGTTCAGACTTCAGACCTTAGTTATTAACTCCTGACATGATTCACATGCAGGACAGATAAGTGATAAGTCTCACCATCATTTTGTTGGATGGAGGTTTTGCATGATGCCTTCTTCAAATATCAAACGAAGCCAACATTGACTAGTCATGGCGACCTGTATTACGAAGGGAAAGAGTTTGAGGTAGTTTTGCTTCATTCTCTTGCTTTTTGATATATCAGAAATAGAGAGAATTGATAATTGTTCGGGAGGTCCAGATATCTGTGTTTTCAAACCTGACTCACTGAGCATAATGCTATACATGTATGTACTCAACAGGTCAAACTTAGGGAAATGAAGCCAGGTACGCTGTCTCGGGAACTTAAAGAAGCTCTTGGTATGCCTGATGGTGCGCCACCTCCATGGCTTATAAACATGCAGGTATTGTTCTTAGAAAAAAAAATCTCCATGCAGCTGGTCTTCTGGTTTACAACTCCTTTTGTTACTAGCCAACTGACATCAAATAATTTTGGCAGAGATATGGTCCTCCTCCCTCTTATCCTCAGCTGAAGATTCCTGGTCTGAATACCCCAATTCCTCCAGGTGCTAGTTTTGGTTATCGACCTAGGGAATGGGGCAAACCTCCTGTTGATGAGGTAGGCTAAATGTCAAATTTGCCCTTTGTAGGCCCAGCTCTAATCAAGTGATTATTTAATCACTTACATATTTCTATTCTGATCTATTCTGTTGTTTCGGCTAACAGCATGGACGCCCCTTATATGGAGATGTTTTTGGAGTGCAACAACATGATGAACCTAATTATGATGTATGTTTAATCGGCTAATTTTGTATTGTTTGAGCCAAATTTATGGGTTTTGCTGAAGCTATTAGTTAGCTGATTTTTGTGCTGCTCTGTGTTCCAGGAGGAGCTTGTTGACCGCAGCAAGCACTGGGGAGACTTGGAGGAGGAGGAGGAGGAAGAAGAAGAAGAACCTATGGAAGATGAAGACATGGAAGAAGGCATTCAATCTGTTGACACCATCTCAAGGTGCTACCATAATTCTTTGATGGCTTGCTTAAGTTCTTTAAAATAAGGAACTCGGTTATGATGCTTCTTCTGTTAATAGCACGGAAGCTACAGAAGAAAGAGCCTGAAAGGCAAACAGAAAAGCAGCTGTACCAGGTTAGGACTTGCCAGCAATTTTTGTGGCGTTTCAGGCTACGAATTGTTATGGGGTTTTAAATTGGCTTATTGAGGTTCTTAACCAACATTTTGTCCTGTTTTCATCTGAAAGTCCTTGAGCAGAAAGAGGAAAGAATTGCCCCTGGCACACTCTATGGATCAAGCCATACGTATGTAACACTAATAAAACCTAGTTAGCTGTGTCGTATTTTCTGACGGTTTACTGTTCAATCCAACCATATGGAGAACTCATCTTGTATCTTGGTGCTTTTACAGGTATGTACTTGGGGCACAGGATAAAGCTGCTCCCAAAAGGGTGAGCTTTGAAGTCCCTTGCACTGTGTTTACAAGTAGTTTTGTTCTATGCATGCTTTAGTGATTTGTTGAGCTTTTCTTTTGCAGGTTGATCTTCTTAAGAATCAAAAGTCCGATAAAGTGGATGTCACGATATAACCTGAGGAACTGGAAGTTATAGATGATGTTTTGGCAGCCAAGTAAGATTGCTTTTATTCGGCGTTGTTGAGCCTGTCAAAATTCAAAACGTTAATTCCTTTTTTTTACGCCGTACGTGAAACAGGTACAAAGAGGCACGAGTGGAGGAAAAGCTACGGAATCAGAAGGAAGATTTCAGTGACATGGTGGCGGAGGTACATCCCGTTGCGTAAGAACCAACATTTTTCATTCCCTTGCATATATATGGTTTTGTCTTGCAGAGGAGAAGTAGCACAGATTTTAATGGGTACTGCAGAATGCAAATAAGAGGAAGAGGAAGCAGGAGGAGGAGGAAGGGAAATCGAAAAAGAAGGACTTCAAGTTCTAGCTAGGATCTTGTTGGGTGATGATACCACTTTTCCAGGAGAGATGTCAGCGCGAGAGGTTGTTTGCATTTTTATCCTCCATTTTGTACTTTTAAGATTGATATATGTATATGCGGCATGCATGGATCGATGTAGCTCTATGTGCATGTGTAGGATGGTTTCAGATCATCATCATCATCATCATCATGATGTTTACTAGACATGTTTTCGACTCGTTTTTAGGTGCGGGCTCCCCCTTGGATGATGGATCGAACCGAGTGAAGAATATGACTGAAATGAAGCATAATATACTCCTACTCCTCCATGTCAAGGACAGGGAGAGTGGCCTTGATTACTTGGTAGGTTTTGGTAATCACGCCTGTTTAACTGGTGAGTGGGAATCTTTTTGAGTTATTAATAATAGCGGTGGTGAATCCGAATCCTAGACCGAAGCGGAGACGGAGCCCTTGGCTTGCCGTTCGACGTCATGGAGCCCGCCGCTGATCCTGCCTTAGCGCCGCCCACCCCTCCGCGCGCGAGGTGCGTCCTACGCATCAGGCTCCCGCCGGCGTGGACTCCCGACGAGGACGCTCGCCTGGAGCGCCTCGCCAAGGAGAGCGGCTTCCGCCACTGGCACCGCGTCGCTCCTCCAGGCAGAGGCAGTGCCGCGAAGTAGGGTTCACCTGCATGGCCGTCTGATCATCCATGGGTGCTTCAGACAAGTCACTGTTAATTCCAAGAATTCTTATTTAGGTGCATGATTTCTTATTTAGGTCCATGTATGGTAACTAGCTGGTAGTCTTATCTTGTAATCGTTGGATTGAATGTGCAAAACTGGTCAGTAATGTATCATAGAACGATGCTAGTAAATATTCCCTTCTTTTTGTTGTCTTGATCATGTTGTTAGCTAAGATTAATTCAGCGAAAGATCTACTTGAACTGATGTATATCAACAAAAGTCTGCCATCAACACAATAAAGTTACAACGAGAATAACTTCCAACGATCCTAGCTGTGAGATAGACAATCAGACCGATTACTTTAGAAAGATCCCTCTAGGCTCTAGGCAAGCAAATATTACAGTTTACGACTGAATTTCAACCCTACAATGTTAATGTCGCATCATTGCCACAAAATGTCCCCGCTACATCCCCGAGCGATCATCAAGTATTATTACATTTCAAGAAACACCATCGACACAGCGAGAATGGCATTATGAATCTAGCGAGGTCATTCATGTACTCGGAGCCAGAGATTTCCATTTTCTGTACTTTGGGTCTGTTTGGGAGAGCTCCACCAGTTTTAGATCCACGAAAAACAGCTCCATTCCACGAAATTTTACCCAAACGCTCTAGCTTCGCGAAATCTGGATCCACCAAAATCCTGGATCTGAGGGCCAGATCTATGGATTTCATAGAGCTCCTCAAGGGGTGCTCTATCGTGGAGTTGGGTGGTAATTACCCACCAATGCCACTGGTTACACACCCCATCCCACCAAAAATGGCCATTCCCACTAAAACCTCAATTTCGTGGATCCGAGTCTGCACAAACCAAACACTCCATGGTGGGATCCCGGATCCACGGTGAAGCCGCTCCATGGTGGAGTTGCTGCCCAGATCCACGTTTTGATGGTGGAGCTCTCCCAAACAGCCCAAATGTGCCGGGCGAGTTGTTGCCCCATTCGCAGCAATGGATTGTAACTTTCCAAGTCCATCCTATCTAGCTCTCTATCTCCGATTGCTTGTTATCTTTGCGCTTCTCTTCCGCTTCCTAACCCTCTGTCTCTTTGCCTCGCCATCAAGTTTAGGCCCCACAAAACAGATCTTCTCATCGGTGTGTGTGTTTGTGGAGTTTAACATATCGCTTTGTAGTATGGTATATTGACATCCCAATACAACCGATCAACCGGGAGCTACAAGAAGCTTTTGCCCCTCCGGTGCACTTCACTTTCTAGCCAAGGGTAATTTCAGAGAAATTTTTATTGGTCATCTCCTTAGTATCTAAAGATACATCGATGACTCCAAACTTGCTTAATTGCTTTACAACATGATAATGATCTTTACAATGGACATATTTCGTATTCCATGCAACTAAGGAGGCCAAGACAATACTCAGAGAACGATGGTTACCTGATTTTGGGCAATGACAATTGTGCCTTTGGTTTCTTTTTCTTGCAGAGAGTGGGTTTGGGCCTGTAAAGGACATGTGTTAACATTTTGTGCAAGAACAGAATGGACAAAGTGAAAGACTGACGATGCCCACTAATCATAAGCATTTAATATTGGTGTGCATATGGCCAATGCAACCAAAAGACGAAAGGCAATCGTAAAAATAACCTTTGCCCTCTTCCTTTTAAACTTGCTTTTCTCCGCCACTCCAAGTGCGCTTTCTACAAGAGAATCGCAGCCTTTTCTCTTTCATTTTCGCTCGGCAAATGTCTTTCCTTCGATGCCTCATTCAATAGCTTCTTATACTCGATTTATCCATACGCAGACGCTTCTCCTCACCCAATTGGGCAAATTTACGTTCTTTGCACCGACGTTGCTCAATAAATAAGGAGTTCTTCGCACCATATATCACAGGAACACCAGGAACCTACATCCAAGCAAAACACATGAGTATATTGCTGCACATGACTATCTGATGATGGCGTGATACAATTTTTCATGTCGTTTTCTATTGAAGTAGATGCTATCATCATTGTTGCTTGTATTATATCCCTGTACAGATGCTTTCGCAAATAGAATTCAAGCGATAAAAGAATAAAAATAGAATGTGGACTGGACACAACAGAGATCAAATCTTCGTACCTCCCGTAACTTTGCCCGGAGATCAGCATCCTGGGTGGCAACAAAGTAGTGTTCCGGATTCTTATCACCTATCGGTGATAGAATACAATCCATCGCGACCGACCACCTTGTCATGCTCACACCGAACACAGCAACAAAATCCCAATAGAACAAACATTCATCACCCATCCTCAAGCTCATCAAGCCATAAGCTAAAAAAAGAGAAGAATACTTCCTAGAGTAGCACTGCATGCACAAAGTGATAGTACCAATGTCATCTAAATCCAATATGTGATTCTCAAGTTGGGAATGAAATTTCATACTCAGGGAATGGCACCAAACTAAATGCACCAACTACTCCCGTCACTATCTAATGGTGAACACTTCGATTGATTCCTGGCAGGAAGTTAAGGTGCAGCGTCAAATTACAGGAAGAAGAGTGGGATGATGAGGCCTCCAGTGCTCTGTCTAAATTTCAAATTGCATCTAGGTTTCATATATCCCAAAACCAAATGGTGGCGTCTAGGAAATACTTGAGTGCTTTGTTACTAAATAGTACTCAAATTTTGATCCCTCGGATCTAGATTCAATGGATGAAATCGTTTTGCCTCCTCCCCTCCTATTCGCGTACTATTTTGTCAAAGGGTTCTCAGACGTTGGACGCATATCTAGCTATGCCCACTAGTATGTGCATTATTTATTAGCATGTGATGTGATACATTGAGTAATGCTCCCATATATATTATTCCTTTTTGCATAGCCTTTTTACATCAATTATATACTAGTTTTACGCAGATCAAATTATGTAAAAATAGTGTGACAAACTACAAAGAACATAATAAAAAACTATACAAAACCCTACTTGACCGTTTATGTTGCGGCTCACTAAACAAAGTGATTACCCTCTTATCACATTGCTCACCCGAAGAAAAAACTCACAATGCGTCTCCACGCCGAGCGCAACGTGGCCCAATGCGTCGCCCGCGCCAACACGTCGCCGTCCTCCACGACGCTTCTAGGCTGGTTCACGTTCCACTCACCGGCGCAGCGCGTGCCACGTCGCCCGCGCGCGTCGCTCGTGACCAGCCGTCCTTAACCCCGGCCTCCTATTCTCTCCCCCGTAATACCATTCGATCGAGCCCTTTCTCAATGCATTCTTCTCTTGGTGATCTGATCCGGACGGTGATTCTTGGAAAGCTTAGCTCGTGTTCGACCGTTCACGTACGATTGCCACCAGACCGGCGCGGCAGCCACCCGGCTGCGGCGCGCACCCCCGTGGTCGCGGCGGCTGCCACCGCCACGGCGTCGGCCAGGCCGGTGGTAGCTCCGGCCCCGGCGCCGAGCCTGCACCTGCGTACACGCTGTACATTGGTCGGCAAGCCGGACCTCACCATGCGTGCCAGGCGCTAGCTAGTCGAGAGCCTGCAGGAGGCGGAGCACTCTCGGACGTGGTCGGTGTGGAGAGGCGCAAGGTCGGGGTGCCGGTGTTCATGATGATGCCGCTGGACACGGTGCGCAAGGATGGGCTGAACCGGAGGAAGGTGGTGCAGTCGTCCCTGGTGGCGCTGCAGGCCGCTGGGGTGGAAGGGATCATGGTGGTCGGTGGACGTGTGGCGGGGCATCGCCGAGAGCGAGGGCCCGGCCGCTACAACTTCACCGGGTACATGGAGCTCATGGAGATGGCCAGGAACGTCGGGCTCAAGGTGCAGGCTGTCATGTCCTTCCACCAGTGCGGCGGCAACGTCGGCGACTCAGTCACGGACGTAGGACGTAGCGATCCATCCCTTCGATAACTCCTTTGTTATTTTCACCTGCTTCTCCGTCTCCATCCGCTTGTTTGCTAGCTAGCTAATACTTTTGTCTGATCAGCTTGGTTGTATGGTTGTATGCAGGGGCGGAACTAGATAAAAAATAACCGGGGTTCACCACTTCATCATATATATAACAACATATATAATTTTCAATCAATTTTGTGCCTAATAGTAATATGTCCGGTAATTTTTAGCATCAATACTTCAATACGACCGATACCCGTATATGATAATAAAGAAGTAATGATCAAAATACTTACCAAAATAAATAAACCCGATAATTATATTGGTTAGTTGCAACAAATTAAAGTAACTAAGTGTGAAATCTTAGACAAAAAAGTTGTTCGGCATTAGTAAAATACATCATCCGATCTCATTGGCCTATAAAAATAAAATTACTTAAAGTTTTTAACTAAAAAATAGAATGATCAAATATAAATAAAAGCATTATTTTTAATATTTGTGTTCTTTCAAATTCATAAAGCAATGAACTACAATATCATTGATAATTTTTTATAATTCTTATTTCTCTACATAACAAATAAATAAGTCTATCATTCATCGAAACATCATCAAAAAATTGGAAAAGGTCAATTAGATATTTGTATGTTCAACAATTCAAGAATAATATAATAGAAAATACGTTAAGTGGTTTACTTACTTAACTGTGATCAAATTCTACATTTTCATCTAATTTGCAATGAGCCAGGACAATATTGCACAAATCAAAATTGAAACACTAAGTCTTAAACTTATAATTTGACAAAAACAATCAACAATCATCACATTGAAACCCCACTCACAAATGTAGCCCCTATTCTTAAAATAAATTGGAATAATTGACAAAAATTTAGAGCAAAATACATACTCACTAGGTAGGTATAAATTCCTTCGACCGACGAGCACGAGGCAATAGGGACCATGCGACATCAGAGCGGATGGCAAACGAGCCACCGATGGCATCGATTTCTCTTGTTTTCTTGTGAATATTTGTCGCTTGGTGGGTGTGGTCAGAGGGCGTGATGCGCATCTTCGCACGACCTTGCGTGATGAACATGCGTGAGGGCTGTGCGGTGACACGCTCAGATCGATCAAATAGACAACATGACCTGTTGCGGTCCTCCCTCTTGGGCCAGGTGCTGCAGCGACCTCGTGTGCTGAGGGACAGTGGAGATTCCTCGTGGATTACTGCTAGTTACTGAAAATTTAGGCTGCTAGTATTACCTTCGTTTGGCTTCAAAGAAGATACCGGGTGCACCGAGTTTAGGTTAGAGAGTTCACACATGGAATAGAGATATTAATACCTATAGAAAAGATTTTTGGACCCGGTGTCCTGTGACACCGGGCCCCATGTTGTGGCTCCGCCCATGGTTGTATGGGATGGTAGAGGATGACGGTGGATAGATATGGGACTGAAACTGAGCTATTGCATATAACCTAGGCTGCGTTTATATAAAAATCATGGTTAGTAGAAGCAGCGCAGACATGAAACCAAAATTCCAAAGAATTAATGTATACTTTCTTCTATGTAAGCGTAATGGCTTGATTACGGAAAATTGGGTAGTTTGAGGCTTCAAATCAATAAAATAAAAAGTACAATTTGATTGGAAAAAAATGGAACATTCCATGGGCTTATAGTTCAACTTTGCCTTGAAACAACCTAAAAAATAAAATGTTTTTTGGCGACTTCTTTTTTTAAAATATAAGATCGATTTTGGATTTTTCAGACTTCCGGTAAAGAAATAGCCTTCGGGGGACGTGTTCAAAATCTTTACATTCCAACGCCGACGGAATCGGTGCCACTGCGTGAGCAGCCCCGATCTAGAGGATTGCTTCACCGACGGTGTTTGCGCTTTGCGTATTGAAATTCCTATCGGCATCCAAGACCTAGTTGCTATGGATTTTATGGCAAGTGAAGCAATTTCAGAAAAGTAGTTCAATAGAAATATTTACTTTGCTTTTGGTAAAGTTTCAGCAAAACTTAAGCGAGCTTCATATTTCACCTTGCAATGTTTTCTGGGTAAACTTCATCGTGCATTTGGAATATGCCCATTTTTTGTGATTTTGGAAAGTCGTTTGTTATTTTTGTGCTCGATCATATTTAAAGTCCGGTCTTTCGTAACCAAATGGATAGTGTAATAACCATTTGCACACAAAAAGAAAGATATTTCATCATCATACTCGCCATAGCTCGCGCTATCGGTTTCCTTTTGGAAGTTTTCCAGATTCTAGAATCTAGATAATGCAAATAATTTCCTTTCACCGTAGATTCTTTTTATCTATTAACTTTTATGTTATAATCTGCTCAAACTTAAGTTTCATTATTGTTGCGTTGAGGTTGATGTTGAAGATAGTTCGGGACTATGGTAAGCACAAAATTTTCAGATCAACCAATTAACATTGAAGAGAATGGAAATAAGCTAGATGAAGAAGTGGAAAATTGGAGATAGATATAAAATCGACAAACTCAAGTGCAACCTCAAAGATCGCTCAAGTGACCAAAAAGGCGTAATGTATGAAATATCAGTCCAACATGGCAAATGAAAATAATGCCTCTCACCTATTAGATATCGCTTGTAATCCGAATGACCAAAGGTAACTTGTAGTATGAGTAGAAGGATAGAGGGTATTTTCATAAGATATATGAATGCATGGCTTATATATCGAACTCCCTATCCGGGAATAAGAATATGTTGCAGCTGCTAATGACATGGACCTTAGCCTTGATATGTTGCGCTCTTTGGGAAGCCTCAGTGAAGACTAACTCTTAAAAGCAATGTTTTCCCTATTCATTGCTCGAGTCGACATTGCAGCGATTGTAATCACCTACCCCGTGAGGTGCTTGAGTTCCCTGTAAGTACCTCGGATTGCCTCTCTCCTCTCGAAGTTATCAAAGGATCAAATTCAACCTTTTGTGGACCGGATTGCTGATCGCCTTCCGGTTGGAAAGTGACCGCTCACTAAGGCCTAAGGAGGGTCTTTGGTTCAGTTTGTGCTCACTTCGATGCTCATTTATTTGGCCATGGCGGTTGATCTTCCTTCTTGGGCAATCAAGGCCGTGGACAAGATTAGGAAGGGTTTTCTTTGGCGTGGCAGAAAAGATGCAAAGGGTGGTCACTGTTTGGTTGCTTGGGTAAAAACTTGTCGCCCTCCGGAGTTGGGAGGCTTGGGTATTTCGATCTCTGACGTAAGACCAATTGGGCGTTATGAATGCGGTGGGCGTGGCTACAAAAATCTGAACCCAATAAACCTTGGTCTGTTTTTCCCATCCAAATCCATCCTTGTGCACAAGCTTTCTTCTCCATTGCAGTGGTTGCTGAGGTTGGGGATGGAGCTCGAGTTCTTTTTTGGACAGATAGATGGCTTCATGGGCAGCGGATTTTGGACTTGGCGCCACAACTTTCTGCTCTAGTGTCCAAAAGGAGAGCTATGAAACGCACTGTTCTTGAAGCGCTGATTGACCAAACCTGGATTTCTGATTTTCAAGGGGCCCTTTCTGTGGGAGTTCTGGTAGAATTCCTCGAGCTTTGGGATTTACTCTCTGGAGTGATTCTTCAGCCAGGTGTGGCGGACACATATGTTTGGCGCTTCTCAAACTCTGGTGTGTATTCGGCTAAGTCTGCCTATAGAGAGCTGTTCCAGGGTGCCATTCTTTTTGGTCCTTGGGAAAGGATTTGGAAGTCTTGGGCGCCGGGCAAATGCCGTTTCTTCATGTGGTTGGTGGCCCTTAACAAGTGCTGGACTGCAGACATGCTCGAGAAGAGAGGCTTGCCTCATCCTGCTCGTTGTCCCCTCGTGATCGTGCACCGAAACAATAAATCACTTGCTGGTCGGCCGCTCCTTTGCCCGCTTTTCGGTTTTCACCGCTGCTGCGTTGAGTTGGCCTTCAACTCTTGTCACCGCAGCCTCAGATCTTTCTTTTGATGGATGGTGGTCGATGGTGAGTTCCAGAATCGATGGGGAGGTGAAGAAGGGCCTCAACTCGGTAATCATTTTGGGGCTTGGTCTCTCCGAAGCATCGGAATCAATGTGTCTTTGAGGGAGTGTCACCGGTTGTGGCCGTGGTCTTGGCTCGAGCAAGGAGGAGCTGAAGATGTGGAGCTTAGCAGGGCACGGGGATTTCCTTCCCGGTTGCTCCTACGCTTGAGGCGTGATAGTCCTAGTCTAGTTTTTTGGTTTGGCTCTTTTGGTTCGAGTGCATGTGCCTTCCGGGCTCATGTTTTTGTAAGTTTGTTTTGTTTGTTTTGGGTTTCTTTAACCCTGGTTCCGCTTCTTCTTAATATAATGATACGCAGCTCTCCTGCGTGTTCGAGAAAAAAAATAAGAATATCTAGTAGTAACACTATGTAGTTCATATTCCATCATTGCAGACAGTGGTATGAATTATTGAACTCATGTGAAAATTACTCTTCCATTGTGGCATAAAATGTGAACTATATTATGAGTTAACTGATTCTTGAAACAATCAGAAGGAGGTCATGTTCTAGGTCTGATTGTTTGAGACTTTGATGAGTACTATCTCTTTCTACGTAAGTTCTCACAGGAGGATGTTAATAGAATCTTGATAAACTGCATGATGCTTTGGACAATGGGTTTATCCATAGTTCCATATGATGGCTTGGACAGGATGTTCTGCATTAACTAGAGGACATGGCCCTACGGCCTTATCTAGGATTGGTTACATTGGTACAAGAAAATTCATTCTAGCAATTGGCTATACATATCATATTTATTGAGGTCATTACTTGGTAGTTGGTACTTGTATGACAATAACTGAGTGTAACAACTCACAAATGGAAAGGAAAAAAAAGGCAGGTTCCATAATAATAATATTTAACCATATCTGTATATTGATACCTTCTTAGCTAAGAATTCAAGTATAGATGAAGCTCGGACCAAATGTGGATCTTAGATACATGGTTTTGGTAGACCAAATTATTATAAAAATAATGATATTATAGTCATCAAAAGAACATATTTATGCATTACATCCATGCTTCGAGCATAATATAGCATACAGTCATACACAATATTTTGAAATGGCTATGGATTTTATCTTAATTATTTTCTGTATTCTTATCTTATACAAATGCAATCTGTCACTATTTGATCAATATCTTTTTACTGGGATTGTACACTTGTTGGACTGTGATGAGGACATCCCAGCTCAGCATGTTCCATCACATATCAACTATTCACCATCAAGCATAAAGGATACAAATCAAGGTCCACTTACACGAAGTCGTGCCAAGAAAATACAAGAACAGGTGAATTCATTCCTAGCTGATTTTGATTTCAACATATCTCAGGATGTTATACTACCTAAATGTTCTACATTGATGTTACTTAGGTTTACACATGAAGCGGAGGAAGTTACTTGGCATGAGGAACAAATACAATGCTACGATCAGACCACCTGGCTGACAGCACCTACAGCCACAAAGAAGCAACCATAACTTTTGTTTTCCAAAGGCTCTGGGGGTCCATGAGTACTTGATGGAAAGCTTATCAAGTCTAGTTTCCAATGCAACAAACCCCACGTCATTTGGACTTTCCAATAAGAAGTTATGATCGAATTAGTGGAGACTGCTCAGAAGGCTAACAGTCACGCGAGACCTCCTCGGGAATTCATCTCGTGGAGACCTTTCACCTAGCCTACCTTCAGAAATTCCAATTCCTTTTCACACTCAACTAGGAGGGTTGTTCCTAGTATAAATACCCTTGTATCTAAACAATTGGGAGCTTTGAATCATTTGATAAACCATAGTTTTGCAGCCGAGCTGCTAAGTGTCTTACTCACACCATTTTTCTTCCTTGTTCTTCTTGGACTCGTGAAGAGATCCCTTTGGGATCCCCTAATTCGTGCTCTAGGCTTTCGGGCCTTTTGTGTGGGTTAGTCCCGGATTGTGGTTCTGCGGTCGTTCGAGATCGAGTCGAAGTCCTCAAGGTTTCGTGTCTCTCTCCCGTCGTTTGGTCGCATCCAACCTTGGCGGTATAAAGCTAGTTACCCATTGTTCGCAGCAAGTTATCCTCGGTTCTTCGACCTCTGTCGTGAAGATCGGGCCATCCCAAGGAGGTTCCTACCATTTGGTATCGAGCAAGGTTGTCACGGTAGGTCTTACCATCATATGTTATTGTTTTGTTCATCTCCTAGAGTCCACTGAAAAAGCCACAAAAATCCCATAGCCTTTTCACTGCATCATACCTTTGTGTCGTTGTGTTCATCAAGTTGCTAGTCACCATCTTTACTTATATAGTGTTTTGTTTATTTGTTATCCGCACTCTGTTAGTGTCAAAAAAATAAAAGAGAAGAAAGAAAGAGTCAAAAAAAGAGAAGAGAAAAGAAGTGAAAAGTAGGGGCTGTGTTGGATTACAAAACTGAAAATTTCAGTTCTGCATACTCAAGTTTGTGGTGTTCTTAACAAAGCAACGTTTACATATCTTTTGAACGGTTTACGCCACTTGGTTACTGATCGCAGCCTTCCTTGAACAGCCACCTATAGCTCCACAAAAATCTGAAAACCGGACCTCTCGACTCAGAAACCTTTCAACCGCTTAACCACACTGGGTTACTATCACTTTTGCGCACTCACAGTCCTAGAGAACGAGCAAGAGCTTTGGTAAGTAAGAGGTGAGGTTGTGTGATTCCACAAATATTATCTATTCCACTTTCTCTTTGCTAACATGGCAGGTTCCAACTCAAGTGTACATGGGGAAAATCATGAAGGAGATGAACAACCAATCCACACGAGTGAGATGCAACAATTACGTGAACGGTTCAGGCCATGGGACAGATGCTCAATGAACGCCTTCCGTCGCTGGTGGTGGGGTCTACATCAACCTAACCTGCTGCTGATCATGGTGAAGCCGATGAGAACTCGATGGGAGCTGCTGCTAATGACGACTTCCACGCCAGCAAGATCTTGGTCGGGGTGATGGACGAGGGGCGGTGCTCATCGTGGTCGAGGCGCACTGCACATATTCTGCAGCACGGGAGGTGCTCATGGTCGGGCTTTTGGCCACCGTGTGCGCTTTCATGATGAAGAAGACCATAATGATGATGACCATGATGAGGAATTTGATGATAATGAGAATCTATTTGCTGATGGTGGGCGATATGGACATCGAGATCATCGTCGAGATGCTATCCATAGAGATAGAAGACAGCCCCATGGTCGCCGTGCTAGGGATGATGCGGATAACATTGCTCGAGTCAAGTGAGTGTCCCTAAGTTTACGGAAAAGAAGAACCCGATGCATATCTTGAGTGGGAGGAGCAATGTGATCAGATTTTGAGTGCATAATCTGTCCAACCGAGGTGTGTAAACCTTGCTTCGATTGAGTTTTCGGTTATGCCCTCACTTGGTGGAATCAAATACAAGAGAATCAGCTTGTGTTGGGACGTGAGCATATTGATACATGGGCTGAAATGAAGCGTGCCATGAGAAGGCGCTTTGTTCCTTCGAGCTATAATCGTGACCTTCACAATAGGTTGCAAACATTGAGACAAGGTTCTAGGTCGGTTGATGAATATTATAAGGAGATGGAACTACTCATGGTTAAATCTGGGATTAGAGAAGATGGTGAATCAAAATGGCAAGATTTTTGCGTGGTCTTAATGAAGAAATTTCAAGTTTTGTTGAGATGTTTCCATATCATAATCTGCAAGATCTTGTGGATCAAGCAATGCGTGACGGAGAAGAAGATTCAACGAGAGGGACATAGACGTTCTTCCGGGCCGTTTCACTTCAGCTCCATGGCGTCGGCAGCAGCCAAGACTTCTATTGTTGGTGATCGATCTCAAGGCATTGCCGCGTGTCTTCACCATCTACTGCTGCTGCAAAGTCTACACTCTCTTCGCCTCTTCACCTACAGCGCAACAAAAATCAACACCCTGCTGCCCGTGCAGCAGCATCCTCTGTCGCTTGGCTGCAGCATCATCTTCACATAGCCGAGAGATTGTATGTCACAAATGCAAAGGCCGAGGACATGTCGCTGCTGAATGTCCTAGTAGAAGAACCATGTTTGTGAATGAGCTAGGCGAGTGGGAATCTGAAAGTGAGCAAGAAGAAGATGGCATACAAGAAGAAACAGTGGGCAATGATGGGAGTGAGATCCAACCCGACGAAGGTGATAATAATTGCTTTATTTCTCTTCGAGTGCTTAGTGTTACTGCTGAAAAAGAAGAGAATGGACAGCGACACAATCTCTTCCATACTCGAGGCATGATCAAGGACAAGTTGTGTAGAATTATTGTTGATAATGGCAGCTGCAACAATATTGCAAGTCAAGAATTGGTTGAGCGAATGGGGTTAAAACAGCGGCGCCATCCTACTCCATACAAGATGCAATGGCTTAATGATTGTGGTACGCTACGTGTAAACCATGTTGTGACAGTTCCTTTCTCTATTGGGAAGTATAATGATCATGTGGAGTGTGATGTGGTGCCTATGCAAGCATGCCAACTGCTGCTAGGAAGACCATGGTTATATGATCGTGATGTTCAGATTTTTGGTCGAACCAACAAGTTATCTCTCATGTACAAAGGAGAGCGAATCACTTTGCTTCCTTTGACACCGGAGGAGATATTGAAGGATGATGTAAAAAGAAAACAGCGAGAGAGTGAGAACCACTTACGAGTGACCCACAAACATAGTGAGGTAGTGAATCCAAAGCCAAATAAAACTCCACAGCTACAAAGAACCAAGCCAATGGGAAAAGAGGGATTAGTCATGATGGCTAGGAAAGGGGATTTAAAAGAATTGAGTGAACCCAATGCCATGTTCTTTGTACTCCTGTACAAGGACAATTTTCTTTCCACTAACAACTTACCCTCTATATTGCCAAGTGTTGTTTATGATGTGTTGCAGGAATATAAGGATGTATTCCCGGATGAAGTACCACCAGGGCTGCCACCTAAGAGAGGAAAGCTTGCCTCATGTGGAGTTTGCATACAATAGGGCAGTACACTCGACCACTAAGTTTTGTCCATTTGAGATTGTATATGGTTTCAAACCCACTGCTCCTATCGATCTTTCGCCTTTGCCTATGCAGGAACGTGTAAATTTTGATGCAAGCAAACGTGCAGAATTTGTCAAGAAGCTTCATGATCGAGCAAAAGAAAACATAGAAAAGATGACCAAGATGTACATGAAACGTGCCAACAAGGGGCGTAAGAAGATGTTATTTGAACAAGGAGACTTAGTTTGGGTGCATTTGCGCAAGGACCGTTTCCCTGAACAACGCAAGTGCAAGCTGCAGCCACGTGCCGATGGTCCCTTCAAAGTGCTCCGCAAGATCAATGACAATGCATATGAAATTGAACTTCCAAGTACGTATGGTGTAAGCCCAACCTTCAATGTCTCCGATCTGTCTCCATTCTTTGGACCAGAAGAGTCGAGGACGACTCCTTTTCAAGAGGGGGAGGATGATGAGGACATCCCAGCTCAGCATGTTCCATCACATATCAACTATTCACCATCAAGCATAAAGGATACAAATCAAGGTCCACTTACACGAAGTCGTGCAAGAAAATACAAGAACAGGTGAATTCATTCCTAGCTGATTTTGATTTCAACATATCTCAGGATGTTATACTACCTAAATGTTCTACATTGATGTTACTTAGGTTTACACATGAAGCGGAGGAAGTTACTTGGCATGAGGAACAAATACAATGCTACGATCAGACCACCTGGCTGACAGCACCTACAGCCACAAAGAAGCAACCATAACTTTTGTTTTCCGAAGGCTCTGGGGTCCATGAGTACTTGATGGAAAGCTTATCAAGTCTAGTTTCCAATGCAACAAACCCCACGTCATTTGGACTTTCCAATAAGAAGTTATGATCGAATTAGTGGAGACTGCTCAGAAGGCTAACAGTCACGCGAGACCTCCTCGGGAATTCATCTCGTGGAGACCTTTCACCTAGCCTACCTTCAGAAATTCCAATTCCTTTTCACACTCAACTAGGAGGGTTGTTCCTAGTATAAATACCCTTGTATCTAAACAATTGGGAGCTTTGAATCATTTGATAAACCATAGTTTTGCAGCCGAGCTGCTAAGTGTCTTACTCACACCATTGTTCTTCCTTGTTCTTCTTGGACTCGTGAAGAGATCCCTTTGGGATCCCCTAATTCGTGCTCTAGGCTTTCAGGCCTTTTGTGTGGGTTAGTCCCGGATTGTGGTTCTGCGGTCGTTCGAGATCAGTCGAAGTCCTCAAGGTTTCGGTGTCTCTCTCCCCGTCGTTTGGTCGCATCCAACCTTGGCAGGTATAAAGCTAGTTACCCCGCTGTTCGCAGCAAGTTATCCTCGGTTCTTCGACCTACTGTCGTGAAGATCGGGCCATCCCAAGGAGGTTCCTACCTAATCTGCATCCACTTGGACCTTATTGCATGAGTTATTTCCAAAATTCTACTCGAGTTCAAAATGTAGACCATGTACACAAGAAAGTAATATACTTGTTCTTGGATGTTGGTTGAACTCTTAATTAAACACCTGCAATGGAGCACTCTCACGATCTCATCTACCTTTTGTAGAAATTCATCTTAGTGATTAACAGTATGTGATTAATTGTTGGGTAGCATAAACTGAAACAATCACCTTGCTTAGAAGAGAATTTAACACTTATATTGTCTTATGATGTAACTATTCAATTCATGAGATCGAGATAAACCCATCGAGCTCTCACACCATTAGCCGCACTACGAAAATATGCTTTTAATGTGACCATAGTTATCATGTCTTTCTCTTGATAAGTACAATGTCAAGTGGTCAGTGCTAAACAAGCGCAATATGCTCTAGCACTCTCATCTTTCAAATCAGTACAATAATGCAGCAAAATATTATTTGTTCGACTTGGCAATCTCATAAAGCGAGATCTTACGAGGAAACGACAAGCATTTCCATCTATCGGAAGAGTGTTGACATTCTCAACCAACACATCAAGACATCTCTTTCTTGCATTTGATCATACAGATAGCTGAAAGTTGCATATGGCTATGTGCTTTGACATAAACATGCTTATAGTTTCGTTTGAATCTATGCAGACATTATGGAATTTGAGGCGTTATCTTTTTGGGATGAAGTTCCATGAGCAAATGAGCTGCAGATGTGGGACATGTTTGGATGAAAAAGAATGCACTACAATTTTCCATAAACTTGATATGGGTTCACCTCAAACAACAAAGGTGTGTCATATACTGTAAATTTCCTGCCTAGCCCACCTTGTATATGTAAATGTATTCTAGCAAAGTAGCAACTGTTGAGGTTCACTTTGTCCTGTTATGCAGATCAAGTCCTTTGCAGAACTTCATGTTCTAATGGATGAGTTGTTATGCTACGAGGACAAATGCGAGTGTTGTGGAAGTCTGAAGAATATTGATCATTTTCTTTCGAACACGCCACACTTCTTTACAATAGGTAAAGTTGTTCGTCTAGAATAATAAACTGCAATTTAAAACTGTGGTCTTTTTGCTGCCTACACAGAAAAACAACAACAACATTGGAGATATATAAATCAACTGATTGTGGTAAATCAAGGCCCAGCCACATTACAATAATGAGCTTCATATGACTTGTTACCTTAATTATGAACAAGAAAATGAAATAGAAACATGTTCATCAGAAGGGATAAAAAATTCCCCTCTGAGCTGAATCAGGAGGCTGTTGCTGCATTCATATTTTTTTATTTTCGTTTGCACGTTTAGATCAAAATGATCATATTGTTGCCTTTTTTCTACCATGTTGCAGTTTTGAATTGGCTGGGTGACAATGAAAGCCAAGTCTCCCTCTCTGAATTGCTGGCTGGCATTACATCTCCCCTTGACTTCAAACTTCTGTACAAGGGTGACTCCGCAACCAAGTATACTCTAGCTTCAATGGTATGTGCACAGAAAGCTTTTCTGTTTTCCTGAATTGAATTGCTGATGGAACTGGACAAATAATTTTTATTTTGCAATTCTGATGTTACGGTAGGGGGAGATAATTGGCTGATATCCATTGTCCTGAGAGTTCTAGATGTTAAATTTGCAAGTTTGATGTTATTTATTTCTATACTGCTGTTGGATGCTACATTAATTTTGAGATGCGCCATTAATTTTGAAACAAGTTGTAGTGAAAATCTTCCCAAAATACTATAGTCGACCAACTCATACGATAATAGCTTGAAACCTGGTATCCACCTTTTGCAACCTTGCTCCATTTCTAAAAAAAAACATGAACCTCCGTACAGACTTCATAGTAGCTCCAACTTTCTGAAG
The DNA here is from genome assembly GCA_036346575.1 of Dendrocalamus sinicus. Classification (NCBI taxonomy): domain Eukaryota; kingdom Viridiplantae; phylum Streptophyta; class Magnoliopsida; order Poales; family Poaceae; genus Dendrocalamus; species Dendrocalamus sinicus. The sequence goes on along the minus strand of CM070657.1, from coordinate 40,274 downwards.
ACAAATGATATAGGAAATACGTCTATGACCACTCAGATTATGGGTATTATCCGCGATGACTCCAAGACACGACCATAGGTAGAATAGAAATGGAAACCATTAAGGACATAATTTCTTTAAAATAATTTTTTTATAAAGTCTTGTTAAAGCTTGTCTATTATTTTCCTTACTCAGCCTTCCTTCCGCTTGCTTTCTAACCTCTTTCCTTCTTCAAATTGTAGAACTCACGTGGACAGGAAAGCGCATCTTCTTGGTCCTCTTTCTTTGTAAAATGGGCAAGACATCGCTTTGAGGTGTAGCGACTACGGTAGTTGATGTATGAATTCCGCCTTGACCGCTGAGAAGCTACTACTCTTTTTCGGTCTAGGAAAGATTCCGATTTTGTCCTTCTTCCTTTGATTCTGATATTTTGCTTTTTAATGCGAAATGTTATATAACTTTGTATCTAAAAAGTCTTTTAAGTATGCAATGACGTCATTCTCATTTTGACTAAAACAATATAGAGCTAGATATGTCTCGTATCTTAGGAGAAGTACCTCCTCAAGGTTGAGCATTTTCTTTTGTAATTGATTTTCTATTTTGTTTTTAAGGCATTAGAGGAATTTCTTCATGGGTGCCTTCATTAAGTCCGTCTGAGTGAATTGAGACAAGTACTCCTAATATAGTATAGCAGGGATTACTGACTTCGCGAATGAGTTCCAAGCTTTTTAAAAGAGTTTGAGCTCGACCAAAGACTTGATCAACATCACATGGAAGCTTTGGCTTACTCTTTCGGACTCTGCCCCTTCTTAATAGCAAATACAAAGTTATCTGCATATATAACAACAAGAAATTCCTTCTTTTGACTCAAAATATGAATCAACATGATATGTTGATGTAAGAAGATATTAAAAGAAGCTGGAGATAAGGGCTTACCATTGTATTCCTTTAAAAATGAATGCATAACTTTCTCGATTCTGATCTTTGATATCACTAGCTTCAAGCAGATTACAGAAGGCATCATTACCTTGCCCAATATGCACGCTTAATGTTGAAATGAAAATGTGAATATTAATATTCAAAAAAGAACCTACTATATCTGCTTGAATGAGTCTATCAACCTTTCCCAATTTTGGAACATGAGCGAAAAAGGGGATGGCTCCTCTCCCATTTCGAAACCCATGGGAGTACGTTAGAAAGATGTCTTCAAAAACAAATGATGTCTGCCTTATGAGGCTGTCTAATGGGGCGCATCTCCCCCGGCTTATGTGGTTTAGGAATGCATGATCGATACATCGAAGAGAACTAAAAGGAAGAATTCTTTAATGACCTCTTAATCTCCTCCACTTGGGACTTGTCAAGAACTTCAAAAGTAGAAAACTTTTCCCAAAGCCAAAGGTAGTAACCTTTTTTTCCATTTTAAACTCATGTTCATGGTCAGTTTTATTCCCAATTGTTGCCCGTGTGAAAAGAAAGAAGAGAAATTGGGCCATGTTTCTCGAGAGAGACTGCCTTCTCAGGCCAGCAGTCTTAATACTTCTAGTCGATCGCTCTATGACGATCCGACCTCTTTCTGGGCTCTGCTGCTTCGTCTACGCTCCGACCAATTCAGTCAAAATTGAAAAACGATGTTTCCTTGAAAAAGTCTAAGAAATAGTAGTAGTAGTCAAAAAGTGCACTTTTTCCATATATTTCGATTTATAGGGATCCCTATCTTCTCTCTATCCACAGAGATACCTATCTATATAGAGAGATTTATATAAAAATGTCCCTATAGACATCTTTTTTTATATGTTTTGGCCACGTCCGTTTCCGCTCCGAAGAGGAAGGTTTGGATCTTTCAATCTTATGTCGTGAGGGATGTGACCTATGTTAGGTCCATAAGATACCACAGCTTTTAGTGTTCTATGATCCACCTTCGAAAATTAAAAATCCTCAGATTGGACCGGTAACCCTGGAACGACTAGAAAAGTTGAAAATCGTGAGCTATAGGTCACGCTTTCAACCAAATGTGCTTCGAAAAATAAAAATCCTCGCACTGGTCCGGAAACCCTGGAACGACGAGAAAAGCTAAAATGTGAGCTATAGGTCATGATTTCAGCCAAATGTTCTCCGAAAATGAAAATCCCTGAATAGGTCCGGTAATCCCGGAATAACTAGAAAAGCTGAAAATCATGAGCTGGTCACACTTTCGGCCAAATGTGCTCTAAAAAATAAAAATCCCAGGACTGCCCCGGTAACCTCGAAACGGCTAGAAAAGCTGAAAATCGTGAGCTATAGGTCACGCTTTCGGCCAAATCTGCACTGAGAAACAAAATTCCCCCGACTGCTTCGGTAACCCTTCAACGACTAGAAAAGCTGAAATTTGTGAGAGGTCACGCTTTCGGCCAAATGTGCTCCGAAAAATAAAAATCCGTGGACTGCTCTGGTAACCCCGGAACAACTAGAAAAGCTGAAATCGTGAGCTATAGGTCACGCTTTCGGCCAAATTTGCTCCGAGAAACAAAAATCGTCGGAATGCTCCGGTAACCCCGGAACGTCTAGAAAAGCTGAAAATCGTGAGCTATAGGTCACGCTTTCGGCCAAATGTGCTCCAAAAATAAAAATATCCGGATTGCTTTGGTAAACCCGGAACGACTAGAAAAGCTGAAAATCGTGAGCTATATATACGCTTTCGGCCAAATGTGCTCCGAAAATTAAAAATCCCCGGACTGGCCCAGTATCCCTAGAACGACTAGAAAATCAGAAAATCGTGAGCTATAAGTCACGCTTTCGACCAAATGTGCTTCGAAAAATAAAAATCTCCGCACTGGTCCGGAAACCCCGGAACGACGAGAAAAACTAAAATGTGAGCAATAGGTCACGCATTCGACCAAATCTGCTCTGAGAAACAAAATTCCCCCGACTGCTCCGGTAACCCTTGAACGACTAGAAAAGCTGAAAGTCGTGAGCTATAGGTCACGCTTTCAGCCAAATGTGATGCGAAAAAAAATCTCCAGAGTCCACCGGTAACACGAGAATGTTTAGAAAAGTTGAAAATCATTAGGTGTAGGTCACGTTTTCGTGCAAATGTGCTCTGAAAAATAAAAATCTCCGGACTGCTCCGATAACCCCGGAACGACTAGAAAAGCTGAAATCGTGAGCTATAGGTCACACTTTCGACCAAATTTGCTCCGAGAAACACAAATCCCCGGAATGCAATGGTAACCCCGGAACGACTTGAAAAGTGGAAAATCATGAGGTCACTCTTTCAGCCAAATGTGCTCAGAAAAATAAAAATCCCCAAACTGGCCCAGTAACCCTGGAACGACTAGAAAAGCTGAAAATCGCAAGCTATAGGTCACACTTTCGGCCAAATGTGTTTCAAAATATAAAAATACCCAGACTGCTCCGGTAACCCTGGAACGACTAGAAAAGCAGAAAATCGTGAGCTATAGGTACGCTTTCGGCAAATGTGCTCCGAAAAATAAAAATCCACGGACTACTCCGATAACCCCGGAACGACTAGAAAAGCTGAAATCACGAGCTATAGGTCACGCTTTCGACCAAATCTGCCCCGAGAAATAAAAATCGTCGGAATGCTCCGGTATCACTGGCACGACTAGAAAAGCTGAAAATCGTGAGTTATAGGTCATGCTTTTGACCAAATGTGCTTCAAAAAATAAAAATACCCGGACCGCTCTGGAAACACCGGAATGACTAGAAAAGCTGAAAATCGTGAGCTATAGGTACGCTTTCGGCCGAATCTTCTCCAAGAAACAAAATTCCCCCGACTGCTCCGGTAATCGTTGAACAACTAGAAAAGCTGAAAATCGCGAGCTATAGATCACTCTTCCGGCCAAATGTGCTCCGAAAAATAAAAAAATCCCAGACAGGCCCGATAAACCTAGAACGACAAGAAAATCTGAAAATCGTGAGCTATAGGTACGCTTTCGGCAAATGTGCTCCGAAAAATAAAAATCTCTGGACTACTCCGGTAACCGCGGAACGACTAGAAAAGCTGAAATCGTGAGCTATAGGTCACGCTTTCGACCAAATTGGCCCCAAGACACAAAATCGTCGGAATGCTCCGGTAACCCTAGCACGACTAGAAAAGCTAAAAATCGTGAGTTATAGGTCACGTTTTTGGCCAAATATGCTTCGAAAAATAAAATACCCGAACTGCTCTGGTAACACCGGAATGACTAGAAAAACTGAAAATCGTGAGCTATAGGTACGCTTTCGGCAAATGTGCTCCGAAAAATAAAAATCTCCGGACTACTACGGTAACCCCGAAACGTATAGAAAAGCTGAAATCGTGAGCTATAGGTTACGCATTCGACAAATCTGCCCCTAGAAACAAAAATCGTCGCAATCCTCTGGTAACCCTGGCATGACTAGAAAAGCTGAAAATCGTGAGTGGTCATGCTTTCGGCCAAATGTGCTCTAAAAAATAGAAATCCCCGGACTGCTCTAGTAACAAAGGAACGACTAAAAAAGCTGAAATCGTGAGCAATTGGTCACGCTTTCAACCAAATGTGCTCCGGAAAATAAAAATCCCCGGAACGACTAGAAAAACTGAAATCATGAGCTATAGGTCACGCTTTCAGCAAATGTGATGCGAAAGAGAATACCTGGAATCCTCTGATAACTCCGGAACGACTGGAAATGCTGAAAATTGTGAGCTTTAGGTCACGTTTTCGGCAAAATGTGCTCCAAAAAATAAAAATCCCTGGACTGCCCCGGTAACCATGAAACGACTAGAAAAGCTGAAAATTGTGAGGTATATGTCACGCTTTCGGTCAAATCTGCTCCGAGAAACAAAATTCCCCCGACTGCTCCGGTAACCCTTGAACGACTAGAAAAGCTGAAAATCGTGAGCTATAGATCACACTTTCGGCCAAATGTGATACGGGAAAAAAAAATACCCGGAGTACTCCAGTAACCTCGGAACGACTAGAAAAGCGAAAAATCTTGAGCTATGGGTCAGCCTTTCGGCCAAATGTGATGTGACAAAAATCCACGGAATCCTCCGGTAGCACCGGAACGATTACAAAAGTTGAAAATCGTTAGCCATAAGTCATGTTTTCGGGCAAATGTGCTCAAAAAAATAAAAATCCCCAGACCGCTCCGGTAACCTCGGGACGACTAGAAAAGCTGAAATCGTGAGATATAGGTCACACTTTCGGCCAAATCTGCTCCGAGAAACAAAATTCCCCCGATTGCTCCGGTAACCCTTGAATGACTAGAAAAGCTGAAAATCGTGAGCTATAGGTCTGTCTTTCGGCCAAATGTGATGCGAAAAAAGTCCCTGGAGTCCTCCAGTAACCCCGGAACGACTAGAAAAGCGAAAAATCTGGAGCTATCGGTCACCCTTTCGGCCAAATGCGAAGCGACAAAAATCCCTGGAATCCCCCGGTAACATCGAAACGTTTAGAAAAGTTGAAAATCGTTAGTTATAAGTCACACTTTTGTGCAAATGTGCTCCGAAAATAATAATCTCTGGACTGCCCCGGTAACCCCGAAACGACTAGAAAAGCTGAAATCGTGAGATATAGGTCACGCTTTCGGCCAAATTTGCTCCGAAAAACAAAAATCTCCGGAATGCTCTGGTAACCGAGGAACGACTAGAAAAGTTAAACATTGTGAGCTACAGGCCACTCTTTCGGCCAAATGTGCTTCGAAAAAAAACCCCAGACTGGCCCAATAACCCTGGAACGATTAGAAAAGCTGAAAATTGTGCACTATAGGTCACCCTAAACCTTGAACCCCAAATGTTCTCCAAGAAATATAAAAATACCAGAACTGCTCCGGTAACCCTGGAACGACTAGAAAAGTAGAAAATCGTGAGCTATTGGTACGCTTTCGGCAAATGTGCTCCGAAAAATAAAAATCCACGGACTACTCCGGTAACCCCGGAACGACTAGAAAGGCTGAAATCATGAGCTATAGGTCACGCTTTCGACCAAATCTGCCCCGAGAAATAAAAATCGTCGGAATGCTCTGGTATCACTGGCACGACTAGAAAAGTTGAAAATCGTGAGCTAGGTCACGCTTTCGGTCAAATGTGCTCTGAAAAATAAAAATCCCCGAATTTCCCCGATAATCCCGAAACGACTAGAAAAGATGAAATCGTGTGCGGTCACACTTTCGGCCGAATTTGCTCCGAAAAACAAAAATCCCCGGAATGCTCCGGTAACCCTGGAACGACTAGAAAAGTTGAACATCGTGAGGCATAGGTCACTTTTTCGGCCAAATATGCCCTAAAAAAAATCCCCAGACTGGCCGAATAACCCTGGAACGATTAGAAAAGCTAAAAATTGTGAGTTATAGGTCACACTTTCGGCCAAATGTGTTTCGAAATGTAAAAATACCAGGACTGCTCCGGTAACCCAGGAACGACTAGAAAAGCAGAAAATTGTGAGCTATTGGTACGCTTTCGGCAAATGTGATCCGAAAAATAAAAATCCCCGGACTACTCCGATAACCCTGGAACGACTAGAAAAGCTGAAATCGTAAGCTATAGGTCACGCTTTTCACCAAATCTGCCCCGAGAAACACAAATTGTCGGAATGCTCCGGTAACCCTAGCACGACTAGAAAAGCTGAAAATCGTGAGATATAGGTCACGATTTTGGCCAAATGTGCTTTGAAAAATAAAAATACTCGGATCGGTCTGGAAACACCGGAACGACTAGAAAAGCTGAAAACCGTGAGCTATATGTACGCTTTCGGCGAATTCGCTCCAAAAATTAAAAATCCCCGGCTTGGCACGGTAACTCTGGAACGACTAGAAAAGCTGAATATCTTGAGCTATAGGTCACGCTTTCGTCCAAATGTGCTCCAAAAAATAAAAATCCCCACACTGGTCCGGAAACCCCGGAACGACTAGAAAAGCTAAAATGGTGATCTATAGGTCATGCTTTCGGCCAAATGTGCTCTGAAAAATAAAAATCCCTGGACAGGTCCGGTAACCCCAGAACGACTTGAAAATCTGAAAATAGTGAGATATATGTCACGCTTTCGGCCAAATGTGCTCCGAGAAATAAAAATTCCCGGACAACCCCGGTAACCCCGAAACGACTAGAAAAGCTGAAAAAATCATGAGCTATAGGTCACGCTTTCGGCCAAATCTGCTTCGAGAAGCAAAATTCCCCCGACTGCTCTGCTAACCGTTGAACGACTAGAAAAACTGAAAATTGTGAGCTCTAGGTCACGCTTTCGGCCAAATGTGATGCGAAAAAAAATCCCCGCAGTCCTCCAGTAACCCTGGAACGACTAGAAAAGCTGAAATCCTGAGCAATAGATCACGCTGTCGGCCAAATTTGCTCCGTAAAATAAAAATACCTGGACAGCTGTGGTAACCCCAAAACGACTAGAAAAGCTCAAAATCGTGAGTAATAATTCACGCTTTTGGCCAAATATGCTCCTAAAAATAAAACTCCCTGAACTGCTCTGGTAACTCCGGGACGACTAGAAAAGCTGAAATCGGGAGCTATAGGATACGCTTTCGGCTAAATCTTCTCTAAGAAACAAAATTTCCCCGACTGCTCCGGTAACCCTTGAACAACCAGAAAAGCTGAAAATGTGAGCTATAGGTCACGCTTTCGGCCAAATGTGATGTGGGAAAAAAAAATCCACGGAGTCCTTCAGTAACCCCGGAACGAGTAGAAAAGTGGAAAATCCTGAGCTATGGGTAATCCTTTCGGCCAAATGTGATGCGACAAAAATCCCTGAAATCCTCCGGTAACACCAGAATGTTTAGAAAAGTTGAAAATCGTTAGCTATAGGTCACGCTTTCGAGCAAATGTGCTCCGAAAAATAAAAATCCCCGGACTGCTCCGGTAACCCAGAACGACTAGAAAAGCTGAAATCGTGAGCTATAAGTCACGCTTTCGACCAAATCTGCCGCGAGAAACAAAAATCGTCGGAATGCTCTGACAACCCTGGCATGACTAGAAAAGCTGAAAATTGTGAGTTATAGGTCATGCTTTCGGCCAAATGTGCTCTGAAAATTAAAAATCTCCGAACTGCTCCGGTAACACTGTAACGACTAGATAAGCTGAAATTGTGAGTTATAGGTCACGCTTTCGGCCAAATGTGATGCGAAAAAAATTCCTGAAATCCTCTGGTAACGCCGGAACGACTAGAAAAGCTGAAAATCGTAAGCTATAGGTCACGCTTTCAGCCAAATGTGCTTCAAAAAAATAAAAATCTCTGGATTGCTTCGGTAACCTCGGGACGACTAGAAAAGCTGAAATCGTGAGATATAAGTCACGCTTTCCGCCAAATCTGCTCTGGGAAACAAAATTCCCCCGGCTCCTTTAGTAACTGTTGAATGACTAGAAAAGCTGAAAATCGTGAACTATAGGTCACGGTTTCGGCCAAATGTGATTTGAAAAAAATCTCCGGAGTCCTCCAGTAACCCCGGAACGCCTAGAAAAGCGGAAAATCATGACTTATAGATACGCTTTCGTCAAATGTGCTCCAAAAATTAAAAATCCTCGGACTGTCCTGGTAACCCTAGAACGAATGAAAAAGCTAAAAATCGTGAGTTATAGGTACGCTTTCGGCAAATGTGCTCCGAAAATTAAAAATCCCCGGACTGGCCCGGTAACGACAAGGAAAGCTGAAAATCGTGAGCTATAGGTATGCTTTCGAGAAATGTGCTCCGAAAAATAAAAATCCCCAGACTACTTCGGTAACCCTGGAACGACTAGAAAAGCTGAAATCGTGAGCTATAGGTCACGCTTTCGACCAAATCTGCCACGAGAAACAAAAATCGTCGGAATGCTCCCGCAACGCTGGCACGACTAGAAAAGCTGAAAATCGTGGGTTATAGGCCATGCCTTCGGCCAAATGTGCTTCAAAAAATAAAGATACCCGTACCGCTTTGGAAACACCGGAACGACTAGAAAAGCTAAAAATCGTGAGCTATAGGTACGCTTTCGGCCGAATCTTCTCCAAGAAACAAAATTCGCCCGACTGCTCCGGTAACCCTTGAACAAGTAGAAAAGCTGAAAATCATTAGTTATAGGTCTCATTTTTGGTTAAATGTGATGCGAAAAAAAAATCCCCGGAGTCCTCCAGTAACCCCGGAACGACTAGAAAAGGGGAACATCTTGAGCTGTCGGTCGCCCTTTCGCCCAAATGTGATGCGACAAAAATCCCCGAATCCTCCGGTAACACCGTAACGATTAGAAAAGTTGAAAATCGTTAGGTATCGGTCACGATTTTGGACAAATGTGCCCCGAAAAATAAAAATCCACGAACTGCTCCGGTAACCCTGGAACGACTAGAAAAGCTGAAATCGTGAGCTACTTTCGGCCAAATTTGCTCCGAGAAACAAAAATCCCTGGAATGCTCCCGTAACCCTAGAATGACAAGAAAAGTTGAAAGTCGTGAGCTAGAGGTCAATCTTTCGGCCAAATGTGCTTCAAAAATTAAAAATACCTGGATAGGCCCGGTAACCCTGGAACGACTAGGAAAGCTGAAAACCGTGAGCTATAAGTCACGCTTTCGGCCAAATGTGCTCAGAAAAATAAAATCCCCGCACTGGTCCAGAAACCTCAGAACGACTAGAAAAGCTAAAATGTGAGCTATAGGTCATGCTTTCGGCCAAATGTGCTCCGAAAAATAAATATCCCTGGACAGGTCCGGTAAACCCGGAATGCCTAGAAAAGCTGAAAATCGTGAGCTAGGTCACGCTTTCGGCCAAATGTGCTTTGACAAATAAAAATCCCCGGACTGCGCCGGTAACCCCGGGAAGACTAAAAAAGCTAAAACCGTGAGCTATAGGTCACGCTTTCGGCTTAATCTACTTCGAGAAACAAAATTTCACCGACTTGTCCGGTAACCCTTAAACAACTAGAAAAGTTGAAAATCGTGAGCTATAGGTCACGCTTTCGGTCAAATGTGATGCGAAAAAATCCCTAGAGTCCTCTAGTAACCCCAGAACATCTAGAAAAGCGGAAACTCTTGAGCTGTGGGTCACCCATTCGGCCAAATGTGATGCGACAAAAATCCCCGGAATGCTCTGGTATCACCGGAACGTTTACAAAAGTTGAAAATCGTTAATTATTGGTGACGCTTTCATGCAAATGTGCTTCAAAAAATAAAAATCCCCGGACTGCTCCGGTAACACTAGAACGACAAGAAAAGCTGAAAAATCGTGAGCTATAGGTACGCTTTCGGCAAATGTGCTCCGAAAACTAAAAATCCCCGGACTGCTCCGGTAACCCCAGAACAACTAGAAAAGCTGAAATCGTGAGCTATAGGTCACGCTTTCGGCCAAATGTGCTCCGAGAAACAAAAATCGTCGGAATGCTCCGGTAACCTCGGAACGACTAGAAAAGCTGAAAATGGTGAGCTATTGGTCACGCTTTCGGCCAAATGTGCTCCGAAAAATAAAAATACCTGGATTGCTCTGGTAACCCCGGAACGACTAGAAAAGCTGAAAATTGTGAGCTATAAATACACTTTCGGCCAAATGTGCTCCGAAAATGAAATATCTCCGGACTGGCCCGGTAATCCTGGAACGACTAGAAAAGCAGAAAATTGTGAGCTATAGGTCACGCTTTCGACCAAATGTGCTTCGAAAAATAAAAATTCCCGCACTTGTCCGGAAACCCCATAATGACGAGAAAAGCTAAAATGTGAGCTATAGGTCACTGTTGTGGTTACAGGCCAAACAGAGAGAGAGAGAGTATGGTAGTGGAGAGTTTGGTGAGCAATGGCTTAGGGTTTTTCCTTGGCCTGTGTCATATATATATAGGCATGGGGGGAGTGCTTTTACAGTTGTACCCTTACACATGTACATCCCCTTCAGGGGTATTTTAGTCATTACACATGTCCCATTTTGGGCCTTACAACCTTCTAACAGGCCTGATGGGCTTAGGTGGGGCCACCCCTACAACAGGAGCCTCTCATGGTGAAGGGCTTCACGGGCTGAAGCCATGTTGCCGAGCCCTTTGGCCCCCTTCGTCCCTGCGGCCTGTGAGCCTAATTGTGTAGCGTAGCGCGCGGCCTGGCGCGAGTGTGCAGGTTTGGGCGGGTTGGCGAAGTCCTCCCCGCCGAACTGCATCGGTGGCGAGGTTGCCCTCCTGGCGTGAGGTCGAAGTCGGGATCAACGTCGAGACTGGAGCCAATGTTGGTGTAGATGTCGCAGCCGACGTCTTCTTCGAAGTCGGAGTGGGGGCGGACCTCGCGCCACAGACTCCGCTATACGCGGGGTGGCTGTGCCTCCGTGAGGCGTCGTCCCCTGGCTTGTCAGGGGCAGGCTTTGGCGACGTGCAGTCTTGTTTTGCGTTGAGTGGGGACACATGGTGGGCTGCGGTTGGGGCGTCGTGGGATGCCAGCGGTTGCATGACCGCGGCTGGCCGGCCCTTCCCCCAGGACGGGGGACGCGTGGCGGGCATGCATTGGCGCGTCGTGCGCTGCCCGACCACCTTCCTCCACCCATCGCAGCTGCCGGCGGTTGCGTTCCTTGACCGTGGTTGATCGCACCGTTGTACTTTCACCGGTTGGGCTTCTGCTTGCGAGTGAATAGTGTGTCATCGTGGGCTCGCAAATGTTGCCCTTGGTCACCCTCTTACTGGCGCCTCGCGTTCTTCTTCCCTGGTTTCTTGCGCACCCCGCTCCTGCTTCCGCTCCTGGTTCCATATGTAAATGGCAAGGTCTGACCTGTTCTCGTAGACATATATGCTTGAATTCATCCACGTCCTCTGAATGTGCCGATGGGCACTACCATCAGAGTGTTGGTGTGTTGAAGCAGATCTGTGTGCGAGAACCAGTCTGTGCTTGTCGTAACCCAGCGCCCGCGCTCCCGAACTACCGGTATAACCAGATGGCTGGGTTCCCAGAACCGAGGAAGCCGGCTGCGCTGCCCTGCATTCCTAGAAGAACTCCTTCAGCGGGGTTGGCATCAATGGACCTGGTTATAGGATGTTTAGCGGAAAGGATGCGCGATATCGTGTTTTCTGGAAAAACTTATCTTCGACCCTCCGCTGGGCCTTGTGATTCGCTTGTTGCCCCTTGCACGGAGGGGCCTTGTGTTTATCCGCGCTTAGTAAGTCTGCCTACTGGCGTCGGCATCGGCGAGTACGAACGAATAAAAGCCGGAGGCACGGACCGAAGTAGGCGTTGATCCGTGCGGAGCCATCATGGTCAAGGTGGGCTTTGGTTCCGTCACAGGGGGCCGCGGTGGTGTAGCGAGGTATTGGCTCGCGGGGGCTTGCGCTGGCAGAGCCAGGGGTGTCTCTGCTGAAGCAACGACCCTGTCGGCGCCGCCACTGAGGTTGAGCGGCCCGCGGCCTTGTGCTGTCGCCTCTTGGCGCGTCCCTAGGCCCGGGCAGAGAGTGAGCTGCCTTGCTTCGGGTGAAGATCGGGCTAAGGGCCGGAGCTTCCCCGGTAAAGCGGAGACTTGTCCGTGCGGAACCGCGCAGGTCGAGGGGGCTTGCTGGTTTGGAGGCTTCGCCGGGCCAGAGTGTAGGTCGGGGTCCCTGTAAGGAAATGGAGACTTCGTCGCGGGTGCTGCTGAGGTTGGTTAGCTCTTGACTTGTGGTCGCTTCCCTTGTGGACCTCTCGAAATCGCACCTTCCCTTCAGGAGGCGTGCCATGTCCCGCTGGGCGCCTCTAATCGCGAGTGCGCAAGCACATGTCGGGACGCCTTTTTTCGGGGTCGCAGTGGCTTCTGGATCCTCCGTAGCGCCTAGCGCGGTGTCTCTCTGCATCGACGCGGCCGGAGGAGGAGTCGAGGCTTCGCCGCTGGGGCGGAGTCCCCGTCTAGGCTGCTGTAATTGATCGCCCCTCAAATCCGTGTCGGCATGCAATGGCAACTGCGCCGGGCCGTACGACCTGCATTTATTCTCTGCGGGGGTCGACATGCGGCGGGGCACTACTGGAGCGTCATGCGCTGACGGGCCTCTGCACGACTACGGTCATGTCTGGCATGTGTCCCGTCGCGACGCTTCGGTTCCTGCCGTGGGGAGGTGTGCGGTTCGCCGTGCGCCGGTACGCTTACCGGTGGTGGGAGGCGAGGGGTCTTTAAATACGCCCTGCGGTACTACCCCCGTTCTTCTTCCACGCACTCTCCTTGCTCGCACGCACTGCCTCCTACATTCCCTCGCTGTTCTTGCCCCTGCGCTCCTTTCTCCCCGTGAACGATGATGGTGCCCGGTGACAAGCGTTCTCAAGCGGCCGGTGACCACGCCATTCGCCGGCGATCTTCACCGCTTGAGGTGAAATACGCTCTCGAAGAGCGCGATCCGTCGGCGGCAGATAGGTGGTGGTTGGCGGGGGAGAAGAAAGAGGGCGTACTCCAGCGACTTGGGCCGCACGCTCGTGACGGAGGAGACGATCCAGGCCCTGCTGCGCGAGGGGAAGCTGTCGGATCGCCAAGTGGTGCGGCTACCTGCCAACGATGAGACGGAACCGCGGCCCGAGAAGTCGGAGGCGCTCGTCTTCGTCGCCTACTTCAAAGCCGGACTCCGCTCCCGATCGCGGTGATCGTGGGCGACATGCTGAGGACCTTCAAGCTGGAGTTGTCGCATCTGACTCCGAACACTGTGGTCTGCCTTGCCGTGTACAGCTGGGCCCTGTGCTCGGAGGCATGCTGGCCCAGCGCTTCGATGTTCGCATATCTGCACGAAGCGCGATGCCAGCCGAAGGAGCGGAAGAACGGGACGCTGTTGAACTACGGCAGCGTCAACTTCATTCTGCGGCCATCCTGTGGCAAGCTCTTCCCTGCGAACTTGACTCGCAGGAAGTGGGAGTCCGGCTGGATGAGACGGTGGTTCTACCACCGTGTGCCGAGCGGAAGCGGCCTCGACTGCACGGGCCGGCCAATTGCATTCAAAGCCACGCCTGGCCTAACGCTCGACCACGAGGATGGGCGGAGGGCGCAAAGACTCGTGGGGGTTCCCGCCCGCTTCAACATGCGCGACCTCATCGATGAGTATGTAATGTTTGGCGCGGTGCCGCTTGCCCACGAGTGGCGCCTCACCGCCGGGAAGCTTCGGGACGACAACGTTCGCCCGTCCGTTTGCTCACTGCCGGCGCCCTCCGGTCCTCGTAAGCCTCGACCGTGCCCTCCCTCTTGTCCATGTGTACTGCATTGTGCTTAACCGTGCTCCTTGCCTTGCGTAGGAATTCGCCTGGAGGACGCAAAGTGGGCGGCGCACGTGTTCCTTGGGCCATATACCACCAGGGAGCACGAGCAGCGCACGACCGCGACTGCGGAGGCAGGGCTGGGGCGGATAAACCGTGCGTGCGAGGCCTTAGGCCTTGCCGTGCTGGAACGCGCCCCTCCGGCCCCGCAACAGCAAGATGACGGCGCCGCAAAAATGAAGGCGCCGTCTCGCAAGAGGGCCCGAACATTGCGGCCGTGCTCGTCTGGCGGTGTCGCGCCCTGCTAGCGGCGGACGTGGAGTGGTCGGCGAGTATGCCAATTCGGACTTGGAGAAGCGGGCGTCGGGGTGGAAGGTCTTCGGCGTGCGTGTGAGACGAAGGCGCACCGCATGACGCCGGGAAGTATCGATGCGTGTGGCGGCGTCGGGGCAGCCTCGCGGGCTGCGAGTGGGGTCTCCGCCCGGCGGATGTTGCGGCGCGGGGCCCGTCTGCGCGTCTTCTGCTGCGGAGACCCCTCGCGGCGGCTACAGGCGGGCCGTCACCACCTCTCAAGCAAGCGGCCATACTGCGATCCGAGCCGCCGGGCGTCGAGGAGTTCGCCGTGGCGACCGGCATCGGGAGCTTGTGGGACTCCGACTCGTACACCGAAGTCCCTCTGCCCTGCTTCCTCGGCCCCAGCGACCACGGCGCCGGAGCGGTTGACGCTAGCTCCTCGTCCGAGTCTCTTAGCCCGTGAGCGCCGCGCGAGGGCGCCATTCCTACCCCATCTGGGGCTAGGGAGGCGTGCCCCCGAAGTCCCCCATCTGCCACCGAGGGTAAGATGGCCCATCATACCTTGATGTAAACTTTGCCGTGTCTTATAGGGCTCTGACTGGTATCTCCTCTTGTAGCGGCACTTATCCCGGAGGAAGGGTCGTCCCTGGAACATGGAGGTCACAGTGCTGGCGACGCAGACGCCGCGCGGCCGAGCCCAGCAGACTTCATCCCTCCCTCGGAGGTGCTGAGAGCATGGCACGGGATAGCGGATGACGCGGCTGCTAGTGTTGGCTAGTAAGCACTGCAGACCTACGGGACGGGACGTCTCGGGGACGCTTTAGAGGTGTCGGGGGTGAGGGTAAGTGCCTGTCTATATGACTACACACGGCTGTGTAAAACCTGCTAACCCCTTTGCCTCGCAGACACTCGTGCTGGCGCAGGCCTTGCAAGCGGCTTACGCCCGCGAGCAAGGGGTGCTACGGAGCAGGCTACAAGCCGCTGAGGGGGAGCTGCACGAAGCTACGGGGGCGCGCTCTGCCCAGGATGCCCGCATCCGCTGCCTGGAGGCGGAGTGCGCTGAGATGAAGGCGCACGCCGAAGAGCTCACCGCCGTGGCGCGGGAGTCGGCCGCGGAGGCGGCGCGGCAGGAGGTTGCGGCGGAGCGCGACGACCTTCTGCAACAAGTCACCGCGCTAGAGAAGGAGAAAGGCGAGCTTGCCTTGACTCTAGCGGAGTGGGACCGGGCTTTGGGCGAGGCTTCGGTGATTGCATGGGATGCCATGCAGGCCCTGGAAAACACTCTCCAAGGGCTTGTTGCCGAAGTGCCGGACCACTCCTCCGGGCCGGAGGAGCTGTCACGCACGCTCCGATGGGTCAGAGACGCAGCCAACATTGCGTGCGGCACCGCGAGGACCTTCGGCAACCACTGCTCCTACGTGACGTCATGCCTGCTATGTGCGCTCCTGTGACATCGCGGCTACGAACACGTCGTCGGGCTAGTCGATCCCCAACTGGAGATGCCGGGCGGGGCCGGAGTGATGTCCGGTGCCGTGCGCGCCATTCGCCGCGCCGTGAAGTACTTCCACGAGCGGATTTGGGATTACGCCGGGGAAGCTGCAGCGAGGGTCGATCTTCGGAACTCCCTGTACGGCGAGGGGGACCTCGGCCAATTTCTGGACGAGGTCCCGCGACGTGATGAGGGTGGCACTGAGGCCCCGTAAGGCGCTGCGAATCCACAGGTGTGACGCCGAGGTGGTCGTGCGTTGGCGTGCGTTGTAACATGACTTTTTTTTGAATAAACTGCGGGGTTGCTTTACCGATTTTCTGACTGTTATGCCCCCATGTCCCGAGCAGGTACCCCGCTGGGGCCGGCTGCTAACTTCCGACCTTGTGACCCGACGGCGCCTTCGACGCTGGCGAAGGGCCGATGAGTCGATCGATTTTTGGGCAAGCCGGGCTTCTTCGAGCGAAACCCCGGCACTAGTGCATGTTAAGGATGAGCCTGTCGAGTAGCGGCCTCGAACGTCGAAGATGTGGGCGAGCCTTTGCAAGTCGCCCTTGTAAAATTTTTTCGATACATACGGGCAAGATTTGCTGCAATTTAGACATGCGAGGTACGTCTCCGCCCTTCTGGGTTCGCCCGCACACTGTAACTAGTGCCTAGCGGAGGTAGGGTAGTCGAGGCAAACACGCGAGCGCTCCGTCCCCTACCCGTCGAAGTGGTGGCAGCGGGCTGCGCCTGGTGCGATAGATGCAAGCGCGCCGTCCCCACCCTTCGAGTGGTGGCAATGGAGCGGTGACCACCGGCCAGTAGGCGCGAGCGCTCTGTCCCCTACCTTCCAGTGGTGCAGCGGGTGGCGCTAGTCTAAATAGACGCGGCGATCCGTCCCCTACCCTTTGAAGTGGTGGCAGCGGAGCTGGCGCCTGGTCGCGATAGATGCGAGCGCCGTCCCCTACGCTTTGAAGTGGTGGCGGCGGGGTGGCGACGGCCAAAGTAGACGCGCGGCGCTCCGTCCGTACCCTTGAGTGGTGGCAGCGGCTGGCACCTAGTTGCGATGACGTGAGGCGCTCGTCCCCTACCCGCCGAAGTGGTGGCGGGAGGCGCGACCCGAACGGCAGGCAGCGGCGCTCTGTCCCTATCCTTGAAGTGGTGGCGGCGGGCTGGTGCCTGGTCAAAAGAGGCGCGCGGCGCTCAGTCGCTACCCTTCGAAGTGGTGGCGGCGGAACTAGCGCCCGATCGCGATGAAGCGAGCGCTCGTCCCCTATCCTTGAAGTGGTGGCGGCGGGTGGCGTCTGGTTGCGATGAGCGCGAGCGCTCGTCCCCTACTCTTCAAAGTGGTGGCAGCGAAGCTGGCGCCCAGCCGAAGAAGACGCGCGAGCACGCCGTCCGTGGGGTTGCCGTCCGCTAGGGGGAGTCGTGCACGGGGGCGATATTCCCACGCCACCATCGAGCTGCACGTGGGCAGCCTTTGGTGCACCTCGTCTTTTTCGCGCGAGCGCACGCAGGGGCCAGCCTCTGGTGCGTCACCTTGGTATCCCGTGGAATACATGCGGGAGCCGATCTCCACGATGCGCCTTGCTGACACCTCGCAGGGTGCTCGCGGAGGCGAACCTCGACGCTACGCCTGATGAAAGCCCACAGACTGTGTGGGATCGACGCCCACGTCTTACTTATACTCTGGAGAGTATGCACAGGAACGACATCCATGTGTGCGCGGGATCCGCGTCTTGTTTATACTCCGTAGAGTGCGTAGGGACAACATTCGCGTCTTATTTATACTCCAGAGAGTACGCACAGGAACGACATCCATGCGTGCGCGGGATTCGCGTCTTGTTTATACTCCGTAGAGTGCGCAGGGACAACATCCGCGTCTTATTTATACTCCGTAGAGTGCGTGCGGAGGCGGACCTCAACGCTACGTCTTATTTAGAGTCCGTAGACTGCGCGTGGAGGCAATCCTCCACGCGTTGCGGGCGGCGAAATTGCGTGCGGAGGCGAACCTCAACGCTACGTCTTATTTAGAGTCCGTAGACTGCGTGGAGGCAAGCCTCCACGCGTTGCGTGAGGCGAAATTGCGTGCGGAGGCGGACCTCAA
Source organism: Dendrocalamus sinicus (assembly GCA_036346575.1). Classification (NCBI taxonomy): domain Eukaryota; kingdom Viridiplantae; phylum Streptophyta; class Magnoliopsida; order Poales; family Poaceae; genus Dendrocalamus; species Dendrocalamus sinicus. The sequence continues at coordinate 22,339 of CM070657.1, read as the reverse complement.
TGCTACGTCTTATTTATACTCTGTAGAGTGCGCGAAGAGGCGTCGCCCCACGCGTCTTTATTTATACTCATATCCGTGTTTCTCACGGAGAGTGTGCGCGTAGACGCGTGTCTTTGTTTATACTCATGCCCGCGTTTTTCACAAAGTGCGCGCACGAACGCGTGTCTTTTGTTTATACTCATGCCCGCGTTTTTCGCGGAGAGTGTGCGCGCGAACGTGTGTCTTTGTTTATACTCATGCCCATGTTTTTTGCGGAGAGTGCGCGCGCGAACGCGTGTCTTTGTTTATACTCATGCCCACGTTTTTCACTGAGAGTGCGCGCGCGAACGCGTGTATTTGTTTATACTCATTCCCACATTTTTCACGGAGAGTGCGCGGCGCGTCTTTGTTTATACGCATGCCCAGTGCGCGCGAAGATAACTCCTCGCGCGCTTTTTGCGAGGAACGAGACAACTTTCGCAAACGGTGAACTTTATTAAACTCCCGTTTGCGCGTGTAAGCGAGTACAAAAGGTGGGGTATCGACCACTGACCGTTGAAGGGCGATAGTGGCCGCGGCCGTCGCTACCCGACGACCAGGTGAGGCCTAGGTGTCTCACCGAGCCTCATGGTGCGGTCCTCTGGCGCCGAGCTCTGTACGCCGAGCCATATCCTGGTCACCATGGACGGTGATATTGGCTCTCGATCCGGGGAGCTTCATGCAGAGGAAGCCGTGGTGCGGGACCGCCCCACGGGAGTTTAAGGTTGGCCGCCCCAGGATAGCGTTGTAGGGGTACAAAATGTCGACGACGTTGAAGGTGGTGTCCTTGCTCCTCACATTGTCACCTCGACCAAAGGAGACTTGGAGGCATATTTGGACCAATGCCCGCAGGGGCTGCCCTCCGAAGCCCTGCAATGGGATTCCCGAAGGCCCCAGTCGACTTTGGGGGATCCCCATCTGATCGAAGGGCGCTGCGAACAAAATATTTGCGGAGTTGCCTCTATCGACCAGGACGGGCCTAACGTCGCACCCTGCGATGGTGACCTGGACGACCAGGGGATCTTGATGGGGGAATTCCACGCCCTCAGCGTCGGCGGGCGTGAAGGTGATCTCATGCTGCGCCCATTCTGGTGGTGCCTGCGCGGGGTATGCCGCAACATGGTGCAGCCTTCTCGCATAGGCCTTCCGCTGCCTTGCCGGGATGAACTCCAGCGACGAGCCTCCAGAGATGACATTGATGATCCTGCGTTGGGCCCCTTCGGGAGCTTGGAGCTGTAGGAGGCCCTCCCGAGGTTGCTGTACGTGGGTCGGAATCCGCAGGGGGTCTTCCTGGGGCTGTATTCCTTGATCCTGGGGGTGTTGGACGTGAGCTACGACAGGTGGACGCGCCTCGGGGTTTCTATCTCTTGCGACGCTCTGTCGGAGTGCTGCGATGGTGGTGCACGCGCGCGTGTCGTGGCTACCCCGATCGTGGACTTCACACCATTGCCCTTGGTGCTGGTCGTTGTACTCTTTGCGGGCTCTGTCGTCACGACCTCGCCCGCGCCCCCGCCCTGGCCTCGGCACCCTCTGCCGCCACGATCGGCGAAGGCATTATCCTCAGAGCCGCCCTCGATGTCAAAGACGTAGCGAGGCTTCCGGGATTTGCGTTGGTCGCGTTTGGGCTTGTCGCTCGATGAGTCTTTGTGCTGGGTGTCTTTGCTTTTGGAGGCCTCCTTCGATTGCTCCTGCTTGCGCTTGCCTTTTGAAGAGCCCTCCTTCGGCGGGCTATCATTCTTCGCCGAGCCTTCCGCCTGGGCGGTGTCGGAGTCATCACCATGTCGCCGCCGCGCGTCCTCTTCTGCCCAGGCATATTCTTCCATCTTGTCGAAGAGCTTCACCACCGTCTTGATTGGCTTCCGCGCATTGTATTCGGCCATCGGTCCTAGGCGGAGGCCCTGGATTGCTGCATTGATGACGGTTGTCTCATTGACGTCCTTGACCTGGCAGCGTACCTTCGCGAAGCACTTGAAGTAATCCCGGAGCTTCTCCGAAGGTTTTTGCTTGACCGCGAAGAGCTGGTCGGCATCGACGCGCTCGACGTAGTTTCCCTGAAAGTTATTATAGAGCCGGTTGCGGATCTATTCCCACGCATAAATGGAATGCGGCTCCATGGTGAAGAACCAAGAAAGCGCCACCCCTTGCAACGCCAGGGGCCCCTTCGCTTTCGTGGTGTCATCTCCGCCAGCGGCTTCGATGGCGGTCTCGTAGACGCGCATGAATTCCCGTGGGTCCGTGTCACCTTTATAGGCTTCGATGACACTTGGGAACTTGAAGTCCTCAGGCCATGCCGCTTGCTGCAGGCCCGCGGAGAGTGGGGACTCTGGGTCCACGCGTCGTAGTGGGACGCGACTAGACGTAGGAGCTTCGCGACTATCCGCCCTCACTGGTGTGGGCTCTGATGCAATCACCGGTGGGGCATGCTGGCTTAGGGTCTCTTGCATGTCCCGCACGGCCCCGCGGAGGTCCGTTAACTCCCGCTGAAACACGCTGAGGGCCGCTAGCAAGGCGTTCTCCACCTCAGACGTGGTCGGGGCCATCGGCGTGCCCAGCGGCGCGACCGGAGCGGCGGCGAGTAAGGCGCGTGCTCCCAGACCGCTCGCATTGCCGGTGGCAAGACCCGCGCTGCCGTCAGAGCCGCTCATCATGCCTGCACAGGGCGGGAGAGCGGGCGCCATGCCGGCGTGGGCACCGATGCTGGTGCCTCCGACCACCCGAGCAGCGTTGGCGGCGGCTGTCGCGGCACCTGCAGTGGGGTTACCTGCCATGTGCGAGGCGGTTTCGAGAGTCGTAGCGGTGGTGGCTGCAACAGTAGCGGGGTCGGGCGCCACGTTGGTGGCGGGATCGAGCGTCGCGGTGGTGGGGGGGCGTCGTGTTGGCGGTGACGGGGGCGAGCGTCGCGAACGTCAGTGTTCGCGGCCATCCCACCCGGGTCGCAACCCATGCTCGTGGCTGCTGTCGTCGAAGCCCTGGTATTAGCTCGATATTCCGCCACTCCCACCTTATTCTTCTTCGTTGCCAATGACGAAGCTTTCTTTGGTGCCATCCTTCTTCGGATCTGGAGGCTTGCTCTTGTCCTCTCCACGGACGGCGCCAACTGTTGTGGTTACAGACCAAACAGAGAGAGAATATGGTAGTGGAGAGTTAGGTGAGCAATGGCTTAGGGTTTCCCCTTGGCCTGTGTCATATATATATAGGCATGGGGGAGTGCTTTTACAGTTGTACCCTTACACATGTACATCCCCTTCAGGGGTATTTTAGTCATTACACATGTCCCATTTTGAGCCTTACAACCTTCTAACAGGCCTGCTGGGCTTAGGTGGGGGCCACCCCTACAACAGTCAAGCTTTCGACCAAATTTGCTCTGAGAAACAAAATTCCCCCGACCGCTCCGGTAACCCTTGAACGACTAGAAAAGCTGAAAGTCGTGAGCTATAGGTCACGCTTTCGGCCAAATGTGATGCGGAAAAAAAATCTCTAGAGTCCACCGGTAACACCAGAATGTTTAAAAAAGTTGAAAATTGTTAGGTATAGGTCACGCTTTCGTCCAAATGTGCTCCGAAAAATAAAAATCTCCGGACTGCTCCGATAACCCCGGAACGACTAGAAAAGCTGAAATCGTGAGCTATATGTCACGCTTTCAGCCAAATTTGCTCCGAGAAACAAAAATCCCCGGAATGCTCCGGTAACCCCGGAACGACTAGAAAAGTGGAAAATCGTGAGCTATAGGTCACTCTTTTGGCCAAATGTGCTCCGAAAAATAAAAATCCTCGGTTATTGATAACCACGGAGCGACTAGAAAAGCTGAAAATCACAAGCTATAGGTCACACTTTCGGCCAAATGTGCTCCAAAATATAAAAAATACCCGGACTGCTCCGGTAACCCGGGAACGACTAAAAAAGCAGAAAATCGTGAGCTATAGGTACGCTTTTGGCAAATGTGCTCCGAAAAATAAAAATCCACGGACTACTCCGGTAACCCCGGAACGACTAGAAAAGCTGAAATCATGAGCTACAGGTCACGCTTTCGACCAAATCTGCCCCGAGAAATAAAAATCGTCGGAATGCTCCAGTATCACTAGCACGACTAGAAAAGCTGAAAATCGTGAGTTATAGGTCATGCTTTCGGCCAAATGTGCTTCAAAAAATAAAAATACCCGGACCGCTTTGGAAACACCGGAATGACTAGAAATGCTGAAAATCGTGAGCTATAAGTATGCTTTCGGCCGAATCTTCTCCAAGAAACAAAATTCCCCTGACTGCTCCGGTAACCGTTGAACAACTAGAAAACCTGAAAATCGTGAGCTATAGATCACTCTTCCGGCCAAATGTCCTCCGAAAAATAAAAATCTCCAGACAGGCCCGATAACCCTAGAACGACAAGAAAATTTTAAAATTGTGAGCTATAGGTACGCTTTCGGCAAATGTGCTCCAAAAAATAAAAATCTCCGAACTACTCCAGTAACCTCGGAATGACTAGAAAAGTTGAAATCGTGAGCTATAGGTCACGCTTTCGACCAAATCTGCCTCAAGACATAAAAATAGTCAGAATGTTTCGGTAACCCTAGCACGACTAGAAATGCTAAAAATCGCGAGTTATAGGTCACGTTTTTGGCCAAATGTGTTTCGAAAAATAAAATACTCGAACAACTCTGGTAACACCAGAACGACTAGAAAAGCTGAAAATCGTGAGCTATAGGTACGCTTTCGGCAAATGTGCTCCGAAAAATAAAAATCCACGGACTACTGCGGTAACCCCGGAACGACTAAAAAAGCTGAAATCGTGAGCTATAGGTTACGCATTCGACCAAATCTGCCCCTAGAAACAAAAATTGTCGCAATGCTCTGGTAACCCTGGCATGACTAGAAAAGCTGAAAATCGTGAGTTATAGGTCATGCTTTCGGCCAAATGTGCTTTGAAAAATAGAAATCCCCGGACTGCTCCGGTAACAAAGGAACGACTAGAAAAGCTGAAATCGTGAGCAATTGGTCACGCTTTCAGCCAAATGTGCTCCGAAAAATAAAAATGCCCCGGACTGTTCAGGTAACCCTGGAACGACTAGAAAAGCTAAAATCATGAGCTATAGGTCACACTTTTGGCCAAATGCGATGCGAAAGAAAATACCTGGAATCATCCGGCAACTCCGGAACGACTGGAAAAGCTGAAAATTGTGAGCTTTAGGTTATGTTTTCGGCAAATTGTGCTCCAAAAAATAAAAATCCCTGGACTGCCCCGGTAACCACGAAACGACTAGAAAAGCTGAAACCGTGAGATATAGGTCACGCTTGCGGCCAAATCTGCTTCGAGAAACAAAATTCCCCCGATTGCTCCGGTAACCCTTGAATGACTAGAAAAGCTGAAAATCGTGAGCTATAGGTCAGGCTTTCGGCCAAATGTGATGCGAAAAAAATCCCCGGAGTCCTCCAGTAACCCCAGAACGACTAGAAAAGCGGAAAATCTGGAGCTATGGGTCACCCTTTCGGCCAAATGTGAAGCGACAAAAATCCCTGGAATCCTCCGGTAACATCGAAACGTTTAGAAAAGTTGAAAATCCTTAACTATAAGTCGCGCTTTTTTGCAAATGTGTTCCGAGAAATAAAAATCCCCGGACTGCCCCGGTAACCCCGAAACGACTAGAAAAACTGAAATCGTGAGCTATAGGTCACGCTTTCGGCCAAATTTGCTGTGAAAAACAAATATCACCGGAATGCTCTGGTAACCACGGAACGACTAGAAAAGTTGAACATCGTGAGCTATAGGTCACTCTTTCGGCAAAATGTGCTCTGAAAAATAAAAATCCCCGGACAGCCCCGGTAACCCCGAAACGACTAGAAAAGCTGAGCTATAGGTCACGCTTTCGGCCAAATCTGCTCAAGAAACCAAATTCCCCTGACTGCTCCGGTATCCGTTGAACGACTAGAAAAACTGAAAATTGTGAGCTATAGGTCACGCTTTCGGCCAAATGTGATGCAAAAAAATCCCCAGAGTCCTCCAGTAAACCCCGGAACGACTAGAAAAGCTGAAATCGTGAGCAACAGATCACACTGTCGTCGAAATTTGCTCCTTAAAATAAAAATACCTGGACAGCTGTGGTAACCCCAAAACGACTAGAAAAACTGAAAATTGTGAGCTATAGGTCACTCTTTCGGCTAAATCTACTCCGAAAAATAAGAATCCCAGGACTGGCTCGTTAACCCTGGAACGATTAGAAAAGCTGAAAATCGTGAGCTATAGGTCACGCGTTCGGCCAAATATGCTCCGAAAAATAAAAATCCCTGGAATCCTCCGGTAACTACGGAACGACTGGAAAAGCAGAAAATCGTGAGCTTGGCCAAAACGACTAGAAAAGCTGAAAATCATGAGCCATAGGTCACGCTTTCAGCCAAATCATCCCCGAGAAAGAAAATTCCACCGACTGCTCCGGTAACCTTTGAACGACTAGAAAAGCTGAAAGTCGGGAGCTATAGGTCACGTTTTTGGCCAAATGTGATGCGAAAAAAAATCCCCGGAGTTCACCGGCAACATCGGAACGTTTAGAAAAGTTAAAAATCGTTAGGTATAGGTCATGCTTTCGTGCAAATGTGCTGCGAAAAATAAAAATCCTCGGACTGCTCCGATAACCCCAGAACGACAAGAAAAGCTGAAATCGAAAGCTGTAGGTCACGCTTTTGGCCAAATTTGCTCTGAGAAACAAAAATCCCCGGAATGCTCCGGTAACCCCAGAACGACTAAAAAAGTTGAAAATTGTGAGTTATAGGTCACTCTTTCGGCCAAATTTGCTCCGAAAAATAAAAATCCCAGACTGGCCCAACAACCCTGGAACGACTAAAAAAGGAGTAAATTGTGAGCTATAGGTAACACTTTCGGCCATATGTGTTCCGAAATATAAAAATTCCCGGGCTGCTACGGTAACCCTGGAACGACTAGAAAAGCAGAAAATCGTGAGCTATAAATACGCTTTCGGCAAATGTGCTCCGAAAAATAAAAATCTCCGGACTACTTTGGAATCCCCAGAACGACTAGAAAAGCTGAAATCGTGAGCTATAGGTCACGCATTTGACCAAATCTGCACCGAGAAACAAAAATCGTCGGAATGCTCCCGTAACGCTGGCACGACTAGAAAAACTGAAAATCGTGGGTTATAGGTTATGCCTGCAGCCAAATGTGCTTCAAAAAATAAAGATACCCGCACGATTCGGCTTAATCTACTTCGAGAAACAAAATTCCCAACTACTCCGGTAACCCCTAAACGACAAGAAAAGCTGAAAATCGTGAGCTATAGGTCACGCATTCGGTCAAATGTGGTGCGAAAAAAAATCCACAGAGTCCTCCTGTAACCCTGGAACGACTAGAAAAGCGGAAAATCTTGAGCAATGGGTCACCCTTTCGGCCAAATGTGATGCGACAAAAATCCCTTGAATCCTCCGGTTACACCGGAACGTTTAGAAAAGTTGAAAATCGTTAGCTATAGGTCACACTTTCGTGCAAATGTGCTCCGAAAAATAAAAATCCCCGGACTGCTCTGGTAACCCCGGAACGACATGCAAAGTTGAAATCGTGAGCACGCTTTCGACCAAATGTGCTCCGAAAAACAAAAATCCCTGGATTGCTCCGGTAACCCTGGAACTACTAGAAAAGTTGAAAATCGTGTGCTATAGATCACTCTTTCGGCCAAATGTGCTCCGAAAAGTAAAAATCCCTAGACTGGCCCGGTAACCCTATAACGACTAGAAACGCTGAAATTTGTGAACTATAGGTCACGTTTTCGGCCAAATCTGTTCCAAAATATAAAAATATCCGGAGTGCTCTGGTAACCCTGGAACGACAAGAAAAGCTAAAAATCGTGAGCTATAGGTACGCTTTCGGCAAATGTGCTTCGAAAACTAAAAATCCCCGTACTACTCTGGTAAACCCGCAATGACTAGAAAAGCTGAAATCGTGAGCTATAGGTCACGCTTTCGACCAAATCTGCCACGAGAAACAAAAATTGTCGAGAATGCTCGGTAACCTAACACGACTAGAAAAGTAGAAAATCGGAGTTATAGATCACGTTTTCGACCAAATGTGCTTCAAAAAATAAAAATACACGGACTGCTCTGGTAACACCGGAACGACTAGAAAAGCTAAAATGGTGAGCTATAGGTAACGCTTTCGGCCTAATGTGCTCCGAAAAATAAAAATCCCCGGACTGCTCCGGTAACCCCGGAACGACTAGAAAAGCTGAAAATCGGGAGTTATAGATCACGCTTTGAAGCCGAAATGTGCTTCAAAAATAAAAATACGGACTGCTCTGGTAACACGGAACGACTAGAAAAGCTTAAAATCATGAGATATTGGTACGCTTTCGGCAAATGTGCTCCGAAAATTAAAAATATCCGAACTGGCCCGATAACCCTGGAACTACTAGAAAAGCTTAAAATCGTGAGCTATATAGGTCACGCTTTCGACCAAATGTGCTCCGAAAAATAAAAATCCCTGCACTGGTCCGGAAACCACGAAACGACTAGAAAAGCTAAAATGGTGAGCTGGTCACGCTTTCGGCCTAATGTGCTCCGAAAAATAAAAATCTCCGGACAGCTCCGGTAACCCCGGAACGACTGGAAAAGCTGAAATCGTGAGCTATAGGTTACGCTTTCGGCAAATTTGCTCCGAGAAATAAAAATCCCTGGAGTGCTCCGGCAACTCTGGAATGACTAGAAAAGTTGAAAATCCTGAACTAGAGCTCAATCTTTCGGCCAAATGTTCTCCAAAAATTAAAAATACCTGAACAGGCTCGGTAATCCTGGAATGACTAGGAAAGCTGAAAATCGTGAGCTATAGGTCACGATTTTGGCCAAATGTGATTAGAAAAATAAAAATCCCTGCACTGGTCCGGAAACCCCGGAACGACTAGAAAAGCTAAAATGTTAGCTATATGTCATGCTTTCGGCCAAATGTGCTCCGAAAAATAAATATCCCTGGACAGGTCCGGTAAACCCGGAATGACTAGAAAAGCTGAAAGTCGTGAGCTATAGGTCACGCTTTCGGCCAAATATGCTTCGACAAATAAAAATCCCGGACTGCGCCGGTAACATCGGGACGACTAAAAAAAGCTGAAACCGTGAGCTATAGGTCACGCTTTCGGCTTAATCTACTTCGAGAAACAAAATTCCACCGACTTCTCCGGTAACCCCTAAACGACTAGAAAAGCTGAAAATCGTGAGCTATAAGTCACGCTTTCGGTCAAATGTGATGCGAAAAAAATCCTCGGAGTCCATTAGTAACCCAGAACGTCTAGAAAAGCGGAAAATCGTGAGCTATGGGTCACCCTTTCGGCCAAATATAATGTGACAAAAATCCTCACAACTGCTCATTAACACGGAGCGTTTAGAAAAGTTGAAAATCGTTAATTATTCATGAAGCTTTGAGCAAATGTGCTCCAAAAATAAAAATCTCGGACTGCTCCGGTAACCCGAGCGACAAGAAATGCTGAAATCGTAAGCTATAGGTCACGCTTTGACCAAATATGCTCAGAAAAATAAAAATCTCTACAGTCGGTAACCTGGAGCGATTAGAAAAGCAGAAAATCGTGAGCTATAAATCGCTTTGGCAAATGTGCTCAGAAAAATAAAAATCTCGGACTACTTTGGAATCCCGGAGCGACTAAAAAAGCTGAAATCGTGAGCTATAGGTCACGCCTTCAATAAATCTGCACGAGAAATAAAAATCGTCGGAATGCTCCATGTATTGCACGACTAGAAAAAAACTGAAAATCGTAAGCTATAGGTCACGAAATAAAAATCTCGGATTGCTCGGTAACCGAACGACAAGAAATGCTGAAATCGTAAGCTATAGGTCACGCTTTCGACCAAATATGCTCCGAAAAATAAAAATCCCGGTTGCTCTGGTAACCCGGAGCGACATGCAAAGTTGAAATCGTGAGCACGCTTTCGACCAAATGTGCTCCGAAAAACAAAAATCCCTGGATTGCTCCGGTAACCCTGGAACTACTAGAAAAGTTGAAAATCGTGTGCTATAGATCACTCTTTCGGCCAAATGTGCTCAGTAAAAATCCTAGTTGGCCGGTAACCCTATATGACTAGAAGCGCTGAAATTTGTGAACTATAGGTCACGTTTTATTAAATCATTCCAAAATATAAAAATATCCGGAGTGCTCTGGTAACCCTGGAACGACAAGAAAAGCTAAAAATCGTGAGCTATAGGTACGCTTTCGGCAAATGTGCTTCGAAAACTAAAAATCCCCGTACTACTCTGGTAAACCCGCAATGACTAGAAAAGCTGAAATCGTGAGCTATAGGTCACGCTTTCGACCAAATCTGCCACGAGAAACAAAAATTGTCAGAATGCTCCGGTAACCCTAGCACGACTAGAAAAGTAGAAAATCGGGAGTTATAGATCACGTTTTCGACCAAATGTGCTTCAAAAAATAAAAATACACGGACTGCTCTGGTAACACCGGAACGACTAGAAAAGCTAAAATGGTGAGCTATAGGTAACGCTTTCGGCCTAATGTGCTCCGAAAAATAAAAATCCCCGGACTGCTCCGGTAACCCCGGAACGACTAGAAAAGCTGAAAATCGGGAGTTATAGATCACGCTTTCGGCCAAATGTGCTTCAAAAAATAAAAATACACGGACTGCTCTGGTAACACCGGAACGACTAGAAAAGCTTAAAATCATGAGATATTGGTACGCTTTCGGCAAATGTGCTCCGAAAATTAAAAATATCCGAACTGGCCCGATAACCCTGGAACTACTAGAAAAGCTTAAAATCGTGAGCTATATAGGTCACGCTTTCGACCAAATGTGCTCCGAAAAATAAAAATCCCTGCACTGGTCCGGAAACCACGAAACGACTAGAAAAGCTAAAATGGTGAGCTATAGGTCACGCTTTCGGCCTAATGTGCTCCGAAAAATAAAAATCTCCGGACAGCTCGTAACCCGAGCAATGGAAAAGCTGAAATCGTGAGCTATAGGTTACGCTTTCGGCAAATTTGCTCCGAGAAATAAAAATCCCTGGAGTGCTCCGGCAACTCTGGAATGACTAGAAAAGTTGAAAATCCTGAACTAGAGCTCAATCTTTCGGCCAAATGTTCTCCAAAATTAAAAATACGAGGCAGACTCGGTAATCCTGGAATGACTAGGAAAGTGAAAATCGTGAGCTATAGGTCACGATTTTATTAAATATTAGAAAAATAAAAATCCCTGCCTGGTCAGGAAACCGGAGCGACTAGAAAAGCTAAAATGTTAGCTATATGTCATGCTTTACCAAATGTGCTCAGAAAAATAAATATCCACAGGACGGGTCCGGTAAACCGGAATGACTAGAAAAATTGAAAGTCGTGAGCTATAGGTCACGCTTTCGATAAATATGCCGACAAATAAAAATCCATGGACTGCGCGGTAACATCGGGACGACTAAAAAAGCTGGCTTAGTGAGCTATAGGTCACGCTTTAGTAATCTACCGAAACAAAATTCCACGACTTCTCGGTAACCTAAGCGACTAGAAAAGCTGAAAATCGTGAGCTATAAGTCACGCTTTCGGTCAAATGTGATGCGAAAAAAATCCTCGGAGTCCATTAGTAACCCAGAACGTCTAGAAAAGCGGAAAATCGTGAGCTATGGGTCACCCTTTCGGCCAAATATAATGTGACAAAAATCCTCACAACTGCTCCGGTAACACCGGAACGTTTAGAAAAGTTGAAAATCGTTAATTATTCATGAAGCTTTCGAGCAAATGTGCTCCAAAAAATAAAAATCTCCGGACTGCTCCGGTAACCCCGGAACGACAAGAAATGCTGAAATCGTAAGCTATAGGTCACGCTTTCGACCAAATATGCTCCGAAAAATAAAAATCTCTACACAGGTCCGGTAACCCTGGAACGATTAGAAAAGCAGAAAATCGTGAGCTATAAATACGCTTTCGGCAAATGTGCTCCGAAAAATAAAAATCTCCGGACTACTTTGGAATCCCCAGAACGACTAAAAAAGCTGAAATCGTGAGCTATAGGTCACGCCTTCAACCAAATCTGCACCGAGAAATAAAAATCGTCGGAATGCTCCCGTAACGCTGGCACGACTAGAAAAACTGAAAATCGTAAGCTATAGGTCACGAAATAAAAATCTCCGGACTGCTCCGGTAACCCCGGAACGACAAGAAATGCTGAAATCGTAAGCTATAGGTCACGCTTTCGACCAAATATGCTCCGAAAAATAAAAATCCCCGGACTGCTCTGGTAACCCCGGAACGACATGCAAAGTTGAAATCGTGAGCACGCTTTCGACCAAATGTGCTCCGAAAAACAAAAATCCCTGGATTGCTCCGGTAACCCTGGAACTACTAGAAAAGTTGAAAATCGTGTGCTATAGATCACTCTTTCGGCCAAATGTGCTCCGAAAAGTAAAAATCCCTAGACTGGCCCGGTAACCCTATAACGACTAGAAACGCTGAAATTTGTGAACTATAGGTCACGTTTTTAGATAAATCATTCAAAATATAAAAATATCCAGTGCTCTGGTAACCTGGAGCGACAAGAAAAGCTAAAAATCGTGAGCTATAGATGCGCTTTACGGCAAATGTGCTTGAAAACTAAAATCCCGTACTACTCTAGTAAACCATGCAATGACTAGAAAAAGCTGAAATCGTGAGCTATAGGTCACGCTTTAAATAAATCTACCACGAAAACAAAAATTGTCGAAATGCTCATTAACCTAATACGACTAGAAAAGTAGAAAATCGGAGTTATAGATCACGTTTCGACCAAATATGCTTCAAAAATAAAAATACACGGATTGCTCTGGTAACACGGAGCGACTAGAAAAGCTAAAATGGTGAGCTATAGGTAACGCTTTCGGCCTAATGTGCTCCGAAAAATAAAAATCCCGGACTTGCTCGGTAACCCGAGCGACTAGAAAAGCTGAAAATCGGAGTTATAGATCACGCTTCGGCCAAATGTGCTTCAAAAATAAAAATACGGGCGCTGCAGTGGGCGGGCTTTGGCGGCGTCTTGATCTTGTTTCGCGTTGAGTGGGGACACATGGTGGGCTGCGGTTGGGCGTCGTGGGATGCGGCGGTTGCATGACGCGGCTGGCGGCCTTCCCGGGAGAGGGCGCGTGGCGGCGTGCATTAGCGCGTCGTCGCTGCCCGACCACCTTCCTCCACCCATCGCCATTTGCCCGGCGGTTGCGTTCCTTGGCCGTGGTTGGCCGCGCCGTTAATACTTTCACGGTTGGGCTTACGCTGCGAGTGAATAGTGTGTCATCGTGGGCTCGCAAATGTTGCCCATGGTCACCCTCTTCACTGGCGCCTCACGTTCTTCTTCCTGGTTTCTTGCGCACCCCGCTCCTGCTTCGCTCCACGGTTCCATATGTAAATGGCAAGTCGACTGTTCGTGAACATATATGCTTGAATTCATCCACGTCCTCTGAATGTGCGATGGGCACTACCATGAGTGTTGGTGTGTTGAAGCGGTCGTGTGCGAAACGATCTGTGGCTTATCGTAACCAACGCCCGCGCTCCCGAACTACTAGGTATAACGGATGGTGGGTTCCCGAGCCGAGAAGCGGCTGCGCGCCACTGCATTCCTAGAAGAACTCCTTGTGGGGTTGGCATCAATGGACCTGGTTATAGGATGTTTAAGCGGAAAGGATCGCGCGATATCGTGTTTTCGGAAAAACTTATCTTCGACCCTCATTGGGCCTTGTGATTAGCTTGTTGCCCTTGCGGAGGGCCTTGTGTTTATCGGCGCAAGTAAGTGCGCCTCACGGCGTCGGCATCGGCGGATGCGAACAAATAAAAGCGGAGGCCGGACGGACAGTGGCGTTGATCCGTGCGGAGCCATCATGGTCAAGGTGGGCTTTGGTTCCGTCACAGGGGGCCGCGGTGGTGTAGCGAGTATTGGCTCCGCGGGGGCTTGCGTGGCGAGCGAGGGTGTCTCTGAGGCTGCGACCACTGTCGGCGCCGCCAGCGAGTTGGCGGCCCGCGGCACTTGTCTTTGTCGCCTCTTAGCGTGTCCCAGGCAGGCCGAGAGTGAGCTGCCTTGCCGGGTGAAGATCGGGACTGGGCGAACTTCCCGAAAGCGGAGACTTGTCCGTGCGGAACCGCGCAGGTCGAGGGGGCTTGCTGGTTTGGAGGCTTCACCGGGCCAGAGTGTAGGTCGGGGTCCCTGTGAGGAAATGGAGACTTCGTCGCGGGTGCTGCTGAGGTTGGTTAGCTCTTGACTTGTGGTCGCTTCCCTTGTGGACCTCTCGAAATCGCACCTTCCCTTCAGGAGGCGTGCCATGTCCCGCTGGGCGCCTCTAATCGCGAGTGCGCAAGCACATGTCGGGACGCCTTTTTTCGGGGTCGCAGTGGCTTCTGGATCCTCCGTAGCGCCTAGCGTGGTGTCTCTCTGCGTCGACACGGCCGGAGGAGGAGTCGAGCTTCGGCTGAGGGCGGAGTCCCGTCTGGCTGCTGTAATTGATCGCCCCTCAAATCCGTGTCGGCATGCAATAGCAAGCTGCGCGCACGTCGACCTGCATTTATTCTGCGAAGTGCGACATGCGGCGAGGCACTCTTTGGGCGTCATGCGTAGGCGGGCCTCTGCGACTACGGTCATATGCATGTGTCCGTCGCGGCCTTCCGGTTCTGCCGTAGGGAGGTGTGCGGTTCGCCGTCGCGGTACGCTGCCGGTGGTGGGAGGCGAGGAGTCTTCATCGCCCTGCGGTACTACCCGTTCTTCTTCCGCACTCTCCTTGCTACGCACGCACTTGCCTCCTACATTCCCTCGCTGTTCTTGCCCCTGCGCTCCTTTCTCCCGTGAGCGATGATGGTGCCGGTGACAAGCGTTCTCAAGCGGCGGTGACCACGCCATTCGCGGCGATCTTCACGCTTGGTGAAATCGCTCTCGAAGCGCGATCCGTCGGCGACAGATAGGTGGTGGTTGGCGGGGGAGAAGAAAGAGGGCGTACTCCGGTGACTTGGGCCGCACGCTCGTGACGGAGGAGACGATCCAGGCCCTGCTGCGCGAGGGGAAGCTGTCGGATCGCCAAGTGGTGCGGCTACCTGCCAACGACGAGACGGAACCGCGGCCCGAGAAGTCGGAGGCGCTCGTCTTCGTCGCCTACTTCAAAGCCGGACTCCGCTCCCGATCGCGGTGATCGTGGGCGACATCTTGAGACCTTCAAGCTGGAGTTATCGCATCGACTCGAGCAGCGTAGTGCGCTTGCCGTGTACTGGTGGGCCTGTGCTCGGAGGCATCGGCGTAGCGCGATGTTCGCATATCTGCACGAGCGCGATGCGGCGAAGGCGGAAGAGCAGGGCATTTGTCGAACTCTGGCGGCGTCAACTTCGTCTGCGACCATCTGTGCAAGCTCTTCCTGCGAACTTGACTCGCGAGAAGTGGAGTCGGCTGGATGAGGCGGTGGTTCTACCACCGTGTCGCGGCGAGCGGCCTCGGCGCTGCAGGCGGCGGTTGCATTCAAAACCACGCCCGACCTAACGCGACCACGAGGATGGGCGGAGCGCGCTCTTCGTGGGGTTCCGCCGCTTCAACATCTGCGACCTCATCGATGAGTATGTAATGTTTGGCGCGGTGCCGCTTGCCCACGAGTGGCGCCTCACCGCGGGAAGCCGGGGCGACAACGTTCGCCCGTCCGTTTGCTCCTTGCGGCGCCCTCCGGTCCTCGTAAGCCTCGACCGTGCCCTCCCTCTTGTCCATGTGCGCATTGTAGCTTAACCGTGCTCCTTGCCTTGCGTAGGAATCGCTGGAGGGCGCAAAGTGGGCGCGCCTGCGTGTTCCTTGGGCCATATACCACCGAGGAACCGGCGGCGCTGCGGCGCGGCTGCGGAGCGCGGTAGGCGGATAAACCGTGCGTCACGAGGCCTTAGGCCTTGCCGTGTCTTTGAAACGCACCCCTCCGGCCCCGCAACAGCAAGATGACGGCGCCGCAAAAATGAAGGCGCCGTCTCGCAAGAGGGCCCGAACCGCTGCGGCCGTGCTCGTCTGGCGTGCCGCTGCCTGCTAAGCGCGGGCAGACGCGGTCGGCGGTATGCCAGTCGGACTTGGAGCGCGGCGTCGGGGTGGAGGGTCTTCTGGCGGTGCCGTGGACGAAGGGCGCACCGCAGACTGCCGGGAAATGTCGATGCAGTGGCGGCGTCGGGGCAGCCCTCGCGAGGCTGCGGTGGGGTCTCCGCCCGGCGGATGTTGCGACGCGGGGCCCGTCGCACGTCTTCTTCTTTGCGGAGACCCCTCTGCGGCGGCTCTGGGCGGGGCCGTCACCACTTCTCCAAGCAAAGCGGCCATACCTGCGGTCCGAGCTTCACCGGACGTCGAGGGGGTTCGCCGTGGCGACCGGCATCGGGAGCTTGTGGGACTCCGACTCGTACACCGAAGTCCCTCTGCCCTGCTTCCTCGGCCCCGGCGACCACGGCGCCGGAGCGGTTGACGCTAGCTCCTCGTCCGGAGGTCTCTTAGCCCCGTGAAGCGCCGCCCGCGGGGGCCAGCGCCATTCCTACCCCATCTGGGGCTAGGGAGGCGTGCCCCCGAAGTCCCCCATCTGCCACCGAGGGTAAGATGGCCCATCATACCTTGATGTAAACTTTGCCGTGTCTTATAGGGCTCTGACTGGTATCTCCTCTTGTAGCGGCACTTATCCCGGAGGAAGGGTCGTCCCTGGAACATGGAGGTCCGAGTCTTGCGACCCTTGACCGCGCCAGCCAGCCGAGCCAGCCAGGAACTTCATCCCTCCCTCCGGAGGTCTTTGAGAAACATGGCACGGGATAGCGGATAGCGCGGCTGCTAGTGTTGGCTAAGTAAGCTACTGCGGACCTCTGGACGGGGCGTCGGGGATGCTAGAGTGTCGAGGTGAGGGTAAGTGCTGTCTATATGACTACACTGCAGCTGTGTAAAACCTGCTAACCCCTTTGCCTCGCGATTTTCGTCTTTGGCGCGAGCCTGGCAGCGACTTCGCCCGCGAGCGAGGGCGCTCTGAGCTGCGCTACAAGCCGGCGAGAGGCTGCACGAGATTCTGAGGCGCTGCGCCGGATGCCCGCATCCGCTGCACAAGCGGAGTCGCTGCGAGATGAAGCGCACGCGAAAGAGCTCACCGCCGTGGCGCGAGTCGGCCAGCGGGTAGCCCGCGCGGAAGGTTGCGGCGGGCGCGGCGACCTTACGCAACAAGTCACCGCTAGAGAAGGAGAAAAGCGAGCTTGCCTTGACTCTAGCGGAGTGGGGCCGGGCTTTGGCGAGCTTGGTGATTGCATGGGATGCCATGCGAGCCACAGAAAACACTCTCCAGGGCTTGTTGCGAAAGTGCCGGACCACTCCTCGGGCGGAGGAGCCGTCCGCGCTGCGCTCCGATGGGTCGAGGCGCAGCCAACATTGCGTGCGGCACGCGGACCGCCGGCAACCACTGCTCCTCGTGACGTCATGCACGCTATATGCGCTCTGTGACATCGCGGCTCTGAACACGTCGTCGAACTAGTCGATCCCCAGCCCCGAATCTGGGGCGGGGCGGGTGATGTCGGTCTTGCGTCGCGCGCGTCGCCAGCGCCCGTGAAGTACTTCCACGGCGGTTGGGATTCTGCCGGGAAGGCTGCAGCGGTCGATCTTGAACTCCACATGCGGCGAGGACCTCGGCCAATTTCGGGCGAGTCGCGGCGTGATGAGGGGTGGCGAGGTGCCCGTGAAGCGGCTGCGAATCCGCAGTGTGGCGCCGAGGTGGTCGTGCGTTGGCGTGCGTTGTAACATGACTTTTTTGAATAAAGCTGCGGGGTTGCTTTACGGATTTTACATTGTTATGCCCCATGTCGGCAGGTACCCAGGGCGGTGCTAACAGGACCTTGTGACGGGCGGCGCCGGCCAATGGCTGGCGAAGGGCGATAGTCGATCGATTTTGAGCAAGCGGGCTTCTTGGGCGAAACCGGCACTAGTGCATGTTGGGATGAGCTGTCGGTAGCGACCTCGAGCGTCGAAGATGTGGCGAGCCTTTGCAAAGTCGCCCTTGTAAAATTTTTTTCGATACACTCGGGCAAGATTTGCTGCAATTTAGACATGCGAGTGCGTCTCGCCCATGCGGGTTCGCCCGCTGCTGTAACTAGTGCCTAAGCGGAGTAGGGTAGTCGAGACAAACACGCGGCGCTCGTCCCCTACCCGTCGAAGTGGTGGCAGCGGGCTGGCGCCTGGTGCGATAGATGCAGGCGCGCCGTCCCCTACCCGCCAGTGGTGGCGGTGGGCGTGACCGCCCAAAAACCAGCGCAGCGCTCTGTCCCCTACCTTCCGAAGTGGTGCGGTGGTGGCGCCTGAGTCTAAGTAGCGGCGCGGCGTCCGTCCCCTACCCTTTGAAGTGGTGGCGGCGGGGCTGGCGCCTGGTCGCGATAGATGCGAGGCGCCGTCCCC
This sequence comes from Dendrocalamus sinicus, assembly GCA_036346575.1. Classification (NCBI taxonomy): domain Eukaryota; kingdom Viridiplantae; phylum Streptophyta; class Magnoliopsida; order Poales; family Poaceae; genus Dendrocalamus; species Dendrocalamus sinicus. The sequence continues at coordinate 3,943 of CM070657.1, read as the reverse complement.
TACGCTTTGAAGTGGTGGCGTGAGCCGGCGACGGCCCAGTAAACGCGCGCGCGCTCAGTCCGTACCGCCAAGTGGTGGTAGCGGGCGGCACCTAGTTGCGATGAAGCGTGAGCGCTCGTCCCCTACCCGCCGAAGTGGTGGCGTGGGCTGCGACCACGTGTCACCTCGACCAAAGGAGACTTGGGGCATATTTGGACCAATGCCGCGAGCTGCCCTCCGAAGCCTGCAATGGGATTCCCGAAGGCCCGATCGACTTGGGATCCCATCGTCGATGAAGCTGCGAACAAAATATTTGCGGAGTTGCCTCTGCTCGACCGGGGGCCAGACTAACGTCGCACCTGCGATGGTGACACAGGCGACCGAGGATCTTGATGAAATTCCGCCCTCGGCGTCGGCGGGCGTGAAGGTGATCTCATCTTGCGCCCATTACGGTGGTGCACTGCGCGGTATGCCGCAACATGGTGCGACCTTCGCGCCAGGCCTTCCGCTGCTTTGGGGCGAACTCTAGCGGCGAGCCTCCGGAGAGATGACATTGATGATCTGCGTTGGGCGCCGGGAGCTTGGAGCTGTGGAGGCCCTCCGAGTTCTTTGTACATGGGTCGGAATCGAGGGGTCTTCACGAGGCTGTATTCCTTGATCACGGGGTGTTGGGCGTGAGCTCGGCGGTGGGCGCCTCGGGGTTTCTATCTCTTCGGCGCTGCGCCGGTGCTGCGATGGTGGCGCCGCGGCGCGTGTCGTGGCTACCCGATCGTGGACCGCGCCATTGCCCTTGGTGCTGGTCGTTGTACTCTTTGCGGGCTCTGTCGTCCACGACCTCGCGCGCCCGCCATGGCCTCGGCACCCTCTGCGCCATGATCGGCGAAGGCATTATCCTCGAGCCGCCCTCGATGTCAAAGGCGTGGCGAGGCTTCAGGGATTTGCGTTGGTCGGCGTTTGGGCTTATCGCTCGATGAGTCTTTGTCTTTGGGTGTCTTTGCTTTGGAGGCCTCGCCGATTATCTCGCTGCGCTTGCCTTTGAAGAGCCCTCCTTGGCGGGCTATCATTCTTAGCCAGAGCCTTCCGCTGGCGGTGTCAGATCATCACCATGTCGCGCGCAAGGTCCTCTTCGCGGAGCATATTCTTCCATCTTGTCGAAGAGCTTCACCACCGTCTAGATTGGCTTCAGCGCATTGTATTCGACCATCGGTCCTGGCGGAGGCCACGGATTACTGCATTGATGACGGTTGTCTCATTGGCGTCCTTGACACGGCGCGTACCTTCGCGAAGCGCCAGAGTAATCCGGAGCTTCTCAGAAGGTTTTGCTTGACGCGAAGAGCCTGGTGCGGCATCGGCAGCGCTCGGCGTAGTTTCCACGAAAGTTATTATAGAGCGGTTGCGGATCTATTCCCACGCATAAATGGAATGCGGCTCCATGGTGAAGAACCAGAAAGCGCCACCTTGCAGCGCCCGGGCGCCGCTTCGTGGTGTCATCTCCGCCGCGCCGATGGCGGTCTCGTGGCGCGCATGAATTCCGTGGGTCCGTGTCACCTTATGAGCTTCGATGACGCGGGAACTTGAAGTCCTCGAGCCATGCCGCTTGCGCAGGCCAGCGGAGTGGGGACTGCGGGTCCGCAGCGTCGTGGTGGGGCGCGACTAGGCGTGGGAGCCGCGACTATCGCCCCTCACGGTGTGGGCTGCGATGCAATCACCGGTGGGGCATGCTGGCTTAGGGTCTCTTGCATGTCCCGCGGCCCGCGGAGTCCGTTAACTCCCGCTGAAACCTGGCGAGGGCCGCTAGCAGCGTTCTCCATGAGCGTGGTGAGGCCATCAGCGTGCCAATGCGCGGCCGGGAAGCGGCGGCGGTAAGCGCGTGCTCCCGAACCGCTTCGCATTGCGGTGGCAAGACCCGCGCTGCCGTCGAGCGGTCATCATGCACCGCAGGCGGGAGGCGGCGCCATGCGGCGTGAGCACCGATCTTGGTGCCTCAACCACCGGCAGCGTTAGCGGCGTATTTGTCGCGGCACTGCGATGGGGTTACCCTGCCATGTGCGGCGGTTTAGTCGTAGCGGTGGTGGCTGCCTGTGATGGCGGTCGGGCGCCACGTTGGTGGCGGGATCGGCGTCGCGGTGGGGGGTGGCGTCGTGTTAGGCGGTGGCGAGGCGGCGTCGCGAACGTCGATGTTGCGGCCATCCACGGTGCGCAACCCATGCTCGTGGCTGCTTCATCGTCAAAGCCACAGTATTAGCTCGATATTCGCCACTCCCACCTATTCTTCTTCGTTGCCAATAGCGAAGCTTTCTTTAGTGCCATCCTTCTTGGATACGGAGGCTTGCTCTTGTCCTCTCCACGGATGGCGCCAAGTGTTGATTCTGAGATCAAGCAGAGAGAGAATATGGTAGTGGAGAGTTAGATGAGCAATGGCTTAGGGTTTCCCCTTGGCCTGTGTCATATATATATAGGCATGGGGGAGTGCTTTTACAGTTGTACCCTTACACATGTACATCCCCTTGGAATTATTTTAGTCATTACACATGTCCCATTTGAGCCTTACAACCTTCTAACGAACTCTTTGAGCTTAGGTGAGACCACCCCTACAATGATCAAGCTTTCGACCAAATTTGCTCGAGAAACAAAATTCCCCGGCAGCTCGGTAACCCTTGAGCGACTAGAAAAGCTGAAAGTCGTGAGCTATAGGTCACGCTTTCGGCCAAATGTGATGCGGAAAAAAAATCTCTAGAGTCCACCGGTAACACCAGAATGTTTAGAAAAGTTGAAAATTGTTAGGTATAGGTCACGCTTTCGTCCAAATGTGCTCCGAAAAATAAAAATCTCCGGACTGCTCCGATAACCCCGGAACGACTAGAAAAGCTGAAATCGTGAGCTATATGTCACGCTTTCAGCCAAATTTGCTCCGAGAAACAAAAATCCCCGGAATGCTCCGGTAACCCCGGAACGACTAGAAAAGTGGAAAATCGTGAGCTATAGGTCACTCTTTTGGCCAAATGTGCTCCGAAAAATAAAAATCCTCAGACTGGCCCAGTAACCCTGGAACGACTAGAAAAGCTGAAAATCGCAAGCTATAGGTCACACTTTCGGCCAAATGTGCTCCAAAATATAAAAAATACCCGGACTGCTCCGGTAACCCGGGAACGACTAAAAAAGCAGAAAATCGTGAGCTATAGGTACGCTTTTGGCAAATGTGCTCCGAAAAATAAAAATCCACGGACTACTCCGGTAACCCCGGAACGACTAGAAAAGCTGAAATCATGAGCTACAGGTCACGCTTTCGACCAAATCTGCCCCGAGAAATAAAAATCGTCGGAATGCTCCGGTATCACTAGCACGACTAGAAAAGCTGAAAATCGTGAGTTATAGGTCATGCTTTCGGCCAAATGTGCTTCAAAAAATAAAAATACCCGGACCGCTTTGGAAACACCGGAATGACTAGAAATGCTGAAAATCGTGAGCTATAAGTATGCTTTCGGCCGAATCTTCTCCAAGAAACAAAATTCCCCTGACTGCTCCGGTAACCGTTGAACAACTAGAAAAGCTGAAAATCGTGAGCTATAGATCACTCTTCTGGCCAAATGTGCTCCGAAAAATAAAAATCTCCAGACAGGCCCGATAACCCTAGAACGACAAGAAAATTTTAAAATTGTGAGCTATAGAAATGCGCTTTACGGCAAATGTGCTCCAAAAATAAAAATCTCGGACTACTCGGTAACCTCGGAATGACTAGAAAAGTTGAAATCGTGAGCTATAGGTCACGCTTTCGATAAATCACCCCGAAGACACAAAAATAGTCGAATGTTTGATAACCTAGCACACGACTAGAAATGCTAAAAATCGCGAGTTATAGGTCACGTTTTGGCCAAATGTGTTTGAAAAATAAAATACTCGAACAACTCTGGTAACACGAGCGACTAGAAAAGCTGAAAATCGTGAGCTATAGGCACGCTTTTCG
>CM070656.1:40047287-40050052 GCA_036346575.1 Dendrocalamus sinicus | reverse complement strand
TTTAAATTTAAATTTTAAATTTAAATTTTAAATTTAAATTTTAAATTTTAAATTAAATTTTAAATTTTAAATTTAAATTTAAATTCTAATTTTAAATTTAAATTTAAATTTAATTTAAATTTAAATTTAAATTTAAAAATTTAAATTTAAATTTAAATTTAAATTTAAATTTTAAATTTTAAATTTAAATTTAAAATTTAAATTTTAAATTTAAATTTAAATTTTAAATTTAAATTTTAAATTAAATTAAATTTTAAATCTTAAATTTTAAATTTTAAATTTAAATTTAAATTTTAAATTTAAATTTTTAAAATTTTAAATTTAAATTTTAAATTTAAATTTTAAATTTTAAATTTAAATTTAAATTTTAAATTTAAATTTAAATTTTAAATTTAAATTTAAATTTTAAATTTAAATTTTAAATTTTAAATTTAAATTTTAAATTTTAATTTTAAATTTAAATTTAAATTTAAATTTTAAATTTAAATTTAAATTTTAAATTTAAATTTTAAATTTTAATTTAAATTTTAAATTTTAAATTTAAATTTAAATTTTTTAAATTTTAAATTTAAATTTAAATTTTAAATTTAAATTTAAATTTTTTAAATTTTAAATTTAAATTTTAATTTTAAATTTTAAATTTAAATTTAAAATTTTAAATTTAAATTTAAATTTTAAATTTTAAATTTAAATTTTAAATTTAAATTTTAAATTTTAAATTTAAATTTAAATTTAAATTTTAAATTTAAATTTTAAATTTTAAATTTTAAATTTTAAATTTAAATTTTAAACTTTTAAATTTTAAATTTAAATTTTAAATTTAAATTTTAAATTTAAATTTAAATTTAAATTTAAATTTTAAACTTAAACTTAAATTTAAATTTAAATTAAAAATTCTAAATTTTAAACTTTAAATTTAAATTTAAATTTTAAACCCTAAATTTAAATTTTAAATTTAAACCCTAAACCCTAAACCCTAAACCCTAAACCCTAAACCCTAAACCCTAAACTTAAAAACCCTAAACCCTAAACCCTAAAAATCCTAAATTTAAACCCTAAAATTTTAAACCCTAAATTTTAAATTTTAAATTTTAAATTTAAATTTTAAATTTAAATTTTAAATTTTAAATTTTAAATTTAAATTTAAATTTTAAATTTAAATTTAATTTTAAATTTAAATTTTAAATTTTAAATTTAAATTTTAAATTTTAAATTTAAATTTTAAATTTAAATTTAAATTTAAATTTTAAATTTTAAATTTAAATTTTAAATTTTAAATTTTAAATTTTAAATTTAAATTTAAATTTTAAATTTAAATTTTAAATTTAAATTTAAATTTTAAATTTAAATTTAAATTCTAAATTTAAATTTAAATTTAAATTTTAAATTCCTAAAATCCTAAACCCTAAACCCTAAACCCTAAACCCTAAACCCTAAACCAAACCCCTAAACCCTAAAAATCCTAAAACCCTAAACTTAAACCCAAAACCCTAAACCCTAAACCCTAAAACCCTAAACCCTAAACCCTTAAACCCTTAAACCCCTAAAACCCTTAAACTTTAAACCCTAAACCCTAAACCCTAAATTTAAATTTTAAAACCCTAAATTTTAAACCCTAAACCCAAATTTTAACCCTAAATTTAAATTTTAAATTTAAAATTTTAAATTTAAATTTTAAATTTAAATTTTAAATTTTAAATTTAAATTTTAAATTTTAAATTTAAATTTAAATTAAATTTTAAATTTAAATTTTAAATTTTAATTTTAAATTTTAAATTTAAATTTAAATTTAAATTTTAAATTTTAAATTTAAATTTTAAATTTAAATTTTAAATTTAAATTTTAAATTTAAATTTTAAATTTTAAATTTTAAATTTTAAATTTAAATTTTAAATTTTAAATTTAAATTTTAAATTTTAAATTTAAATTTTAAATTTAAATTTTAAATTTAAATTTTTAATTTTAAACTTTAAACCCTAAATTTAAACCCTAAATTTTAAATCCTAAATTTTAAATTTAAACCCTAAATTTTAAACCCTAAAACCCTAAATTTAAACCCAAAACCCTAAAATTTAAACCTTAAATTTAAATTTTTAAATTTTAAATTTTAAATTTTAAACCCCAAATTCCTAAAAATTTAAACTCCTAAAAATTTAAAATTTTAAATTTAAATTTAAATTTAAATTAAATTTAAATTTAAAATTAAATTAAATTTAAATTTTAAAAACCCCAAACCCTAAACCCTAAACCCTAAATTTTAAATTTTAAATTTTAAATTTTAAATTTAAATTTTAAATTTTAATTTTAAATTTTAAATTTTAAATTTTAAATTTTAAAAATTTAAATTTAAATTTTAAATTTAAATTTAAATTTTAAATTTTAAATTTTAAATTTTAAATTTTAAATTTTAAATTTAAATTTAAATTTTAAATTTAAATTTTAAATTTTAAATTTAAATTTAAATTTAAATTTTAAATTTAAATTTAATTTTAAATTTTAAATTTTAAATTTTAAATTTTAAATTTAAATTTAAATTTAAATTTTAAATTTAAATTTAAATTTAAATTTAAATTTTAAATTTAAACCCTAACTTTAAACCCTAAATTTTAAACCCTAAACCCTAACCCTAAACCCTAAACCCTAAACCCTAAATTTTAAACCCTAATTTAACCCTAAACCCTAAACCCTAAAACTTTAAACCCTAAAAAACCCTAAACCCTTTAAACCCTAAACCCTAAACTCCTAAACCCTAAACCCTAAACCCT